>OX365943.1:0-600000 GCA_947243795.1 Saccharomyces uvarum | reverse complement strand
CATCCCAAAGGAGAGCTTCCAAGTATACTTGTTAAGAATGTACCAGATTCTGTACGTAGACAGTTCACTCGACGTAGTTAGCTTCCAGAATGAAATTTGGGCAAAAGCAAATATGCTACAACACATTTCTAATACTCATCATTTGTGTGGGATGATGCAGTTTATGAGGGACATTTTTAGCAAAAGTTACTGGGATCTAGGGCGCGAATTCGGAAGACTTTTCGACAATTGCTTCGAGAGAAGTATAGGGAAAGCATCGCCTACATGTCATAACATGTTCGATGTTTAATTTATATTGTTTATCTTGTTTAATATTATAGTGATGTAAATGTATAAGAAAGCTTACAACCAACCTGTTGCAGAACCGTCAAATTCCAGTTGAGACAATTTAGAGTCGAGACTCATGTCTTATATTGGAGAAGGAACCTTCTTTATTGGCCATTTAGCTGCGAGCCATCACGAAATTTTTTTTGAATCGATTTAGGGGAACACTGCGGACATGCTGAAAAAACATCTCGAAACATATAAAGATTCTCAAAGTTAACTACCATTCGAGGCCAAGAAGTCAACTGTTTGAATATAAAAAGCACGCACAAAGGCCTTAAAACTGACCTATTTATTGTATGATAATATTTGATTATTGATCTTACCTGACTTTCAAGTTCAATCTTACGACCCCGCATTTGTTACAATCTTTAAAGATAGCTCTAATTCTTCTTTTTGAACCATACTTCATTGAGGAGACACATTAACTTTCATACTCCAACTTAAAAGTATGCTGCTTTGCTAGCGACCTTAGGAATTTATTATATTATTATGGAGCAAATTAACTCGAATAGTGGGAAAAAAAAGCAGCAATTGGAAGTATTCAAACAGTTTGCAAGTGTGTTAACAAAAGAGGGCACACCTGTTAGTATTGCTAATGATAAGTCAGACCTACCCACAGTGAACTACAATAACTTTAAAATAGCACGTAGGGAACCCAGGATGGACAAAGTTACAGGAGAACCAATTTTAACATATGATGATTTCATTGAATTGATATCTAGCTCAAAGAGTATATACCCGAAGTTCACAGACCATTCATTTAATTTGAATCAAGTACCTAAGAACGCGTTTGGATGTATTTTCTTTGCTATTGATGAACAAAATAAAGGATATTTGACACTCAATGATTGGTTTTACTTCAACAATTTATTAGAATACGATAATTATCATCTTATCATCCTATATGAATTCTTTAGAAAATTTGATGTAGAGAATATAAAAGCAAAACAGAAGAGAAAGTTTGGTAATTCCTCATTCAGTTTAAAGGCGGCAGATGACAGGATTAAATCAATCAATTATGGAAATAGATTCTTAAGTTTTGATGAGCTTCTTTTAAATCTTGACCAGTTTAAAGATACCATTCGACTGCTGCATGAGTCAATTGACGATGATTTTGTCAAGGAGAATAATTTACTACTCGACTGGGAAAACTTTCGGTTTTTGAAGTTCTACAAATGTTATCATGAAAATGAAGCATTTTTGAGTTTAAATTCTCTAGTGACCATTTTACAGAACGATTTGAAAAACGAAAAAATATTTATAGGATTTGATAGATTAGCACAGATGGACTCGCAAGGACATCGTTTAGCTTTAAGCAAAAATCAACTCATCTACCTTCTGAGATTATTTTATTCTCATAGAGTATCCGCGGATATTTTCTCCTCTTTGAATTTATCGAACACAAAATTATTAAAAGCAGATAACAATTCCATACCATATAATGTGTTCAAGGATGTGTTTTATTTATTTCAAAATTTCGATTTACTGAATCAAATATTGCACAAGTATGTTACTGAAAACAACTTGACCGAGCAAGATATCAGAGAACAGATAATTACGAAAAGAGACTTTATGACAGTTTTAAATGCCCAGTATAGCAAAGTAAACAACATCATTGAGTTTTCTCCATCCCAGATTAACTTGTTATTTTCTATCGTTGCAAATTCAAAGGAAAACAGAAGGCTAAGGAAGAAAAGTAAGCGAGATAACGAGCTTCTTAACGACCATCATTACGATTCAGATATTGATTTTTTTATTCACAACGAATATTTACATGGAGTAAGCAAATCAAGAAAAAACTTGCAAAGTTTTAATGACTACTACCACGATCTGTCAGATGGCTTTTCCCAGGATTCTGGAGTTAAAAAAGCTTCTAAGGCAAGTACTGGTTTATTTGAATCGGTATTCGGAGGAAAAAGGGATAAAGCAACTATGCGCTCTGATTTAACGATTGAAGATTTCATGAAAATTCTGAATCCAAATTATTTGAACGATTTAGTTCACCAAATGGAATTGCGAAAAAATCAAAACGAATCACTTTATGTTAACTATTATTTTTATCCAATTTTCGATTCGTTGTACAATTTTTCTTTGGGCTCCATTGCAGGCTGCATCGGGGCAACTATAGTATATCCAATAGACTTTGTAAAAACAAGAATGCAAGCTCAAAGATCATTATCCCAATACAAAAACTCAATTGATTGTCTTTTGAAGATTGTATCTCGTGAAGGAATAAAAGGCCTTTATTCTGGTCTTGGACCTCAATTGATAGGGGTAGCACCTGAAAAGGCGATTAAGTTGACCGTCAATGATTTTTTGAGAAACAGGTTGACCGACAAAAACGGTAAGTTAAGTCTTCTACCTGAAATTATATCAGGTGCTTCGGCAGGCGCATGCCAAGTTATATTCACTAATCCTTTAGAAATCGTAAAAATTAGGTTACAGGTTCAATCTGATTATGTTGGTGAAAACATACAGCAAGCGAATGAAACAGCGGTTCAAATTGTTAGAAAATTGGGGTTGAAAGGCTTGTATAATGGTGTAGCAGCTTGCTTGATGAGAGATGTCCCATTTTCTGCTATTTATTTTCCTACTTATGCACATTTAAAAAAAGATCTTTTCGATTTCGATCCGAATGATAAGACAAAGAGAAATAGATTGAAAACATGGGAACTTTTAACTGCTGGTGCCATTGCTGGTATGCCTGCAGCCTTTTTAACTACGCCCTTTGATGTCATAAAAACTAGATTACAAATAAATCCACGAAAAGGTGAGACGAGGTACAACGGTATTCTCCATGCTATTCGTATTATCCTGAAGGAAGAGAGTTTCAGAAGCTTTTTTAAAGGCGGAGGAGCTCGTGTCTTGAGAAGTTCTCCTCAATTTGGGTTCACATTGGCCGCTTATGAACTGTTCAAGGGCTTTATTCCTTCCCCTGATGATAAAATGAAGTCCAGAGGGAATAATAAGAAATTCAGTATAGGCGACAATACAGAAAATGAAAAAATAACAGCTGATATTAATAATGAGCTCCCACTGCAGAAGCTCTATTCCCGTGACGGGAAGCATGCTAATTATTACTACAAAAGCTGTCAAATTGCCAAAACGTTTATTGACTTAGACAATAACTTTTCTAGATTTGACCCTTCGGTTTACAAGAAGTTTCAAAAGTATTTAAGAGATATTAGTGAATAGTCATTTGTTTTCTCAGCGTTTATTCTGTGGTTCACTAATGTACCATCTATTTTAAGAGAATAGAAAAGGTTGTCAAGAAATCTAAATGCCTTTTCATGGTCATTTTTACCAGTTTATTTAAACCACCCAACGAAGCTTTTCTGAGCTGTACAATCGTCGGGGGATGTATATAAGAAAGAACCTACTTTAGCCAAAAAAAAGTATATTTATTCTTTTGTCAAAAAGGTGATGGCAGAAAGCTAGTGAAACTCTGGTATCAACTTCTACATCACATCACATGAAGTGTAAAATAAAGATAGGATTGAATATATATTCTTTATCTACTTTTGTACTCTTTATACGTCAGCTTACACGTCTAATCAATGAATATACAAGGTTTGTCTGAATAGATAAAATTAAAAGCCTAACGATGCTTATAGCCCACCAGCTTTCTCCTTCCAATTACTTCACCAACTGAATAAAACCCCACTATCTGAACGCCATATGCACCGTATTTTAATAATTCGTTCTTTTGAATGTTCTTCAAAAACGATAAAACTTCCGTAGGCTTCAATACGAAGTTAAGGCTCTGCTTGTAAAGATTTAGGTATACTGATTTGAATTGGGCTGCAGTTGGTGGTTGGAGACCTTCCTTTACATAAATCTGTTTTGAAATCTCGGCACCAACTTTACCATAGTACAAGGCCTTTGTTGATAAAAGATTTGCTTTAGAAACTAACCCACTTGTGTAATTTTGAATTCTACCTAGCATGATGGACTGATTGAAGTTCTGATATATGGCTTCGAGTGATCCAGTTGACTCGCAAAGTTATGTTAAAACAATGAATGTAAGGGATCTTCACTTTCTTCGGTCTTTAAATGGAATCATCCTTCGGGATATTTTCTCGTGCGTTAAAGAGGATTTTTATTCAGCCAATCAGGAATAAGAAAAAAAGCCGCCCACCAAGTCAAGCTTCCAATATTAATAATGTTACAAAACACACAAATGTGAAATATACAGGCTTATAATAAACAATTTGTATTTACTGATTGTTGCATAGGGAGAATACAGTACCAGAGAGTATCAGACACGGTTGTTTAAGCGAACTGATCTCCTTACACCTTCACCAAGAACAATAACCTTATCTTCTTGTTGCAGCCTTGTCAAAGCCTCTTGGATATCAGAAGAGTCGACTCTATCTTGAGAATGTTCATTTATTTGCTTGATAAGCTCATTGAACGACATTGAGTCCGATACCTGATCTTTTAAAACATTTACGATTTCCCTTGATAAATCCTCCTGCAATTTTCTCTGAACCACAGATTTACCTGTTTGAACTAAATTCATGTCGATTTTACCGGTCTTTGGATCTGTTGCGTAATCTTTGATAGCTGATCTGATTAATCTCACAGCCTCTTGAACATCTTCCAGTTCTACAGCGCTTTTTAATTTCATCTTAGCATGTGCTTCAGCTAAACGAATCATACTTTCTAACTGTCTTGTTGTAGCTGTGATTCTCTTCTCATCAGATCTCGAATCATCACCCATTTTCCTCATTCCTACGTATGCACGAACAAGCTCTGTTTTGGCGGCTTCGGTGATCACTGGGTTTATGTGCTCCTTTGCATAACTAATATACATCGTTAAGAACTCAACTGGTAGAACATCATCTTGAGACACATGTTCGGGTTTATCCTCTAAATAAAGATTTGTTAAGTGCTTAGCTAGTTCTCTGTCATTTTTTTCATCAACTTTGTCCAGAACCAGATAAACTAGATCAAATCTCGAAAGTAATGGAGGAGGTAAATCAATGTTTTGTGTCACAGGTAAGTTCGGGTTGTAACGTGAACCGATTGGATTAGCACTAGCCAGAATGGAACTTCTGGCGTTCAATGTTGTGATAATTCCCGCTTTCGCGATAGAAATAGTTTGTTGTTCCATAACTTCATGTAAAACAGATCTTGTAGAGTCACTCATTTTATCAAATTCATCAATACAACACACACCACCATCAGACAGTACTAACGCACCACTTTCTAAAACAAGTTGTTTCGTGTCAACATCCCTTGTTATGTAAGCGGTTAAACCAACAGCAGATGACCCTTTCCCTGAAGTATACACACCACGAGGAGTAATTTTGTGAACATATTGCAAAATTTGCGACTTGGAAGTAGATGGATCCCCGCAAAGCAAAATATTTATATCACCTCTATAACGACCACCCTTCGTAAAAGTCTTATTCGTACCGCCGAACAATTGAAGCAGAATACCTTTTTTGACATCTTCTAGTTCATAAATACTTGGAGCAATAGAGCGTGCCAATAGACTATACAAGTCTTCTCTAGATGCAACTTCACGAATTTTCGCCAAGTCGTGATCAGTAATCCGTCTTACTTCTTCAACTTCGTTATGATCTAGCTTGTTTTGCATTAGTTCCTGCTCGATGGTGGAAGTGTCAACGTCTAACCTTTTATCTGAGACTTTTTTTACATGAACCACATCGACATATGTTTTATACAACGATTTTAAGACACGTTGTCTAGAATTGGCTCTAATAGGAATGGATCTAAACGTACCGGTTACCTCGATACGATCACCCGCTCTACAAGAATCGACTAATTCATCGTACACACATAATGAAATAGAGTGAGGTGTCTGCCCATCTGGGACAAAATCTGGTGTTTCCTGTAGTTTGATGACTTGTTTATCTGCAAATGAACACCTGTTATGTATTAATGACATGGAATTAGGTTCATTACAATCAATACGTTCACATCTAGCAGGTTCTTGGATAACTCCTCTGTCAATTTCCACGGCCATTGTGTGGTCGCAAACATTACATTTGAAAAACGCTACTTTCATATCGGGAATGACCGGAGTTGATCTTAGAACAAGACCTTTCAAATTTATCAATTTATCAATATCGTTTGGATTAAGTTCACGCATACCTTTACAAGAACCTACATTATAAGGTCTTACTTTGTAAAATTTAGTTTCAATTTCATCCAGATCATAGTCTAAATGGTTGTCCACTACCAGAGAAACCATGCAATCCTTTATAGTTTGATCCATGATGGAAATAACTTCTTGAGGGTAATTTAGTAACTGATGATATAGCTCTTCTGTTTGCTTGTAAGCGAGTAGGTTTCTTGCATCTAAGTTTAGATTGGAGGTACCAAGTTCTCTCATTTCATTAAGCTGTTTGATGTAGTATAGTTCCTCGTCGGTGGTGCTGTTAATGAAGTCTTCCCTTTCATCCAAAACTTTACGGAATTTATATTTGAAAGACATCAAAAAATTACGAAAGTTGGTTGTACACTCCTGAATACTGACGTTAGTACCCCAAATTATTCTCAACGGTTCACTGATTTCGGATGGAGGAGCAGAAGATGACGAAGACGCCATGGTATTAGCACCAGATCTAGTGTCGAAATCAACAATCCTCCGTGGAGAAGACAGATCGGATGTATGAATATCATTTCTTCTCATGTGTATACGGTTCTGACTATTACCGCCTAACGAAGATGAAGAGCTAGGTAACGCCCTATCACTTCTCAAATCAGAATGGTATCTCGATCTTCCAGGAGTATTAGCGGAAGAGCCATTTCTGACCTGTCTTCTCTGAGATAGGAATATATCGGAGGTTTGTCGTTGGGAAGAGGATGGAAAGTTTAGTGGTGAAGAACCTATAGCAGCTCTAATGTTACCGTCCCCCTGACTTTGGTTCTGGCTATTGTTGCGACCATAGGTATCAGCTTGCGATGATGATGAGCTATAAAATAATGCTGGAGAAGAAGGCTGTGGTGGAACGGAATCAGGATTTGGTATCATTGGAGAACTGGAATTGCTATCCTCTCTCGCTGGCGAGCTAGGCTGCTGAGACATTTTCGAATGCTTTGAGGTTGTTTTAGCACAATTCCGAACTTATACCCTATTAATAAATGAGAGGATTGAATATCGACGTTCTATTTATTAAGAATCGCTCTTCCAGAAGGATTGAAGAAATGCGCTAATGTAAAAGTGTTTATGTTGTCTTTTTTTTCTCTGTCTCTAGTTTCGAGGCCGCGAATTATCATTATTTTTCCCTTTTGGGAAAATTAAGTGTTTGCATCTTTATAGCGAGATTTTCATAGCATTTTAAAAGAGCAAGAGATGGTAATTGTACGTAGTCACGAGGCAAAGAAGTATCTACTTGCATTTGTGTAGCATTATTCCTATATACAAGAAGTGCCAAGGACCCATCGGAGGAATTTTAAGAGCGATTAGCTGCAAAATATGGCATTAAATGCTTTTATTAGATATCTTAAAAAGTAATTAGTCTATTTGTTTGTTTTCTATATACTGGTAATTTGATCGAGTCACGAAGATGGAGTCGGTGTATTCGCATTTGCTCGGAGATTTTCCCAGTTTGCCACGTCTTTGATCTCCCATTTTCGGGGTAAATCACCTTTCCCTGAACCCCTTATGGCATATTCCTTAATGGTGTTCTTGATCGTTTGTTTATTGTACTGTGGCAGATTTTTTTGTGCTATTTCGGTCACGGTACCCAGCGAAAACGTGCTATCTTGAACGCCATCAAAAAGTCGAAGCAAGTCCTTGGAGTCTGTGATTAGTGTTTTCTGTTTCTTTTCGGGACTTTGAGATTGACTAGAGTTCGGTGTTTGTAGCTCGGAATTACTTCTTTTGGACGGCAAGGGTGATGCTCTGGGCTCTTTGAAAGGATCGATTGGCACGTTGGTTTCTATGAGAACTTCTGCTTTAAGTAATTGAAAATATCGTTTATTTTCATCCGACAGGTTTTCAAAGTCTGATTTCAAACATATTGTTGGTATCAGTGGGCCTACAAATTTTCTCTTAGCGCCGGATAGGCCATCCACGTCACCGTTTTCTTCCTTATCAAGAAAACCGTCGAATTCTCCCTCACTGGGCATATCTTCGTCATCTTCCTCCTCTTCTTCTTCTTCGCCGCTCTCTAGATTGTCAACTTCACCTTCTTCTTCTTCGTTAACCCATTCTACATCAGAATCATAATCATAATTGAATCCTGTACCTTCCGTGGAAAAAGGATTATTTGCCGGCAAAGTGAAATCCACAGAGTACGTTCCAATAAATGGGGGCCTCACATTTTCGTAGAATTTTATGTATTTGTGTGGGACTTGCGCAAGTAGAGAATGAAGCTCTTCGTCGGTCTTTTCCTTCAGTGTCATTTGTTGTAGAACCTCAACAGCCTTGCATTTGATTTTGTGACCTCTGGCCACCTCTTTGGACTTTAGCCAACTTAAAAGTTCGTCGTCGTCCGCATTATTACTATTCAATAGTAAATGATCTATCTTTTTTTTACTGTCTTCCAGTCGCGGTTTTGTTAATTTCCACTTATCGCAGGCTTTAACTCCATCTTTAGCGTAGAAAGGCAGGAAAAATTTCTCATAATCTGACTTTTCCACCACGGGTGTGTTTGAATCGCTTACCTTTTTGAAAAAATTACCAATACGGGATTGTGCTCTTTCTTTAGCCTTTTCCTTTGAGCGAATGTCCTCCTCTCTTTTCAATTTATCCAGTTCTCTTTTTTTTTTAGCCTCCAATCTGGCTTCTTCTTTCTTGCGTTTTTCCTCTTCTTTCTGTTTCTTCAATTCAGCACGCTTCTGTTTCTCCTCTTCAGCCTTGAGTTCTTTTTTGCGCTTTTCTTCTTGACGTAATGATTCTTTTCTCTGCTTTTCCTGTTCACGTTGTTGCCTCTTCAGTTCCTTTTCCCTTTTGACTTGCTCTTTTCTTATTGTAGACAGCTCTTTTCTGGAGGATGGGGAAGAGCTTTTGCTTTTTGCAACTGACACAGCCTCATCGGATGGCAATTGCTCTGTGCTCCCCACAGTAGATCCTGTAATCTTTGTGAGCACGATTTTGTCGTCTATGTGTTGACTTTCTGCATTAGCCGTCCCAGACGCAGCCTTTATTTCGTCTGCGGATTCCTTAGTGGTGCTCAAAACATTGCTCCGCTCTTCAGCAGCAGCCTCATTAGGGTCATCCAAAGTAATGACACTGGTCTCTTTCCTCACAGACTTGCTTACGCCAAGGCTGCTCTTTATAGTGGTAGTGTTCTGGAAAAAGGAAAGTATTCCCTTCTTCTTAGTGTCGTTCTGAGGAGGGATCGACGAAGGTAGTTGCTCCATTATTCTCTTGTCTTTTGACTCTCTTCTTTATCCTGAAGGTCGTCGAAATAGTAGAGTTCTCTGTAAAAATAAAAAAATAAAGAAATAAAAATGACCAATTCTTGTTTCTTCAAGCTGCCAACTCAAAACGGTTTGTATCTTGGGGGCCGCTGATGAGAAACTCGCTTCTTGAGCCAATTTTCCATCCTTTCTACGTTTAACGATGTAGATCTTCTCTTTTTTTTTTTCAGTTGAAGCCTTTTCACGCGTTCACAACGCGTAAGAGCCCAATTAAGCCCAAACGGGCTCTGGTAGGCCATGCCATCGAAAATAAGGCTCGATCTGTTGTGGTAAGGGCCAAATCGATGCAGCATGACACCATCTGTACAATCAGACCCGTTTTCGGTCCGTGTGTGTACCATCTCTTTTTCTTTTCAACCACTTGGCAGGCGCCAAACAGCTGCTGGCCTCCCACTGCAGATGCTATCGCCTTCGTTTCTAGCGATAACGCTCCTTCATTTAACTACTACTAAAAGGGCATATCAAGAGTTGGCATATATGGCAAGAAAAGCAGAGAGTCCGGTGCATGGCTAATGGAGACGAGCCAGACAAGGGAAGAAAAGACAAAGACCATGAGCAGGGCCACGTGTTTGTTTGACGGCTGTCGCAGTGCCGTCATCGCGATTGATGAAAACAATATAGTGAGTTTGCCGGAAGGAGTGTACAGTCAATTCAAGCTGCTGGAAAACAGAGCGGAGCCGGGCGTGCGCTCTAGCAACAGCAACTTCTTGGTTGTTCCCGATGTGTGGGATTTCGACAACGTTGGTGTATCCAGAGACATTCCCTCTTCTCTCTTGGGGGACTTAGGCGACAAGGAGTTCGCCTTCGATTACGGAGATTCCAGCTGGAAAATTAAAAAGTGTCTAAAGTACTTAATATGCGCAGACTGTGACAAGGGCCCTATCGGTTTGATATGCCAGATACAAGACCAAGCCAACGACAAAGAAAAAGTGATGCATTTACTGAGCCTGCGCAGTCTTCAGATCGTGGGGGAAAATTAGTTTTGAGCCACCAGGACAAAGCAGAACGGTGTACAGCTGAGTGAATGAGGGTCGTGGCCTTCGCTTTACGGTTTGGCCTGTCTCCAGATACTCTGTGGAAGCAACAGAGCCGCAATGATCTACGATACCTCCATTTCTTTATGTAAGAATATAAGCATTCCGGACGAAAATCTGGTGATGAGCATTACCCGTTCTCTTTAGAGGCAAAAAAGAAAATTTTTGGAAAATTTTCATTAATTAAAGATTTAAACCCATGTTCTTTCGTGCAGATTTTTTCTCTCTTAGTATATAAAAAAATTTTATTCACTTGCATAATACTAAGAAAATCCATCCCTCGTTGGTCTTAAAGTAGAAAGGCAACACGACAGAGTATTGGAACAAGAGCATAACTTAACTAATTCTCGAAACAAACAATAATGGCTTCCAGAACCCAATTTGAAAACTCTAATGAAATCGGTGTCTTCTCCAAGTTGACAAACACCTACTGTCTAGTCGCTGTTGGTGGTTCCGAAAACTTCTACTCTGCATTCGAAGCTGAATTGGGAGACGCTATTCCCATCGTTCATACCACCATTGCTGGTACCCGTATCATCGGTAGAATGACCGCTGGTAACCGTAGAGGTTTGCTGGTTCCCACTCAAACCACAGATCAAGAATTACAACATCTAAGAAACTGTTTGCCAGATTCCGTTAAGATCCAGAGAGTAGAGGAAAGATTATCTGCCTTGGGTAACGTCATCTGTTGCAATGACTACGTCGCCTTAGTACATCCAGACATCGACAGGGAAACCGAAGAATTGATAAGTGATGTGTTAGGCGTGGAAGTCTTCCGTCAAACCATATCGGGTAACATCCTAGTCGGGTCATATTGTTCTTTGAGTAATCAAGGTGGGTTAGTGCATCCACAAACAAGCGTTCAAGACCAAGAAGAATTGTCCTCCTTACTACAAGTGCCTTTGGTGGCTGGTACCGTTAACCGCGGTAGTGCTGTTGTCGGTGCCGGTATGGTCGTCAACGACTATTTGGCTGTCACAGGTCTAGATACCACAGCCCCAGAATTGAGTGTTATTGAAAGTATCTTCCGTTTGCAAGATGCTCAACCAGAATCCATTTCAGGTAACCTACGTGATACTTTAATTGAAACCTACTCATAGATATTGGGTACTTTTGGGGGGAATTCCCTCCTTTCTCGAGTCTGTTTACAGTTGTATGCGAAGGAGTCCCCGTGTTGCAATAATCTTCTTACGTAGCATTTGTGATATTTTTTTGGTGTGACAAATAATTTTTTTTTTAGGTTTCTATGCATTTTAATTTAAGTTGTATGTATATTATGTACTTTTTTTAATTTTTTTTTTTGCATACAGCATGATATTCATGACGAGTCGAAGTTAGGGTCTTTTTATCAGACACAGGTAGCTTTATAATTCGGGTGCGAAGCATTGCCTGCCTGAGCAAATTCTTTGCATGATACGGGCTTTCACCCAATTTTCTGGAAATGGTATCTAGTCGTTTAATTTCAGTCACTAGTAGTAGAAAAATCCAGGATCTCTACCTACATTAGATAAATTGATTTCTTTTTTTTAATTATTTCACCAACAGTTGTTCGGTGAAGTATAGAACATCTTGGCAAAGACCAATATAATCAAAGGCACTTGACAAAGCACTTAAGGCACAGCAATAAAGTTTTTCAGTAGCGCGTTAAAGTGCATTTTTCTTTCCATACATAGTATACAATAGACGGCACTGTCCGTTGCACCCTTGTCAAGAGATCAAGCCCTCGCGCCAGCGCTAGGTGACTTACGCTGTATCTCTTCTACCTAGGGTCCTTGAAAGACAAGCATCCTGGCCCCGCTTTGCATACGGAAGTAGCTCTAACTCCCTGGCTCATATCGCCACTCATAGCCAGAAACCGTTTCACCAAAAGGTAATTGCTCAGGAGTTTTTTTTTTCAGCCCACAGAAAACCCCGTAGCTATGTGGAAATGTTGGGACATCGTTCCCTTTCGTACGCCAGAAATTCTTCCTCTATTGTTTTCTGGAAATCTTTGCAAAAATAAGTCCGCCGCGCTGCGTTTTAAGACAACTCTATCTGGAGGATCCTAGGCCAACGGTCTGGAAGGCACCGTTTCCTCGAGAGGCTCGTAGCGGCTGTTGCTACGAGGAGCGTAAAGCACTGGAAATCTTTCTCCCATCAAAACCTTAAATTTAAGCGGCCTTCGGTTGCCATGAGATACAGTTACGAGAATTCTCTATATTATATAAGCGTTGGTTGTAGTCGCTCTTTTTTTCGTTGCCTTATTTGCAAGTTACTCCAGATCATACAGATGTTCATTCCTCTGTCCAATCTTTTTCTTTTCTTCCCAAGGGCATCCCTGCAAGACTCAGTTTGATAATAACACAATAAAAGGAAGTCTACACTAAGCTGTTTCCAATTTTTTCATATACATAAAACTTCGATCTTCAACGCTAATTATAATGTGGAAAACAAAAACACTAGAACCCATGCTTTGTAGCCCAGTAAAACGCTCTTCACCTAACATAGGGACACCATATGCCCAATCTCCGAAGAAAGTCTCAGATACGGTCAAAGGGGATGTGCATCTCCCTCCCTGTTCGTCGATTATGCACGCCTCAATTACTTCCGAAATAAATCAGGCCCAATTACCGCCCCCAGCCTACCATTATGCTCCCTCTTCTTTGCACCAGACAGAAGACCCTGTTTGGAGATCGGGTTCCAACTCTGTTATTTACTCGCCAGTTATAGCAGCACCGCAGCCTTTTCCCTTAACATTCATTGAACGCCAATCTTACTGCTCTGTTTATTCAACAACAACAACACCTTCATATACTCCCCAATCTGTGACTCCACCTATGCAGCATTTTCAAGATGAAAGTCGTAGGTCGGCGAGCGATGGACAATACTCTCTCTCGAATGTTCATACGGGACAAAATCCTGGGACACTACTATCCCAAACACAAACAGACTTGGATCTTATACAAAAGCAATTGCGTGCTGTGGTAAAGCTACGGAAGCAATGTCCTATCTGCGGAAAGGTTTGTTCTAGGCCTTCAACGTTAAGAACACATTACTTAATACATACAGGAGACACACCCTTCAAATGCACTTGGGAACATTGTAATAAATCTTTCAATGTTAAAAGCAACATGTTAAGGCATTTGAGGACACACCAAAAAAAAATAGCAAAGAAAAAACACCAGTGAAGGCTCTTCTTTTAAGGATGATCAAGTTTTTTTTTTGGTTTTTTTGGGGCGCAATTAATGCTTATGGGGCACTTTTACCATTGTGAATGAGTATAGATATGTATCAACTCCATAAATGTATTGCGTGTAGTTACTAATCAATTAGCCTAAACTAGTCAAACTGTAAGGAGGTGAGATAATTGCCGTTTGGACCCTTACTCTTACTCTTACAATAGCGTAAATCTTGTTATTCCGCGTCACATGATTGTGTACCCAAAGCGCGCGCGGCTAAATTCTCACTGTCATTCTTCGTTACTGTGGAAATTCTTAAAGTCTTTCATTCGACTAGAAGGTACGATGGTAAATTTATGTTTCATGGTCACACAAACGGCCGTAGCATGGATTTTCAATACGTTTTAGTGTGTTTTTATGTATAAGTAATGGCAATACCAAGACTTTGTTTGCTACGAAATTTGCCCGTTCCTTAACTCACTTTTCAAGGAAAAAAGGGCTTGTCTTGGCAAAATGACGTTGAACTTAAACATTAACTAGTGTAACACTGGGGTGTCATTAACCGAAAACTAGTGATTTGGAGTGTATTGAACACTCTATCAGGATGATGGTAAACTCAGCAAGGGAGCCTTCCCTTACACAAACAGAACCTTCCGTAATATGTATATAAAAGAAGGGTCCATTTCTTCTATAGGATAAGACTTTTCCTTGAGGTGATGAATAGAACATCTTTATAATCCGTTGTTCTCTTTCTGGACATTGATGTGGACGAGAATGAAAAAAAAAACTTGCTCCTACAATAAAACGCACAGCTTGCGAATGACAAACAATTCGACTTGCCGAAAGTTATTATATCAGGTTTTGGATGCTGTGCAAATATACCGGAAATAGATCTGGCAGGCGCGAAACCCAAAATAGCATAACATGCTAATCGCCATAACTAAATCAAAGATGAGAAGAAAATTGAGCAGGCCCCTAATGGCCTTGGAATAATTGGAAAGAAAATCACATTTTTATAGGCGAAAGTCTCTAATGAATACATTTAGTTGTGGGCTGCTACTATTAATGTTAAATATTCTTAACCCGTTCAAAAATACTATTTCATATGAATTTATTGGCTACTTAAAATGGTGGTTGATTCCTATTATTCCAGGCGATAGAAAATCAAACACAAAAACTGTAGTCCATCAATTATAATTACCCTTGATAGATTCATATATTATCAGTCGGCAGCAGTTGAAAAAAGTACTTAAACTATTTAGGAGTAAATTAATAGTCGATAGTGCAACGCCTGGCTCTAGAATGAAATAAGAGTGGGAGGTATAGCATTCAACTTTCCAATCACTGAAGCAAATTGAAAAATATGCTAACAAGCTTTAGAGTAAAGGATACCTTAATTAAAGTCAAATTCAAGAACCAGTTATTTATGGTGGCATTTTATTCAATTGCTTCGTTGAAGCGCCTCCCCAGAAACCGTAATAGTAGACGGAAGTAAGAATATGGAGATATGGACGCTCGAGAGACAACAGTTATCTCTTGTATTGTCATATAGATTTCTCATAGAAATGGCTAATGCATGGATGTTTTCAATTCTACTAAGAACCGCATCGTGCTAACACTAATAAAATTCTAGATTGAGTATGAAGTTTGTGTATGGTTTGAATCATTTCTATGAACGAAGAGAGACCTTAGAACTAAAAGGCCACATTCGCTAAGCGCTTCCATTGTTGACAGTCTGAAATAAGAGAGCAAGTCCCTACGTTATACTAAATATACAATGAAAAGAATTATTGTAAAATTAGGTGTAAGTTGAGGAGCTACATTGAAAACATTCTCTTAGTACAGCTGTTCCCTCGAGACCTTTTTTTCAATGAGAATGCGTTTAGGGATAACATATCAAATTTATCATGAAGACGTCGAGCTTTATTGTAAAAAAGAGAATGGTAGAAATGTTATTGAGGTGAAAATATTTTCCTCCTTCACATCTTTGAGGGCTCACATTGAGAGATTTCTTAAAGTAATGGCCAAAATAAAGTCCAGACTTCCATGCAAGTTTGTAATAATGGAGCTATTGTAGACTGATAAAATGATTTGCAAGAATTCCTGGTATTTCTACAGGGTGCTTATTCAGCAATTACCCACGCGCACTTTCATGCACGCTTTGTTTACACGCGTAACTTTGGCGTGGGGTATTTTACGTCCGCCACTTAACTAATCGTGATGCAGAAAGCCCCTGAATTTTATATTGCAAGAAATCGGCTAAAATCGCTCAACGAAAAACAAGCGGACAAATTGAATTAAGCAATTAACCGAGATGGAAAGGCACGTGTATTAGATTAGCATCGTACGGGAAATCAATATCCACGTCCCTACAGTTAAGTTTGTTTAACTGCTTCAAAGCAGGCACGATGGATCGGGCGGAAGAACACACATTGTAGGTACAGTGAAGGATAGCGTGTTCTCAGTAGTTTATTTTTCCCACGGCCTTCGGCTTTGCCCGAAATTTATGCTGCAACAGCCCGATAAGCAGGAGCGCCGCCAGATCTGTAATGGCAAAATGGAGCAGTAATTTAAAAAGAGGCGAATGAAATCGATAGCACCGTTAGCGGCTTAGCATTTTTAGATTGTAAATCAATAATTAACATCGCTCCCATTTCACATGCCTTGAAGCAGCAAATTAGCCACAAATTTTATTTGAATCTTCATAAAGCAACGTCGCTGCGGCAAATACGGTAAGCTCATGGTGTGCCTTCGTTTTTCAAACTTTGATACTTAGAAAGCTGACTCTTTCAATCCTCTTCCACCGCTGCCAGGTTTAACAGACCGCGTTAAAGTTTCTTAACCATATTATCTAATTTACTAGCTCGATATAACTTTTCGCTCGGGCTTGTCGCTAATTGGTAATAGTATTATTCGAGGTTGCCTGTAATTAAGATTTGTTCATCGACGGAGCAAACATTTGCGTATACCTATGAACTACTTAATTTTTCTTTCAGAAAGAAAGCCAGCGACTTCAACTGATAAATGAATTTTAGCAGGGAGCATAAAATGGCACGCTTTGTAAGCAATCCAATGAGAAAACTTTTCTATTGAATTACAGGAAATCTCACATTCGTTTCTCAGTTTCATAGACCAGGCATATGAACTAAATTAACTTGTTTTTATGAGATAATATTGCTGACGTAAAATTCAAAGGCCCTCTAAGTTTTGGTTTTTTTTATAACGATTTGGAAAGGCTAGCCAGGGCTGTCGCCGAAACAGCCAAGGGCAGCCTTCTTCTGTATGTCTTGCATCCCCAGTAATGTGTGAGCAAGGGCAGCTGCGTGAAGTTGCGCCTTCCGTATCTTGTGCTTTGCATTCTGTGCATACGTAAGGAATAAGCAACACCTTCTGGTTAAAAGACAAATTTCTTTTTTTTCCTAAATTTCTTTTTATCGTCAAATGAAAATCCTCTACACGAGATTTCTCATCGCTCTTCAGTTCCCGAAGTGCAAATTTTCTAAAGGAGAAAAAACCTTATTTGCCCACACGTTGATTTTGTTTTTCTGACAACCACGAGCGCAAGTTAAAATAAGGTTCTTGAAATTGAACGGTTTTTTGTGCCGATTGTGCGAAAAAACGTATGGTGGATTCTTACCCTGTGCAATGACAGTACCAATTTTGTTTTTTCGGTTTTTTTTTCGATATAGGCTGAGCAAACAACATTGAAGCAACATACCTACTCAGCACACTCAGCGCCCAGCTTTGCTGTAGTTGATTTGTGAATGCATGAAAATAATTGTCCGATGTTTGGTTGATTTCGCTGAAAATCCCGTTGAGCAAGCCCGAGCTGCAGATTCTTTTCAATAAGGACGCGTAGGCAAGGCTTATGTATCCCTCTTCTTGCTTTTTCTTTTTGTTCAACAGTGGTTGAGCGCCGTTACCTTACCTTACTGCAATGCCCGTTCATAGCATAAAAACCGTTCCACATAGCTCCAACTCTAAATAAAGCCGAATTAGGAATATTTTGTTTTATGTGCGCTAGCTCTGACAATCCTCCGTAGACGACGTTGATGATACAATGGAAAGGCTACATCCCGTTATTGCCACCGCAGGGTGTTGTGATGAGCAATATAACGTACTATAATGGCCACGTTTGTCCTCCTATATTGGAGATTTAAAATGCTCATTGACTTACTGCAATTTATTTTACCCTTGTGTGAAACTACGCCTAACCGATACTATTCTTTTTGTTTGTTTGTAAGTTTTTTAGTACAGGCTACTATGTATTCATAGCTATACGCACCTTGCCGTGATTCTGATAGCAATCGTAGAAGTGCCTAAGACGTTGTAGTGAAACGGTAGGGCTACATGATTTTACTTTCCCAACTTTTGCCTGCCATGCATAGTTGGAACTGAAAAGCAACTAAAAATGAGGAGGCCTCTTGAGTCAGGGAAGCCCGTTTGAATAATCTCCCAACACGAGGTGCAGTCAACCACTCATAAACGATACATGTGAAAATCAATCCATATACATCGCGCACGCTCGGTGCCTAAAAATATACCTGGGTTTTGCAGCAATATCGGAAAGAATCAGGTGAGAAATGCTGATTCGGGGTTAAAGAACAACACGACGGCGATCCTTTCCTTTTAGACTACGGGTCTTTCCTATAAGAGAAATTCTTGCGGGAGCATCCAACCTTGAGCCACGAGCGGTTGCCGTTTACGGTGGGAAATAAACTTTTCGGCGGTATACCAGTTTGAGAGCAGATCAAGACGATCTGTTTTTTTTAACTTCCATCCGAGTTCCTCCGTATTGTTCTACACAAGGAAACCTAAACAGAAACAAAAACGAAGATAAAGAGTGATGCGTCAGGTTCGCGACCTATGTCCCTAAAGTTCCATAAGTAAGTAATCGTGCAAGCACGTCATTCTGGAGCTGCCTAAGAGATCTGCAGGTAGCCCGTGAAGGGCGGCCGTCTGCCTTCTTCATTATTGTTGTACTCTGTCTGCCCTCTTTTTTTCTTTCTTTTCTTGATATATATGCAACTACTACACGTTGGTGTTTCAAAGTCCTTTCTGCATGCCGTCCAGGATTCAATGAATATAACTATAAACAAAAATTATCGGCTTTTCCAGTTTATAAAGCTTTCTAATAATTCTTCTGCATTAGTATTTTTTCTTCAACTTCTTCATAGCTATTATACAAGTTTACAACCTACTCTACAAAATAGTGATAAACGCCATTAAAAGTAAATTACATGAATTTTTCGCTTTCAAGGCAAAGTTCAGAAAGGCGGACAACATATACAGACAAATCAGAATCTCCTAATATCGGAATGTGTACGATGAATTATAAATCAAACCTTCCACTACAGGTGCGGACAGCTGACCAGCTAACCCCTAGTATAAATAATCAATTGTATGGCCAAAATAGCTATAAAAACGAACAAGAATGTTACAATGGTACTAAAATAAACTTACCGCCAATTTCGTCTCTTTTACCCAATTTTGAAAGTGGCCCACGCGCCAATACAGACACAAGGCTTCAGTTCCCTCCACAGCAGGTCTACCATGGTATGAATATAGTGCCTATGGTTAACGAGGTTTACACGCCAATTTCTATGAATGTAACACCTGATCAATATCCTATATATTTTTCTGATAACCGGCAACAAATAACACATAGCCAGCCGGCTCATATAACCTCATCAGCTCCCCTTATGATGCCAGTCATCGTACCAACTCTCTATAAGCCAATGGGGCCATATGAAAAAGAGCAGATAACAGTGGCTCCTGAACCAAATTTTGCTGCATTATCAATGGTTGCCCCCTCGAACACCACTATTGATGTATGTCAGAATAGACCAAAATCGGTCCCGCCTAAATATAGCATAATCTCAGGTGTACATGAGGACGCTAATTGTAGAACTAAAAGCGAACCTGGTACTTCTTCAACTTCTTCAGCAGCATTCTCCGATTGGAAAAACGGAAGTCGAATATCATCTGCAAAGCTAAGGAAGCAGTGTCCCGTATGCGGCAAAATTTGCTCGAGGCCCTCAACATTAAAGACGCATTATTTAATACATACAGGGGATACCCCTTTCAAGTGCACTTGGGAAGGTTGCTCAAAATCTTTCAATGTGAAGAGTAATATGCTAAGACATTTGAAGAGCCATGAAAGGAAAAGAAACAAGGTCTTAAACACAACTTAAAAAAATGGCATTTGAAAAGCTTTACTACAAAGAGATTATAAAATTCAAGTCCAAACGTAAGGCAAAAACACATCAGGCTTTTCTATGGAGTTTAAATAAAAGAAAGGAAGTAATGGAACACGAATACTCTTTTCACTTTCAAAAGTTATACGACCATTCGATGTCATCAATTTTCCATAACGCATATAGAACATTTTATGTTTATGTTTAACTAACCTAAATACTCTCTACTTACTTTTTGTAAATATACGAAAAGATAAATTTAACGACCCGCAAAGGCAGTAGGCGTGGGCGAACAATTAATAAGGCATTTGACGTTTTCTGTAATCTGTAAGAGTAACGAACTGTAAGCGAACATTCGATATAAGCTATGTAGTGTATTCGGCCACCTGGTAATTTTTATGCTTTTTTTCACCGAAGACCCTTTTGATATTATTCCACCTCTTTTTCTTGCCAGATTTGTTTCGCAGCTTGCACTTGATATGCGAATCGGTCAAAATAATCATGATTGCCAATGAGGCTAACTGAATTTAAAACGTTAAGGGAAATATACCGAGTTTTCTACTTCTCATTTCAAAGTGCTCAATTATAAATTTTCAATAAACAGGTTCTACTGGTATGTCGGAAGTACTTGCCGTCTTCGAGCAGCCGAACTCAATTAAGAATTTTCTCAAGAAAGATTCAAATATTGCATTTCTAGCTGGTGGTGTGGCTGGTGCAGTTTCCCGAACCGTTGTTTCGCCTTTTGAAAGAGTAAAAATATTGTTGCAAGTTCAGAGCTCCACGAATTCGTATAATCAAGGTATATTCCAGTCCATACGACAAGTCTATCGTGAAGAGGGAACTAAAGGTCTGTTCAGAGGAAACGGTTTGAATTGTATAAGAATCTTTCCTTATAGTGCAGTCCAATTTGTAGTTTATGAGGCCTGTAAAAAGAAACTATTTCACGTAGATGGTTATAATGGACAAGAACAACTCACAAATACTCAGAGACTATTTAGTGGTGCATTATGTGGTGGTTGTAGTGTGGTGGCTACTTATCCGTTGGACTTGATAAAAACAAGACTAACAATTCAAACAGCCAATTTAAGTAGTCTGAACCGATCGAAGGCAAAGAACATATCAAAGCCTCCAGGGATCTGGAAATTGCTAACCGAAGCTTATAAATCAGAAGGTGGTTTCAAGGGATTATATAGGGGTGTATGGCCAACAAGTCTTGGAGTTGTTCCATATGTGGCCTTAAACTTTGCACTTTATGAACAATTAAGAGAAATAGGTATCGATAGTTCAGACTCTCGACCCTCCTGGAAGAGTAACCTTTACAAACTAACAATGGGTGCCGTAAGTGGTGGTGTTGCGCAAACAATGACCTACCCTTTTGATCTATTGAGAAGACGATTCCAAGTTCTTGCGATGGGCGGAAATGAACTGGGGTTCAAATATTCCAGTGTCTGGGACGCGCTAGTAACAATTGGTAAAACAGAAGGTTTCAGCGGTTACTACAAGGGTCTTACTGCAAATCTCTTCAAAGTTGTCCCTTCCACTGCTGTAAGTTGGCTAGTTTACGAAGTTGTGTGTGACTTGATAAGAAATTGGTAATTTAAATCACCCTTGAATCAGCGGTAATTAAGTAGAGAAATTATTAGATAATAAGTCTTCATGTAGTAGAAGGATGGCTTCCTGTATATAGCATTAGCTTGCTTGCTTTGTTTTTATATCGGTTTTGAGCGTGAGCCAATCATCTCTTACAAAGCGTGGGATTTCCGTATTCAATGATGATCATGTGGACAGACGTTTTAAGGCATCGCCATCCCTTCAAAAGCAACTGTAACTATTCTTCAAGCTCATTTTGAACTGGTTGTATTCTGGGACGTAATCCTCTCTAGCAACTTGCTAAAACACCTTTGAACCAGACTTAAGGGGAAAAATATAAAAAATGAGACCATCACAATTACTGTTGAATACAGCTGTATGTTAATCGTTGTTTTTGTTTATTTGCATTAACAGATGAAGTGTGAAGTGGTTACTGCATTGATTCTCATAATAATTAGCAATGTGACACATTGGGGAAAAGCAGCTTTGTTGGCCACGAATTCGAAAAATAAACAATTGAGTATTATACTAACAAAAGAATCAGAAAAAATCTTCAGGTGGCTACAAAATACCCGTTGAATTGACACCATTATTCCTCGCTATGGGTGTAGCTCTATGTTCCGGTGTCTACTTTACTTATAAAAAATTAAGAACTGACGAGACTTTGAGATTGAAAGGCAACCCAGAATTGTCCCGTCTGGATGAAGTTTTAAGTAAAGATAAGGATTAAAGGCCGGGCCAATGATTTGTTATATTACTTACTACACATTACACTTCTCCAATAATTGCCGGCAAACAATCGAAATATTATTTATTCTTCAAATACTTTCTAATATAACAAAATAACGAGTACTATATATATATGTGTCAATACCGCCATTATTTTATGTTGGCCTATTTTATTTTCTGTTGATGATGCTTGTTTTATAGCGATCAGTGCAAATCCTTCCTTAATAAACAGAGGACACTTGCAATCGACATCTATAGTGCTGGCAGATTCGAAGTCAGCAAAAAAAGAAAGCCCTGTAGGGGGCTCGAACCCCTAACCTTATGATTAAGAGTCATACGCGCTACCGATTGCGCCAACAAGGCTGTTTCTTATGATTTTTTTACATCGTACCAACTAATAACACTCATTGAAAACTAAATAATCTAAGCTTCAAAGAACTCCTGTGTGGATACCCTAGAAAGTTTTCTTAATGAAGGAGTTCTCTGCAAGTAAACGCATCATATAAAGGTACCGAGGAGTTCAGGTGTTTGCTTCGTACTCTACGTTGGAGCACAAGTCTCTCCGCCAAACGGGTCGTGATGCTTATAGAACATAAGTATCTGGTACAAGATACGTTAGTGGAGCACACGTTAGACACCTTCAATTCACAAGTTCATAAATCTTTTGTGAAGACGGATGGTTTAGCTGTGTAGCTTAGGCTTCAAAGCAAGCACTGTCTGTATTAAGATTTTCTCACTACCGTCTAAAGCACAATACTTACTGAATATTTTGGCTATAGAACTTCCATTTCCAAGTTGTTTGTACCTCTGGTTTACCTCCCTTCTTCACCAGTTACATTTTGAGTGTGCTTGGACGTCATGTGTTTAGGGGCCAAGGCGTTTCTGGATATCATTCCACGAAAACCTTCCAAAGCTCAGTGCCACTAAAATTGGACTTTTAAGATAGTGCTTATTTAATGCTTTCTAAGTACGTTCCTCCGAAGATTTTAATCGTCAATGACGATCTTTACTTAGTTACTTCCTCTTTAGTTTGTTTTTTTCTGCATGAAAAATTTTTCAAATGGATCTTAGAAACTCATCTCATCTCCTCCTATAAAGAATTTACATTTAACAAAAAGTAGAACCGAGATAGTTATTTCAGGATATTTTGAGAAACTACCTCAGAGCGACATATTTGGTGAGATGAGCAAAGTGATTAAGCCACCTAGCCAAACCAGAACGGCAGATTTCCGCACTCTAGAACGTGAATCTCGGTTCATTAACCCTCCTAAAGACAAATCGGCATTTCCGTTATTAGAAGAAGCTGTTCGTCCACACATTGGTTCCTTTAATGCATTAACCGAAGGGCCAAATGGAGGTTTATTAAATCTGGGTGCTCAGGACATTGGTGAAAAAGTCATATTCGATGGGAAGCCATTTGATTCCGAAGATGACATCGCTAATAGCAGCTACCTTGGAAATAAGCTTTCCGTCAGTGTGGAACAAGTTTCCATTGCAAAGCCCATGTCCAACGATGGTGTCTCTTCTGCAGTAGAGAGAAAAGTTTACCCAAGTGAGTCGAGACAAAGACTTACTTCTTATAGAGGTAAATTACTTCTAAAGTTAAAGTGGTCCGTTAACAATGGCGAGGAAAACATGTACGAAGTAAGAGATTGCGGTGGTTTACCAGTTATGTTACAAAGTAACAGATGTCACTTGAACAAGATGTCCCCATATGAATTGGTACAACACAAAGAAGAATCTGATGAAATAGGTGGTTACTTTATTGTCAATGGTATTGAGAAGTTAATCAGAATGTTGATTGTTCAACGTAGAAATCATCCTATGGCTATTATCAGACCATCTTTTGCCAACAGAGGTGCATCTTATTCTCAATATGGTATTCAGATTAGATCTGTCAGACCAGACCAAACCTCTCAAACTAATGTTCTACATTATCTGAATGACGGTCAAGTAACATTTAGATTTTCTTGGAGAAAGAACGAATATTTAGTCCCTGCTGTTATGATTTTGAAAGCCTTATGCCATACTAATGATAGAGAAATTTTTGACGGTATTATCGGTGATGATGTTAAGGACTCATTTTTAACTGATCGTTTAGAATTGTTATTGCGTGGCTTTAAGAAAAGATACCCTCAATTACAAAATCGTACACAAGTTTTACAATATCTAGGGGATAAATTCCGTGTCGTCTTTCAAGCTTCCCCTGACCAATCTGATTTAGAGGTTGGGCAAGAAGTCCTTGACCGTATTGTCCTAGCGCATTTGGGCAAGGATGGTAACCAAGATAAATTTAGAATGTTGTTGTTTATGATTAGAAAGTTGTATTCTTTGGTTGCAGGTGAATGTTCACCTGATAATCCAGATGCTACACAACATCAAGAAGTCTTATTGGGTGGTTTCTTATATGGTATGATTTTGAAAGAAAAGATTGATGAGTATTTGCAAAACATTGTTGCTCAAGTCAGGATGGATATCAGCCGTGGTATGGCTATCAATTTCAAGGACAAAAGATATATGTCAAGAGTCTTAATGAGAGTCAATGAGAACATTGGTTCCAAAATGCAGTACTTTTTATCGACAGGTAACCTAGTGTCTCAATCTGGGTTGGATTTGCAACAAGTCTCTGGTTACACCGTTGTTGCTGAAAAAATCAACTTTTACCGTTTCATTTCTCATTTTAGAATGGTTCATAGAGGGTCATTTTTTGCACAATTGAAGACAACCACAGTTAGAAAATTACTACCAGAGTCATGGGGTTTCTTGTGTCCTGTTCATACACCCGACGGTTCTCCTTGTGGTTTGCTAAACCATTTTGCCCACAAGTGTCGTATATCAACTCAACAATCTGATGTTTCAAAAATCCCTTCATTATTATACTCACTCGGAGTTGCTCCAGCTTCTCACACATTCACTGCCGGTCCTTCTCTATGCTGTGTTCAAATTGATGGTAAAATCATTGGTTGGGTCTCTCATGAGCAAGGTAAGATCATTGCTGATACGTTGAGATATTGGAAGGTTGAAGGTAAGACGCCTGGCCTGCCTGTTGATCTAGAAATTGGTTACGTGCCTCCATCAACCCGAGGCCAATATCCAGGTCTTTACTTATTTGGTGGCCACTCCAGAATGCTCCGTCCCGTTCGTTACCTGCCATTAGATAAGGAAGACATGGTTGGTCCTTTCGAACAAGTATACATGAATATTGCTGTCACACCTCAAGAAATTCAAAATGATGTTCATACACATGTTGAATTTACACCAACAAATATTCTGTCCATTTTGGCTAATTTAACTCCATTTTCTGACTTTAATCAATCTCCAAGAAATATGTACCAATGCCAAATGGGTAAGCAAACTATGGGTACTCCAGGTGTAGCTTTGTGTCATCGTTCTGACAACAAACTTTATAGATTGCAAACTGGCCAAACACCTATCGTGAAAGCTAACCTATATGATGACTATGGTATGGATAATTTTCCAAACGGTTTTAACGCTGTCGTTGCTGTCATTTCATATACTGGTTATGATATGGATGACGCGATGATTATCAACAAATCTGCTGACGAAAGAGGGTTCGGTTATGGTACTATGTATAAGACTGAAAAAGTGGATCTAGCTCTTAACAGAAGTCGTGGTGACCCAATTACGCAGCATTTTGGTTTCGGAAATGACGAATGGCCAAAAGAATGGCTAGAAAAACTAGACGAGGACGGTTTGCCATATATTGGCACTTATGTTGAAGAGGGTGATCCAATCTGTGCATACTTTGACGATACTTTGAACAAGACAAAAATCAAGACATACCATTCCTCAGAACCAGCATATATAGAGGAAGTGAACTTAATTGGTGACGAATCGAACAAGTTTCAAGAACTACAAACTGTTAGCATAAAATACCGGATTACAAGAACACCTCAAATTGGTGATAAATTTTCTTCTAGACACGGTCAAAAAGGTGTTTGTTCAAGAAAATGGCCTACCATTGACATGCCCTTCAGTGAAACAGGTATCCAACCAGATATCATCATTAATCCCCATGCTTTCCCTTCGCGTATGACTATCGGTATGTTCGTCGAATCTTTAGCAGGTAAGGCGGGTGCTTTGCACGGTATCGCGCAAGATGCCACGCCTTGGATCTTCAATGAAAGCGATACCCCTGCTGATTATTTTGGTGATCAACTGGCGAAGGCGGGCTACAATTACCACGGTAACGAACCAATGTATTCAGGTGCTACTGGTGAAGAACTCAGAGCAGATATTTATGTCGGTGTTGTTTACTATCAAAGATTACGTCATATGGTCAACGACAAGTTCCAAGTCCGTTCCACCGGTCCTGTTAATAGTTTGACTATGCAACCCGTCAAAGGTAGAAAGAGACATGGTGGTATTCGTGTCGGTGAAATGGAAAGAGATGCTTTAATTGGGCATGGTACCTCATTCTTGTTGCAAGATCGTTTGCTAAATTCTTCGGATTACACACAAGCATCTGTTTGTCGTGAGTGTGGCTCTATCTTAACTACGCAACAGAGTGTGCCAAGAATTGGTTCGATTTCGACAGTTTGTTGCCGTCGTTGTTCCATGAGATTCGAAGATGCAAAGAAGTTGTTAGCTAAATCAGAAGATGGAGAAGATGTTTTCATTGACGATTCTCAAATTTGGGAAGACGGACAAGGGAATAAATTTGTTGGTGGTAATGAAACAACCACAGTGGCTATACCATTTGTATTGAAGTACTTGGATTCTGAATTATCCGCTATGGGTATAAGATTACGTTATAATGTTGAGCCCAAATAGAAGAACACCCCATTTTTAGCTTAATGTAAAAACGGTGAAGAGATTAGGGCTTAGTCAATTGTATCATATAGAGGTTTTTTATTATTGGATTATTTATATAAAAGCTCCCTTCGATCGAGCGTATATATCTGAATAAACAAATTCATATTTGAAGAAAATATTTAACTTTATTGGTAGTATATTTAATTAATGTTCCTAAATCTTGTATATATATATATATATATATATATAAGGAAAATTATATGCATGAAACCTAAAGGATTTGGAAGCCAGCGGCTATATAATCAGCAACAGTCATCTCAAAGATATTTTTTCCCTTAAGTTTACTATTTATTTTAGAAAAGACGTTCATATCAGATTTTGTAAATCCTCTTGAAAATGTACAATTTCCATTTTTTTTGTTCTTCCTGCTGCAGGAAGTGCAGGATTTGAAAAGCACTATCTTATCGAGATGTTTGATAACCTCGTAAGAGTTCATCAACTCAGGCAGTTTTTTGAAAAACTTAGTTCGAAACAGTTCAATATCCTCTTGGGAAAGAATGTAATGCAAACTTGAAGAGATCGAGGATATCAGGTCTCTATCTTGTAAGAAGACAATAATTGTTGCATTGCATTTTATTTTTTTGGCCCTACATGAATCGCAACTTGGACCGTCTCTTTGGCGTTTCCTTTTCAAACTATTGGTTGTTATTGATGAAATAACCGCTGAATCGGTAGTTTCACCCGAAGAGATAGTTTTGTATAATTCCTTGCAGTCTGGTAAGCAACCAAGTTTGGGAAGCTTGGTATTTTCGGATTCTTTTTGCCATTTATTAAAACTGTGGTCGAAGTATTGGACCGATGAAACTGGAACTGAGCTTTGATCTTGCTGTATTTTGGAATTCTTTGGGAGTAACGAACGGTCTGATGAATCGAATGGATGATAGTTGACATTAGTCGAAATCTGTTCTTTTTGCAGTAAGTCGCCACATGTATAACTGCTCAGGGCCGGTAATAAAAGTGCAGGAAGTGATTCATCTTTGTTAGTAATTACATCACAAGTCCGAATATTTGGCCTCATATCTAACGATTGATCCGAACAAACCAATAGGTTGGCAGATTTGGTTTGCCCTCTTGTTTTAGTAAAATTATTTAAGTGTGGCCTCTCTCAAAGTCTATATGAAAGAATCAAAAATTTTCATTCCAGAATTGTATATCCTACTTACAATAGAATGACCACTACAGCCAGTCGAAGAAAAGAATTCTGAGAGACCCCACATCTATTTATGTAAACAGAAAGAATTACTATTTAACCTTTAGAGGTTGATAAACATTAGACGAGCACTTTCACGAAAAGCTAAACTTCGTTTTCGTCTCCGCCTACATGACTCTACCCTCAGGAATGAAGGTTTTGCACTGTTTTGTCGCAGGCCGTTCGTTTATCGGACTTGGCAGGTCTAGATTTTTCTCTCCAATAATTCTTTTCCAAATATGTAAAGAAGATTAAGAGCAACAAATTTTAAGATTTTACGAAAGCCCGACAAGATTATTCTGTAGACATTTCCTTTTTATTATCAGTGGCTGACTCACGGACTCTGTAGCAGTAGACGCAGCTGTCGAAAAAAGAAGTCTGAACTCCTTTCCTGTTTTTTTTCCATTCTCCCGGCTTTCCAAACTAGAGCTTCTGGGTTCTTTCTGTGAGGTTAAGCCTCGTGCCTCGTGCAGGTGCTATTGCTCGAAGGGCAAAAAAGTGTGTGCTTTTACGTGAGCCGATATACTAAGCATCAGAGTGAAGTTGAACCAGAATGACGAGCCAGTCAAACAGTAATATGGACCTAGACCGGACCACCCATGCAGACTGCGCACGCTGAGAGAGTGCGCAAGTCCTTTAAACATTGCCTGCAGAAAAAGAAATCATAATTGCTTTTTTGATAAGTGAGGAGATAAGGCGTCAAGCTCCGTAATTCTAACCTAAACTTGCTATTAAGTGCTAATGACCTCATTCGTTTTCTCGGACTTTGCAATAGGTTCTCCAGTTTATGTAATAATAAGACGAGGTGATATCATCATGGTGTAGGGCTTTATTATCAAGATTACATGGGACGGTATAGAAGAGGAAGTGATGTCATTAAGCTTTGAAGTACTCGAGTAACAACCTGGAGAATGTGTTCCTTTCTTAAGTCTTGGCTAGAACATTGCCTAATAAATCTGTAACTTCGTAATTCCTCACGTCATTGAACGAACGTTAACACTGCTTCAGGCAGAAAAAGGAAGGAAGGAAGGAGAGGCTACATTCTCGTTCTTGCATATGAATGTTTCACGCAAGGAAAAAGAAAGAAAGCGCAGTACATTCAATGCGTGTTTGGAACGGCTTAAAGGAAAACAGTAGCTGTGATTATGTATGAACAATCATAATGCCAATGATATTATTAAGTGTATAAAGGTATATATATATATTGAAAAGGAAAAAACTAGTTACAGAAAAGCAAAAGACAAAAGACAAAAGACAAAAGACAAAAGACAAAAAACAAGTTTATCCTATCATAACGAAGACATAAAGTTATCCAAATCTGCGAACCCTTGATCGGTAAGTAATTGGCTTGGTGGAGATGCTGTTTGAATACTACTCATAGGAGAAGTATCCGGAAGGTCGTTCCTTGCAGGTGGCGTAGAAATAATGCCATTTCCTTGAAATATAAAATTACTACTGGACGAATTTTCCCTCATGGTGGCCGGTCTGTTTACACTTTTGAGTGGAGGAGAAAACATTTGATTCATGTCGCCTGACGCACTATCCAGTTGCGAAAAATCCTGTATGCAATTAAGTGGGTTTCTTTCTTCCTTCTTCATTTGGAGGTTTTTGTCTTGACGACTTCCGGTCTTAGACATTCTTGGGGAGTTAACTGATTGAGGGATTGAATGAACAGAACTCTGTTCGACCAGGTTTAAAGGATCTATCATCGTATTTGCTATTGACGATGGCTGCGAGTTAAGAGAGGTTGAACTGAGTTGGTCGTCAAGATTACTTGCTATCGTATTGTTTAACGCACTAGGAGATGTTGCTATGTTCGCAGGCCCCATGGGTGGGTACCTATGGTTTACATCAATGCTGGAGGACCTAGGTTTTCGAGTAAAAGGCATGTCAGTAATGTAATTTGATGATGGTGATCTTTCTCTCTCTCTTTCTTTCTCAGGGATGTCCATAAAACTTGGCGTCAGTGACAGTACTTCAACGCCCTTTCCGATGTCGTTGTTACTTGTATTGCCAAAGCTGCTCTTCAAATATTCGTTTGCAGGGTTATGAATGAATGATTTACTTCTGGAGTTCAACTGGTTACGAAATTGTGGGACCTTTGAATAGTGTTCTATTTTACTTGGACTTTCCTGTGATCCTATTTTTTCTTGTAAGAGTAAATTTGCTCGAGATAATGTTGAAATTGATGAAGAATCTGTAAACATGTCGAATAGACCATTACTTTGGTGTTCTTGTTTAGAAAGGTTATTATTATTGTTATTGTTATTGTCAATGTTGTTATTATTATTATTGTTATAATTATCACAGTTATTGTTATTATTACTATTACTATTATTATTGATATTCTCGATACCACGGCCATTGTTAATAGTGTTATCATAGTTGTTATTATTTGCATTAATAATATTAGTGTTACTAATATTGTCATTTATGCCAAGCTTACTTGAATTCGTTGCTGCAGTTGCAGTTGTACTAAAATTTCTCTCCATGCTTTCATCAAAGGGCCAATCATAGACTAAAGAACTCTTATCAGTAACTTTTCCGACCCCATCAATATCCGAGGGGATATATTCTTCTAGTGGGACGCTAACTTCGCCCACACGAGTGTTCGATATGGGAGATATTCGCTTAGAATGGCCCAATAGATCAAGGCCCGCAGAATGATTTGTATGATTTTTATCCATCAAATTGAAACGCGAATCAGATTTCGCTGGTAAGCTTGCTGAGCTGTCTTGCCAGCTGCCGTTCAAATTGGAATGCTGATGACTGTTGTGATCTTGGTTAGTATCATTGACATTTCCCGTGAGAAAATTGAATGACATTGTCGATAGTGGAGGGCTTTGTGGCACACTAAAATTCTGATCTAACGATTGAGAAGATTGTAATGATGAAATGGAAGCCAATGAAGGAACGTGATGATAATCTTTCGAAATTTTGCCTACACCTGGTTCACTGTCTAAAAATGTGCTTGTCATTATACTGGAAGTATCTGATAGCCCCCCATGGCCGGATAGCATGTTGCTATCAAGTGAAGTAGAAGATAAAACTCTTTCAAACATTGGCTGTGAACGTGAAATGGACCTCCCTTTCTTTTGAGAATTCGACGCAGATTTCCTTGAATGTCTCTTTTGGGCATGATATTTGCAAAGTTCGTCGGTTCCGCAAGTACACTGTTTTCTTTGTTTTTCTTTTGATTTGGCTCTTGCTTCTTCTTTAGCCTTCTGTGCTAATTTTTTCTTCTCTAATCGGCCACATGTACAAACGCCTTCGGGACTTGCATTCTTGTTTTTTCGAAGCTGTTTGCAAAAGTCGCAAGTGGTAGAAGGCCTACCCTTTGGTTTGATCATCATGAGCGGTTGGTCCGTGTGATTGCATGTGGTTACTCTATGGCCTCTTATGCATCTCTCGCAGGCATACTTTATGCCATTTATCAAGACCATTTTTCTTCAAGTTTTTTTTTCTTGATTTTTCTTGATTTCCTTGTTCAAATGTTTTAGAGTTACAGATAGGGAACTTTTTCTTTTTGTTGTGGTAATGACCAACGGGTCCTAGTTTTTATTTTATTAAGGTATTGTTTGACACCAAAGTTCTGTTCTCTCTAGAAGAGCTTTCCTGTCACGTTTTGTTTTGCCTTTTTATTTATAAACAGATAAAAACAACCGAAAAAGGACTTATAAATTTAAAACGTGAGGTTTGGAGTTTTCAAACAAGTGCTGAAGCTGCTTATCCCTTTTTTTTTTCTTATAAAGTAAAAAAGCACGAACTGTATTACTAAGACTAATTAATTGGTAAATAAAACTGTGCAGCAGAAAGATGTTAAGAATTATGTAGCCTTCTGTTGTTTCCATTCTCTTTTTTCTCTTATTTTTTTCATTACTAAATTTTTTCCTCCCTTTTCTTTTTCCTGCCATTGTGACTATTGAAATCATGTCCAATAAAGGAAATAAAATTACCTCTTTTCCATAACCGTCACCACCAGTTGGGCCCCCGAGTGCTCGAAAACACTGGAAAAAACCCGAAGGCCTGCCAAGGCTCAATGTTAAAGGGAAAAGGAAGGAAAAACGGTTTGTAACATGCCGAAAACGCTAAGGTCCTTCCGAGGTCGGAAACGGACAGAAAAAGGAAAAAAGAAAAGTGCGCAAGCCCGGAATCGAACCGGGGGCCCAACGATGGCAACGTTGGATTTTACCACTAAACCACTTGCGCTTATTGTTTTATGATTTTCGAAAAGCGAAAATAGCCCTAGTCTTGGGCAATCTCATTACAAAAATCCAGTTTTTTCCAGTTTTTCTTTTATCTACACCAATAATAAATGCGTTTCTTGTTACTCATCAAGGTACTGTGACTATCAATAAGGTCATGGTTTGAATTAGGTATTTTGCCCTCGCTCCTTTACGTGTTTTGTTTGTTTCTTTCAGCAGCAGAAGATTGACCTCAGCGGCAAAGTAGTGCAATATTGCTTAAAAATTTACGCGTTTCACGCTATAAAGGGAACAGCAGGATATAAATAAGGAAGCGTTTCTGCAGTCGAAGTCCTTCATGATTTTTCTGTGGACTTATGATTTTGTGAAAAGAAATATCGACTGATAAAGTATTTGCTATACTCAAACCCGAATTCCAATCGTTCTGCAATGGCACCTCTTTCGTTGAATTTCAGAGACGATAAGAAATACAAGGGCCTCACAACAGTGTGGTTACTTTCTACATTGGGAAATTCGATTGTGAGAGAAAATAATAACTTTTATTCGAACAAAAGCAACTCCTCTGCAAACATCTCTGCATCTACTGTTAAGAAAAAGGATATTGTAAATATTTCCATACCAAAGACGTGTGACGAAATCCAAAACTTCGAAAACGATCTATCACTCAGATATATTTCCAGCCTTCTTTATGGAGTAACTATATGTTACAATAAAAAAACAGAGTATGTGTTGAATGATCTAAATATCCTGCTTGTCCAATTACAGAAAAATGAGGCATACGCCTTTAAGGCTAAAAATAAGTCTACCAAAATAAATGGGTTGAATAATAACAACAGTATTATTGGGAGCAAAAGTAATAATTATGCTTGGGAAGAAGGCCTCTTTTTTGATGATGACCCCTTGTATGATATTGCTAAAGTTCACGCATTGGATTTTCTTGATACCACTCTACAAGACAACGTATCCTTTGTTGAAGAGGCTAAATCAATAAGAAGACAAGATTATATAAACGAGTTAAGCAATTCTAATAGGTTTGAACTTCATAATGACAAATCTAATTCAGACGGGCAACACAAACTAGGGTCTAACTATAAGAATTCTTTTTCTCTGGACGAGATTCCTATTGATGTGGATTTTAACTTGGACTTGGAGGATATAGTGAGTCACCAAGGGACACCTCTGGATTCTCATTCAAGTTCCCAAAAGGACGGTAATGATTTCAAGTTTAATTATGAAGGCGACGAGTTAGTGCTAAATTTTGACAATGATGAGAACAATGCCAACGAAAATGAAGAAACGCCAATTGAAAACGAAAGGTCTGCAGCTAATCTCAAAAACTACGAACTAGGTTTAGAAGGGCACGAATCTGAAGATGAAAATAACAACGAAAAAAAAGAAGTGGACATTAAAGTACAAGTGAGGCAACGTGCCGGCAACATCAGCTTATTATCCAAAGTCCAATTTGATGCAAAAACAAGTTACCCAAATGAAATCCTCAAGTTTAACCACGGGAATTACAGTAACTTGATGGAGAAAACTAAAAAAAGGAAATCAAGTGGCCAAATTTCATCCCATTCAAATATAATTAGTTTGCTAAGATCAAACGGAGAACCTGAGTTTATCACTTCAAATTGGATAAATCTCTTTAATGATTTTTCTGGTTTAAACATTGGAGAGTTAGATTTCAATGGTCAAGATTTTGGCACAATTGAGAGGGGAAGAAAAAGGGCACATTCTTTGGTGTCAACTCAAAGTTCGAATAGTATTAGAAGTAATGAGTATGGCAGGAAAAGTTTCCGGAATAACAAGAACGACAATTATTCTTCTGATATGGAGAATGATAACATGCTATTAAATCTCGAGCAAATCAATGAAGATCTAGAAGACAGACACTTCATTGAAGAAAACTCTCAAGAAAATGTCTTAGATTTCAACTTGAACTTACCTCCTTCAAGTTTTGGAAGAAGCCATACAAGAAACTCGACCAGATCTAGTGGTTTCAACGACGACATAGTTGGTGCACTTAGGAGAAGAATTGTACCCTCTGAGCAGAATTTTGCCGAAGAAAGCGATTCCAGTGACAATAATTACTTCGACAGCACTCAGCAGCATTCGCATCACGAGGAGAGAAACTTTCAAGATGTCATCTTGGACTATCAAACAAGGAAGTTTTATGATTACATTAAAGAGAGGTCAGTTGCCATCGGTAGAACAACGCATTCGAATCCACCATTCAGGAAAAAAGTACTATTGGTTGACATCATTCCAAGCCGTATGGGCGAAACTCAGACCGGATCTAACTCTGATAACTCGGAAAAAGGCGTGAGCAGGCAAATAGCCGCCAGCGCCTTTCTATCCCTGCTGAACCTGGCTACAAAAGGAATGGTCAAATTGGATGAGTATCCGGCTCCAGAAGCGGCCGCTAAGGAGCTTAAGCTGAGAAGAGAAGACGAAATCATCATCTATGCCTAATTATTTGGTTTACAATCCCCTTATAGACTATAATGGCTATTAGCCGATGTCACCACGTTAATGATCAAAGTCCGAGGCCCGGACCGAATATACTTGCGGGGACAAAACAAGAAAGCATTGGAGAAAAAATGACTACCCTTTTTAATTAGTTGCTCAGTAAGTTCAGTTCACCACGCTAACTATCATCGCCAAAGCTAACATATAATAACACAATATACAATATAAAGGAATATAGTTTTAAAAACTTTTCTTATTTACCATTGTTACAGATTGTATAAGGGATAGCCACTTACTCATAGAATTCTAAGGGCGGCAATTTATATTTCGGCTTTTCTAGTGTTCCGCAGATAACTTTGGTAAACAAAATCATGCTGTTCAATAGAACTACTTCAAGAACGCTAAAAAAACTGGTTCCCTCCCCAGATAAGTCATTGCGAGCATATTCTAGCAAGGCGAAAAGTATCGAAGATTTTTTATCGTCAGAATCAGCTAAAGTAGAAAAATGGTGGGCTTCAAGGAGATTTAAAGATGTTTCTCGTCCCTATTCCGCCACTGACGTTGTGAAGCACCGAGGCAGTCTGCCTGCAAGTACTTCAGTTTACCCTTCATCGCATCAAGCTCGAAAACTGTTTAACTTATTGGAGGAAAACTTCAAGAGGGGTACGCCGCTTCATACGTTAGGGGTCATTGATCCTGTACAGATGAGTCAGTTAGCCCGTTGTGAAAATATTAAAGTCGCTTACATTTCAGGTTGGGCTTGTTCCTCTACGTTAGTTGGGTCTACAAATGAAGTTTCTCCAGATTTTGGTGACTATCCATACGATACGGTGCCAAATCAGGTAGAGAGAATATTCAAGGCACAGGAATTGCATGATCGAAAGGCTTTCTTAGAGGCCTCTATCAAAGGCTCTGCCCCTGTTGATTACTTGAAGCCAATTGTCGCAGACGCGGACATGGGTCATGGTGGCCCAACCACAGTAATGAAAGTTGCCAAGTTGTTTGCAGAGAAGGGAGCTGCTGCTATCCACCTTGAAGACCAGATGGTAGGGGGTAAACGGTGCGGTCATCTCAGCGGAGCTGTCTTGGTACCTACAGCAACACATTTAATGAGGTTAATTTCTACTAGGTTTCAATGGGATATCATGGGAACAGAAAACTTAGTTATTGCAAGAACCGACTCTTGTAATGGCAAGTTGTTGAGTTCAAGTAGCGATCCAAGGGATCATGAATTCATTAAGGGTGTAATAAAGGAAAACGTAGTGCCTTGGAGTGAAAAATTGATCGAAATGGAAGAAAAGAAGGTTTCTAATTCCACAATTTCTGCTATGGAACAAGAATGGTACCACGAAAATGAACTGTTTACATTCGAAGAAGCTTTAGCAAAAAATTTAACGTCAGGCGAATTTAAAACTTACAAAGCAAAGAAAGAAGATCTTATGACGAACAAGTTAAACAGAACATATTTAAGCCTGAGAGAGATGAAACTTCTGGCCCAAGAAGTCGCGCCATCTAAAAAAGTTATTTTCGATTGGGATGCTCCAAAAACGAAGGAGGGATATTACATGTTTAAGGGTTGCATAGAAGCGGCTATCAGAAGATCTTTAGTATTTGCTCCATACTCTGATATGATTTGGCTGGAAACTAAAACCCCTGATCTAGAGCAAGCACGTTCGTTTTCAAGTGAAATCCATAAGTTGTACCCGGCTACCAAGTTAGTGTATAATCTATCTCCAAGTTTCAATTGGAGCGCACACGGATTTGATGATAAGGCTCTAAAGTCTTTTATTTGGGACTTGGCAAAGGAAGGCTTTACGCTGCAGTTGGTTTCTCTTGCCGGTCTACATTCAGATGGGGTATCTTTCTGGGAGTTGGCTAACAGCTTTCAAAATGACGGAATGAAAGCATACGTCGAACAGGTACAAAGGCGGGAAAAGGAAAGTAACTGCGATGTACTGACACATCAGCTTTGGTCTGGCGCAGAATATGTTGATTCTTTGATGAAAGTAGTTCAAAATGGGGCTTCATCCCAAACTTTAAGTACGTCTGGGGAGAGCTTCACCGAAACACAATTTTAGTGGGCTTTGAATGAACGACAGTATCTGGTAACACATCTATGTAGACTCTCTTTATTTTTTAAGATCATACTTGCTATATATTCACACACCATTACGTTTGTATGTGTAGCCAAGAGATCCCCGTAGAGCCACTTTCCACGTGCACTTCGTGTATGTGGTACGTTCCTAATCGAAGGTTCTTTTTTCCCTACCTTTGTTTCACATTACGCACATGTAGCGTGTGACACGCCAGGAGAAAATGGGCCGGGGCAAGGCCTGTCGCGTCTACACATTTCCCGTGGTTCTCTGAAGGGGAAAATAAAAATAGACTACGTTAGGGAACCCAGATACGTGGGAAAAAAAATTACGTACAACAGCAGAGGACGAATGAAAATACAGGGAAAGATCAAAACAAAAATATAAAACGGCATCGATTATTCGTGCTTTGCCCACACATTACGATGGCGTTTATTCCGAAAGCTATTCGATAGATACAAAGTCCACGCTGTTGTAGGCATTCCAACATTAGACAGTTGCTATAAATCCTGCCTCACCACTGCCCGACTATCGAGCTTGTATTAATCAAGGTAAGGAAAATTAAAATAAAGGAAAAAATGGAAGAGAAGAAGGAAATGTGTTTGAAAGCGTTGGGCTTGCATGATTATACTCTTAAAAATCTGATGTATGAAAATAACTTCTGCAAGTTTTACGATGCCGTCGATGAAAATGACACTTCGTATGTTTTGAAGTTTATTCCCTCGAATATGCATTCAGATGAGGACCCTTTTCCATTTATAGATTGCTTTCAAGTTGAGGAGGGCGTTTTTTTTGTATATGCTTCCAACAACTTTGCAAAAGAAGGCCCAGATTACTTTACTTATGGTAGCAGTAGTGGTGAGGAGAATATTAGTATTCCAAGTACACAGAATAAATTGCGATTTATCGAAATAGCACATCCGAAACACCAAAAACTAAACACAAAAGAACAGAAAAAGAAAAACACAATTACTGACCATTCATTGGGTAAAAAGACACCAAACCCGGACGCTCGAAGCTTCAAAGAATTCAGGAGGGAGGCACATGTTGAAAAAGTGAATATCGAAAGTGATAAGACTGATTCGGCAAAAATACGAAGTGATTTCACATGTCCTATCATTAAAACAAACTATGCGCTAGGATTACCATCTATACTATCAAAAGAAAATATTACGTATCCTAGTAACGTACATGAAAAGCATATCAGTATCGTGAATCCTTCCCTACAAATATATCATTCCTCTCATAAACAGATCGTCAAAACGCCTGTCCCTAAGAATGGCCGTTCTCCGGTTGAAAAGTTCTCTTTTAATGGACAGGATTTCAAATGCTATTCTCCAAGACCTCTAAAGCATAAAAGTCCCGAGTGTGATTTCAAGAGTAATATTGAGCTGAGATTACTGCAAAGTTCGATGTTGCAGAGGAGACAGTCAGCACACTCAAAATAGTTGATGATACTAGTTTCTAGCTGTTTCTCAGGTGCATTACTATGGATTCGTTTGTACCCTGGTTAGACTTTTTGTTGTAATTTTGTCAGTGTCCATATCTTGTTTTGTTTGACACTGTTGACATACAAGCGTCGTTGAGGTTTTCTTTTTCACTTTTTTACCTTTTGTTCATTAAGTATGTACATATGGTTATTTGGGTTTTTTATTGTAAATATAGATCACTGGGTTATACAATGTTAAGCTACTTATCCATTATTTTCTGACAAGACGTTGGAGAATAGTCACGACAAATCATCATAGTATAGGGATTATTTTGCTTGCACTTCGCAAATGTGCTCTCTTGTCCCCAGTAGTAGTTCCATAACCGTGTTTCCCCTCAACTTGCAGCCGTAGAAGTCGGTGGCCTAATAAGAAATGCGTGCCGTGCACATCTTGAAGCCTATCCTGACCGTTAAAGTCCGTGGGAAATTATTGTGGAAAACACATATTATGCAACCACCTGACAATACATAATAGTTTCTGAGAGCCTTGAGAGAGTTCTTTTCATCTTGTAATCTGCATCGATAAGGTATATGTGTACCTTGTTATTTGGTAATAATGACTCCGTTCCTTACAACTTTTTCGCTCATTTCCGAAACCTCGACCGAAACTCTATGCTCATAGAAAGTACGATTTTTACCGGTAGCCACCTAAAACAAGGATTGGTGAAACCATTGCTCCTGCTAACGTGACTTCCGTTAACCTACCAAGTACTATGTTTAGATCATTGATTACCGGTTTGCCAAAAATTGGTAAGAAACATCTCTTTCAGAGAAATTACGCATCTACTTTAGCTTTCATTGAAAGTTCAAAAGATGGTTCAGTCTCAAGATCCTCACTAAGTCTGTTGGCTGCAGCACAAAAACTGTCTAATCCTATCACAGTCGTTATCACGGGTAGCCAAGCCGGGAAGATCGCCCAGGCGTTGAAGTCTTCCTATTCTTGCAACAATTTGGAAAAGCTCGTCATATTCGAGGATTCGAAATTAGACACCTGTCTACCTGAAGAATTAACTCCGTTGTTAGTCAAATTGTTAAAAGGCAATGAGTATTCGCATTTCGTTGTCTCAAACTCCTCTGTAGGGAAAAACGTGTTGCCTCGTGTGGGTGCACTCTTGGATATTCAACCCGTTTGTGATGTTACTGTAATAAAAGACCCTAAGACCTTTATTAGACCAGTTTATGCCGGAAACATTATTTCGACAATAGAATGTCCAGCAGAGAAGAAACTATTAAGCATAAGAACCTCTGCTTTTGCTCCAATTTCAGAGGGAAGTACAGACTCTGTTGCGATTGAGAAAGGAAGTGATATCCCCCCCTGTGATTTGGACGTTACCTGGGTTAAAACCATCCTTACTAAAAGCGAAAGGCCTGAACTTACTTCTGCGTTGAATGTGGTAACTGGTGGAAGGGCGCTCAAGGATAAGGAAACATTTAATAAATTACTCTCCCCATTAGCTGACGTTTTGCATGCTGCCATAGGTGCTACAAGAGCTTCCGTTGATAACGGGTTATGCGATAATTCTCTACAAATTGGACAGACTGGTAAGGTGATTGCACCAAATTTGTATATAGCCGTTGGTGTTTCCGGCGCTGTCCAACATTTAGCGGGGATGAAGGACTCAAAAGTTATAGTTGCCATTAACAATGATCCTGATGCTCCTATTTTTAATGTGGCTGACTATGGGTTACAAGGAGATCTTTACAAGATTGTTCCTGAGCTGACTGAAAAGCTTCGTAAGTAAAAATAAATAGATTCTTAACTCTCAAATATATTCATCTCTTCAAGCAATGAAGGGGCACGTTTTACTTTTTTTCACTTTTTCTTGCCTGTTTGAATCTAGCCTTTCGGTATGAACAGCGGACTAAATATTAATAGAACACAACAGAGGATGACTAGAAAAGAGCTACCCTTGGGTTTGAATTGACGGAAGAGTTCAGCGGAAAAACATCTAATTCCAACCGATTTTCAGCGGCTTGAAGAAGTTTACTGAAGCACTACAATATGACTTCGAATACTGCATTATTAGGGCGTGGAAGAACATCATACTCCTCTACCAACCCAACAAGAGTGAAAAAGTCAGTTGACCAGCATGAAGTTCTTTTTGATAATGCTGACTACGACAAGGACACTTCCAAATTTCGAGGGAGGGCCTGCGTGGGATCGTCAAAATCAGCTTCTGAGATATATGGGGAAAATATTGTAAGCTCAGACTCTTACAATAACTTGAGCAATAATGATAACCTTGATGATAACAATAGGATATTTGAAACCGTACCTTATTATTTACCATGCTTCTCGTGGCTTCCAGAATATACTTTCAATAAACTATGGGGAGATATCATTGCGGGTATCTCCCTAGCATCATTTCAGATACCCCTGGCGCTATCGTACACAACTTCGATAGCACATGTCCCGCCCTTATGTGGATTATATTCCTTGGCTATTAGTCCGTTTGTGTACGGTATCTTGGGTTCAGTTCCTCAAATGATTGTTGGCCCGGAAAGTGCAATTTCACTGGTTGTAGGACAAGCAGTTGAATCTATAACACTACATAAAGACAATGTATCACTAATTGATATTTCAATAGTTATTACATTTGTTAGTGGTGCAATTTTACTTTTTTCTGGCATTTCCAGATTTGGCTTTTTAGGAAATGTTCTTAGTAAAGCATTACTACGAGGTTTCATAAGTTCCGTAGGACTGGTTATGATAATTAACTCTTTAGTTTCTGAACTGAAGTTAGACAAATTTTTAGTAAGCTTGCCCCAACATTATCATACACCTTTCGAAAAAGTACTTTTCCTTATTGATTACGCACCAGCACAGTACCACAAACCAACGGCGATACTCAGTGGATGCTGCTTTATTATTCTCATTTTTATGCGCCTATTAAAGAAGAAATTGATGAAACGCCACAAGAGTGCGGTATTCTTTCCAGATATACTATTGGTGGTAATTGTTACAATTCTCATTTCCATGAAATTTAGTTTGAAGCAGAGGTATGGTATAAGTATCGTTGGTGATTTTAGTATGGATAACTTTGACAAATTGAAAAACCCTTTGACTCACTCTAGACGTAAGCTAATGCCAGACCTATTCAGTGCATCCTTGATTGTAGCAATGCTAGGTTTTTTCGAATCTACTACAGCATCCAAATCTCTAGGAACAACTTACAACCTAACCGTTTCCTCCAACAGAGAACTGGTCGCTTTAGGGTGTATAAATATGTTCATCTCGTTATTTGGTGCTCTTCCCTCATTCGGCGGATATGGGAGATCCAAGATCAACGCTCTTTCAGGAGCGCAAAGCGTTATGTCAGGAGTCTTTGTGGGTATTATAACCCTTATCACAATGAATTTATTGCTTCAGTTCGTACATTATATTCCCAACTGCGTTTTATCTGTCATTACAACTGTGATTGGAATAAGTTTATTAGAGGAAGTGCCTGGTGATATAAAATTCCATTTACAATGCGGTGGCTATAGTGAACTATTCGTTTTTGCTGTTACGTTTGGCGTCACAATATTCTACTCAATCGAATCAGGAATATGTATAGGATGTGTTTATTCGATTTTGAATATAATAAAGCACTCAGCAAAGTCAAGAATCCAAATCCTGGCTAGAATAGCAGGAACTTCAAACTTTACAAATCTTGACGATTATTTAAGGACTACAAAAAAGAATCTACTAGCTGTTGAGGGCAGAATCGAAGAGATTGAGGGATGTATGATCGTTAGAATTCCAGAGCCTTTGACTTTTACCAACAGCGAAGATTTAAAACAGAGACTTGATAGGATAGAGAGATTTGGTTCATCTAAAATACATCCTGGAAGAAAGTCATTCCGATCGAAGGACTCCATAAAATATGTCATTTTTGATCTAGGAGGAATGACTTCAATAGATTCCTCAGCCGCCCAAGTACTAGATGAAATCATTGCATGTTATAAGAGACGTAACGTTTTCATTTACCTTGCTAATGTATCCATTAATGATAAGATAAGGACGCGATTGTTGAAAGCAGGCGTAACACCTAATGTGGAAAGGGTACAATCAAGTACCAATGAAGGCAACACTAGCGGTGCATGCGATGATATGCAAGAGTCGTATTCTCCTTACTTTGATAGTATTGATGCGGCTCTTTATGAGGTTGAAAAAATGAAAACTAAAGGAAATAATACTCAAAACAATGATTCGGAAAGTTTTATGTCTAATACTTTATTTAACTCTAGTTTGGTGTAGTTTCAGGTTAGAGAAAAAATGCATCGTATCTGGGACTTTGGAATAATAGTGAAAAATCCTTCTGGTTTGCTTTCACACCCTACCATTTCATCGTGTGTATTTATTATATTTACTGTATTTACTGTATTTATTTATCCATTCTAATAATTTAGTGAATTGTTTGACCATCTCTCTGCCTTTTCATTATTTATTATACATTTTCATTCATTGATCCTATTACAATATCAATATCAATCCTTGCGCTTCAGCTTCCATTAATAATGATGACAGTTTGAATCTTGTTTTACTGGTCTTGTAATTTATGTCATCTTCTAACACCGTTTGTAATAGTAGTAGATAGACGATAGTTGATTCTTGTTCTAACACTATAATTGAGGTATCCCATTTCAAGCTTACTGGAAGTAGACATGGTGAAAAGGTGATATACATCGCAAGTGTTCTGGCTATATGGTAGTCTTTGATTTTTTAAAAATTACGCGGATTTAGCTCAGTTGGGAGAGCGCCAGACTGAAGAATAAACTTCGGTCAAGTAATCTGGAGGTCCTGTGTTCGATCCACAGAATTCGCATTTTTATATTTTTTGGCAGTGTCAAAGATGACTAGCCCCAACATATTTTGTACAACACATGATTAACCCTACGTACTCTGGGTGGGCAATAGAGCTAATAATTAAAACGTAGAAAAGAGAAAAGAAAGCTGAGCGTCAGAGCATCAAAAACGTGGTACTACCTTAATTTTTACCGATTAATCAAACGCTACACATGAGTTTACGGGTTGATTAAGTGGCCAATTATCTAGTGTAAAGTATATCTCATTATCTAAAAAATTAAAATATTCCTGGTTATTTTGTAATGTGCTGAAAATAAAGCACCATGTATGTCATACCATAAGGGAAAGCGAAGGTTTTATTTTTGCACGAAAAAATTAATATAGGAGTCGATTGGCATGTCCACAAAATTCTTTTTTGAACTTGCATTCATGATAATGTCAACTTTTTCGGGAGAAGCAGCGAAATGATCACGCAAATGTCTTTCAAATTTACTAAGCAATAGTGGTATTCCTTCCTCTCTTCTAGATTTATGACCTACAGGGTACTCTACAACAATTTCGTCTAACTGAGTCCCGTCATTTAGTTCTATGAGTAGCGCATTGCCTATTGACCTTTTAGTAGGATCTTGATAATCTTGGGAAAATTGGATATCCTCAACACAATACATTTTCGACCTCAAGTTATCAATCTCAGGATTCCTTGCAACCTCGTTTGAATAATCATTGGCTGTAAGATTGCCGGTGATTAGTGGAATTGCAGTCATGTATTGAATACAATGATCGCGGTCCGCATAATTATATAATGGACCTGATTTATCTATAATCCTCATTGCCGCCTCCTGAGTTCTAATTCTGATGGATTTAATATCTCTAAATGTTTTCCCTTGTTCGCTGAGGATGTTGTACGCTTTCACAGCGGCCTCAACAGCAGTTTGTGCATGAAATTCTGCTGGAAATGATATCTTAAATAGGACATTTTCCATGACGTAAGAACCATATGCTGATCTTTGATTAAACGTGAACGGTTTGCCCTTGAATAAAACATCGTAGAATCCCCAAGTTTTAGCTGTCAAAATTGAAGGTATAGTACCAACGTTAGCGTTCTTGACCAAATAAGCCAAATTCACGGCCCTTGAGACTGCATCACCGGCCGCCCATGACTTCCTAGATCCGGTATTCGGTGTATGTCGATAAGTACGCAATGACTGGCCATCTACAAATGCTTGCGATAGTGCCTCAGTAGTTTGCTCCTGGCTCAAACCCAGCATTTTGGAAACAACAGCAGTTGTCGCCACTTTTACCAATACTACATGATCCAAACCTACTTTGTTGAAAGAATTTTCAAGCGCTATTATACCTTGAATTTCATGAGCTTTAACCATTGCTTCCAATACGTCTTTCACAAGAAATTCTTTCCCGTTTTTTCCATGAGTGGATCTGTTCAATCTGGTCAAGTAGTCTGCAACAGCCAAAATTCCTCCAAGGTTATCAGATGGATGTCCCCATTCAGCAGCTAGCCAACAGTCATTGTAATCCAACCAGCGTATCAAAGTACCAATGGCGAATGCTCCCCTTACTGGGTCCATCACATAGGAGGTCCCTAATATTTTGGTTCCATTGGGAACGATTGTACCTTCCACAATTGGTTTAATAATGTTTCGAGCTTGTTCAAACTTTAAAGCCGCTAAGCCACAGCCAAGAGTATCAAGGAAACATAACTTAGCAGTATCTAAAGCCAAAGTTGACGTTATAAGAGTTTCATGGACATACTTCGCGATGTCCGTCAAAACTTTGTCTGCCTTCGGCCTTTCATTAGTTTGTGAACTTGCTGTATTTAAAAAATGCCTTTGAACAAAAGATATCTCATTTGGCAGATGTACCGCGATTCTGTTATTTTTTAGGTTTTTAGCTAGAAACATCTTGGTTTGCCAATGGATCAAGAACAAGCAGAAACAAACGAAAATATCATATGATCCGAGGAGGAACTATGGACTACGTATCCATTATGACAATTTTATACATTTTGTGCTTATTGGTTTCATTCAGTCTTAGCCTTAACGTCTAGAGGGTGAGAAAATGCATGACTCGTAATGTTTTAAAATGTGGAGAATCATGATCATTGTTATAAGGTTACATATTGCTCCGAAATCCGAAATCCGACATCGGGAAAGTGGCTGTCTATAAGCGCCGAAAGCGTCAGAGATATTGGGGTTAAAAAATCAGAGCCAAAAAAAAGGACCCTTCATGAAGGACATCAGAAAGTAGAACCAAAGAGATGAGCTTATTCTTTCATAATGCTACGATCGCTAGGTGGATTTTCAATGAGTTGAGCCAACAATTGTTTTGCTTACTTTCTTACATATGATATATATATTTTTGGTCATAACTTTGTTTCTTGTAGATAGCTAGCTAATGATGTATACGGAATTTGTATGAAGTGACGCTATATGACCTTGGTGAGAGCTTCGAGACCTTCAAAGTTCAAACTTTTCGGTCTTTCTATTGGTAGACCTAAAATGCGATCCCAAACAAGCTGGGTCAAGGGTCCTATAGCTCTTGAACACCCAAAAATTACAGTGAAGAATAGTAGTTCCTTAATTCCATAGTGATAAAATAAAATTCCCGAAGCTGAGTCTACATTGGGGAATGGATTCTTACTTTTGCCATGCTTTAGCAAAACCTTAGGCGCAATTTCTGACAACCTTTGCATTAATAAAACATTTTCGTCATTCTTGAATTCGTTAGGTCTGGCTTGCGCAAATTCAAGCATTGCTGTAAATCGAGGATCAGGTTTCCGTAAAACTGCATGTCCATATCCGGGAATTACACGGTTTGAGTTCAAAACTTTCCAGAGATAATCTTCGATTTCCTCCTTGTGTTCGACGCTGGAAATATTTGAGTTCATCTCAAGTAAAAATCTCACCACTTCTTGTGCGGCTAACCCATGTAATGGCCCGGCAAGCCCCATTATGCCGGATGAGTAGCTGAGATATGGGTCACTTAAAGCACTCCCCACCAAATGAGTAGTATGTGCAGAAACATTGCCTCCCTCGTGGTCAACATGTATACCGGTATACAACCTCATCAAATTAACGAAATCTAGAGATTGCTGGGAATTAAGACTGTACTTATTGGAAGACCCACTTCCATTGGTCATTCCAAGCAAAGAACATATGTTTGAGCACCAATCTGTATCCTCACTATACTCTCCTAATGAATGTCCTTCATTTGTGATATTTGAATAAATTTTACCTGTCAGGAGTGGAAGAGAAGCAATCAAATTTAAAGAATCTTCAAGGGTGTCCTTCCAAAAATCCTTCTTCCCTATTACCCCTTTTTGGTAATTTGTAGCAAATACGGACCCTTTATTCATAGATGCTAACCCAATTGCAAGTTGGGTCATCGGATGCATTTCTTTAGGTAAACATGACAGCACTTTCTCTGTATCGTGGGGTAATCTCCTTCCGCGAAACGCTAGTTCTTTTCTTAAAGAATTTGTTTGCTCAAGTGTAGGTACACTACCCGTCATTAGTAACCACAGCATTGATTCCGGTAGGAAATTATCACCATCAATACCAGTGCCAGGTAATCTCTTTTGGCATTGTTTGATTGTGAAACCTTGAAACTTTATGCCGTGTTCGGGATCTAATGATGTTCCTTGCCAAAACATTGACTGATTCCCTCTCATTCCTCCTAGAACAGAGGAAATGGTAATTGGTCCGACTACTGTGTCCCCATACATAGCCTTAAATTCTGTGATCGCATCTCTTTTTTGAGGTATAACTTCTTCTAAAGCTTCTTTAAGAGTTAGAGCAGACGATTTTATGATTGTGGTTGAATTAAAGAACCTTCTGCGCACATACGTGCTTGTTATAGATCTGTGCAGCATTTTAAGACAATCACCGGAGTTATTTATGGATAATTTGTGGGCCAAAAATAATTAGCGTCTATTATCAGGTAGCTTGATTACGGCTGCTTCTCCTTAAATAAAAAATGAACATTACAGTCCCATTATCTATTCTTTGGCCTGTCATCCATGTTCATGTCATTCATTTTTTCAAATTGGAGTAAGTCATCAAAAAAAGTGTTTAGCCGCTTTCCCGATTTTGTTTATAAAGCCGTAGTATAGGCATATGCACCGAATAGTATTGCTTCCCCAATTAAACTCCCGTCGCCTGCTCATTTGAATATTAGTTTGTTTTTCTTTTAGCGCGAAAATATAAATCATAATGCTCAAGCTCTTTTTTAAAAACATGTATTTTCTTTTCGGAAGGATAAAACATGTGTTTTTTAGATTTGTTTTCTTAAGTTATATTTTAAGTATCTTTAAACTTTTAAATAAAAATATAAATTTATGTGTTTCAAGGTCATGTGACTTTATTCACTCTATCTGAATGGAAAAATCTAGTTGTGGCACTTTGATTATTGAGCCCGACTATAATAATATATAATAAAATTCTTTTAGCAATAATACAAATACGTATATAATTAGGCTTTGAAATCTTTAACTGATTTGATAATACGCAAATAGTCATCTTTCACCAGAACAAATGAGTTCATTAGGGCTTCCTTTGCTTCTTCTGGTTCAGTGCCACTGAGGGCATCATAATTCTTAATAAAAAGTCGTTTCTTCACTTTCATCTCAAATGATGGAGACTTGTTTGAAAGAAGAATCATTTCTACAAGTCGATCGAACTGCCTTTCTTCCAGTTTGAAAGACTTTCGGTTTGATTCCAAAAACGCAAGTTCCGAATGTTCTTGTAAAGCGGCAACAAAACCCAGTTTTCGTAGTCTTTGGAGGTCGTTTCTATCACGAAGATCGTCGAACGCCTCATTCGGATCCTCGACAGTAATTTCAGTGACGCTTCTGTCGTTCAACCAACACTGGACTATGGATTCATAAAGACAGGAGCCATGTCCTTTATTCTGATAAGGAGGGAAAATGAGGAATTGAGATATTTTAGCTCTGAATTTATTGTCAACACCTTCATCGAAAGATTGTGCACCCAGGTAGTGCCAATATTTGTAGGTAGTAACAAATCCAATCAGTTGTTTTGTTTTCTTGTTAAAGAGCCAAAAGATCTCCCAGTTTGGGTCGTTTTCATCTATGTAGTTAGCTGCCTCAATAAAAATAATTGAAAAGATTTGAACACGACGATGCATCCTCTTTGCAAAATCGTCAAGCAAATTTGTCTTATATACAGTAAATTCTTCCCCATTTAGCGAATACTCAGACACTTTGTGGAAACCTTCTGGTAAGTTATAATTTTTTTGTTCTTCTGTGAAACAATCCACCCATTTAGCCTCATCTTTGACAATCACGTCATCCTTTGGTAAAAACGAGAGTAGTTTTTCTTCCACATTAATAACATCGTTATCATTTAGTTTTGATGAATATTTAACATTGACATATGGTTTGAATGCCATTGAATCAAATGCAAGGTGGATTATAAGATCCTTGTAGCCATAAATCTTTTCAGAATCGCCATAGATTGGATACGTGAATAACGGCGAAAATTGAATTGCGTTTTCACCAACTATGGAAATTTTCAAAGCCTCGTTGGCATTCGAAGTCCATGTCTCAGGCTTGAAATCACTCGCAGACATATTGTTGATTCCTGATTCTATAGCTTTACAGGCACAAATAGCGACCTGAAGAAAACAGACCTTGAAATATCATGAACGCTTAAAATATAATGTATGGTAGCATTTCGCAGTTCATGATCGTCAGTTATATGGTTATCACTTTTAACGTTGAGTATATGTAAGTATCTCTCATCCATGAATATACCAGCTAGTCCTCTCTAGATAAAAAGCATTTAACCATTAACCACAGCATGAAAAGATATTTGCCTTAAAGTCATTCCTGGAATCCATTAACATGAAACAGTTTGGATTAGCGGCATTCGATCAATTAAAGGATGGCAAGTATAATGATGTGAACAAAACCATACTGGAAAAGCAATCTATCGAATTAAAGGACCAGTTAAACGTCTTTCAAGAACGGCTGGTAGAATTTGCAAAAAAACATAATAATGAGCTTCAGGCATCTCCAGAGTTTCGCTCAAAGTTTATGCATATGTGCTCATCGATTGGAATTGACCCTTTATCCTTATTTGATCGAGATAAACATTTATTTACAGTTAATGACTTCTATTATGAAATATGTCTAAAAGTTATAGAAATCTGTCGACAAACTAAAGATATGAATGGAGGTGTCATTTCCTTTGAAGAACTGGAAAAAGTGCATTTTCGAAAGCTGAAAGTAGGAATTGATGATTTGGAAAAGTCTATTGATATGCTGAAAAGCCTAGAATGTTTCGAAATATTTCAAATTCGTGGGAAGAAGTTTTTGCGAAGCGTTCCAAATGAGCTTACGTCTGATCAAACTAAGATCTTGGAGATATGCTCTATTTTAGGTTACTCGAGTATTTCCTTGTTAAGAGCAAATTTGGAATGGGAAGCCGTGAGGAGCAAATCAGCTCTAGATGAGATGGTTGCCAACGGTTTACTATGGATAGATTATCAAGGAGGTGTAGAGGCATTGTATTGGGATCCCTCTTGGATTACCAAGCAGCTGTGAGATTGGGAACTCCGGTATAAATATGGCAAACAGCGGGCATTATAATGATTTAAATAGGTTCAAGAACACTTTCTTGCCTTTTAAAATACTCTTTCTTCCAAGTCTGTATCTTTTTACAGTCTTTTGGATGAGGTACGGCCTTTTTTAATATTTAGTCCCGATTTATGAGCATCAAAAACAGGGGTCCCAGACAAAATAGAAGGCGGAGAAAAGACCCTTCTTATATTTTATATATTGCAGATGAATTGTCTATACCATTATATAGAAATAAATCATCAATAGGAACGTAGTGGTGTGTTATGAGCTTAATGGCTTCTTGGGCTACTGCACCTCCAAAAAAGGCCATAACTGGGTAGTTACAGTCAAGGTGTAAACCTATGAACTCATTCTTTAACGCTACGGTGGCTATAGATTCTTCTTGGAACTGTATCATCAATAATGCACTTAAAAGAGAACACGAAGTATTGAAAATACCTAGTAGATCATCTTTCGGCGGTAATACTGTCCTGATCTCTCCGAAGTGAGAACAAAACGCGTTTAGGACATCTTTCGAAACCGTTTTTTTACCGCATATTAAACTTTGCTGTATGCAGGACTTGTCAAGCTCAGCTTTTGCTTCGTACAGTGTTTTGAGTTTGATGTAGTTTTCCGTCGTAGATTCCATATCTGGTAGAGCACTAGTTAAAGGTTCAAAGGCAGAGTTCTTATTTCCCTTGGATATGACTTTTAGCACCAATAGTAGTGTTAGAATTTCATAGTTGTAGAAATCATGCCAATCATGCGCATCACCTGATGTTTCCACAGTTCGGAGCAAATCGTCTAGTTCCTTCCGACAACCGTCTTGAGAGCAAGCCAAGTATGCATAGCGTCTAGCTTCTACATAATTAGATTCGTAAAGAGCGTTCTCTCCTACAGAAAGGCACACTTGGTCTAAAGCCTCCCTCACTTGACCAGACGTTATCTTTTTCTCACTACCGCTCTTTCTGAGTATAGCGATGCACTTAATAAGCAAAATGATGTAAGGTATACCAGAGAAGGCTACAACGTCCATTTTACTTATATCAAATGTATCTACATAGTCGACCAGTTCAGGCCATGGTTGTTGTAACCGTAAATCATATTTCTTATTATCTGGATGCGATTGTAGAACAAAATGTGTTTCTGACAGAACCAGATGCATATACCCATAAAACCCAGAGACAGAAGTATTCAGTACAGGAGGAAATTTTGTTTCCATTCGTCGTCTAACTTCATTTAAATCAACCAGTGTCGTTTGCTTACCAATACAAGTCAAGATTATCACCGAAAAATGGGACCAATCGTAGTGAGAATGCATTAAGATCTCTTCGAGCCCGTTTTCCTCATATTCCAGCTGTTTGGAAGTCAAAGGCTCAAGATCTCTTTTGAGGTCGGCTAAAAACAGCGGGCCAGATTGAACCGCACTCTTTTCTTTGAGCCAAGTGAGGGAGGATATCCCAGCAAGCACCAGATTCTTTGAGACTTCCTGCAGCAACGGTGTAGCGGGTCCTAGCACGCACACACGGGCTTGATCCAGATTATCTTGGCCCAATGCCCCCCAGAGTCTCAGCTGTCTGTCATATCTCTCCATATCTTCGTCCACCAATGCCTCACACCTCAAAAGCCTAGCATCCGATTGTTCTCATGGCGTCAATCGTGTCGACTCCAGTTCTATTGCATTGCTAAGCTGAGGGAAGCTCTTGCGGCCCCCGCTCGTCGCAGCCGAACGAAAAAGGGATTGCGAAAGGCGTTAGAGGGGATAAAAAGGGGCCCTTGAAAAAAAAAACAGACCGAAAAACCGGGAAGATGCAACGGCTAAGCTGCAATATATAAACAGGTGGAGAGAAAAGAAAAAAATGCGACTCAATTGCCCCCTTCCCAAATTCTTTATCGGAAACTAAAATCTCTCTTTTGGGTACGAAAAAGTTAAACATCTTTAATATCATAAGATAGAAATGCACAGAACTTACTCTTTAAGAAACCAAAGAGCTCCAACGGCTGCTGAGCTGCAAGCTCCACCTCCACCACCATCATCAACCAAGTCCAAATTCTTCGGCAAAGCGTCAATTGCCTCTAGCTTCAGAAAAAATGCGGCAGGTAATTTTGGTCCAGAGTTGGCAAGAAAGTTGTCCCAATTGGTTAAGACTGAAAAGGGAGTCTTGAGGGCTATGGAAGCTGTTTCTAGCGAGCGTCGTGAAGCCGCTAGGCAGTTGTCCCTGTGGGGCGCTGACAACGATGACGATGTTTCCGACGTCACCGATAAGCTGGGTGTCTTAATATATGAATTGGGTGAATTGCAAGACCAATTTATTGATAAATATGACCAATACAGAGTGACTTTGAAATCAATCAGAAACATTGAGGCCTCTGTCCAACCTTCAAGAGATCGTAAGGACAAGATTACCGATGAAATTGCTCACTTGAAGTATAAGGATCCTCAATCAACTAAAATTCCAGTCTTGGAACAGGAATTGGTTCGTGCTGAGGCCGAATCTTTAGTTGCCGAGGCTCAATTATCTAACATCACGCGTGAAAAGTTAAAGGCTGCTTATAGTTATATGTTTGACTCTTTGAGAGAACTTTCTGAAAAATTTGCTTTAATTGCTGGATACGGGAAGGCTCTACTAGAACTGCTAGACGATTCTCCGGTCACACCAGGTGAAGCTAGACCAGCTTATGACGGCTACGAAGCGTCTCGTCAAATCATCATGGATGCTGAAGCAGCTTTAGAATCTTGGACCCTAGAAATGGCTGCAGTTAAGCCAACTCTTTCATTCCATCAAACTGTTGATGATGTGTATGAAGACGAAGATGATGAAGAAGAAGAAGTAGGGGAAGACGGAGAAAGTCAAAATGGTGTTCTTCCTGGCCAAGCAGTCGAAGAGGAAGAGGTTGAATGGACTACTGAAGTTCCTGCGGAAAATGGTACCGAACATCAAAATAGTCATACCACCGGTTCTGAAAACATCTAATTCTTTCCTAATAATTAATATATTCGAGCCTTTTTCCTATTTGTTTTCCGCCTTAAATGTCTGCTTATTAATTCCACACGGGATTTGGTTCTACTTTACTTAGTTCTTTCCCAACCAATATTCCAATATTTGTAATCTCTCTAAATTCTTTTCCTAATTTCTCTTTATAATTAATTAAACAAGTTTACCAGACGCAATCAAATAATTAGCCTATTTTATTTCCCTTCAATGTAAGTAAAGTAAATGGTTTTGATTTTAATATTGAATATGATTTATGAAATATATGTACAGTAAAATAAGCGTCTCTATCATTAATTTTTTCCCAAGATGCCATTATCCAGAGTTTCTTCCCTTCTTTCTCAAACCTTTTTTATTATCCTTCTTTCAAGTAATTCATTCTTGAAGGCTGATTCATTGTCTTCGACGTATGCCAATCTCTTTTCAAATGCAGCCCTTGTTGCTATCGCTTTGATCCGGTTTCGGTACTCTCTTTTTCTCTGGGAGAGCTCCGAAGGTAAACCTAAGGGCTTGTTGTGACATTGTTCTACGCTTGTAGGGCGTAGAGTTATGGGGATACAACCTAAAAACCGAAATATTTTCTTTTGTGTAGAATCGCTTTCCTTCCAAACTTTCCATGAAAATCCATCTGGGGAAGAGATAAGACTGCCTAGCAATTTGCTTGCTTTTTCGAGTGAACTTTCTGAAGGAGGAGTAGCGCTACCAATCTTGAATATTGATTCCGCTTTGAGGCTCCAATAAGTTGTACGCAGTCCGAATCCTTCAGTAGCCTTTAACCCTTTAATGTACTGGAGAACCGTACCGAAGTTTTTTGTGTTACCGTTTCTCACCAAAGCCTTGAACAGCATTTCAAATGTTTCGGAATCTGGTTTAATTTTGTAAACCTTACAACAGGTATTATAACAGAGAAACGCCAAGTCACTCCTTCCCTTATTAGCAAATATGCGCATAAAATGGTTAACTACTTCCGAAGTCAATTTAAAATTATTTCCCAAGTGTTGAGAGCCATAATTGAGTAATTTGGACGCGGCCTTGAGCTGTTCCTCGCTCAGTAATCTTTCTATGCATAAATAGAAAATATTTCGCGAAATGGGTAACGAATTTGTTGCTAAGATTTTCAAACAATCTTCAGCTTTATAATCACCATTTCTTAGCACAGTGTAGACAAAATTTGTGTTGAAATTTCCTAAATGCTCACCCATTTGTACAATATACAATTGCCTCGAAACCTCATCGCGAAGAAAATTATAGCACGTCGTCCAAGTTATAATATCTGCAGAGACCCGGTGGTCTCGCATGTTTTTCAGATAAAATAGCACTTCCTCATCAGGAAGTTTGGTTTTTCTGATATGTGAGTTTTTGATTATACTTCGCAATAAAATATTGAAAGTGACCGTGTTTGGTTTTGCACCTTCAGCCTTCATTTGTGCAAATATTTCTCTACAAGTCGCAAAATCGAAGTGTTCACTAAAAAAATATATTGCATCATTGTAGACTTGGGCGGAACGTAATGGTAGAGTAATATGGTTGGTTGGATGAAGTAGGTGTCGCAGTAATTTTCGTACAATACCGTTTAATTTTGAAGATGACCGAAAATTGAACACTGTATGAGTTAATATTCCAATATAGTTTTCGAATAACTGAGGATTCTTTGAAAAATCAGGGAGAGGAGGGACTTCCTGGTTGCTGAATTTGAGGAACTTACGAGTAAAACGCTCAGGCCGTGGACTCACTTCGTCTGATGTACAGCCTATCAATAATGCCAATAACTCTCTCGTATACTCTTGAGACTTTGCTGTTAAAAGTTTCTGAAACTTATTCGATGATTTTGTTTGTTTGGAGATTACATACATTTGTTTTGCACGTTCCTCGTCGTAGTCGTCCCTAATCTCCTTTCTGGAAAGTGTTAAAGTCGGCAGATTTGAAAGGTACTCCCTGGCTTGCTCCCTTTCAAACTTGAAATCTGATTTTGCCATTTTCCTCGCTCCTTCATCTGGTGACACCAGTTTAGAAATATTTATTTCCCTCTGGTTCTCCTTCTTAACATCTACAATGGGCTTACTCTCTCTGAACAAATCTGGAAATATTACCTTTTGATATAATATTGGAGCTTCTCTTCCACTTTTCGATAGCGCATGTGTTAAACACCTTAATGTATTCATATGTGTGCTAAATGACGAATGATAGGAAAGAACACTAGAAGGTGCTATAGCCAACTCATCCTCCTGCAGCCGTTTCTTATTTTTTTCAATCTTTCTTTCTGACTGTTCAAAGCTCAATGTTAAAAAGCGAGTTTCGTCCGAAATCAGGAATACTTATTTTTAATTGAAAGTTGGTCATTAAACAGTGAGTATTCATAAACATGCTCAAGGCAGCGAAACAGTAGAGCCCATATTCCTGTACAGGTATCACCTTTTTTTGACATTAGAAGCCATAACCTATGTCATGATGTCAGAATAGTTACGGAACTGCTACTTACTTTTCAACTTATGTAGCGTAGTGTATATAGTATACTAATCTTCTGCGTCTATGGAATCGTCCCTAAAGCCTTCGCCACCACACAATGACAACAATGCAGGAAGAAATAAAAGGGCATGCATTGCTGCAACAATAACCAGAGTAAACCACATCCTGAAATAAAATACGTCGAATATTTTCGACTGGGCGAATGCTAGAACACAAACTCCAATAAATTTGGTTAAAGTTATGCCTTTAATGACCGACTCGCCTACAGTATTCAATGAGTAAAGAACTCTCGAATTAGCGTCTTTTTTAGTATCACTTGTCACAATTGTAAACGCTCTTACAATATGAACGCAAAACTCCACAGCTAAACCGACGCAAATAATCAAATTAACCAAACTTACAGCGTTCAGTGAAATACCCAAGAGTACCATCAAAGCGCCAATATCTACGATAATCATAGTAACGACCAAGGCCAATAAGAATGAGTTCCGTTTGTTCCGCAAGAAAAGAGAAGAAACAAAAAAAATCAGGACAATAGCACTAACTATCAGCTTCAAAGTTAATGGTAGCAAAGTTTGATACTGAACAAAGAAAATGTAAAATGGTGAATATGCAAACATGTCTAAATCAGGCAAAGAAGCTGATATTCTAATTCCATCAGCATAGGCCTGAATAAAGTCCTTTTGGGATCTCAGAGGATGATGCGCTGTCCTGAAAACTGAAGCAGAAACACCTGTTTCGTTATACACCAACGAAGTTGAATACGGTGCACGCCCACCTAGAGGGCAGGGGTCACTTGGTGCATTAATCCATACGCTCAAGTACTCCATAAACTCACTACCTTCAGGAAACCCTGACATATTGTAATTCCAAGATCCTTGTTGAAAGCAAGTTTCACAGCTTTTACTAGGGAAAAAAGGAGGACAAACTTCATCTGTTCCCTTCTTTAACCTACAGCACTGATCTAGCTGAGGGTTTAAGAACATCAGATAGTCATCTAACCAATTAGCCAATGGCTCCGTTAATGTTGATCTGTGTCTTTCTTGCTCTAAAACATTGGCTAAAGAGTCCTTCTGACAGGTAGTAAATTTACCACATATTTTTTGTTGGTTTTGCCTTTGAGTTAAATCTAAGTTCTTCACAACCATGTATACTGGTGGACCTACGTTTAAAAAGCGATAGACATCCTTAAAGTAGTCAACCAGGTAAGAATCTTGCGGAACGGCCAATGTTTGGTCCAATCCGAATTCGATTCCAGGTAAGAGAACCAGAGATGTTAAAAACCAAGCCAAAAATACTCCTAAGATCGCCTTCTTATGAAGTAAAATCTTAACATAAAATTTCTTCAAAGAGGATTCTGTAGAGTCTTCATTTCCTGTAACTAGTTTATACTTGGTTCTCTTTTCGTAGAGAGACAGAATTGACACATACGCTGTCAACTGTAGCACTCCATTAAACATAACGGAAACTGTGGAGTATATAGCGAAATTATGGACCGCTGGCATTGTAACAAAGGCTGCTATCAAGAAACAACCAGTCTGGCATAGCAATGACATCAATATAGAAGGAGACATCCTCCCTATAGCACTGACTATTTTTTCATCAATTGAGTATTCTGGCTTTTGCTCGCAATTCCTATCATACTCATGCGTAATCAGGAAAATGTTATCTATACCAATTGCTAGGACTAGAAATGGTATAACCTCTGCTATGATCAATGTTGACTTTAAGCCAAAAAGAGTTAAAAAGCCGGATGCGCAGATAATAGAGGCCAAAACTATGAGTAGGCCCGACACTCCAAGCAATAACCTTGTTTCTCCGCTTTTTCTTCTCAAAGCCCATGTAGCGTACAAAAACATCATGAGGTATGATATAGCAACGGTTAAAATGTCATTGTTATTATTCAATTCTTTCTCCAAAGAAATTTCTGTATTAAAACTTATCCTCAAACCTTCTGGAATTTTTAAATCTAACAAATAACTCTCCAAATTCTCTTCCCAGCGATTAGCCGATTGAGTATGGTTAGTCAACAGGAGTGTCACCACAAAAGCCTGGGCACTGAGTATATCGTCGTCGCTGAAAAGAAGATTGGTTTTCAAAGGTTGCTGGAAAGTCGGTAAGCAATTTACTGGAAACTTTCCACAGGCCTTTAGTTCTCTTTTCCAGCTATCTTTCTCAGGCAAAGCTCCTTGAAAGTATTGTGTGAAAGATTCTATAACGCAGGTAGAGTCTTCTGTTGGTCTGAAACAAAGGTCTTGGTATCCAATATTTTCTGGCGATTGTAGCTCTTCCGTAATGAATTTTTCAATATCGAACCACCATTCAAGTGTCTCATACGATAGCACAGGCCCTGTTTCATTCACAACAAAAATTTGCTCTGTCCTATAGAACGGTCCAAAATTATCGTCAAAATACTCCTTTTCTTTGAATTTTTCAGAGTTCTTACTCACCCATAAGTTAATTGGATCGGTTTCAAGCGTACCGTATTGGAAGATGATAAAAGCAAATGCAAAGATGCTGAGAGCAGTAGCTGCTAATATCTTGTAAGGATTTTGGACGGAAAATTGTGCCACTTTCGAGAAAGCGCTAGCCAATTTATTATTAAAGGAGTTAGTTTCGTTATTAAAATTCTCAAATATGTTTGTATTAGAATCATCCAAAGAAGTCGACTCCGGTAAATCATCGTCATCTACAATCAGCGCTCTCCCTTCCTTTCTCTTGAAGAGGAAATACCACGTAGCTGCAAAAAGTGCACAGACCGTATAAAAAATCACCACAGAAAAAGAGAAACATGGAAGAGAACCAACTTTACAAGTACCGTCTCTTAAAGGAGCCAAATCAGGGCAAGACTCTTGACAGTCAGAACATGCACATTTATATTGAGCATCATCGCACGCATAAACGTCATCATTGAATTCTTGCCATTCTTTTTCCTGCTCTGGCAAATCATACTTATAATTAATCTGAAAGGGAGATCCACCTAGCATAGGCTTTGCATCTCCCAAAAATTTCAAAAATTGACTGTAGTTTTTGGCACCACCTCCAATCAAGTCCATCGCATAACCATTGGTAGCAGAGAATTTGATGTTCTTACATGAGTCGTAGAATACAGACGCCCACGATGAATTCATAAAAACGTCCAGTTCTGCAACAATATCCTTGTCTTCTTTTGACTTTTCTACTTTGGTAATATTAACAAACGTTCCTTGGTCAGGAGCGCATGTGAAGTGGCAAAAAAGATTATTGAAGTTCTTGAGGCATGCTGGGCATGAAGCAATCAAAGGTTGGGCCTTTTGCAGATTATCCCTTAAGGCCACGACCTGATCTTTGGTGCAACAAGCATGACGAACTTCTTTCCACTCTTCACCACAGACGTCAACCAAGAGTTTACTAGTTTCATCTGAAAGGAGAGGTGGTTCAAAGCTAGGTTGAGCAGGACAAGGCAATTCGTTCCCAAATATTGACTTCTTCCCGCAATTCCCATACATTGCACAGACGCCAGTTGCCTGAACGAGCTGGATCAGCTGGCCAATTAGCGCTACAGCCCATAGTATATTCATAGTCCTATTAACCGGAGCTCCCTTCTTGTTTTCTTGAATGGAAAGGTTATCTTCCGTTCATAAACCAAACGTTATCATAGTAGTCGCAGTTTCTCTTGTTTGAAACCTTCCGCTATATATACCATAGGGGTCACCCGAGAAGTTCACAGACAGACAGACCAGAATATCGCCAACCATCTCTCAAACCATAGAGGACATGCTAAAACCGTTCATGATGAGGCACGATTACTAAAGAGATAGCTATTTGAAGTTGGTGACCTGTGAAGAGGCTATTTTCGGTTATAGATTATACTGAAATGACCACCTGCTGGGACGCCCTTAAACGCACACGCAAATCGTCCATACTATTGAATAACTGCTGTTAAGAGAATGCAGTATACACGTATATGCTAACTTAACAAATTAGAAAGAATTTCTGCATACATACTTCGGAGCATCTCAAGAGCTATAGTATATGTATAATTAAACTTGCCGCCTTACACCAACTCTGACTGCTACGATACGACAAGTAATTAGTTGAATAGTAGTTAAAAATGAATCTTGCCAAGGTTAACGTGACTTTCCGGAATGCTTTAGAAGCCCTCTTCATATTGCAGTCTGGTATTTAAAATGCGCATCTGATTCGACGTCTGACACCATAACGTCTATTTTGCATATAAAACGCGCAACGCATTTTTTAAAACGATACGAACATAAACAAACGATTCATGCGGAAAGTGTATTTATTTTAAAGACATCGCAATTGGTTTTTCAGTTTCTAACAAAAGTCAATTAAGGCGACGATGAAGCTCTTAAGGGATTTGCTGGTAGATAGGAAAGAGTTTGAGGACTGGAAGAACAATTTAGCATGGGCTCGAGATGGTACTTTATATTTAACAACCTTTCCAGATATCAGTATTGGCCAGCCAAAATTTACTAGGGACGTGAATAACAACAGTAAGAATTTGTTCCATGTCAAAGAACGCCCCTTAGAATTTGAAAACAAACTGGATTTTGAACTGGCGCAACAGAACGGTTTGCTGAATTCGCAGCCAGTTTCCTATCCGAGAGTCTGTAAACCATCACCAACCGATGATTGGATGGCTGTATTAACCAATAATGGGAATATTTCTGTATTCAAGGACAATGAAAACTTGGCCAATCTTGATTCACCGGGCGATTTAAGCCGCAGAATTTACCACTGCTTTGAGTGGAATCCTAATGGATCTTCAATTGCTGTCGGTAACGAAGATGGCGAGCTTCAGTTTTTTGGTATTCAGAAAAGTCTAGAAACCACTCCAGAATTTATGCTTGAATGTAGCATTAGATTGAGTGATGTTGGCTCAAGAGATTGGGTCACCCATATAACGTGGTATGACGATGTTCTCATAGCGGCGCTTTCAAATAATTCTGTATTCTCCATCAAATTTCCTAGTTCCTCCAAAGATCCTGTATCTAGATTATTACAGTGTGCCTCAAGAAGAAAAATTACTGATTTGCAAATAGTGGACTACAAAGTAATTTTGACCTGTCCCGGATATGTACATAAGATAAATTTGGGAGATTATTCAATTTCGAGTTTAAAAACAGGATCTCCAGAAAACTTTCATATAATTCCACTGAGGTACGAAAAAGAGGGTACGGTATTACTAGTTTCTAGTAAAACTAGTTACAAAGTTATTTTAGAAGAAGGACTCAATATGACGGTAGATGATATTATTGCGCCTTATTTGGAAAAAAAGTTTAAAAAGTGGAGCACTATTTGGAATGAGTTCAACAATTACGAAACATCTGTTGTCATTCATGGGGTGTCTCTTTCTCCAGATGGATATTCAGTAGCAATAATATATAATATGGAACGGGTGGCATTCAAATACAAAATAGCTTCAGAACAGTCTTTTTGTATAATGTTCGCTCCATTATATCAATCTTGGAGGATTTCTGAATATGCTGATGGATTAGCATGGTACCAAACGTACCACATTTATGACAAATCAATTCCTGGATTGCCAGACAATTTCAGTGTAGATAAGAAATTGCTAAATGGAAACTACCCTATTATTCTGGATTTCAAATCATACCTCAAGGCGTTGGTAAAAAGTGAAGAGATGAGAATCATAATGTTTTTGAATATGACAAATGAGGTCCCATCGATTTTATCATTTCAAGAAGCATTGTACGAGTATGTCGCGAATAAAACATCCGAGCTAACAAACGAGTTTGATTTAGCCTGCGTATTGTCTTTAGCAAAGATACTGAACAAACAAGCGCTGATTACTAATGGCAAGTTAACAATGAAAAGCGGTTTACTTGAGGAAGATTTTGACTTAGAGAGCTTTAATGCTGACCCTGAAACTGTAACATCTACAACTAATAATACGTGGAGAAGATGCGGTGTGACTCTACTTCCGATACTCACTACGCAAGTAAAAATATGTCCTGTGAGTAAAAAACGAGTACTGGATATAAAACGAGATGACGTCAACAAATATGGTTGGTTTACAAGAGGTCTACTCGAGACATTTAATGACAAAAGCATATACAGCGGAACGACGCTGGAAACAATTTAAAATGTTACGAACGGAAAGAAAGGAAATAGGAAGGAACAAGGTATATGAGCATATGAATATGTTCAAAAAAATAGGCGTTACTTCCCAAAATTTCCTTGTCTGACATTAAGTAACTATACATAATCTGTGCCTAAGATTATTCTCTTCTACTATAAATTCGTGCTGTGAGCTGCAAAAAATGCCTTTGTTGATGAGATAACTTGGTGAGTTATGTGTTCGGACTTGATTGAATCTTGCACCCAATGTGACAGTTTGTTCCGGAAGTTGGACCTACCGTATCGTACGTCAAGTAGATAGATATTTGCATAGTCATTTGCGTGCCGTATAGCACGGCCAACACTCTGATTAACAGCTTTCATACAAATATTTTCCATAAACTCTCTCGCTGCATGCGAAGCTTCCTCCTTTGTCCCGCCTGATTTCATTATTTTCTCCGTCAAGTGCTTTCTTTTAACTATTAATTCCCCACTAAAGATATTCGGGAACGGCAAGCCAACCATCACCACAGCTCTACACAAATTATCTTGAAAGTTTATTCCCTCAGACAACTTCCCACCAACAATAGCAAATAAAATAGATCCTCTGCCCTCCGCTACTGAGTCAGAATACCCAGGTAGTATATCATCGCCATCCTTTGACTCGTAAAAAATTTGCCTCACCCTGTTTAGCTTCGCGAACCTGTCGTTTTGTTTCCAACGCTCCATGACATGTGCCAAGTACTGGTAACTTGAAAAAAATGCCACTATACCACCCTTTTGGGGAACTGCTCTACTCAAGTCAATAAAAAATTGAAATAAATAATCGTTTATAAGAGGAACAGACATTCTTTTTTCGAATGTAAATTCAAGCTCTGGCTGATTTGTAATATAAGTTTGCAAGTTTTCTTTTGGTATAACATGGTTACATGAAAAGGTTGTAATTTTTTCCGTAGGAATTTCGGGAAACAAGTTCGTCAAAAAGTCAGTGACAGGTTCCATTGTTCCTCCTGCCAAAAGCACACATTTAGCTTGATCTATTATCGATTCAAAAGATTTACTTGGTTCTAAAAGCATGTATTTTATCGTGTAACTCTTCTCAAAGAAAAATTGACCTTCCGAAGTCAAATTTGTCAAACAGGATAAAAACTGAGAGACTTTGAAAAGCAGTGGTTGGGAAGATACTGGCTTCTTATTCGCCTCTTTTGTTGATCTTTCACTTCTTAGCACTTCTGCCTCTTTAAGAGCCTGGATGTACGTATCAATTTTGTAAGCAATCTTGGATACTCTTATATATCTCAATAGCTTATGAATGTTGAGTGTATCAATATTACTTCCCTCAAACATATCATTTGGGTCTATTTCCTGGCCTACTTTTTTGAAATTTTTGGTTATAAACTGAATTAGCGTCATTAAAAGTGAATTTAGTTTTAATAGGTTCACCCTGTTACCGGGGTTGAGCCTGGATTTAAACTTGTTGAAATATATTACTATTCCCTTATGACAGTTTTTCAAATCAACCAATGAGACTTGTGAAGAGTATATGGAATTTATTGTTTCTATCAAATTGTGAGCTTCATCAATAACCACTATAGCGTCTTGAAGATTTATTTGAAGGCTCGAACGCGTAGACTCGGAGAGCAGGTATTGATATGGCAAAGTTATGACTTCCGCAACAGGAAGAGCTTCTCTGGATGCGTAATATGGACAAATTTCTAGAGACTCTCCCAGTGGAACTAAGTCTTCAATATCCTGAATTTCGGAAAAAATTCTATCTCTGAGAGCCAATGTATCGGGACCGTGACGCCATTCATTCGTATTCTGATAAAACGCACACCCCTCTTTGCTGTGCCTGAGATCTGCACAGGCGTCGTTAATAGCCTCCAGCGTTTTCCATTTTTTTACTTTTGGATTAATGCAAAGTTGCTTTTTTGAAGCAAGTGGTAGATATTTTACCTTTTCATCAGGAACTTTATCTATAAAGGATGATGGAAAGGAGGGCAATCTCAGCTGCGAAGTAAATTGATTCAATTGAGAATAAGTCCTGGATGCAAAATAAATCTTCACTGGATTTTGATTTACAACTCCAAAATGATCGCAATTGTTTAGATCCTTTATAGTCTTGCCGTCAATTTTATTTAGAAGCGTTTTTATTTCCGAATTCAACTCACTTAATCTGTGATGTTTATCAAACAGATCTCTCTTCTTTGAGCTAACGTCGTTCGTTTCAGAATCAGACTCATAAGGTTGTGGGATGAAATCTTGCTCTTCAAGTGATATATCAACATGCTGAGTACCTCTCCGTCTTTTTTTGGATGAGTTTGTTGTACCATATCTTCCGTTTTCTTTATTTAGGTCATGCGCTATTTTAGGTTGCTTACGACTAGTCGTGCTAACTTCACTCAAATGCTTTTCGTAATCATTTAACGAAGCCAGCTTTTCTTGCAGGAGAGATTCTCTATACGTGTCGTTGACCCAGTCTGGCTCATCATCACTCTCACTATCACTTTCATCCTCTTTATTTTTAGAGTTAGCTTCCATATGGGTAATAATATCTGCTTTATTCATTCTCAGCCAAGTCATCGTGGCACAAATTAATGACAGGGTCTTACCTGTTCCTGTGGGACTTTCCAAGATAGCTATTTTCTTTCCTTCGGAAAGTACTCTGTATACAGTTTCCATTAACTGTACTTGAATATCATAGGGCTTATAAGGATGGTGGAAGTTCTTTGCATGTTCCTTTTGGCCCATTTTTTGGGATGAATACGGCATTTTTCTGAGTCGATTGTTGGTATAGCAGCTATCGTAAGGAAGTTTTGAAAGATAAAGTGGCGACTTCAAATTATGTAATCCTTAACATATGTTTATCACAATACCGACAAATTATCGAGTTCGTTGATGTTGATTCCTTTACTACAGAATGACGCCAAACAACTAGGAGGCCTCCACTTCAACCTCGTAGATTATCCTTGGAATTGATCTTTTAAAAGACTAGCATAAATTTGAGCCCTTTACAATAATTTTCCCCCAAGCTCTTCCGCCATTAGCGATTGCCTAACATTCGGTGTACTTCTGAATGCGTTTGAAATTTTCATTCATGCTGCAGCAGAATGAAAAAGTGAAATTTCGGATAAATTTCAGTTATAAAAGGGTCCGATGGCAAATTGAGAAGAAAAGTTGTTAGTTAGTTTGACCCAACGAGTCACGAAAGCACAAAGTTTGTAACAATGAAACAACGAATTAGCGCGTTAGACTTACAGCTACTGGCCAGAGAACTGAAACAAAATCTGGAAGGCTACAGATTGAGTAACATTTACAACATTGCCGACTCGTCAAAACAGTTTTTACTCAGGTTCAATAAACCAGACTCTAAATTAAATGTCGTGGTGGATTGTGGCTTAAGAGTTTACTTAACCGAATTCAGTAGGCCAATCCCTCCAACTCCTTCCGGGTTTGTTGTCAAGATGAGAAAACATCTGAAAGCGAAACGACTAACAGCTTTAAAGCAGGTAGAACAAGACAGAATTCTTGTTCTACAATTTGCTGATGGTCACTTTTATTTAGTACTGGAATTTTTCAGTGCAGGAAATGTTATTCTTCTGGATGAAAACAGAAGAATCATGTCCTTGCAAAGAGTGGTTTTGGAACATGAGAATAAGGTTGGTGAAGTTTATGAAATGTTTGATGAATCACTTTTTGCCACAGATAATGAGTATAACAAGGATGATTCGGAAAGCTGTAAGACGGAGTACCCTTCTAGCCTTGTTAGTGAATGGATAGAAGCAGCTCAGAGCAAATATGAATCAGATGCTGCCGTTATTAAGGAACTAAACATCGAAAGTAAAAAGGGTTCGAAGGAAAAGAAAGTCAAAGTTCATTCCATCCATAAGTTACTACTTTCAAAAGTTCCTCACCTATCTTCCGATTTACTTTCGAAGAACCTGAAAGTATTTGATATTGACCCTTCGGAATCTTGTTTAGCACTACTGGGTAAGACAGACACACTAGCAAAACTGCTAAATGTTACCCAATCAGAGTATAATGAACTTTTATCAACATCTGATAGCAAGGGTTATATCTTGGCCAAAAGAAATGAAAATTTCAATCCCGAGAAAGATTCAGAGGACCTCGAGTTTATTTATGATACATTCCATCCCTTCAAACCCTTTATCAGCGATCCGGACAGCAATTCTTTCTGCATCGTCGAAGTTGAGGGGTTTTACAATAAAACACTAGACAAATTTTTCTCAACAATAGAATCATCCAAGTACGCCCTACGTATCCAAAATCAAGAATCACAAGCAAAAAAGAAAATCGATGATGCCCGTGCTGAAAACAATAGAAAGATACAAGCTTTACTAAACGTTCAAGAATCAAATGAAAGCAAGGGTCATCTAATAATTGAAAATGCCTCCTTAATAGAGGAAGTAAAGCTTGCTGTCCAAGGTTTAATCGATCAACAAATGGACTGGAGCACTATTGAGAAACTAATCAAAAGTGAACAGAAAAAAGGAAATATGATTGCACAGCGGATAAACCTGCCTCTGAATTTGAAGAAAAACAAGATTAGCGTTAAGCTCGATGTTTCTGGGGATCAGGAAAGTGCCGCTTCTTCGGATGAAGACAATGACTCAGAATCCAGCACTAGTGAAAGTTCTAGTGACTCAGATTCAGATGTAGAAGATACAAGCAATCTAAGAGAGAAAAGTGCGAAAAATATGAAAAAAAAGCAATCTATTAATACGTTAAATGTCACAATCGACCTTGGTTTATCAGCTTACGCCAATGCCTCTGAATATTTCAATATCAAGAAGACAAGTGCTGAAAAACAGAAAAAAGTAGAGAAGAATGTGGGAAAGGCTATGAAAAATATTGAAGTCAAAATTGACCAACAACTAAAAAAGAAGCTAAAAGAATCTCACAGTGTTTTGAAGAGGATCCGTACTCCCTATTTTTTTGAAAAATATAATTGGTTTATTTCAAGCGAAGGATTTTTGGTTATGATGGGTAAAAGTCCAGCAGAGACAGATCAAATCTATTCTAAATATATTGAAAATGATGATATTTACATGTCGAACAGTTTTGATACGCATGTATGGATCAAAAATCCAGAAAGAACAGAAGTTCCTCCAAACACCTTGATGCAAGCCGGAATATTATGTATGTCTTCAAGCGAAGCTTGGTCTAAGAAGATAGCTTCCTCCCCGTGGTGGTGTTTTGCTAAAAACGTTAGTAAATTTGATAGCTCTGATAACTCCGTTTTGCCTGAAGGTGCATTCCGGTTAAAGAATGAAAAAGATCAGAATCTTCTGCCACCTGCTCAACTTGTAATGGGATTTGGATTTTTATGGAAAGTGAAGATAAATGGAAACGATGACGATGACGATGATGAGGGAGTAGAAGAAGAAGAAGAAGAAGAAGATGATGATGAAGAAGAAAACAGTGATGGCGAAATTATTGAATCATTAGAACATAAGGATGAAAACGGGGATGATATTACAAGTGATAGTGACTCTGAACCTGACAGCATTGAAAAAGAGATTGAGACAGAAAACATTGGCGACACTATATTATCCGAGATAGAATCTTCAAAATTGGAAAATAATGACACTAGAAATAGAAATGATGATGTACAGTCTGTATCTGACGAATTGAGTGTTACTGCCTCTGTAGTCGATAACATGAACAGAAAAGTCCGTGGTAAAAAAGGAAAATTAAAGAAGATTCAAAGAAAATATGCCGATCAAGATGAGCACGAACGCCTTTTGCGTTTAGAGGCTTTGGGTACTTTAAAAGGTATTGAGAAGCAACAACAAAAGAAGAAAGATGAATTAATGAAACTAGAACTCAGAGAAGACAAGAAGAACAGACGTGAAAAGCAAAGGAATTTACAGGCTTTGAAGTTCAGTAAAAACGAAAAGGCAAAGGTTAGTTATGATAAACATATGGCTGAACTAAAACCATCTCTCGATAGGAACGATGTAGTCATTGATATTGTGCCTGTGTTTGCCCCTTGGCCTGCACTTCTAAAATATAAATATAAGGTAAAAATACAACCTGGAAGTGCAAAGAAAACCAAAACTTTAACGGAGATTTTACACTATTTTAAAGGTAGACAGGTTGATAGTTCTTCTACTGATAAAGAAATGGACTGGCCAATAGAACACGAAAAGATTAAAACCTTGAAGGAGCAAGAACTGGTTCTTCTGCTTTGTGTTGATAAGTTAAAAATAACAATTTCTGGTCAAAAATCCACCAAGAACGGTGGTGGCACACAAAAGGGCAAGAAAAGCTCTAAGACGGGCGGTAAGAAAAGAAAATGATTGTATCTGTTTTCTCTCGCATTCGTATACTCAAGAACACGATGACTAGTATGATTGTAATTATCTGTAAATGAGTATATATATATATATATATTGGAAAAAAGAAAAGTTAGACACTATATAAGCTTCATAAAATCAGGTTAAGGTTTCTTCGTCTATCTGTTCTGTCTTTATGATTATAAACCTTGTTGCAACCTTTCTTGAAACTTGCTCTTTGCAAAACCCCAAGCACCTAAGAACCCCTTATCCAAGTCCAATGCCATTTGAGGTTCATTTGTAGGTGGTTTAGAAACTCTGGATGCAATGGTGTTTGAATCTGTTTCCAGGATAACACCGTTATCAATGGTTTCGTCAATGGCTAATAGAACCATGTCGTAGTTTTCTTGAATGTTTTTTTTGTCTAGACCTGAATTTAGAATCAAATCCAGGGATCCTTTGATCGCCGAAAACCCTTGCTGCAGAACTATTTCGTTTTCTTCTAGAGAAGCAACTAAATAGATCGTGACGTCAATGTATTCTTTGTAAAGGACCAGACGGTCCTCGAAGATCAAAATTTCCGAATCCTGCTTGTGAGTTTTGCGGTGCAATTGTTTCTCAAACTCCTTTTGTTTCTTTACGGAATGAAAGAGCAATTGGTGTCCGTCATCGGATCTATGAGGAGGTTGGTAATATTTTGCATAAATTCTTTCTCCTTGCTGATCCAGTATCAAAACAGCCTGAACGGTGTATAGCGATAAAGAAGACATTCCGGACCAATGATTTACAATACTCAAATTAGCAAGCCAGCTCACGAACAACACCCGGATGTCTAGGGATTCCTCCAGTAACAACCTCGATACACCACAATTATAGCTTTAACGTTAAATGTCAACGTGTTTTTTCTCTTAAGAGAAAGTAGCAGACGGGTAAGCCCTGATGCTCTGGTTTTTTTTCTTCAATAATTTCACAATGGATGATGAAGAAAGATATGCTAATAACGATGATTGAACTCTAGTTCAGGCCAATTTAAAAGCATCCGTTTACAAGTGATTAGCGTATTTTTTAGGTCTATAAGCTTCCTCTGTGCTATGACTACCAACCATGATTTTTATTTCGCGCTTCTCCGCATTTCCATATTACAGTTACTGAAGGCCCAGGGATTTGACAGGGCAAGGCCGAGCCTGGTTGATATTATGACCGATCTTTATACAAAGTTTCTGAATTTGCTAGCATCGGAGGTTAGTTCTATTGCTCAATCGAGGTGCGATCAGGACGATACAGTGGCTTTGCAGGACATAACTTTGGCTCTGGAAAATTTGGGCATTGTTAAGCCCACAAATGTCCTGGATGTCTATGATGAAAACCCTGAATTATCAAGTTCGCGGGGAATGGAAAAGTTTAAGGAGTGGTGTATAAGTGCTCAATTGAGCGATGCACGAATAACCGCTTTACCTACGGTGGAATTATTGCAAAATGAAGAAAAAGAGTCAAATCCTCTGTCGGCAATACCAGACTACCTCAACCAGTTACAACAAAACAAAGGCATCAAACAGAAGTTGGAAACGAAAAACAAGAAGACAGAGCTGATAGAAGATCTTATAAACAACAATGGATTGGATGACTGGATTAAATTAGTCGTAGCGAGACAGCGAATCAACTTGATTGAAAGAGCCTCCAAAAAAGACTCTCAAAATGTGGTGGCTTTGCCACATATTGGGGGCTATAAATTTTCACTTTTAAGCCATCAACACCATAGTACGATAAACAACGAAGATAGGCTACCTTCAACCATGACTCCAAGAGATGAGGACGCTTTAACAGAAATCCGAGAGAATCCACATGTAACAAGCAAACTGCCGATAATGAGAACCGAAAATAGGTTGGAAAACATAACTCTGTCCTTTGAGAATGAAGAGCTTGAATCATTTGACGAAACGGAAGACCCCAACCAAACACCTCACGACAATAATGACTTGGATGATTCTAAAGGAGATAGCAAAAGCTCGGCAGGATCACCTCATAATGATGACCATGATATTTCAATGTTTCAATTCGACCCTAATGTAGACACCAAATGGGCAGAACAGGAGGATATGGATAGCACATTTCAGCGCAGAACCTCACTAGATTACGGGGGCTATTTTTAATATGACAATTCAGCATTTTCTTTATTCATTATTTTATTCACACTTAATTAATCTCACATTCTTATATAATGTACCATCTCACTATCTAACAAACAATAAAAACTCTCATTTATAATTTTTTTCTAAATCGATATTTCTTAGTATACAATATTATAATATCATCATATATACATAACTGATATTTATAGGTGTGTAAGGTTTAATTCGAAAAATCATTTCAGATTTAACTTTCTATAACTTCTTCCTGGATTTGAATTTAGGGCCTCTTTTACCACCTTTACCAATCTTATTTCTTGGATCTACTTTCCTTCTCATTACCTTCTCATCCTTTTCACCATCGTCACCGAATTCGTCTGAATCTTTTCCGTTCTTTTTAAACTTCAATTTGTTTCTTTGACCTCTTACTGGACCGCTCTTTACGGCTTCTAGGTAAGCATTAATACCGCTTGTGACTGCGCTTAGTGGATCATCCGCATTCGTAGAGGGTTTGGCTTGCCCCTTGACGACCAGTTTACCTTCTGAGTCAAAATTGAAAGTGTCATCCTCAAACCTACCCTTATGTTGATTCTTATTGAATTTCTTTGGTCTAGTAGATGAAATATGTGCTAATGTTTGAGAATCTAACAAATCTAATGGGTTTTCACCAGATTCCACGATAAATTGCTTTTGGCCATTCTTTCTTCTGCCACCAGCTGCATTTTCCTCTTGGTCCGACTCGTTACCATTTTCATTGTCAGATCCATAAACAGCTTCATCAAAAGCAGACATAAATCTCGAGCCCTTTGTGGTGGTTCCAGCGTTAGCCTCAGTTGCGGGAGCAACCTCTTCATCCTTCCGCTTGTTTCTATTACGTGTCTTTCTTATATTTGTTAACAGTTTTCTATCTTCTTCAGGGAAGTTGGCTTCAATATAGTCATATCCAAATCTTCTTATCAATCTTTCGATAATATGCTTAACCTTGGCCTTAAAGTGACCGGTATGTTCATGGGACCATCTTAATAACTTTAACAACAGTTCTGGCACCTTTGGTCTCATCACTTCTTCTGGAAGACCCAAGACACAAACCTTTGTGAACCCTATGGCACTCTTTACAATTTCTCTGGAATTAGAAGTTAGGTATAGTTCAATGGTATCGTAAATGTCCATTAAAATATCAGAATCCATTTCATTTTTGAATTCAAAAACTAAACATGCGTAACCAGTAATCGAACTACTAACCATGTGTTGAGATTCCCCAATAAGACCAGCAGAAATAATCTTAAAGAACTCCGATACCGATGATGGTTGATCTGGAGTCGCAGGGTCATATCCGGATATTTGGGATAGCTTGATTATACCATTTGGCTCATTCATTTTCTTACCCATATTGATTAAAGTGTCGAAAGCCGTCTCTCTGGATTTCTCATTCACATCCTTAGTACTTAAGATGACCTCGGCTACAGTTCTAACAATAAAACCCAGATGATCGAAAGGTAACAGATCCACTATAGTCTTGATTGCTGCCAATCTCGCAGCTTTAGCTGATGTTTGAACAGTGGTAGTGTTGTCTACCATAACATTTTCAATATCGGAAATAAACTGGGCAACAGCTGCTGAACCAGATTCAAACTCAGAAAGCTTGGTAACGATTCTATAAGCTCTCTTTTGAATTAACGCATCGGAAGAACACACAGTAAGACCAAATATGGAGAATAAAGCGGAATAAGAGGAGGCAGGTAAGTATGTTGTCATACAGATGATCAAATCTAATAACGTGGCTGTCAATTGAGGTTTCTTCTTTTCTTTGTTCGCATTTCCTTTACTTTCTTCATTCATAGAATTCTTCAAAAGACCACAAATGTTATTAAAGGTTTTTTCTACATCTTCTTTTGATGTGATCTTCAAATATTGATCAATCGTTTCCAGAATATAACTTCTTGCGTTTGGAGTGGTTTGAGTATAAACGTTAAACAAGACCGCTAAAAGGTTAGTTGATTTTGTTGAAAGGTATTCTATGTTCTTTTGAGCTTCAGAAATAGGGAAGTGCTGTAGCAATAGGACATCATCAGAAAGAGAACCTTCTGCATATAAGACATTACTTTCTGCCAAAACCTTAAGAGCATGACATATTGTAGTTCTTAATTCAACTTCACTGTATAGCAGCGAAGATAGTTCTGATGCAAATTCGTCTGTGAAAGATTCTCTTAAGTCCATTGGTAACTCACAGAAACGTGGTAATGTGGACCAGATTTGTTCAACAATAGTTTGAAAAACTTTCAATTGAATAGATTCTTCTGGAACTTTATCGAATTTAGATTGAAAACTTGTGATGTATGGTGCCAGTTCATTTTGGAAAGTAGAAAGTTTGGCATTCTTGGTATAGTCTCTAATAAGTGGCAACATCCAAGCTCTACCGGGTCTTTCATTAGTTGGGTTGTCCAAATTGAGTGGAGCTTGGGCAAGGACAACTTCAGGGCCCATAGCAGAAATGGAGGCACCAATTACTAATTCAAGCTCATTTCTCAAGTCCATAAACTGTTCTTCGTTTACTCTCCAAGTATCAACAATTTTCAAAGATTTCAAAAAGTGAGGGTTGGATCTATATCTGAATTTGTTCAAGGCTGCTACCATTATCTTCAGAATTTCTCTGGAACAATGAGAATATTTGATGGATAAGAAGTCGATAAAAGCTTTTGAAATTTGGCATATAATGTCATCTACATTTTTGAAAATCTTATCATCCACGTCTGGTGTAAACAATAACAAATGGTCTTGAATAGAGTCAGAAAGGATTGAAATAAGACATTGAGAGGCGGCTTGATATACTTCTGTAGTTTCACTTGCTAGATAAGTGGACATAACACGAAACACATTAGGGATCTTACGTAAGGCTTTTAATGGTTGGTGAACCGCATAAGTAGACATACCTTTGACTACAACAGCAATCCAAGCCTTGGTCAGTAAAGTGTCCACATTTGAAGGTTTCAATGAAAAGATTGTATCTAGAACCCTTAGGTACTTGTTTTCAGCCAGACCTGAAGAAACAGTGGTTTCTGCCATAGCTTTGAACATACTTTCAAAACATTCAAACGATGCAGAGACTAGGTACTGTTCTGAGCTTCTAGTGACACCTAGTAATACATCACAAAGAGGTTCGATTTGAGAAGATGGCCATTGTCCGGTAGAGATAACCGAAGTGACTAATCTCAAAGAACGCATGACACTAGCGTTGATATCCTCCTTTGTATTTTGGGCCTTTAGTTGTTTATTTGACAGATTGGACAGGTCGTCTAGAACACCTGCTAACTGTTTGTCACAGAAATCAGCCACAAAAACAGCCGCGACATGCTCTGCAGTTGGGGCTACAGGAGGATTAGATAAGACTGCATGAACTGCATCTAGTGCTCTCTTTCTAACCTTCGGTCTCAAATCTAAAGAAAGTTCAAGTATACCTAGTAAACCTCTCTTTGGAGTGACATTTAGATCATAGGTATTGTTCCAGGCTTGAGCATCTTGAGCAATCAAAAGAGATTCTAAACAACCAATAGCGGCTCTAATTAAAGGAGCGTTTGCTTTTTCAGCGGTAATACATGGTGCAATCTTGGTAAGTATTTCCGAGAATTTCGATCTTAACAACGGTTTTGGAGAATAACGAAATATCAGATCCAAAAGATATGTGGAAGAAGAAGCCAACTGAAGGTCTTTGATTTCATGAGTAGATGGGTCCACCGCTTGGTCCAATAAGGACATGAAGGAAATGATATAATTCACAATATTCTTTGAAATATCATTGGTAGCTTGGCCTACAATGTTTTCCTCGACGGCCGTTAATATTATAGCAACGTGTTTTTGATTTTCTAATTTAGAAGTTGCTTGAAACCGGATCTTGGCCAGCTTATCTTCTAGCTCTAAGAGAAAAGCTACTTGATCTTGATCCATGATGAGCTCGAAGATTGTATCTGTTCAATGTTTGGAATCGCTTTGAAATCTAAAAATTACCTTCCTGGATTTTTTTGACCAACAATTCAAACTGTTTCTACTGGATTACAACCTATTGGAAATAATTAGAACAGCAGAAGAGGTAATAAATAATGCGATGAGATGAGATGATGTGCTTTAAAAATTACTTTTTAGTTTTATTTTTTTCCTTAGCGAAAATTTTTTTTCACTTAGTTAGCACCATCTATCATTCGAAACGAAACAATGGGAATAATATAGTAGAATGATTGAAATAGTACGTGGGGAGGGGGGAAGATATTCAACGCTAAATAGAAGGAAAGATTGGAGAAGTTGCAGGAAGACTTACAATAGAGTATCAGAATTATGACCTGTGGTTTAGTACGAATAAGGCTAGCCAGATTTGGGAGGAAAAATAGTCCGGTCTACAATATTGTAGTGGCTAATTCACGTAAGGCAAGAGATGCTAAACCGATCGAAGTACTAGGGACTTATGTACCGGTACCTAATCCATTGACCAAGAGAGAGGTGAAGAGGGGAGTTGTACCCATGAAGGATGTCAAACTGGATTTTGATAGAACGAAGTATTGGATTGGGGTTGGTGCGCAACCCAGTGAGACAGTCACTAAACTGTTACAAAAAGCTGGGATATTAGATGGCGCCTGGATTAATGGCAAGAACAATAACATGGATAGGAAAGTTGTATTTGAAAGAATGGAAACTTTAGAGTGAATAAGCAAAAGTCGCATTTTATTTTGGCGTGAGGCGCATGCGTAGGTATATATAGATATATATATATATTTATATGTAGTATTTTTTATATCTATCTGACTTGTAAATAATGCAATATTTTTATGGCCAACAAAAAAGAAAGAAATGAAAACATCGACACACTTGAAACGAAATGAAGCAAACCTCTTAACAGAAATGTAAAATCGGAGAATAAAAAAGGGAATGAGATTTTTTTTGGGTTAGTGTCATGATGTGTCATGCGTTCTCAGTTCCCCATCATCTCTTGAGACGTAGCAAATCTCTTTTCAGTCTTAATGAATCGTTAGGCAACATAGAGGGATCTTCGGCCGTCACGTTTGTCGTTGGCAGGCGGGTGCTAGCCAAGGGAGACGATATGATGTTACTACGTTGTCTTGATAGTAGGGTTATGTTAAAATTGAATGGAGAGTCTGACGTCGGGGTTGGTGTGAGTAGAGAAAATATGTTGCTGTTACTAGTGCTGCTATTTGAGTTTGTGCGAGCTAATGATGGTTGCGGCTGAAGTTCCGATATGTACTGGGACGAGCCGTTTCTACTTTTCATTGGGGGGTTGGACCTTTGGGAGGAATACCAGTTTAACGTATTCGCCAAGTTTGAATTTGAATTTGGATTCGAGTTTATGTTCGATAGTGGGATAGGATCAGCGATATCCGCATTAACGAATGGAGAGGGGACTCTGAGCATTTCAGCGAACTGGGGTGGCGGTGGTGGCGGTAGAGAAGTGAGAGAAGTGTTACGAGATAGGTAACCGTCTTTCCTTACTTCCTGCAGTAAGCGATGTCTTACTAACGTCAAAAGCCAGCTATTTCTGTCACAGCCGATATCCAATTGTTGAACCTCAGACTGCTGTATGGCCACCTTGGCAACCCTGTTCAGTATTCCCGAGGGGGGGTTCGTAGTATCGAAGGGAGTTATCGTAGGATCGCTGCAAGTGTCTTGGTAAACTTCTATCAGCAGACCGACAAACTGAGGTGTGAAGGAATTAGTCTGCGGATTACTGTTGTAAACGGCTTGCTGCTTGAAACTTTGATGGAAATCGGACACAGAACTCGCCAACGAAGAGGCGCTATTCTGTCTAGTTCTATTATTATTATTGAGGAAAGGTGGGAAGTAAGAGTTTGCCGAGTGTTTGGTTTGGTTTGAGCTGCTATTATTTATAGGAGTCATTACAGGGGTGAAAACGGGGGTGGACACGTTTCTGTCAAATGCGATCATATCGTCGTAATCGCAGTTCAGTAACGGCTGAGGTTCTGGCTGCACGGGTGGGGCCCCATCCAGAGTGTACCCCTTGTCCTTGTTCTCTTGAGATCGCTTGGAAGAGCTAGCGTGTAGTCTTTTGTGCAATCTTTCTAACAGCATTGTTCTGTATCTTATTGTGTCTGGTAAGCTAATTGCTAGTTTATTACTACACTAGAAAGGGGAAATTGAGTAGAGCAGTGGATAACTCAGAGTCCAGAAAGAAACACGACCTGAACAAAGTCTTATATATCTATCTACATGCAAGCGAGAGAAAACTATACGAAAAACGCAAGGGCAGAAATCGAAGTAGAAACAGGAACAGAACCGAAACCTTGTTTAAGTTTCGGACCTCAAGCGTCTTTACCACACTTGTCCCGTTGCGTCCAAGTGAGCGTGAAGTGCCTGCCACATTGGGTGACGCGTGAAGAAGAGTACCCCGTCCTGGGTCGACCTGGCCTTAAGTTATCATTTCTATTTCCCGAAGGAGGCATTTGCTGTCTCCCTGCGCGAGTTCCGGAGTGGTAACGGACAGCGAGGCCAGGTAAACCAGCTGAATTGCAGGCAGAGCCAACCCTTCCCGCGCCGTTTTTCTACAGAAGCCTCACCCCCTGCCTGCCGCGTGCCGAGCCAGCGCGAAACTGAAGCCTGTTGGCGTTGACACCGTTTCCCGCTGGGCAGTGTCGATCCGGACAGAAGAACAGAGAATGGAGAACAGCATGTTCTCTGCGTGGTCACTTTCCATCTCTAGCCGTCGTTACCTTTGCCCATCACTGTCCTGTTCTACTCCTCCGTGCTGCGATGTCTGTTCCAACCGCTGCCGCTGCTTCTGCTCCGACAAACATATCTGTCAAGAAGATTGCTGCCCACTTGAAAAGCCACCCTAGAGCTAAAGTGATCTTTATGGTGGGTGCAGGAATATCTACTTCTTGCGGGATTCCCGACTTTCGGTCTCCGGGCACTGGGTTGTACCACAACCTGGCAAGGTTGCACTTGCCGTACCCCGAAGCTGTGTTTGATGTCGATTTTTTCAAGTCGGATCCCTTGCCCTTTTATACGCTGGCTAAAGAACTGTATCCGGGGAACTTCGAGCCTTCTAAGTTTCACTATTTTTTGAAGTTGCTTCAAGATAGAAACCTCTTGAGAAGGATATATACTCAGAATATAGACACTTTAGAAAGACAGGCCGGTATTAGGGAAGATCTGGTCATCGAGGCCCACGGCAGCTTTGCCCACTGTCATTGCGTCGCGTGCGGCAAGGTCTTCCCTCAACATGTTTTCAAGTCTAAGCTGAGCGAAGACCCTATCAAGGATTTTGTCAAGTGCGATGCATGCGACGAACTGTTAAAGCCGGCAATTGTCTTCTTTGGGGAGGACCTGCCGGACTCCTTTTCGGAGACCTGGTCTAACGATTCTAAATGGCTTCGCGAAAAAACCAGGAGGACATCAATCAAATCCGATCGAGACCAGGAACCTCTCGTCATTGTAGTTGGTACTTCGCTAGCCGTGTACCCTTTCGCCTCTCTGCCCGAAGAAATTCCCGGAAAAGTAAAGAGAGTTTTATGTAATTTGGAAACGGTGGGGGATTTCAAGACTAACAAGCGGCCTACGGATTTGGTAGTAAATCTGTATTCCGATGTGTTCGCCGAGCAACTCGTTGAAGAATTAGGTTGGCAGGATGATTTCGATAAGATACTCCTGGCTCAAACCGTAACCACGGATAATCCTAAAGAACAATTGCTTGACATTGTGCAGGATTTGGAAAATTTAAGCTTGAGCCGGACTGAAGACGAACATTTGAGGGACAAAGATACGCAACCGCAAACTAAAGTCCACGACGATAAGTCCTCTACGAAAAATAGTGATAACAAATAGGTATATATAGCTCCCCTTTTTTCTTTTCCGTGCGCGGCAGTTGGGAGCGAAACTTGTAATTTAGAATAAGGTACCTTCGCACTTATTATGCATGTTCCCTTCCTTGACCGTGCAGTTCCCTTCCCGATCATTAGGTTTCATGCATCTTTTAGCGCCAAGATTTTTCTCTATATGTTTAACTCCGGAATATGCAGATAAGTAAGACAAATTGATGAAATGTCAACACATTAGCGCTACGCTTTCGTTGTTTATCTTGCATTTCTTTATCAATTTTGATTGTTAGAAAAACTAAATCAAATAATTCGGGCAAGCCACTTGATTCATCTTGTATCGCTTGGGCAGAATAACTTACCGCTCTGCTACAGATATAGAAAGAGGGTTTAACATCATACAGATCACTAGACAAGCTCCCGCACCGTTCCCCACTCATTCTTTTCACGCCGCTACAGTGGGGCCACCGAACATGATTGCGCCAAGCATACGACCACTGTTTGAGCCGCATTTTAAGAATACAACATCTACTCTTTACTACGGTCACAGGACCTACACTTCACTTTGGTGTTCAAAGATGTCAGGACTTGTTCTCCGGCGCCTGTAGATCGCCAAGACTCTTTATCTGAAAAAATAAAGGGTCCGTTCGAGACGCCAGCTTCTAAAATACAGTCATCACAAAACTCCATTTGTTATGAAGAGTCCATTTCCTCCCAAGAGCAAAAGGATATGCCCTCTACCTTTTAGCTTGCACTCTCACAAAGCTTGACACATTGTTCCCACCTTGCATTATGCTATATAACAAAGCACAAAAGGCAGCTCGAGTTGCTGTACAAAGTGCCACTTGGATCGTTTTAAAAGGAAGACATATTGGAGTAGGAAATCAAAAGCTTAAAGAAAGCCCTGGGCTCAACATTACAAGAGGCAAGCCATCTCAACGAGCCTGTACATGACTCGCCAACACCGGCACCAATGTTTGCCTCTTCATCAATGTCATTATCATTCGGCGGAATGAAGTAAATCACTATTCTTAACAGACAAAGAAAATAACAATGTGACACGGCTTATAAAGTGCAAATAGAAATATAGCACGAGGTTTATTATATTAGTTACAACATTTATATACATTTATAAAAGAGGGGGGAAGGGAAGAAATAATTATAAGAATATTGTTTGAAAGGGATTACATCATTTCAAATTGGTTAAAATTTCATTTTTCAAGTTGTAAAGTAACTGATAATGATTTATTACTTGAATATCAATTATTGGATTAGTGAATAATTGGAAAATTTCTAAATCCGTGGGAAATAAATTTGGAATTGATGCTATTCTCTTTAATATGTTCGATTCGTTGTTTAAGCAGTTTTCGAAATTAATACTTTTCTCAATCAGGCATTTGACTAATTGAATGCAGGATATGTTAATCGACGGCAAAAGCATCTTTGGTTGGTTTTGTTGTTGTAACAAAGAATTTTTGACCGTGGAATTGCTAATATTGTTGATATCCAATATTAATTCACTTAATTTTAATAACCCAGACCCAATGTTTTCTTCGGAATTTAACCAAACAAATGGTAAATTTTTGTGAAAAGTAAAACTGGAATCTTTGTTCTTGCTGTTATGATTCGTATTGGTTTTGGTAATTAGCAATTTTTCGTTCGATAGAGGTAACACTTTTTGCACTATGACTAAAATGGTAGTTAAACTCTGAGAAATTACTGGGGAGAGTTGATCGATCAACGAATTTGCATCTAATGGTTGTGATAACAATTGCTGGAATGGTATGACCGAAAACAAAAACGAAACCACATCATTCAATAGATTATGTTTGTTGTCACTATTTCTATTATTATTATTGTATAGATCCAAAAGTCTTTGTAATAATTTTTTGTCTTTATGGTTGTTAGTGTGATTACTGTTAGATGTGATGACGCTATTGTTCAGTAGAATAGATTTGAAAAGGTTCAAGTTCGGTTTCTCCAGTGAGAACAATTTAGCTAAAATATCTACACCAAAAGTTTGATATTTCCCCCACTGCAATTGAAACTCGTTAAAAGTTAAAGAATCTGAGCCAAATGATGAAGAAGAGGTCATCGGATTCTCTTTTGGTTGACCAAAACTTGTTACCAGAATAAGAATCAAAAAGCAATCGATGGATGAATTGACTTCCAATAAATGGGAAATGTTTGACAAAACAATGATCAGATCTTTTTTGAAGTTCAATAATTTCCTGTTGCTGGCAAAACTTTCAGGATGAATGAAAATCAACCAAAGCAAATCAGATGTAAATCTTTTCAAGTAAAAATTCCTTGACATAATCCTGGAGTTGTTATCCGAGAATGAAATATTTCTTAGAATCATTGAAATGGTAGATAACTGATCATTGATTAGAATCTTAGGATCCTCTGCTCCTCTTTTGTTTATGTTTGTGAATGGATCATCAATTTCATCTTTGATTTTTTTCAGAGAGTTTAGATACGGAGTTCTGTGAATTTTCAAAGGAAATTGGTTAGGTAGGAATCTTATTGGTTCAGGTAAGAGATTCCACTGTTTGACCGAAGAGGTGGATGGTTCGTTTATATGGAGTTCTGAATCGAATCCTGTCTCTGTTTCAATAGGAGTTGGAGTGGGTAATTGATTTCCTGTCAAAGAGTCCACTAGTATAGTGAAAACTTTTTCATCATTAGGATCATTTGGTGTAGGGACACCATTGTTGCTGACCTTTTCAAAGATTTTATCGACTAATTTGTCATGTTGGGTAACATAGTACTGATTAGATTCAACATCTTCATAATGATAACCTGAGGTCTTTTGATGATACGGGATTATATCTTGTGACAGATTGGATAATAAATTCAACCCGAGTATTGATAAAGTGTCTAGTAATTCCGGATATTTAATCAAAGATATCTTTAGGTTCGAATCAGCACTTGTTACTAGCAATGTGTTCAAAGCAGTATTTATTTCGCCCAAATTGTTTGACTGTAAAGACATTGATAAAGAGTGTAAATTGATGGCACCCAATTCTGGAGCGAAAAGGAAAATCGGTTTATTGGAGTCTATCTTTTCACCTATTTTGGAAATGTAGTTGATATCATAGCCGTTATAGTGTTTGATGGGGTTGACTAGAGGTTTGTAGTTTCTGATCATTGATCTCTTGTAAACTTTAGGTAATTTTTTTAGTTCATGTTCATATTGTTGGCGCAATTTCGTTTCTAATAACAATTTTTGTTGCCTTTGTTGACTTTCCAAAAGTTTTTGCTGTTTTATTTGAAATTCCTCCCTTTCCTTGCGTTCTTGTTCCAGTTCCTTTTTGGTTTTTTTCTTCACTCTTGGTTTCCTTGGTTTTTTGGATTGTTGTTGGGAAATATTGTTATTATTCATATTAATATTAATATTATTACTATTGTTGTTTAGTTTTTTTTGAATGTTTGTAGAAACCGGAACTGTCCCGGCAGGTGTGCTTGTTTTTGATGTAGCAGGAACGGCAGCAGCGGGGACAGAAGTGGAGGCTGTAGGAGTAGGAACCGATGAGGTATTAGTGTTATTATTGATCAATGTTGTAGCCTGTTGTTGCTGTTGTTGAACCTTCTTCAGTAGTTCTTGCAAAAACTGTTGCAAGAAAATTCTTTTCGCTTGAGTTTCCTTGATACCTTCCTGAGAAATCATATATTTTTCATAAGGTAATAAGATTCCAAAGTAAATGGATTCTAATTGTTGGTAGTCTGATATTTGTAGTCTTTGAGCCACTAAAGACCATTGTTGGTTTCTTGTTACTTGTTCAGCACCACCGAATTTTTGAATCAACATATAAAGATAGAAAAGATTAATTTTCCTATTAGCGATTTCTGGAATCGATTGTAACGGCGTGTTTCTTGTTTTACAATTTTCAATCAAAGATTTCATGAAGAGTTCGTATTGTTTATTATTCAACTCTGTGGAGATTTTTTCTTGTAATACGGGGTTCAAGCTCTGTAAGATTGATCTTTGTTGTTGTTGACGTTGATTTTGTAAATATTTGGCACTTTGCTGTTGATTCTGCTGCTGCTGCTGCTGCTGTTGCTGTTGCTGTTGCTGTTGCTGTTGTTGTTGCTGTTGTTGTTGCTGTTGCTGTTGCTGTTGCTGTTGCTGTTGCTGTTGCTGTTGTTGTTGCTGTTGCTGTTGCTGTTGCTGTTGTTGTTGCTGTTGCTGTTGTTGTTGCTGTTGTTGTTGCAAAGCTTGAAAACGTTGCTGTTGCTTCTGTTGTAAAGCTGCAAACATGGCAGCTCTTTCGGAGAATACCGTATTGGCGTTTGAAGTGGCGTTGTTGCTACTGGCAGCAGCAACAGAGGCGGGATTGTGATTACTGTTGTTTCCCGTACTGTTGTTGCCATTGGGGAGTGGAAGTGGGGTTGGTACTGGGTTGTTGTTATTATTGCCGTTGCTACTCAGATTGTTGTTGTTTGTGTTAGGGACGAAGTCATTACCTGTGGAAGAGGATCTACCCGTTAAGTTCGGAGTGCCGTGGTTGGAAATAAGCTGGTTAGCCGCCATTCCATTCGTGTTGGCTCCATTATTAAAAGGTAAGAATTGTTGAGTAGAGTTGGGAGTGGGGTTTGCGTTTGCATTTGCATTTGCGTTTGCATTTGTATTCGGAGTAGAAGCAGAAGAAGCGTGACTAATGGATTGAACATTCGTAATAAAATGAGGTGTTATGACATTATCGTTTGTGGTGGCAGCAGGAGCGTTGTTATTGCCGCTATACAGCTGCTGTTGAGTTTGCATAGGCAGATTGGAAGCATCGATGATGGAGTTCCTTGCCAAGATGGCCTGAGGAGACAGGCTATTCAGATTGACGTTTGAATTATTCGAGTCATATGACGAGTTGAACTGGGGAGATTGGTTTTGGATAAAGTTAGCAGCATTGGCGGTGGTGGCAGTGTTATTCGCCATTGGCACCGGAGAGGTGAAATTCGCGCTAGCTGCTGCTGCTGCTGCTGCTGCTGCTGCTGCTGCTGTGTTGTTATTATTAGAATCCAGATTCTGGTCAAAAGTTTTTGGGTCGAAGAAATTTTGAAAGTCCTCAACACCATTAGCACCGGCATTCGTGTTATTAGTATTATTATTAATATTATTATTGTTATTATTATTATTATTGCTGTTGCTATTGTTGCGGGTACTGCTATTATTCAAATTAAAGAAGTCCATCTTTATTTATTATTATGATTAATACTATTATTATTATAAGACACGAAAGAAAGAGAGAGAGAAAGAAGAAAAATATAAGAATAATGTGTGAGAATGGGAATAGCCGCCAACCAGAAAGACTATTACTTGGTGAATAATAATATCCTGCGAACTATGGGGAAGAAACAACGCGAAATGCCAAAGCAGAGATCGATCAATAAGGATAGAGCCACACAACAATTATTTCCCAGGAAAAATAAACAAAAAATAAGGTAAACAAAATGTAATCAGTCTGCCTTGCCGTGTAGTTTTGCGGTATGATTTATTGTTATTCAGTACGAATGGTGGATACCGGGAGGTGGTTGTGACTAAACCGAAATGAGAATATGATTACCTGCAACAACAATAACAACAATGCATAATGGTAATAATACGTAAAGTCAAACAGCGTTCAGTTTAAAAAAATCTTTCTCGCTCGTTTTGGGGGGTGGTGTCGTTTCGTAATCGGAGATACCCAAGGCGTATGTCACGTATGACGGCGCGGGTGGGCGGCCATGGTCTCTGCAGCGATTTCTTAGAGTAGTTGGGTGTGACTGGGTGTGGTGGTGGCGTCATCCTCCGGTGAGGACTGGGTGTATCACGCGGGTAGGGGGAGGGGGGGTGCACCCAGACCCGTACGTCTGTTTTCGTCTTCTCTCGGCGGCTATTTAACACGCAACTTTTTTTACGAGAGACAGAGATGTAAGACCAGTTTCGGAGTGCGCAACGAGCACGAGGTAATTATACAATGACGGATATCGTAGCTGTTTACGACGTTCTGGTGGTCGGGTGTGGTCCTGGCGGCTTCGCCGCGGCCACGCACGCCTCGCAGGCGGGGCTGCACACGGCGTGTGTCGACCGACGAGCCTCGCTGGGCGGCACCTACCTGGTAGATGGGGCCGTGCCCTCGAAGACGCTGCTAGACGAGTCGTACTTCTACCGACTGTTGCAGCAGCACAAGCTCGTCGAGCAGCGTGGCGTGCGGCTGCCACCCGCCAGACTCAACATGCAGGCGGCACAGGCCGGCCTAAAACAGAATATAGAACGTTTGGGCAAAGTTTATAAATCTGAGCTATCTAAATATAATGTCACCGTGTACAAAGGTACGGCCTCTTTCAAAACCCCGCACCGCGTCGAAATTGCACAGCACGGCGAGGGCGGTTTTATTGTGGAGGCGAAGTACATCATCGTAGCAACGGGGTCTGCGATCGTCCAGTGTCCCGGCGTTGCCATCGACGAGACCAGGGTGGTCTCGTCTAGCAAGGCCCTATCGTTGGACTACGTGCCTCCGCGGTTCTCTATCATGGGCGGCGGTACCATAGGCCTGGAGATCGCGTGTATATTCAATAATATCGGGTCCCGCGTCACAATCATCGAATCGCAAAGCGAGATCTGCCAGAATATGGATTCCGAGCTGGCGTCCGCCACCAAGAGGCTTTTGCAGTCTCAAGGGATTGTCTTTCTTTTGGACACCAGAGTGCAATGCGCGGAGAGGGACGCCGCCGCTCAACTAAACGTCACGCTGTTAGACAAACGATCGCAGGAAACCTTCGCGCACCAGTGTGATGTGTTGATGGTCTCGATTGGCAGACGTCCCCTTCTGCAGCATTTGAACATTTCCAAGATCGGGTTGAGTGAGCAGGATTTCGTGGAGAATGTCGATGAGCAAACCCAGAGCTTATTGAAGTTCCCTCATATCAAGCCCATCGGTGATGTCACTTTGGGCCCCATGCTGGCTTTGAAGGCGGAACAACAAGCCGCGCGGGCCATTCAATCTATACTCTCTGCGGATTCCATCGAGACCTCGAATTTTAACTTCCCGCCGAACGTGCTGTACTGTCAGCCTCAAATTGCCTGGGTCGGATACACTGAACAGCAACTGGTTGCCTCTCATATCCCGTACCAAACGGGTAAGGCTTTCTTCTCACAGAACATAAGATATAACACCTTGATGCCACAGGAGGACACTGCTCTCCCCGCTTTCATTAAAGTCTTCGTGGACTCTCGCGACTTGAAAATACTGGGCGTCCACATAATAAATAGCGACGCGAATGAACTGCTCTCGCAGGCGTCGATGGCTGTGTCGCTTGGCCTTACCGCGCATGATGTTTGTAAAGTGGCCTTCCCACACCCGAGCTTATCGGAGTCGTTCAAGCAGGCCGCTCAGTTGGCAATGGCGGATGCCGGCTCACCGAGCATAAATATCCGGGAATAAACAAACGTTGCAAACTTCTTTCAGCCCAGTTTTCACCCCGTACTCTTTGATTAATCCGTGACAGACCTCATCCAACTCTAACTGGTTAAATCTTTCTCCACCCTTCCACAAGTTTATGGATATTTTACTCATGGGCAGGAAACAATTCGGAGGTTTGCCCCTCCCACTGGGCATGATGATGATGAAGTTGATCTGTAGTTTTATCGTTGTCAACTGTCCTTCTCTGAACACTCTCTCGACGATTAACGAGTCTCCATTATTTGCTAGATAACATTTGGTTTTCCTCTTCAACAAATTGATTAGGTTCTGGAAAATCCCGATCTTCTTCGACTTGATCTTGTCGAATTCGTAAAGACTTAGTAGGCAGTTCTGGAAGTTACGTGTTGCCAACAATTGCCTGGTTTTCAACTTGATGTTCGTGGAAATACGCAAGATTTCCCATTTCTGCAACGTGGAGTCTCCAAAATTATATAACATTCTGAATTGAATTTCAAATGGATTCATCGTGTTCCTGCAGAATTTGAAATTGACCACCAAAATCTCAATCTCATCATTGTTCACCCTGTTTCTAGACTTGACAGAGACCTGAAGATGCGGGTACGTCTGGTCTCGTAAATAACTCAACCGTAGGTTCATATTTAATAAAGGCAGCGTGTCATATTTCGTTATCAGTTCCTTCTGTAAACCGGTAAGGCCATTGATATTTTGGACTCTTTTGCGGTCGTTCACCACATAATTGGGCTTAGAGGACGAGATCGAGATCAAATCAAGAAAATCTTGCGTGATGTCGTTCTGCAAATTGTCACCGCTTGGTTTTTTTGCAGCATTTTCTTTCATCAAAACATTCTGGTACGATTGAATCTCTTGCAAAAGAGTATTCCTTCTCGTCAACAGAGCCTCCTTCTCTTCCTGCAGTCTCAAAGCACGTAACTCCTCGTCATCTAATAGTGATAGTTGCAGCTTCTCTTCGTCGTCGGTGTTTGCATCCAGTCCTGTTTGGTTTGGACCCACAATCTCGTTCAGACTTAAATGGGAATTCGAAGTCTCCCGCGAATTTGTCGTATCAGAGGTGAAATCCATTGCCCCGTTCTCGCTCACTCTGTTTCAACGATGAATACACGAAACTAAACTACATACTACTTATATAAGTTCGAACTACGCGTTACAGATTTTTCGGGCGATTTCACCTAATAGATGAACACCACCTTTACCACCATCACCAGCAGGACCATGGCCATGGAACAACTGTCGTGACCTTTACAATCTGAATACCGATTCTTCACAAAGCACATGTAGCGGTATATGGACGGTCTTGGCGCAACTTTACCTGCACCGCTTTGCTTTTTCTACCTGCGAGGGCCCACGTGGCTTAATACAACATAATGCAGCCGATAACACGTGCATGCGATATTCCAAGCAGAAGGCGCAACGTGGAAACGCACACACGCACAGGCACACGCACATGTGCTCCGGTTTCGAGGCAGGAATCCATCTGGAAAGTACTTTTAAATAGCAGGTTTAGTGTACCAACATCGAGCATCTTGCCCTTAGCAAACTGCACCATTGCAATATAGAAAGGGTTCATCGGCGGGTAATAGCACGACTAAGACTGATCTTATTTAAGCAACAGCCGTTATTATCATTCTGATTACTAGATAGTGTTACCTGATTATCTTTTGAAGTGTGATATTAGCAGAAATTTATCTCAAGGAAAACTACTTTTGCTTTTTGGTTGAGTGCGGAGATGTTGTTCGGTATTAAGCTGGCTAACGACGTTTATCCTCCTTGGAAGGATTCCTATATCGACTATGAACGGTTGAAGAAGTTGTTGAGGGAGAGCGTCCTACACGATGATCCCGCTGCCCTCGATAATTGGTCTGAAAGAAATGAATCGGATTTTGCCGAGGCCTTGGACAAAGAATTAGAGAAAGTTTATACTTTCCAAATATCCAAATACAACGCCGTCTTGCATAAACTGGATGGTTTGGAGGATAACACCAAATCATCTGAAAAAATCCTGAAGCTAAACTCTGGGCAGTTCAAAAACACTTTAGAAGAGTGTTTAGATGAGGCCCAGAGATTGGATGATTTTGATAGATTGAATTTCACCGGGTTTATCAAGATCGTGAAGAAACACGACAAGTTACATCCAAACTACCCCTCTGTGAAGTCTCTTTTACAAGTTAGATTGAAAGAGCTACCCTTCAATAATTCGGAAGAGTATTCTCCCTTGTTGTATAGGATCTCATACCTTTATGAGTTTTTAAGATCGAATTATGACCATCCAAATACGATCTCCAAGTCATTAGCAAGTACTTCCAAGTTGTCTCATTTTTCCGCTCTTGAAAATCCAAATTTTAAAAGCTACAAGTTTTGGGTTCACGAAGATAATCTAATGGAGGTGAAGGCAAGAATCTTAAGACACTTACCAGCTTTGGTGTATGCGTCTATTCCAAGCGAAAATGACGACTTTGTCGATAATTTAGAATCAGACGACGTGATGCAACCTGAGAGACGGTTGAACATAAATGTAAGGAATAATAATCTTTCGAGTGATAGTAATAGTAATGAAGACGGTGATGAAGGGAAACTGAAAAGCTCTATTTTCCCCCAATCATATGATCCAACAATCACCACAGTATACTTTGACAACGAATTCTTCGATTTGTACAATAATAGACTGTTGAAAATCAGTGCTGCACCTACATTAAGATTGAGATGGATTGGTAAACTATTGGAGAAGCCTGATATCTTTCTGGAAAAAAGAACCTCCACAGAAAATACTCAAACAGGTAATTCCAGCTTCGAGGAAATTAGATTGCAAATGAAAGCCAAATTCATTAATAATTTCATTTTCAAGAATGATCCAAATTACAAGAATTACCTAATTAATCAATTGAGAGAGAGAGGTACTCAAAAGGAAGATTTAGAAAAACTATCCAAGGATTTCGATAGCATTCAAAGCTTCATTGTTAATGAATCCTTGCAACCAGTGTTAAGGGCTACGTATAATAGAACCGCCTTTCAAATCCCGGGGGACCAGAGTATTAGAATCACCATTGATTCCAACATCATGTATATCAGAGAAGACTCCTTAGAAAAGGATAGACCTATCAGAAATCCAGACAATTGGCACCGTGGTGATATTGATTCTGATGTCCCCAATCCATTGAAATTTCTGAGACAAGGAGAATATTCGAAATTCCCATATTCCGTTATGGAAATAAAAATTATAAACAACGGTAACTCTCAGGTTCAGAATTATGAATGGATCGACGATTTGACTAATTCGCATTTGGTTAATGAAGTGCCTAAATTCTCCTTATATTTGCAAGGTGTGGCTTCATTATTTGGTGAAGATGATAAATATATCAATATTTTACCGTTTTGGTTGCCCGATTTGGAGACGGACATTAGAAAGGATCCACAACAGGCTTATGAAGAAGAGAAGAAAGCTTTACAAAAAAAGAAAAACATCCATGATAAACTTGACAACATGAGAAGATTGTCCAAGATCTCATACTCGGACAGCGCGGCCTTTGAACAAAGACAACCAGAGCAAAGAGAGCAGGCTACTCACCATCTTGTTGCTGATCTAGAAGATCACGAATCATCTGATGAAGAAGGTACAGCATTATCCAAGAGATCTAAAAAGGAAAAGAAATTCAAAACAAATGCAGCCTTTTTGAAAATCCTTGCCGGAAAAAATATAACGGCAAATTCAACCGATCCTTACTCTGATGATACTGATTCTGCTTCTGCCTTCCAACTACCAGCGGGAGTTAAGAAGCCAGTTCATTTATTGAAAAATGCTGGCCCCGTCAAAGTTGAAGCAAAGGTTTGGCTTGCCAATGAACGTACATTCAATAGATGGTTGAGCGTTACCACTTTGTTGAGTGTGTTGACATTTTCCATTCATAACTCAGTTCATAAATCCGAATTTCCACAATTGGCTGATTTGTTAGCTTATATATATTTCTTTTTGACGTTATTTTGTGGAATATGGGCTTATAGAACTTATTTGAAAAGATTGACCCTCATTAAAGATAGAAGTGGTAAGCATCTGGATGCTCCTGTGGGGCCCATTTTGGTTGCTGTTGTATTGATCGTCACTCTGGTTGTTAATTTTAGCGTAGCTTTCAAGGAAGCGGCTAGAAAGCAAAGAGAATTGATAAACGTTTCTTCCCGATCTCCATTGCCCAGCGCCTTGAAACCAATTCAAGATTTTATCTTTCAGTTGGTCGGAGAATAAAGAGGTCCGTGAATTTCTTTTCAACTCATCTATATAAATATATATATATATATATATATATATATATATATATGTATAGTTTCAACTATAATCGCGATTGACTAATAATTAGTAATCTTACAGTTCCGTATTAAAATATATTAAAGTTGCCCCAATTATGCCCGCCCGAGCGCCCGCCTTTTTTTTCATTTTCCATAACTTAAAGCGTACATATGTGAAAAGTACATGGTAATAGTTAGTACAAGTAACAAGGGCTAACACTTTCTACTATTTGTCCGACAAATTGATCTTCATAGTCAGTATTTCTGGTTAAAACCTGACTTAGCTCTTAGTTCCCCTTTTTTTTTACCTCCCTCTGGCTCCTTAGATTTCATATAATAATGTCAACAGAAGTGGGTAAGCACAGGAACTCGCTACAGCATCATAAAAAGAACACATACTCTCCCTTATTCTCTCCAATTTCTACATATAGGTATTATCCAGATAATCGGCTATTCAATACACAATTTGAATCCAGAAGATCGGCCAGTTCCAGCGGCGTTTATAAAAAAAGAGCAGATACGTCGAGATTCAATTACTTGAGCGATCGTCGTGTTTTATCAATGGAAGAAGCAATCAAAGATAGGACTGAAAGAATTAACCACGGTAGTTTTTTAGAAGGCCTGAAGGAGTCCCTTTGGAATTCAGGCAGATACTTGTGGCACACATTTGTGAAAAATGAACCTCGTAACGACGATAGTACCGAACTAGATACAAATAGTAATACTAATAGCGAAAGTTCCAGAAGCAATAGTAGTAATACGCGGTATAGTCTAAGAGAGGAGTCTCCTTTGAATATTAGGAAGCATAAGTTTGATACATCAATATGGGTATTGCCAAGTAAAAAAAGAAGAATCGAATCTGAAGATAAAGGCATGCCTTCGAACTCTTCAGGTAGCTCCTCAGCTTTTCAAGAAGGTAACAGTGATAGAGATAATACCGTAACATTCTCGAAAGATCCTTTTGGTTGGAATAAATGGAAGACAAGTACTATTGGTTCTAGCTCAGACACTGATATTTTTGACCAAAATAGCCATAATAGACCACAGTATGGAACTGCCTTTATTAGAAGAAATAAATCTGTCAGACAAAACATCAATGATACTAAACTCGTCTCAAGAGCACAATCTGAAGAGGTAACATACTTACGACAAATATTTAATGGAGAATACACGGTTCCAAAAATATTAAAGGATGAAAGAGTAAGACAGCTGAAATTGATGGATATGGATAAGGCGAAAGATGACGGGTTGAAAAAGTCGATAATCGATTTAACTGAAAAGATTAAAGCAATCCTACTCGAAAACAACAACAAGAATAAAATACAAGCAAAAGATAAAGATGATGATGATTTGGTATTTGTCAAAGAGAACAAAGTATCCTCTTTAGAAAAAAAGCATAAAGACTACCTGAATCAAAAAATTAAATTCGATAGGTCTATATTAAAATTTGAAAAAGACTTTAAGAAGTATAACGAGATTTTAAATGAAAGGAAAAAAATTCAAGAAGATCTGAAAAAAAAGAAAGAACAACTAGTTAAAAAGGAGTTAGTTCCTGAACTAAGTGAAAAAGACGATATTCAAATAGAAAACGTTTTAGCATCAAGAGAGAATACTCAACTAATGAACAGGGATAACTTAGAGATAAGTGTGCGTGATTTTAAGACTTTGGCGCCCAGAAGATGGTTAAATGACACAATTATAGAATTTTTCATGAAATACATCGAAAAATCAACTGCTAATACAGTAGCATTTAATTCATTTTTTTATACTAATTTATCAGAAAGAGGATACCAAGGTGTTCGCAGGTGGATGAAAAGGAAGAAGACGCAAATTGACAAACTAGATAAAATTTTCACACCAATAAATTTAAACCAGTCCCATTGGGCATTAGGAATAATCGATTTAAAAAAGAAAACCATAGGCTATGTCGATTCATTATCAAATGGGCCCAATGCGATGAGTTTTGCTATCTTGACTGATTTACAGAAATATGTTATACAAGAAAGCGGACACGCGATGGGTGAAGACTTTGATTTGATTCATCTAGATTGTCCACAACAACCAAATGGTTATGACTGTGGTATTTATGTTTGTATGAATACCTTATATGGGAGTGCGGACTCTCCATTAGACTTTAATTATAATGATGCTATTAGGATGAGAAGGTTTATCGCACATTTAATTTTAACAGATGCTTTAAAATAAATCTCGACTTAAGAATGCAATAAAGCATGAACGGCACGTAAATAGAAATTTCCTCGTTATTTTATATGATTAAAAGTGCAATGGAGTCTTTGAGAGACTAACTTTAAAGCTCAAAGAGGGCTAAACTCGGCCATAAAGCAACCACATAATTAGTAAGGATTTCCTGTTATTGGAAAAATGGTAAGATTTGAATCTTACCAATAATGCTGATTCCCTGACACGTTATAGAGTACTATGTTGTGCTATGTAGTAATTCTTTCACCTTTTCTGGAAGCCAGAAATAAAGAATTTTAGTCGAAGTTTTTGTATAATGTTTTCTTGAAATACCAAGCGATGTTTGCTGCGTATTATCATCAATATTGATGTGAACGGTGTAGCGAAAAAGTGTTCGTGATCGCAAGGAAAGATGACGAATGCTAAGGGAGCCGCCTATGTATTTAGTGTGCTAACCGCTGTATTGATACTGTTAAGATTTAAAAAAAATTTGAATGTTGATATCAAAAAAACAATAATCCGACCAGGAGGGTGAGAATATCGGATTGTTAACTATATATCATTAAAAGTATATAATCATTCTTGTTTTCTTTTTTTATATGTTTACAATCTGAATCGAAAGCTGGCTGCTGAAAACAAATTATAAATAGAGAATAGTGTTTCTAAAAGATAAATGAAAACGAGCCATGAGAAGTTATAGAAATATTATTTTTACAAACTCTCCATTACCCACTACTAAAAATAAAATTATTTGGACCATTCTCACCGCATTGTTGTTGTCGTATCTTTTTTTCGATTTTCTTTCTATAAGCTATGCCACATCGGCTACATAGCTCAACATTCCCATCCGGTCCGCTTCTCCACTGGGAAGTCCAGGTGTCACCGCATGTGGCACATTCTTTTAGCTGTCCATTAGGAAGAATGGTTTGCTTCTTTCTGCTTTTCGGTCTCTGTGCAGCAGAAAGATCCTTTCCTCTGGAGGAGGGTGCTAGGATGCTCGAGTTATGTGCAGGCTCACCAAGAGGATCTGCCTCTTTCAATTTTGAGCCCAGAGCGTTATTTAGGCTTTTAATTTTCTGCTCAAGAGCATCTGCCCTTTTTAAGCTTGGTCTGTCAGCAATCTCCTGGATACTATTTACCGGACTGCAATATTCAGGAGAAGCCGCAATGAATAGGACCATCTGTACAAACCGGTCGAAATGGTACTTCGTACGGCGATTCGGGCCGCCAATGCTGTTTGCCTTTTGTACTTTGTTATATAACATAATGCAAGGTGGATACAGTGTGCCTCACACGCTAATATGCAATATAGCTAAAAAACCTAACAAGTGAAGCAAATACAATGGGATGTGTCTGGTATTTATCTTCTAACTAAACCTTGAGCTATATACATTCCCTCTTTGTTTATATAGCTAGCCGTTTAGCGAAAATGGACCCTTTACAGTAAAAGAATCTGCAAGACAAGGAAATATGCTTTTGCTAACACATTTAGTGTTCTCTCGAGTTAAACGGATTTTGTGGTGTTTGCCTTGAGGAGCTGCTTGGTTTTCTTTGACCCTGCGATGCCTACGAATGGACCCTTATTTTTTTTTAACAATAGACAAACGCGGCTATCTTTTTTAATGTGGAGGGGCAACAAGGCACACACCATGCCATGGGTCAAACCCGTACTTAGCAAAGCAAACCTTGCTATATTGTTATTAATTCATTTTTATATACTCAAGAGCTACATAACATTACAGATGCCGTTGTCCTGGTTAATAAAACTAGTATTAAGTGTATAAAGCAAACCTAAAGATTTTTAAAGCAATAAATCGGTTCAACACTTTCTATTGTGAACTCTTAAAAAGATATGTATGTTTATTTATAGCAACTTACCTATTCTTTCCACCATAATTAGATAGCGCTTACTCTTTGTTCACTTTCGTCTTTACCATGTGGAATGTAAAATAATCTGTTCTAAAAACCATAGTTACTAAAGGAAATCAAAACCACGCAAAGAATAGAAAAACAGCAGAGAACAGTTCAGATTCTATGCAAGTTGGGAAAACCCAATAAGTTTTGACGTAGAAAGTAGTCCCAAGATAGACAGCCAGCTATTCTTTCCTTTGAAAAATGCTCATTTTAGCGGAGGAAATCAAACAGCCATAGGTGGAAAAGACGGTGAAACTGTATAAAATAGGCAAAAGAACCTATAAAGAAAATAAGAGAATAAGAAAACAAGAAATAAGAAAATAAGAAATCACGAGAAGTCACAAACCAAGGTGATTACAAATGTAGCAGATAAATAGAGAAGTATTTAAGGTCAAACAAACACGGCGGTGGTATTTCCAGCCTGTTGGGTACAAAAAGTTTTTGGGCATGAATACTGCCAGACTGAAATGGTTACAGTTAAAGCGATACCTCAACGGAGCATAAAAACATTATGAAATATTACATAAATGCATCCAGAACGTCATCATCACCGTCATCGTCATTCAAAACATCGTCATTCATATTCTTAGCAAGCAATTCAGAATTATAATCCTTCATCTCCTGCTCCTGTTCTTCCTTTTCTGTCCTCAAGAAATAATATATTCTATCCGTTAAATCTTCGTCATTAATCAGTTCATTAATCTCGTTCCACGAGAGCTTTTGAAGTTTATTAAAGCTCTTAATCTTTTTGCGTAGATTAAAATAATCAATCTTTGACACTCCTGGAACGTCCAGCAACTTCTTAAATTTGGATTCATTGTCGCGATCATTTAAAACCCCTGACACATTATCATTCACATATGGTCTAGTCTTATTTGTGCCTAGTATAACTGCAGTACTAGGATCTGGCTGTTCACGGCCCAATTTCAATTCTAGAATTATATTTACAGTTTGTAGTGGCGAAGAAGACCAAATGATTTTCAGATTGGGAAACCTCAGTACCAGCTTGGCTAGCTTCAATTGTATTTCGTCCTGAGATAATTTACTTGATATCGGGTGCACCGTTGATATGTCTTTATTCTTATAATTTCTTCTCTCGCTGAATGGTTCCAAAGAGAACGACTGTCCTTCATCAAACTCAATCAACAGGGTAGGATATTTATAGTGCTTCAGCATTTTTTTACATTGGGTTGCTAATCTGTTATTCTGCAAGGAACCAATTAAATCTGAAATTGATTTCCTTTCTAGACAAATATCTGGAGTTATCACATAATCACCAACAGTCAACATACAAGGAATAACTCTAATACCATATCGAAAGAGTAAACCTGGCAATGAAGCATTGAACTCACGAGTATCCACAATGACAACGTCCTGAGTAAAGTTGTGAAATCCATGCTGTCCACCTGCATTTCTAGTATTAGATTTTCGCAATTTTGAAAGTTTTAATTTTCTGTCAGCTAAGTTCTTATAATGGGAAAGATCTTCATTTGTTTCAAAGTGATGCGACAGAGTTGCATTCTCTCTGATCAACTTTGTGAAGGCATCCTTTTCTCTTTTAATTGCAGTCAGATGGCTTTGCTCTTCAATACTCTCACCATAATACATGAAATATACCTTCGGTTGTAATTCTTGTACTATGGCCTTATAAACTTCGATTTGCCTAATGAAGGATATATCTGGTTCAAACATTATAATATAAGAAGGCATAATCTCCTGCAGTAAGCAATTGTCATTGAGGCTCCTGAAAGTAGAGACTAAAATTTCATCCTCACGATCGACATACTCATACTCACTGCAATGTTCAGCCCATAATTCTTTGTTGAAGTGAACGGTTACATGCTGCGGGAGTTCTTCCGCGTACTCTATTTCTTCATTGGCAAGATCATTATCGTTATCATGAATAAAAACTTCATTAATTTCTTTTTCTTGTAGTTCAAATATTTTTGAATCATTTGCAAGGTCTTCCTCGTCATCTATACCGCCTTCTTTCAGTCCACCATGCGGTATACCGCTATTTTCCTTTTTGATTTCTTCAGCTAACTTCTGGTCTTCCAAAACTTCCTCCATATCCACATTAGTACCTGAATTTTTCAGCCTATCAACAGCTGCAACCTGCGAAGCACCCCGCGTTCTTCTTCTCTTTGTAATCACTTGTTCTTTAGAAAAGGTCGAGCTGACATTTAATGTTGCATTTGCGGGAAAAGTGTCTTGACTTTGAACTTCCTTAACCAGCTTTTTCGTTTCTTCCCGCTGTTTTCTATACCATTTCAGCTTATTCAAAAGCACCTCACGCATTCCCCTTCTTTTGCTTGAAGAATTCAAAACTCTTGCTAATTGTAAACAGGTAGCATTATCGGAACATGCAATCAGGGTAGGCCCTTGTAAGCCCTTATTGATTCTTTCATATGCAATATCTTCTAGTATATGAATTAGTTGTTCCCATTTTGGATTTTCCTCCAGACTATACTTTTCTTTGTAAAAAATTCTTTTCTTCGCATAAGATATCACTAATTGTGCTTCATCCACCAATAACCACGGCGACTCGGTATATTTCCGGGATACTGAAGGTTTGTTGGCATCCAAGCTCAATTGGATTTCTCCAAAAAAATCGACAGCATCAGAGGATACCAGCATCTTCAAAAGGTGACGTAAAAATCTGATGTCCTTAACCAGTTGCTTTGATTCATAAGAGATCCGGTGCCAGTTCGGTACCATCACCGAATCAATTGATCTGATAAAATTTATATCCAGGGCATTTTCTATATTCCACCATTCTAATGCTAATTCTGGATTTTTCCTACTTAATTCAGCAATACACTTTTTTAGACATTCCATCAACCCAAATTGAATCTGGGACATAGAATTCGTAAATGATACTTTTACTTCAATGACTTTGTTTTGTGATATTTCATTATTGACAGCATTTAAACACGAAGATACCTCCACTCTGAATCGTGGCCATAATAAAACGTTCTTTAACCGCAACTCCTTCATTTTCGTCTTAAGGGGTGAGAATTCCATAACAAATGACTCTGGTGCTTCAGAAAAGGCCTTAATGAAACCCCAAGTATTTTTGGATCTATAAATCTCTAATATAAACGATTCATTTGAATTGTGTCGAAGCGAGTCTGCATTCAGTACCAGCATACCCGTAATCCTATTCGGGTGAACAATACCAGACAGGAGATCCACAATGAGAATTCTGGAGGTAATACTCAAGATACCACCGGAAATATATAATTTTCTTCTTTTCTCCACACTTAAGGAGTCTGCGGTAACTACGTTAAAAGGCCTTTCAAAAAGGTCGCCATCGTCCTCTAAACCGGCGCTATTTTTGTCACTCTCAGTATTGGTAAACCACGATAGCTCTTCTAAGGCTTCCTTAATCCTCACGTTATCTATGGGCTTTGCGTTTAGCACCAGGACCAGCGCTCTCTTCAGTTGCCCGTTAATAGAGGTTGGCGTGGCCAGAACATGTAACAGATTGGCAACTATATCCAGCAAGCCTAGTCCTTTCCCCATTATAACTAACCCATCCTCAGTAATCAACGAATTCTCTACAACCTTTTGTTGAAATGATAATGGTAAAGTCAACTGAATATCGACTGGCCTAATATCATCTATGTTAGGCTTGGAGGTTTCCATGTCGTCTGGTTCATTCGGTATCAGTGGGTACAGCACAGTACCTTCGTCTAAAAGCTTTTGGCCCTCATTAGTCACCTCATCAAAATGATCAGCTTCGATGCTCTCATCTTTATTTTCGTTCCGAGAATCTTGAGATGCTTGAACTGTCTGCCTAGTTAGTTCCTCTTGTAACTCGTCATCGGAGTCACCCTGATAAAATAGCTGGGACATCTAAGAAAACTTCTTTGGTGGCATAACGCTTCTATCAGTCAAAGCTATACTGGATTCGCTGAAATATCCTGAACAATTCATGATCCCTCCTAGACACTCCCTTTCCCTGCACGCCACACAGACACTTTTGCCGACTTTTTTTTTTCACTAGACGCGATGTTAGTAATGGCTATAACCATTTTTCATGCGATAAGCGACAAGTGAAGCAGAAGTCCTTTGAATGGCAGTCGGAGTAAAAAGGCAAGCGAAGGGATCCTCAAGTTTTAAACGGGCGTTGAAAGATACAATAAACTTTCATATTATCATACACTTGGCCAGGTTAGCGCATCTCAGGGATACTTAGACGATACGCCTTGATAGAATTCCTTAAACATGTCCATTAGAGAACTGTACCATGAGAGGACTTCCCCATTTATATCACTAGAATTTTTCCCACCAAAGACCGAGTTGGGGACAAGGAATTTGATGGAACGTATGCATCGTATGACTGCTCTAGATCCGCTATTTATCACCGTCACATGGGGGGCTGGAGGCACCACTGCAGAGAAGACTCTGGCATTAGCTTCCATGGCACAACAGACATTAAATATACCGGTTTGTATGCATTTAACTTGCACAAACACTGACAAAATCATCATTGATGATGCGCTGAATAGATGTTATAATGCAGGAATAAAAAATATCCTGGCACTTCGAGGCGATCCACCTATTGGAGAAGATTGGCTAGATTCACAATCAAATGAGTCTCCTTTCAAATACGCAGTCGATTTAGTCCGCTATATCAAACAAAGTTATGGGAACAAATTCTGCGTAGGGGTAGCAGCCTATCCCGAAGGACATTGTGAAGGCGAGGCAGAAGGTAATGAGCAAGATCCATTAAAAGACATGGTATATTTGAAAGAGAAGGTCAACGCTGGGGCTGATTTTGTAATTACACAATTGTTTTACGATGTTGAGAAATTCTTATCTTTTGAGTCATTGTTTCGTGAACAAATATCGCAAGATTTACCTCTGTTCCCCGGATTAATGCCTATCAACTCTTACTTATTATTCCACAGAGCTGCTAAATTGTCACACGCATCCATTCCACCTTCCATACTGAACAGATTCCCCCCCGAGATCCACTCGGATGACAATGCTGTGAAGTCTATTGGTGTAGATATTCTTATTGAAATAATACAAGAAATATACCAGAGGACATCGGGAAGAATCAAAGGATTTCATTTCTACACTTTGAATTTGGAGAAGGCCATTGCCCAAATCGTTTCACAGTCTTCTGCCCTATCGCATATTATAAATGAATCTAGTGAAGAAGAAGGAGAAGATGAAACCGGCGGTGAGATAGAAAGCATAGAGAATGTGCCGATTGAGGATGCTGATGGGGATATTGTACTAGATGACTCAAATGACGACACTGTTGAGAACAGGAAGAGAAGAAGACATTCTAGTCTCGATTCTGCCAAGTTGATTTTCAATAGGGCCATTGTAACTGAAAAGGGCTTACGGTATAATAATGAGAATGGTTCTATGCCGTCAAAAAAGGCATTGATTTCTATTTCCAGGGGCCACGGTACATTAGGCCGTGATGCCACTTGGGATGAATTCCCCAATGGTAGATTCGGTGATTCCAGATCCCCTGCATATGGTGAGATAGATGGTTATGGGCCATCCATCAAAGTGAGTAAAAATAGAGCACTTGAACTATGGGGGACGCCCGAGGCAATTAGTGATTTAAAAGATATTTTCATCAAATATTTGGAAGGCTCAACAGATGCGATTCCATGGTCAGACTTGGGACTATCAGCAGAAACTGCATTAATTCAAGAAGAACTCATTCAATTGAATTATCGCGGGTATCTGACGTTGGCATCTCAACCAGCCACAAATGCTACATTGAGCAGTGACAAAATATTCGGGTGGGGGCCCGCGAAGGGGAGGTTGTACCAAAAGGCGTTTGTTGAAATGTTCATTCACAGGCAACAATGGGAAACCACACTAAAGCCCAAGCTGGACCATTATGGCCGTAGGAAGTTCAGCTACTATGCGGGCGATTCTTCCGGTTCATTTGAAACGAACTTGGATCCGTACAGTTCTAGTGTTGTGACATGGGGGGTTTTCCCCAATAGTCAAGTGAAACAGACTACAATCATCGAAGAAGAATCGTTCAAGGCATGGAGAGATGAGGCGTTTAGTATCTGGTCTGAATGGGGCAAGCTGTTCCCAAGAAACACCCCCGCCAATATTCTTTTAAGACAAGTCCATAGAGACTACTGTCTTGTTTCTATAGTTCATCATGATTTCAAAGAGACCGACGAACTATGGGAGATGCTACTAGACCAAGTGTAATCTCTCCCACCAAAAATAAATACAAAAAATGCGAAGAATAATATTTAATATATACGTAAGGTATAAAGTGCCTCTTGAAAAAGAAAAAGGCGGATTGTGTTAATCGTTGGCTTTCCTTTTCTTGGGCCCACAGTTCACGAGCTGCTTGTCACGTTGTAGTTTAGATTCCAAATAATCGCAAAACTTCTGGTCCCTGTTTTCATTCCAAACTCTGTTGATGCCGCCGAGAAAAATGACTTGAGAGTCCTTTATTATAAAAACGCCTCTGTTAAAAACAGTTCCTGGCAAGATGACGATTTTCGAGCCAAACATGCAGGAGTTCCAAGGTATTGGAGTGGAATTGATCGCGAAGAAGATGTCACCCGATTTACTTTGCAGCGTTAACTTAAAAACAGATTGACTCTTGGCAGTGTTGTCATTGTTGTTGTTATTTTTGTAGTTCGCGCGGTCGTTGTCATTTGAGTTCCCCTCATCTTCCATATCCACTTGAGTGATGACCTCGTACTTCTTGGCGTCCTGCACTTGCAGGCCCGATCGTAGTCTGTCTACTTTCTGATTTTTCGGGTCTAGCTTGGTCTTTATGTCATCGATCTGCGTTAGCTTCGACTTGGAGATGTTCTCCACCATCAGCACCTGGAACAAAAGTTCTCTGTCCACTACGACTAGTTTTTCGTCCAAGATAAGATTCTGGGCTATACCAGCCAACCAAGGTTCATTTTGATAGGCTTTGAAAATAAGCTGTTCTCTTGAGCCCAGCGTAGCGGCATTTGCTGGTGCTGTGATATCATCTGTGATATCCTGCGATAAGATGGACGAAAACGACATGTTTGTCTTCCCCTTTGAATAATGCACTGATAGTTGTTATTTCCTTTTTTTACTTCTTCAGTATCTTTTCACACCATATATCGTCTTCGGCCGTTCTCGCGCCAACTACAGGTCATCGAGGTGCAGCGTTGTAACTGATTTAGGAAAAAAAGGAAGAAAATGATGGATCCACGTTGAAGAGCCAAACTGACCAGAACAACGAACTCGTACCTCAACAGTTTCTTCGCCTTGTGCACTTCACGACTAGATGTGTGCATGCTACAGGATAAGAAACAGCCAGGCCTGCCAAGTGGCCCGGCTACATACCGTGAAGAGCTGGACGGTGTGTGTGTGCATACATGGTAATGTACATCCAGCTGGCACAGAATGCCCAGTCGACTGCTCTTGATGTGCGTAATCATTACCTGACGCGAGAGGTGCCGTTTCATTTACGTCAAGGCAGTTTTTGTACCCCCCCCCCCCGGAAAAACTTGCACTTTGCGGACGGAACAACTTTCAATGGAGGCTTGGTGGATGTATTTCCGGAGAGGACCCATGTCCCGGATTTGTCACAAGGATGGCGTAGTGCACAGTCCCTCGCGCGCGCTTTGCATGTTGCATTCGGGCGCGTGATCTTAGTGGAAGCACTGCGCAGTGCCTTGCTGGGCATCGGGCGGCATGCAGCCAATCACACGCGAGAAAAGTAAGGCAAAAGAAAAATCTCCCCACCGCGCACCCACGTTTTTTGGGACATTTTTCGCGACATTTCTCGGACGCATGCCCTTTCAGGTTTCGGGCTCACTTCACGAAACCGGAACTTATCGACCAAGCGAAAGAAAGCGCGTTGGACGAGCACTGGTGCAGATTTTTGTGGGGACGGAGAATCCCAGGACAATTGGCAAAAAGAAATGATCGGAACAAAATAGCAGTAGGCCGGGGCCCGCGCGCCCTTCTGTACCTTCCAAACCTTAACGATATCGGTGACCCTACTGTAATCGTGTGGTGTAGTTGTTCCGGGCGCGCTTCCTCGCGGGGTTTTCTAAGCCGACGCCTGCGGGACAAAAAGGGAGAAAGTCAAAAAAATCTGGACAGGAATATAGCATTTCTCTTTCCTTTTTCCCTGTTCAGTTTCCTTTTGGTATGGAAAGACATTCTCAGGCTATGTTTTTATATATTATACAAAATATATTTAGTGATTTTTGAATTTAGGCTATTGACTTTAACATCCCTGAGGAAGAGACTTCTTCTAAACCATACAACAAAAACAAGGTCACACAAAAAGTTTATGTCTAAATGTTGTCAGATTGCTTGCTGAATAACTTCAGGATAACTTCGCAAATAGGGTCAGGTGCGTATGGGCTGGTGTTCCATGTGGTGGAGATAATGACCAACCGTGAGTATGCCGTGAAGACTGTTTTCAAGTCTTCTTCGATGGACGAGTTTTACAACAAGAACGGCCTAAACAACAACTCGCAAGTGGCCAGAACTACTCTTCTTCAAACACAGCTGTACCATTTTTTCAAGAGTTTCCAAAAGAAACTGTTTCTACCTTCAGTCGACTTAGATTCGATATTGCAGTTGACAGAAAACGAACTAAACAGATTACCACACTACAGGGAGATTGCCTTTCAACTGAAAGTTCAGTCTCATGAAAACATCGTGAAGATCCATCAAGTGCTAGAATCATCCATCGCTACCTTCATCGTGATGGACTACTACGATAGGGATCTTTTCACTTCGATAGTAGATCATAAGCATTTTATCAACGATGGTGTGCTGATCAAAAAAGTCTTTTTACAACTTTGCTCCGCATTAGACCATTGCCATCGTCTCGGTATATATCACTGCGACATCAAACCAGAAAACGTTCTACTAGATCGCAACGATAATGCGTACTTATGCGATTTTGGTCTTTCCACTAAATCTAAATATCTGGCTCCAAATGTGTGCGTTGGCAGTTCATACTACATGGCTCCAGAAAGAATATTATACTGCCTGAATACTACCACCAACGGCATCCACGTCGATGAATGCTGTTCAAGCCTCCCCACGGACACTGGGGATATTTGGTCTCTAGGTATCATCCTGATCAACCTAACCTGTATCAGAAACCCATGGTTGAAGGCTCACCAAAAGGATGATAACACATTTCATCATTTTGCTAACAATAACCATGTCTTAAAGAAAATCCTTCCTATATCGGACGACTTGTTTACGGTGTTGGCAAAGATTTTGCAACTGAACCCATATACAAGAATCGATATGAAAACTTTAATGTCTGAAGTTTCCTCTTTGACTTCGTTTACCAAAGAGGGTCCTTTATCTCAAGTTCCAATCTTATCGGACGAAGTGTGTATGACGAATATCATAAGAAATGAAAACCTATACTTTGAAGAAATGCCACACCTTGCCGTTGATCAAGAACAAAACCAAGAACAGCCGCAAGAACAAGAAGAAGTTGAACCGGAAAGTGATATTCCATCGACTTATAATAGCGATGGAAGTATGGAAAAATATGACTATACTAACAATAACAACAACAACACGTTTTTAAGTTCGTCGATGGACAGTACACCTTACCAATCCGATATCGATGATATTGGTGCTTCCAAAGATTGTAAATTCCAACAAGATACTTTGAGAAATAGACTATTATGCCTACAAATGAATATTTCCACTTTAACAGACGGTCCAAACGAGAAATGGTTACCAGATTATTGAGCTGGTCTCATCTTTACACTCTACTGTATTTCCTTGTGGTCTATTTAGGTGATAGTTTCTTATTTTTTTTGGAGTTTACTTTCTTTGCTTTGCTAGGGTAGCTAAAGCACTGGAAGCTTTCTGTATTTTCACGAACTTATGACTTTTTCAACTTTTCTTTTAATCTAAAGAAGATTACTACGAATATTTATATACGTCCTACATAAACTAATTATAATAATGATAAAAGGACAATATTTTAGCGGGAATGCTGATGGGTGGAAATCTTCATCGAAACCAAATCAACAGTCTTGTGATACGATTTCTTTGTTCTTTGTTTCCCTCGCAATAGCTTTGCCTTACCTCTATTTGCCGCATTACTAAAAGACCTTTCAAAGCATCTATAGAGCTCTTTCAAGCGCATAGCGAAAAACCAAGGTCTAAAGGGGACTTCCTCAAATTGTCCTTCTAATTTTTCTAATGGATACATGAACTTTTGGTATCGGATTTCCATCGATTCCCAAGGGCTTTTCTTTATAGGACACGGCTTTCCAGTCACTTTCATTGGCGGAGTGTAATACAATACTAGGTCAGGCAAGTAGCAAAACACAACACTCCCCTTTGCTTCATCTGGATAAAACGAAATTGAATCCCGGATCTGTTTTTCATTGATAACGATTTTGGTATCTCTCGTCTCGTCTGCTTCTGATTCTTCTTGTTTCCTGCTAATGGGGGAGTAAAGAGTCTTGAACCAGAAATTAAATTTATGGAATAATGATTCCGGGACAGGTGGCAGTAGAGTGACGCCCTCTTTTTTTCTCAGCTCCTTGCTGTGGCTTGATGTCTCCATTGTATGAGGTTTTGAAGCCACAGGCCGCTTAAAGATTTTCCAAAAGGATCCAACAAATCGTTTATTGAAATTTGGAGTTTGCTCAAGTCTCGCATTTTGGAAGAGCTCCTTTACACTAACCTTACTAAGAGGATCGTCTGGATCACCAGGATTGCATGGCATTTTTTCAACCAGGCTTTAAGTTTAATAACACGGAATGCTTGCTTTCGAATTACCAAAAGAAAAAAGGAAAAATAGTTGCATTTAGAAAAATCAGAATAGCTTCAATTAACCAAAAACAGTACCCAGTGTAAAAAGCAGTTAGTGCCAGATAAGCTGCACACAATGGTATAAAGATCGAGTACTCAAACCACAAACGTCAGTAATTAACTAATTGAACTTGTACAATTATGTATGACCCGGCCCAGAGCGAAGGCAGAAAAACAGACTAAAAAAAAAGGTAACCATTTTGATAAATATTACGTTAAAGAATTGCAAATAAAAATTTAAATTATGCTTGTTATATATGAAGCTATATATATATATATATTTATGGATTTAGGAAAAGATGATAAAAAACATAAAATGCAATCATAGCTTTTCAATGACGATAGATGAAGCACCACCACCACCATTACAAATGGCGGCAACACCGATCTTACCTGCCTCTTGTTGTAGAATAGATAGTAGAGTAACGACCACTCTGGCACCTGAACAGCCCAATGGATGCCCTAAAGCGACTGCACCACCGTATACATTAACCTTAGATGGGTCTAGCTTCAGAATCTTAGTGTTAACCAAACCAACGACGGAGAAAGCTTCGTTGAATTCAAAGTAGTCTACAGAATTGATATCTTCGATACCAGCATGTTTCAAAGCCTTTGGAACTGCAAGAGATGGAGCCCATGTGAAATCAGCTGGTAAATGGGCTGCTTCACCCCAACCTTTGATGATAGCCAAGGGTTTTAGATTCTTTTCCTTCAAGACTCTTTCAGAGACTAAAATGATAGCTGCGGCACCATCGTTAATTGGAGAAGCGTTGGCAGCAGTGACGGTACCATTTTCTCTTTGGAAAACAGTTCTTGCAGACTTTAGTTTTTCAACGTGTAATCTAGCAGGTTCTTCGTCATTTGTCACCTGAGTATCTGGCTTACCTCTGTATCCCTTGATGGTCACTGGTACAATTTCGCTGTTGAATTTACCTTCCTTTTGAGATTTTTGAGATTTTTGGTACGATTCAATGGCAAAGGTATCTTGTTGTTCTCTGGTGATATCCCAATCACGAGCACACTTTTCCGCGTGAACACCCATGGCTAAGCCATCGTACGCATCGTTCAACCCATCTCTTTCGACACCGTCAATAAGGACCGTTTGGCCAAACTTAGCACCACCACGGGCAGCTGGCATGTAGTATGGAGCGTTAGTCATAGATTCACAACCACCGGCCACGACGACGTCAGCATTACCACACTTAATGGATTGAGCACCCAAAATAATGGCCTTCATAGCAGAAGCACACACTTTGTTAACGGTGGAAGCAACGATGTGATTACCTAACCCAGCGGCCAAAGCGACTTGTCTAGCTGGGGCTTGACCCAAATTGGCGGAAAGGACATTACCGAAGATAATTTCGTCAAAGTCCTTGGAAGCATCCAATTCTGGAACCTTGGCCAAGGCACCCTTCAAAGCAGCAGCACCCAATTCTATGGCAGTCTTAGAAGACAAAGAGCCTTGGAAAGAACCAATTGGGGTTCTGGCGGTCGAAACAATGTAAACGTTTTGAGACATTATAGGTAATTATATATGATACGGCGCGTGTGTGGGAGGGCCTTTTATCGGAGAGACGGAAGGCAAAGAGACCGATCAACACTTTCAAGGGAGGAGCTGTGTTCCTCTTTTATATACCTGACTGCTCTTTGCTCAACGGTAACCTATCAACCTGGCCACGTACATACTGTGGGCTAGTAACACCGCACTCTCCAGCGAAAAAACCGGCTTAGGCGGTAAACGACAGGCACCTCGTGAAAAGCGACGTACAACTTAGCAAACGATAAACCCGACTAGGCTCAACAATGGCTTCATGCCAAGACCGTATTGTATCGATGCTTCAGACGGTGTATCTGTTTCTATTTACAGGATATATCGCGCTTTATGTATATGGTCTTCTTTTCGAAGGCGACCGCTGGTCTCTCGTTGAGCCATACGGCTTGCGTGCGTAGGGATTCTTCTTCAATCGATCAAGCTTTTCAAAAATAATCATCTCGCAAAAATACTTCATGTCTTTGGCAGACTCCATGTCAATGAAGTAGTTCGGGTACCGGTTACTCAACCAGAAGTACAGCGTAATTATGTTGTACAGCGACTCGTAGATCTCTAGGGAGTAACTCTCATCGGGTATGCACTTGTAGTCCAGTAGGTTGAAGGGTAATCGGTACGATAATAGACCTCTTGTGTGCCTCTTTGCTATTGTCTCGCAGAACTTGGTAAAGGCCTTTGTGACCATAGGCATATCCTTCACGGGCGCGTTGCTGAGCTTCAGCTTGTCCAGAAACGGAATGTCCTCCATGTGCTCGAATAAAGCGATGATTTTCAGTTTGTTCTTTAAATCGGACAAGGTGAACAACTTGTCGGAGCTCTTCTCCAGTTCATCTGCGATGGTTTGCAACAACGTGCTGGCTGGTGTTCCTGGTGGAAATTGAGTCATTAGTTGAGCACATATTTCGTCTGTGGGCCATGTCACAGCGGTTTTCAAATACTCCACTGGAGACTCTATCGCCTTTCTGACACTTTTCAAGACTCTTGACTCGAAACCGGTTATATAGCCTTGAGGAACGTATCCACTGGTCGATGTAGATTTGAACCTGCCTGCACGGCCACCTATTTGTTTTATTTGCGAGGATGTCATTTCCACTAATTCTTCTCCATTGTATTTCATGTTTGTGGTGAAAACAACTCTATCAATAGACAAGTTCAGCCCCATACCGATGGCATCCGATGCCACCATAATGTCGTAATTGCCGCTATTGAACAAGGAGGCTTGTTGCACACGAGTCTCTGGAGGCAGGGAACCGTAAATCACTGCAACTTTCAAATCAGTATCTTTCTCAATCTTTAGTTTAAGATCCAGGATTTTCTTTTTTGAAAATGCCACCACACAATCGCCTTTTCGCAATCCCTTAATACCATCCTTGACGGGGCTGTTTTCAACGGTCAACTTCCCCAATCTATCGTATTCGTTGATGGTTAGTTTATCGCCAGTCATTTTTACAATACTTTTAATCAAGGGCAAAACACTCTTTTCACCACAAAGATGGACCTCTTTAGAAACTACGCCCAACAATGCATTTGTCCAGGCCCAACCACGATCCAGATCAGACATCATTTGGATTTCATCAAGAACGACAACGTCGAATTTTTGGTTTATCGGCACCATCTCCACTGTACCAGAAGTGAGCCCAGCTGGATTTCCTTTATCGTCTAAATCACGTATAACTTCTTCACCAGTCAACAAATTACACCTAACTTTTTCGTTTTGGAATCTGTCATATACTTCCCTTGCTAATAATCTTAATGGTCCTGCGTAGTATCCACGATCCACTGATTTTAATTTCTGTAGTGCTCTATACGTTTTGCCTGAATTTGTTGGCCCAATGTGCATGATTATATGCCTCCTGATCTTTCTTGCTTCTGAAAACCATTCCGACGGGTTCGTTATATCGACGTTGTGAGCGCCATCTGTATCATCTGTATTCGTCATCATAGGTAATATCTCTTGTTCGTACGTATGGTCAAAAGTTTGTTGTAAGATATAAACGAATTTGTCCAAAGTGCTGATATCATTGTTCTGGCCGTTCTGTAAAATCACCTTCCAGATAGAATTGCTGACTTTATTACAGTTCATCAGTAGTGTAATTAAATTACTTGGATAGGAAAGATGTATAAGCTCACTTAATGAAGGGACATAGGCTGAGGGTTGTTTCCTCGAGTGTTTTAGTTGTGAATATATATAATCTCTTAACTTCAACCATGCAAGGTTCTTTATTGGCACTTGTTCAGCGTCCAATGATGACAACTTTTCGTTATAGATGAATTGCATGGCTTTGTCAAGGTTATCTTTGAATGACGCATCCTGTACATAAACATTGTCATTTTCACCTTTGCTGAAGTTAAATTCAAAAGTATCGAGTTTTGAACGTTCATTTTTAGGTAGATTAAGAAATTGGGGTCTTTTGACGATCCAATTTTTGTCATTGAATAGATCTATATTTTTGGGTTCATGATGGTAGTAAGCTTTCCTGATGGAAAAGAGTAGCCGAAAGGATCGGAGTTGAGAAACAGCTATACAATGACTAGCAAGCATCATGCTAGGGTTGCTTATTCGCTCAGGATATCCTATTCCTATAACAGCGTCTTTTTTTTACAAGTGCCAACTTTATAATTTCTGCCTCTTTCATTGTCTAACGCATCGGGCGAAGAAATAAGTCTCTTGTTCATATGGAAACAAAAATGTCGCTGGTATTGTTTTGTATGTACGTATAATATCTAATTAGTCTATAAATGAACGCACATAAAGAGGGGTAAGCAAACACCTAGGATCAATGATTTCTTGGATTCCTCTTCAATAAGGTCATTGTATTTTGAATCCAGCCTTCAGCTCCTCCATCTTCCCAAATCATGTCATACACCGCTTGCGTTGGGAAGTTCTTCGAAGATGCATTTTCCACACCTATAATGGCAGCATTTCTTGTGCTTGGTATTCTTAACATCTCCTTCTCTACTTTCCAGCCTACGCGAGAGGAGATGTATTCAACGTGGTCCACTAAACCAGAATAAGTACTCTTACTATTGTTTTGGTTTTTGATTTCATTTGATTTTGGCGCACGCTTCCTTACGTTGAAACGCACCCTTTGACCTGAGAAATTGTGAGAACAACAAGGTATGACCATATACGGATGGCCCAGTAATGGAATCCAGCAAGTCAACTCATCAGAGTGGTTACCTATAATAAAAGTATCTGATGGGAACTCAGCAGTGTTGACCTGTGGGGACTTTAGTAAGTCTTCGCTCGAATACACAACAGTTGCTGGGGCAATCACCTCGTGTGTGACTTTGACTGGGAAAAACCTCCCATTATGCTCCAAATGAGGCACTTGTCTTTTTAAAGCGGGGTGAGGTCTCAAAAGAATAGAGGGTATTATAACTTGCTCCTTTAACGATGACTGAACTTCGGATGGATAAATGGCCCAAGACTTACGTTTTCTTGCATCTATACCCAGTCCCTTTATGTTTTCACTTAGCAAAATATAACAAAGAGCACCATTACCACAACCCAAGTCTCTGAATTGCATCTTCGAACGGTAATCTGGACCATACACCTTGATCCATAATTCTATCAAGAATGCGGCAATGGCTATATCTTCAAATACATGCTTTTTTGGGTCGGTGGATTCTGCCCAGTTTTCTACCAAAAATTTGGAGTATTTTTTTTTCAAAACAATATATGTATTTTGGAAATTGACTTTATTTACCACTTGGTCATGATTAACTCTCTTCTCATAACCTTGCATGACACCTTTAGAGTGTTTGTTAGCTGTCTGCAGTAATCTGTAAGCGGTTCTTACCACACGTTCGGATTCGTCCGTAAAGGCTGTCTTATCATCAGGGAAAGGAATATAATGTACAGAAAGCACTGATTGATGTAATAAAATGCCCACGGTTTGCGTTTTAGGAATATAGAACGGACAATCCGTTTCGGAGTCGATGTGTGGGGTATATATGATCAACGAGGATTCTTGGAAATCGGGGTCTTCACTATTTAGTATCAAACATGTTTGGTTTATGATGGCATCTTTGTAAAAGTTCCTTGGGATGATTCTTCTCACAAATTCGTGAACTGGCGACAGTTTCAAGTCCTCAGAGGTTTCGCTTGATCTTATGTTCAAATCTTCAATGTTTATCTTCTTCACATCTTCCTCGTCGCCATCATTACTGTTCTCGATTTCAAACTTTTTCAATTCAGACTCGTCTGAATTCAGTTCAGACCCAGCCTCTGAGGTATGGTTGATCTCTTTCAAAATATCCGCTCTCAAAATAACTGTGGAATTGATATTCGGTTCTCTGATAACGTTCATCATCGCCTGCTCGAAATGAGACTTGGCGAACCCTACCTTTCCTTCCGTCTGATAAAGACTTAACCATTGAGGTCCCAAAATACTTTTGTCATTCACAATAAACTTGAAGCGATCTTTATGTGGATTCTGGTTGTTGTTTGAAGTGGTTACACTATCGTTGCCGGTCATCAGGGAGAAATGCAACGGGCTGGCTAGTAGTAAGAATGAGGCAAATGTCTTGTACGTTTGTGTGGAAGAAACTGTATTGTATATGATGCACTTCAAAGAAATAAAGTCATCGGAATTTTTCAAGATGCAAAAAATGAAATTTTGAACCGAGAGAGCAAAAAGGTGAAGAAACAGTACAGTGCATTACTACAACCAGAATCGCAGGGAGGAAGTAGAAGGCTGGGAAATTTAGTTTGTTGAACACATATATACACTCCCAACTGCCAGTAGGCAAAGAAGGAATGGGACTGGCCTAGATGAAAGCCGCTTGCATCCAGTAAAGATGTCTTTTATGTATGTGTAACCCAATTTCTAAGCATATCACCATATACGTAGACTTGTATTTCTCGTAGCTCTCTGATTGAAAGATAACAAGGGAACTCAATTCACTATATGGCAGGTGGTTCTTAGTGAGAAGTCTCGGGTGGAGTAAAAGGGCAAAGTTCAGCAATCTTGATGTCATCATCCTCACAGTATGTAGTTTTAGGACAGCATTGAATGGAGAGTGCAAAATTGGGAACCATTGGTACTAACATATATACGAAAAAATTCGAACTGTAAGAACAGATTCAAACAATTAGAAAAGCTTGGTAACGGTACGTATGCTACGGTGTACAAGGGATTGAACAAGACCACGGGAGTGTATGTTGCGCTAAAGGAGGTGAAGTTGGACTCGGAAGAAGGTACGCCTTCTACAGCCATCCGTGAGATTTCCCTGATGAAAGAGTTGAAACATGAGAACATCGTTAGACTCTATGATGTTATCCACACGGAGAACAAGTTAACGTTGGTGTTCGAGTTTATGGACAATGATTTGAAGAAGTACATGGATTCACGCACGGTGGGCAATACTCCAAGGGGGCTAGAGTTGAACTTAGTCAAATACTTCCAGTGGCAACTGCTGCAAGGACTAGCGTTCTGCCACGAGAACAAGATACTCCACCGTGACCTGAAGCCTCAAAACTTATTAATCAACAAGAAGGGACAATTGAAGCTGGGCGATTTCGGTCTAGCCCGTGCGTTCGGTATCCCCGTGAACACGTTTTCCAGCGAGGTCGTCACACTGTGGTACCGTGCCCCAGACGTGCTAATGGGATCCAGGACATACTCCACCTCGATCGACATATGGTCGTGTGGGTGCATCCTTGCAGAAATGATCACGGGCAAGCCGCTGTTCCCGGGTACCAATGACGAGGAACAACTGAAGCTGATCTTCGACGTCATGGGTACCCCCAGCGAGTCACTATGGCCGACAGTCACGAAGCTACCCAAGTACAACCCCAATGTCCAGCAACGAACACCTAGAGATCTACGCCAAGTGTTGCAACCACACACCAAGGAGCCACTGGACGGGAACCTTATGGACTTCCTGCACGGTCTCTTGCAACTGAACCCGGACATGAGACTAAGCGCAAAGCAGGCCCTGCACCATCCTTGGTTCGCAGAGTACTACCAGCACACCTCATAGCACAGATGTTCCCCCATAACCATATATAAAGATAACTATCTATAAATACACTACTATCACTACTGCCTTTGTTTACTGCAGCGCTTCCAGCCATGGAAATATACCGCCTCCGTCCCACGGAACGGGAATAAGTGAAAAATTTTCATTCTCATTCGTTTATACCGTGAGTGAAAAAAAAAAAAAAAAAAAAAAAAAAAAAGGAAACTCGAAACCTCTCGAGCAACGATCGGTATGTCCATCCAATGTTGCTTTCGGTCTTCGTGTGGTGCCTCATGTGTCAAGAGGGAGTGCCAACGTAAACGCAACACGCATACGCATATCCGTCGCTCCTTCCGTTGGCGTTCATTATTTGTTTATTCTTGCTTCTCCGATCCTGTTTGGTTTGTTTATTTTTAAAAGGTGGATTGGTATAGCAGAAAACACTTTCGGTCTTCGCCTCTTGCTCGTAGTCATTCTCTACATTTGAAACTTGATCAGACACAGCAGAACAAGACTACGAACAAAACAAAAGGGGAGACAAGTACTTCCTAGCTCTTTTTTGTTACCATTCACTACTACCTCGGTCTGAAACTCACCGCAATCAGGCTCTTCCATTCGCTTTGCCCTCCCTCATACACGCTCCCGCCATGTCGTCGTCACTTCGAGTGTTAACTGTTGGGAACAACCCTAATATTTTGTTCTACACTTCAAGGTTCCAGTTGGCCAAGAATATAGAACTTTATCACGTCAACTACTCGAAGTCATGCCAGTTTGAAATTGAAACTGAATACTACGGTAAGGACCAGTTCGAACTGGAGAACCATTTCACTTCTATTGAACACTTAACCGAAGCTTTGAATTCCAGGTCCCGCGGGTCCATTTTCGATATAGTCATGATGAGCGCCCCCTCTCTGCAGGAACTGTCTTCGCTGTCAGCCAAGTTGGCCTCCATAACGGATTCGAACTCCAAGATTTTCTTGGAAAGCAGTGGGTTCATTCAATTGGAACCGTTTGTTAAACTGTCAATGGATTCTCCACACTTGAACGTCTTCAGTATCTTGACTGATTTGGATGTTCGTCAAATCGGCCCAAACCAATTCAAACAGTTTCCTAGCAATACAAAAGAAAACACCATTTACCTAGGTGAAAGTAAGTCCAATACTGAAAAATACTCTGCCAATGTTGTAACATTATTGACCACGTTTGAGAAACTATTCACGAAATTGTTCTCCAACATAAAGATCAATTTGTGTGGGTTTTCATCCATTGAATTCTTATCACAACAATGGAAACTGGCGATATCCCGAATTTGTTTCGACCCACTACTGATCATGTTTGAACAGGAAAATCCAAGTGACTTAGACAAACAAATCATTGCCAAACCTTTGATATCTGGGTTGGTCACTGAAATTATCACCGTATCAAAGACAATGGGTGCTAGATTGAACAGTAATTATGATAATGAAAACAGTCTTTTATCCCTATGGAAAAATTCCTACCAAGCGAACAATGAACCTCCTGCGCTGGTTTACCATTTCATCCATCAAACAACACCCTTAAATATTGATATCCTGTTGTTGCAAACCATCTTGTTGGCTGACGATTTTGGCATTAAGACGCCATACTTGGAGTTTTTATATTCCGTCATGTCTCAATTCGAAAGATTAAATAATGGTAAATCTAAATGGTTCATCAGATCAAAAGAAAAAGTTCAAATTTTAAAAAGTTTACAAAACTCACAACAAAATGAATCAGCTTCGCAAAACCAAATCTCTAATCTGCAAAGCCAAATTAGCAAACTAAGACAAGAATTGGTTATGCAGGGAAAGCAACATGATTCGGAAACCAACGGACTGAAAGAGAAGCACCAAGCCGCTTTGCAAGAGCAGGCTCATGCTCATGCTCAAGAACAAGCTCAAGCACAAGCCCGGTCTCAAGCTCTAGCTCAAGCTCAGGTCCAGGCTCAGGTCCAGGCTCAAGCTCTAGCTCAGGCTCAAGGTCAAGCCCAAACACCCACTGAGACAGTAACCCCAACCGAAGCTACACAAACATCGATTGTCTACGAATATAAGGCGACAGGCACTCCAAATTTGAGGGATATCGAAGATATTGCATTATACAGTGTCAACTATGGCGACTCTCCATTGAAGTCTCCACCACCTACTGCTGGCTTGCAACAACAGTTTAATTCACCGCAATCCACACACTCTCAAACATTTGAAGAAATTAATGGCTCGAACGATAAAATACTACAAGAGCGTGAACTGGAACTTCGTAAAAAAGAGGTAGAACTACAAGAACGTGAACTGGAATTTCAGAAACGGGCAATTCAACAACAGAGATTCAACAACAATGGTAACAGTACCAATTCTATACCAAAAAAGCCTTCTTACCCTCAACTACAACAGTCCGCCAACATTCGTTCCAGTAGTAGAGGAATGCATGGCGCTAATGGGCCTATTTCTCAACCTGCATCAGCTGGGAACTTTGTAGACCCAGTTTCTGCAGGCATGACCACGTATGATCAACAACAACAACCTTCAACCTTATCTTTACAACAGCAACAACAGCAACAACAGCAACAACAACAGCAACAACAACAACAGCCACCATTGCAATCACAACCTTACCACGCGCACTCTATCAAACCAACAAGTAGAAAGAATAGAAACAGTAATATGCCCAATATTGGTAATCCTTCCAGTATAGTAAACATGGGTAATTTTGGCAGGCCACCAAAAAATCCAAGTCAAACTCGTTTGAGCTCATTGCCAACCCATAGTATTGTAAATCAAAATAGGTTGAGATCACAACAGTCCAAAAATAAACTTAACATGCCACACGCTACCAAGCCAAACAATATGTTCAACCAACCTCCTTCAAATTTAAACAACCACGTTACTACCCAAAGGCAACTCAGTTCGAGCACCATGATAGAAACCACAAATAATAACAATAACATGAATAGCAGCAGTAATCCTGATATCTCTACTAACTCAGTAGTTCACAATGCAATGCAATTTACAAATACGAACGATAACGCAAATAACACTGTTGACATAAACGACCCTAGCAATATGGCAGCTCCTCCTACAGGCTCTGTCTCAGCACCAAGTACTCCAACTTTATCTTCATCAAGCCAAATGGCCGATGTAACTTCTCCTAGTACAGGTGATGTTAATGGTGGGGAAAAGGCTAACGGTAAGAAGAAGAGATTTGGCTTATTCAAAAAAAAAAATAAATCAAAGAAATAATATTCTTCATTTGGTTAATGAACAACACCCATGTAGATGCTTTTTTTTCTCGTCTTTGTATTTGCTCACTTTTTTTCTTTATTTATTATTTTGATCTGTTATTCGCTGTACGTTGTCACTGCTTCTAATCTGTTATAATTTTTTAATTTTCACTCTGTTTTTGGTTTGGCTTATAAATGGTATTTAACAAGGCCTGGAATTACTACTCACTATCATAATCTTCGATGTATATTTTTGGGAAAAAAAGAAAAAAATTTTAACTGTTCTGTGTTATTTTTTTTGTCTATACTTTATACATATTTTAATATCTAGTTTTTCTTTCTGTATGTACTTTTAATTTGATAAAACTTATTTTCTTCTTTATCTGGGTGAAATGCCACGGTATCTCTTGTATGGCGCACTTTTAACATTATGTAAAATACCATCGATAATAGTGAAAGACAGTGTAGTGATCGTTACATATAACTAGCTCTCTACTTAAAATTTCGGAAACATAAATTTCTGAGTATGCCTTCTAAAATTGAAATAAACCTGAAATTGATATTTTTCAAAAATTTCCGTCATCCCGTTGCACGCACTCAAACTTAGTAAATAAGGAATACGAATTTGTGACGCAGAAAGAAGATTTTGTACGTTTACGTACACTCTAAAGTCTGAAATGAAAAGGCAAATTTTCACAAATAGATTGATTATGAAGAAAATAATTTATAAAGTCTTTGTAGGCTTATATGAACGCGTTGGTTTAGGAAAAAAATTTCATCCAAGTTATGATACAATCTTAATTATAGGCGGTTCTTCAAACAAGTTAGGCATTGAAATCTGTAAAACCTTCATCGAAGATTATCACACGAAGGTTATAAATGTTGATACAACAGATAATATTGATGGAAAAGAAATAAAGAAAGCGAGTAGTAAATTTTACACTTTTATTCCTTGCAAAGATTTCAGCAGCATTGAATGTCTTGAAGAATCTCTACTGGACGTGCAGAAGTTGGAAATATATCCCACAATGCTCATCAACAATCTGCAAGAGGGAATAGAATCAACTTTTTTAAAAGAAGATCAGTTTTCAAAGCTTGATGAACAATCACTGTTAGAGTTTGAAAAAATTGTGAGGTACAACCTACAAAGCGTAATATTAATAACAAAATTCTGTATAAGTACGCTTTTTCCAAAGGCACATATCCGACTTCAAACAGAAGCAAAGAGATTCTATATTATCAATATATCGACGGTGTTGACATTAAAACCTTCAAAAGTGGGCACACATTTTATTACTTCTAAAAGTGGAATAAATTCATTTCACGATGGGATAACCTCTGAGCTTAGCTCGAAGGATAGCAATTTGAATGTGAAAACACTGCTCGCATATCTGCCCGATTTTAAAAGTTATGAACACTGGAAAAAACTTTCCTCGACCATTTCAAAACAACTTGTACAGTGTTTAGTCGATGGAAGGTATGGCGATACTGTTCTCGGGAGCAAAAGGTCAATTGGTGACATTCTTTTGCTGGCTGAACTTAAAAAATCATTCTCTTGATAATTAGTGTACTCAGAAAGCACTGATCATTACTGATAATGTCACAAAAGAGAGATATTTATGTATCGTATCTATAGAAAAAAAAACACTAACAGTACTTACGTTCAACGACAATACAAGAATTCTGATTTAAGAAAGTCTTCAGCGTAACGGGCATTCTCATCTACGGCAAAAAGAATCGATGATCATTAATACAGACGGTAACTCTAATACCGGTACATTGAACCATTCAGTATGCCTTTTCTTACCGGTTGGATCACATCCATAACAATAAACTAACCCTTTCCCGTATTTCTTCCATAAAAATCTGTGAATAGCATTTTCGATATCTGGTAACTTCATTAAACCCTTTCCGTCAATAAAGTAGCCACCGTCTTTATAAGTGTGAAAGCTTGATGATTCGATTTTTGAATAATGAGGTTTGGGTGAATCATACTTATCATCAATGAAGAGTTTTTCCATTTTTTTTTGTAAGTTTGATAACGAAATGTGTAATCCCTTTTTTGGTCTTACATTTTTGGTTTTACTTTTCAATTTCAGTTGGTATAATTTATCAACCTTTTCTGGCGTCAGGTTTATAATTGGATGCTTGCACGTATTTTGCCATTCTAAAAGCCTTGAGTCCACTGTTTTTCTTCTAGTCATACCTATCTTGCATAAAATGAAATCGTTATCCGCCCATTGTCTTTTCTTTTTACCGTTGGCCATAATTATTGACTCATCAATGAATAACCATTTCAAATCCTTTGTTCTCTCAGAGATGTAGGATTCAAAGAGGTTATTATATGTGTAGATATAAATGAAACCCGGCGTTACCTGCTCAATATCTTTAGCGACCGGTGTATAATTTGCATCTTGCCACTTGTGATAATGGCAGTACCTTTCGTTTGGTGAAACTTTTATTTTACATCGCTCTCTCTTCTTGGTTACGCCTAAGACATCTCAACATATTTAGAGCACGTCGGTCAGTACTTTTTATTATATTCTAACGTTATTTGATGGAAGAATTTCTCTATACTTTTTCTCGAGGTTTGCCCATAGGGTCTAATTTTCTTCTTCGACAGGACTGGCGCATAGATGCGTGCTAACAATACGAGCCCCGAGGTGCCAGCATAAAGAAAAACTTGAAATGAAACGAGCGAAAATACTTGTACTTAAATAAGTGTGAATTATATATATATATTAGGGATTAAAAGAATTCAAGTAATTAAAATGTTTTAAAAAGATGTTATTAAATCATTGTAGTGTGCGTGCGTGACTATAATTGTGCTTTATTATTAAGTTTATTTTTTGTAGGTTATGTGTGTGTTCCTTTTTCTAGAAGTAGAAAATGGTCAACAAGGATAAATGATTGCACCAACTAGTACCTATTAATTATTATTGAAAACTAGATGAAAACAATCTGCCTTGAATGTGTGCGTCCGTAAGAGAAAGTTGGCATCATTTGATTGATCTTAAGATGTGTGTGTGTGTGTGTGAAACAATCTTTAGAAAAATATACCTTTTCAACAGAAATCAGTAGCTTATAGTTGGAGGCAAGTAAATTTTGTTTTTGCTGACAATAATCCTTTTTATAATGTATTAATTATTTCCATTAATACCAAAGAACTGAAACCAAAAGTCGGAAAAATCAAATCAGAAAATCAAGTTGGACTAAAAAGTTAACAATCATTAATTAGTGCTCAACATTACTAACTGTCCTTTTCGTGTTGAGTGGAAACTCTTTGCATAGCGGCCATGAAATCTTCGACACTTCTGGTAGACTTCTTCTCCTTCAATGACTTACCGTTCATCAATCGGTCAAAGGTTTCAGACGTAGACATCATGTAGTAAAACCCTCCTAATACACAGAAGATACCAATGGACCAGATCCAAATACGGACGACAGTAACAATGTCAGTCCAGTTTTCAGACCACCAACCGAATAAGGTGAACATGGTAGCGATGATGTCGACGGAGAAGACAGCACCTGCTAACTGCCACGATGGAACCGAGGACCAGAATGGACCAGCAGCCCTCGTAATAAAAATCAACCAGTTTTCGGTTAGTGAAATTTGTAAGAACATGACACCATTCATAGCACCGAAATTTTGGATAATACCACCCTTGGGCAGGAACATGGTACTTAAGGTAATCCAAGAACCTATAGCCAAAACAATACCCAGGATGATAGACATACCCCATAGTCTAGGTAAGTTCCATTTCACAGGTTCAGGTGCGTAAGGGGCATTATCGTAAGCAATTGCCAATGTCGCAACATCTGCAAAGATAGCAATGAAAACAATCAAATTGATGTCCAAAGAGTTGTTTAAAATGGCAATCCATAAGCCCAGGAAAATTTCTAAGTGCAATGACAAGGCAATACGGTAAACAACGTAGGAATACATTCTGTGGAAAATTTGTCTGGAAGTTTTCAAAGCATCGATGATGGCAGACAAACCAGGGGCCAAGAAGACAATATCGGCAGCCGATCTGGCAGCATCAGTAGCCCCTTCGACGGCGATCCCGGTATCAGCCTTCTTCAAAGATGGGGCATCGTTAACACCATCGCCGGTCATAGCCACTAAATAACCTCTGTTCTGTAGGATTTCCACCACCCTGTACTTGTGCTGTGGGAAAACTTCAGCAAAACCATCTGCGTTTTCAACAAAATCAGCCAGTTCTGAACCTGGCATGTCACCACCACCACCTAGACCTAGCCTTTCAGCATTGTAGATATTGCTACCCAGCCCCAATTGTCTACAGGTTTCCTTGGCAATACCAACGGCGTCACCGGTCAACATTTTGATCCTCAAACCCAGGTTTCTAGCCTCGTTAATTGTTTGAGCAGTGTCATCTCTTGGAGGATCCATGCATGGCATAACACCTAAGATTTCCCAGTGGCCCTCACCTCTCTTTCTAGCAACACCTAAGGCACGGAACCCTCTAGAAGCCAATTCAGCAACCTTGTTTTCGTAGTTCTCATGTACATCTTCTGGGATTGGGTGGTCTTCTTCGACAGTCTTTAAGACGAATAATGGAGCACCCTTAACACAGACAATTCTTTCACCTTCTGGAGATTCGACAACAGCAGTAACCTTCTTGGAGACAGGGTCAAACGGATGGAATTCCAAAACCTTGTACTTGGTAAGAGCGTCCTTAGCCTTTGGATATTGGATCAAAGATTTCAAGAAAGCTTTATCAATAGCATCCAAACCCTTCTTCTTTCTGGAAGCAGCCAAACAAGCAGTCAACATCAAGTCGTCAGCAGAAACACCTTCTACTGTGTATGGATCGTGCAAAGACAACTTGTTCTTAGTCAAAGTACCAGTCTTATCCGAACACAGGATCTCGACACCAGCCAAGGATTCAATAGCAGACAGTTTCTGGACAATAGCCTGCTTCTTGGCCAAGTAAGCAGCACCGACAGCCATAGTGGTGGTGACGACGGCTGGCAAACCGACCGGAACCCCAATGATGGTAATACCCAGGGTATATCTCAAGATTCTGACGATACCGTCAGTTCTGTAGAAACACGCAGTCCAAACCAGCAACAAAGTAGCAATGACCAAAATCAGCAAGATGATACCGATCCCGTTCAGGACTTCGGTGAAATGGCCTTGGGCACCCGAAGCCTGGCCCACCAAGGCTGCCGCTCTACCGACAAAAGTGTTATCACCCGTTGCCGTGACAACCATGAAGGCCTCACCGGTCTTCACTGTGGACGAGGAGAAAGCCTCGTCACCGTAGTGTTTTTCAGCAGCTAAAGATTCACCAGTAATGGCTGATTGATCAATCTGCAAGAAACAATCCTCGGTGACAATGCGGCCATCCGCCGGAGCAATCGTACCGCTTTCCAGCTGTAAGATATCACCGGGGACCACCTCGTTGGCAGGAATTTCCATCAATTGGCCATCTCTGATAACAGTCGCGGTGTTAGCCAAAGTCTTCTTCAATTCTTCAACAATCGAACCGGCCTGAAACTCTTGGATGAACCCGACCGAAGCATTCAACAGCAGCAGGGCGCAGATGACACCGAAATCAACCCAATCAGACAAACCGGCAGCCAAGATAGCAGCAGCTTCCATAACGAATTGAATTGGTCCAACGAAAAACATGATGAATTTAACAACTAGCGATTCATTGTTTTCAGCCATTTGGTTCAACCCGTACTTCTTTCTTCTCCTGGTGACTTCGTCCGCAGTCAAACCGTAGGAGGGATCCGTCGAAAGATCCTTTTCGGGAATCACCCTTTGACCAGCGTGGGCCTCGTCCGTGCGCTTCTCTTCTTCACTGGACTCTTCGCTCTCCCCATAGTTCGATTGCAACTCTTCAATCAGTCCATCAATATCCTCATCGGAGTCGGAGTCGTTAGTAGCGGGAACGGCTGCGGCCTTGCGTGGAGCGGCTGCAGGCGATGGCGAGGCGGATATAGAAGAAGAGGAAGAAGAAGAGGAAGAGGAAGACGCAGCGCCGTTGTTCGCTGCAGGCTTCTCCCTGTATGGCTTTGCACCACTAGAAGACATAATGAAAAAATGTTTTCTCTTTCTTAAATCGCACTACTAAACAGTTAAAAATGAAAAAAAAAAGCACAGAAGCTTGAGCAGCATAGGCCATACAGCAAGAAAGAGAGAGATGGATAGGAAAGGAAACACGATACGCCTTTATATAAGCGCAAGTGTAGTAAGCAAGCCATCACCACTGCTACCAATCAAACTTTAGGGGATGCCGACAAGAGTGAGTTGATTGCTATGTATTTGTCCACCGATAACCATTTTACCCTTCAACATTCGTTCGTCGACGCTCATCCTCCCTTTTTCAGCGCAAGCTGCCCCAAGAATTGACTTTGCAATTCCCTTAAACAAGAAATTCTTTTTGCTCTCCCTCGACGATTTTGGAGTAAAAAAGACTTTACGCTGACTTTACTTTTTCCTTGCAGCCTTCCTTTCCCGTTCTTGCATGGGTTTCTTTTTGTCATCGCCTTCCCTAATCCGTACTCGTACAACGTTTAAGGCGACAAGACCCAGAACAGACGCTGCAGCCAGCAGTGTCTGGGTTCGCAGCCAAGGCTACTGCAATAGGTAACGCCAGCTGCAGCTCCGCTTATTTGCTCTCAAGGTTTAAGGGGAAACAGTACGTTATTTAATTTCTTGGCAGGAACGGTTAGAGCATTGGTTTCATTTCGTGATGAGTGGCAGGGTAACGGGCAAGGCCTGGAATTCGTCTTTTCGTTGTTCTCGCTTGGTACGGCAGATGTGCAAAAAAAAAATGCAGAAAATTTTTGAAATTTTTTCGTTGACCTGGAAAGATTTCGTAGAGGAAACTGGTGGAATTGGTTATTGAGTAGCAACCCCTCCTTTATAACGAGAGAGCGAATATTCTTCAAAGCAATTTTCAGAGTAGAACATCATACACCAGCCACGACCCACTATCCATAATGCCAATTGATCAAGAAAAACTAGCCAAGCTACAAAAGTTGTCTGCTAACAATAAAGTCGGTGGTACCAGAAGAAAGCTTAACAAGAAGACTAACTCTTCTGCCGGTTCCAACAAGGACGACACCAAGTTGCAAAGCCAACTGGCCAAGTTGCACGCCGTCACTATCGACAACGTTGCCGAAGCCAACTTCTTCAAGGACGACGGCAAGGTCATGCACTTCAGCAAGGTCGGTGTCCAAGTTGCTGCACAACACAACACTTCCGTCTTCTACGGTCTACCACAAGAAAAGAACTTGCAAGACTTGTTCCCAGGCATTATCTCCCAATTGGGCCCTGAAGCCATCCAGGCCTTGTCCCAATTGGCAGCTCAAATGGAAAAGCACGAAGCCAACGCTCCAGCTGATGCTGAAAAGAAGGACGAAGCTATTCCTGAATTAGTCGAAGGCCAAACTTTTGACGCTGACGTCGAATAAATAATTTAATCTTTAATTTTAACGTTAAATACAAAAACTTATATTTTGTTCCATTTTTTTCCCCATTTTTTTTCAGCATATCTAAAACATATAGAGTCATTACATTAACACTAGTTTCTGCCAAAGCGAGCATACCACACACGTGAAATGATGAAACTGCACGACGCCAGTTTTCTTGTGCGGGCAAAACTTGAGAAAAGCACAGCAGATGGCTAGGCATGAGGAAAAATATTACAACTTTTTGTTCGGTCCTACCTGAATGACTAAAGTATGATATATATATATATATATATATATATATATAAATGTGTAATATATATGTGTACGTATGCTATTTGAAATAAAGTGTATCTTGCCTCTAGCTTCACAGCAGGCCTGTACCGTTCTTTATCGCATCCTTGATGAGCTCATCGACGTCGACATCTGAGCCTTCGCACAGTTTCTTTCTGTTCCTTTGACAGGTCTGTGTATTAGAGTGCCTTTTTAGAGCATCTTTTCTGGCGAACCCTTTGCCACAATTCGAACAGATATGCGGCAGTACTAGTGAATGCACTTTCTCATGCCTCCTCAAGTCTGAACTTCTGCTGAACTTTAGTTGACATTTCGCACAGCTATAAAGCTGCATGCCCTCTCTGTTGTGATCACCGCTTCCAAAATTTTTTGTCTGCGTTTCAGGGTCTCTTATGAGTCCCTTGGCCATATTTTCTGGCGCTTCAACGTTCGAAGCAGTCTCTTGTATGACAGAAGTTAGTGGGCTGGACTGTCGGATCCTCTGTAATAGTTCCTGTATTATGGGGTCCGAAGTGGTGGAGCTCGATGAGGTTACCACTATAGCTTCTGCCGCTTGTTTGAGGAACGCTTCATCTGCATTCATGTCTTGCACCGGTTTCATATACACATATAGCCCAACGACTGTGTATCTGTGTCTGATTCGTTGATATGCGAGTCCTTCTCATATTGAGGAACGGCTTTTTTTTTTCTTCAAGATGCTATTCATTGCATTGAGCAAAAGAAAAAATAATGAATGAATGAAAAAAAAGTTTTGAAAAAAAAACTAAAGAGCAACAGCAGATTGTAGTTATATGAATCCGAAATGAAGCTTGATGATTATGTATATACTTTTATGAATGAAGCTGTCCATGCTTTTTTTTCTTGTATATATATATATATATATATACGTATACATGCAATTTCCTTCGCCTTGTTCAAATTAACCATAAACCCAATAAAAAAAACAACCTTGAATGGTCAATGAAACTAGACTACACTACTTTAAAGGAATCCTGAACCAGTTTCTTGCCCATATTGTTAAATTCCAGTAATTCCGTTCCCAAGACATATCCATTGCTTTGGCTTGAAGATTCTGTAGAATCTACTGTCTGCGTGGGCTCAATACCGCATTCCATTAATGATCTGGAATGTAAAGCGTTTGGTGTAGCTGCTATAAACGTAGTATGCCGATACGTTCCAGTGTTTGCTTCCAAGCTATTTCCTTCTCCATGCTCTGCCCGCCGATCGTATTCCTCCCCATCGGAATGATCTTGGAGTGGATATGCATGCGTATGTATAAGTGTGTCATTGGCTGTCCTATCTGTGGGAAGAGATGGAGATGCTGGAGAATGAGGGTTCATAAAAGTGCCTCTCGACAAATAGGAATTCTGATCACGGCGAGGCAACATTTGTTTGCGTTGCTGTCTACTCCGCCGAATGAGCACAGGTCTCACGATGGAACAACAATTTATCACCTCTTCCAACGACAACCCTGTTATCTTGGAGTAAAAATGGTAAATTCCATCCCTTGTAGTTATCCTGTCACGATCATCGCCCACAACATTTGGTACGCTCAATATAAAGGCAGCCACAAATAGCTTTTGCAAATTGAACTTTAAAAACCTCATGTAGTTTGTTTCTTTCGAACAGCAATCCAAAAATTTAATGACAATGCAGCAAACTTTTTTGAACTGTAAATGCGATGAGTTGGCTCGATGCAGGGCTATTTCCAAAAATTCCGCTGTTTTCAAATAATTTAACCCAATAATCGTAGTGTTGTCGCTATGTATAGTCACTAACAGGCTCGCATATCGTTGCACAATCCCTTTTGTCACTTGGGCTATCATGAACTTCTTCAACACCATTTTCTGGTTTTCCATCGTTAACTCTGCTGATGAGATGCTATGTCCGCTGTCTATATTGTACTTTTCACTTAAAATTTTCTAACAAAACAGCCCCCCTCTGATGTCGGTTTAAAGCTTGGTTTTGATATCGATGCTGTTGTCATCCCCATATTTTCCAGCTATTCTCAAAACAATAAAATTCCTCTTTTTTGAAAAGGTGGAATTCTTTTTCCGCCTGCGATTTTTGAGACAAAGTAGAAAGATGGAAAAGTAAGTACACCAAGGCTAAAATTAGGTGATGCAAAATACCAAAAAGGATCTTCGACTATCTATGAATTGTGCTTGACTTATGCCTCGGCTCATCTTTAGCATTATCAACAAAAGATACCTTGCTAAGCATGCGTATCAAAAGACATTGAACTTGCCCAAGACTAAATTTCCGAATAGATCGAATTTAGATACTACATTAAGGGAATTAATACCGAAGTCCTCCCAAGAAGTTTATAAAGAGCAATTAGACTGTTTCTTCAGGGATTTTTCAGAACTGAGAACAGTTGATGATAAATTGAAATTTGTCAAGGAAAGGTTATTTATCTTGCACGATGGGCCGCCCTATGCGAATGGTGATTTACATCTCGGGCATGCTCTGAATAAAGTGTTGAAGGATATCATTAATAGATACCAACTTTCACAGGGGAAGTACATTTTTTATAAGCCTGGTTGGGATTGCCATGGATTGCCCATTGAAACTAAGGCTCTAAAGGATTTAAATGCGCAGCAGATTGATTTAATATCGCCTTTAAAAATCAGATCACTGGCGTTAAAGCATGCACAGAGGGCAATGAAGAAGCAAAGGCAAACCTTCGAACATTTTGCCATCTTAACAGATTGGGAAACTCCATACGTTACAATGGATAAAGACTACGAGAATAATCAACTTAAGACCTTCAAGGAAATGTTTGAAAAAGGATTGATTAAAAGACAGAATAAACCAGTTTATTGGGGTACAGAAACTAGAACTGCTTTAGCAGAAGGCGAATTAGAGTACAATGAAAACCACAAGTCTGTTGCCGCTTATGTCAAATTTCCCCTAGTAAAAGAATCTGAGATTGATTTATGCAAGAAGCTAGGAATCACTGGTGATTTACCTATATACTGTTTGATTTGGACCAGTACTCCCTGGACACTTTTCTCAAATCGAGCAATATGTTTCAATGAAGACTTTTCCTATTCTCTATTGCGCATCGGAGAAGAACTCGTTATTGTCGAGACAGATTCCATTGGCAAGTTAGATCTGCCAAATGGATCATATACAGTCATCAAACAATTTCAAGGTACCGACTTACATGGGTTGTACTATCAGAACCCTTTGGTAAATGATAAGGTTTATAGACCCTTATTAAATGGTGTACACGTTACCAGTGGTACTGGGACGGGCTTAGTTCATACTGCGCCAGGACACGGACAGGATGACTATCTGATTGGTATCCAGAACAATCTCGAGATTTATTCTCCTGTGGATCATCAGGGCCGCTATCAACTAAATGAACTTCCTGAACCTGTACGATCTATCTTGAAGGATGAAGAAGACACATCAATCGGTAAGCGAGTTTTAGACGTAGAAACTACGAAGGCCATTTTACAAAAATTAAAAGACCTAAACTTACTTCATAAATCTCATGATTACACCCATTCCTACCCGTATGACTGGAGATCCAAGAAGCCCGTCATAATTAGAGCCACCCCACAATGGTTTGCAGATTTACATGATGTGAAGGATTTAGCTTTGGAAAGTATCAAACGGGTCAAGTTTTATCCCGAAAGAGGATACTCAAGGCTTTCCTCTTTTATCAAAAGTAGAAACGAATGGTGTATCTCTAGACAACGTTCATGGGGTATTCCTATTTTGAGTTTTCACAAGAAGAGTGAACCGGATTCTATCTTGATGAATTCTGAGACTTTGGCGCATGCTATGAAAACAATCGAAAAAAAGGGAATTAACTCATGGTTCAACAGTGAAAATAATGACATGAAAGAGTGGTTACCTGAAAAATATCATAAAGTGGCGCACGAATATTGTCGTTCTCAAGATACCATGGATGTGTGGTTTGATAGTGGGTCATCATGGAACGTGATCAAAGACTTCTATGAGAAAAGTTTAAAATTAACGAAATTACCATCTCCGTTATATCAAGTTTGTTTGGAAGGGTCTGACCAACATAGGGGATGGTTTCAAAGTTCACTATTAACGAAAGTAGCATCAAGTAATGTACCCATCGCGCCATATGAGGAAGTTATTACTCATGGGTTCACCTTGGACGAAAACGGGTTGAAAATGTCGAAATCAATAGGGAATACAATTTCTCCCGAGGCAATTATTCAAGGCGATGAAACTCTGGGATTGCCGGCTTTGGGTGTTGACGGTTTAAGGTATCTGATAGCACAGTCCAATTTCACTACTGACATAGTTGCCGGTCCGATTGTGATGAAACATGTAGGAGAAGCTTTGAAAAAAATCAGACTGGCATTTCGTTATCTGTTAAGTAATTTACAAAAATCCCAAGATTTTAACCTTTTGCCTATTGACCGATTACGTCGTGTTGATCAATTTGCATTATACAAGATGAACGAATTGCTGAAGACCACTAGACACCATTACCAAAACTACAATTTTTCCAAGGTTTTAATTGCTCTACAATACCACTTAAACAATGATTTGTCTGCGTTTTATTTTGATATCTCAAAGGACACTTTATATTCCGATAGAATATCTTTTTTGAAAAGAAAGCAGGTTCAAACTACGCTTTTTCATATATTGAATTCATATAGAGCAATTCTTGCGCCAATATTGCCTGTTATGGTCCAAGAAGTATGGAAACACACACCTGAAGGATGGTTGCAAGGACTTGGACTGGCTAATATTAGTCCAATACGTGGAAAGTGGCCACGTTTTGCAGTGAATACAGAAATCAACAACTCCTTTGAAAAATTCGAAATAAAAATTTTGGAGCTGTTTCAAAAAGAGTTCAAGCATTTAAGTCAAGAGGAAGGTATTACCAAAACTGCACAAACTTACATTACTGTTTTCACCGATCATTCCCTCCCATTCAGTTCCAGTGAGCTTTGCGACATCTTGCAAACATCTGCTGTCAATATAATAAAAGGTGATGGCGGCAGCAGCAGCTTACCAGCCGTTGAATTGGGCAATGGAACGAGGTTGCAAATCTTGGTCGAACGGAGCAAACAGCACGTTTGCCCTAGGTGCTGGAAAGCCAACTCAGCGGAAGAGGATGCATTATGTGACAGATGTGAAGAGGTTGTGAGCGAACTCACACCTTAAGCAAATGTGTATCCACTCATGTATATAAAAGTGCCAATGCTTGGCGCTCAAGAAATAAAAGATACTTAAAAAAACTCTTGTATATAACAACAGCTAATTAATATGCCCTGTAGGGATTTTCATGCAGGACCTCGGCCTATTGTTCCTGCCTACTGTCAGCGGACTATACGAACGGGAAGTGAAGAGGAACATGAAAAATAGTGTTTGAAACAAAATAAGGAAGGGTATATGCCAAGTTCAACCGGAACAAATGGCAATAATGACGCTTTTCAGGCCCACTCAGTTATACATGAACTCCAAAATTATTTTCAATAGACCTTTCGAACTCGTATTCAAGAAACCTAATCAATTGAACATGCTGGCAGGCATGGGATTTGGTAGACAAATCCAAATAAGATTCATAACGGAGAACGCGGAATCGACGAAAAGAGGAAAGGACAAATTACATAAGATCATTTCTAAATCACGACTACTAACGAGGTTGAACAATAATCCTAAATTCTCTCATTATTTTGACCGGATTAGTGAGGCCGGCACGGTCCCAACAATAACGTCATTTTTCATCTTGCATGAATTAACAGCAATGCTACCTCTTTTTCTACTATGGTGGCTATTCTATAACCTCGATATCTCTGATGATCTTAAGCTGCCCAACTTCTTAAACGGATTGATGGAAAGTTGTCATGCTGCTATGGAGAAATTTGTTGGTAAGAGATATCAGGAATGTCTCAACAAAAACAAACTGATCTTATCTGGCACGATAGCTTACGTTACAGTGAAATTACTTTATCCGATACGTATTTGTATTAGTATTTGGGGAGCCCCATATTTTGGTAAATGGTTGTTGCTTCCTTTTCAAAAGCTAAAGCACCTTATTAAGAAATAGAGCATTTTTTTCTTTTTTTTTTGTTCCTTGAAGCGGATTATTGTTTTCAATTGATGTTGCCGATTCGGCATATGATTTATAGATTCTCAGTATATTGTGTTAGTTAAATATGTGTTTTGATCATTTTTTGATTTCGTCATGGAAAGTTCTGATTAAAAGAAAATCGTAGTAACTTTTGAACAAAACTAAATAGCATATAATAAAAATCTTAGAATATTAAGTGATTTAAGTTAGGTCGCACTTCTTTTTCCCGTTACAATAGCTGAAGCAATATTTAACAATTACTGCTGTAAAAGAAGAAAGGATACGAGAAGGGACTAAAACGAAGAGAGAAGGTGAAAGAACATATTCGAGGTGATAGTTTTGAAAATTTGTTATTACATTTGAAATTAAGCCCGTATTTTGTTTTAACAAGAAGAGAAAGCAATGTATAATGGCAAGGATAGAGCACAAAACTCTTACCAGCCAATGTACCAAAGGTCTATGCAGGCCCAAGGACAACAGCAATCTCAATCTTTTGTGGGAAAGAAAAGTACAATTGGAAGTGTACACGGGAAACCGCCAATGTTGATGGCCAATAATGATGTTTTCACCATTGGGCCATATAAGGCAAGAAAGGACAGAATGAGAATATCCGTTCTAGAAAAATATGAAGTTATAGGCTACATTGCTGCGGGTACATACGGTAAAGTTTACAAAGCGAAAAGGCAAATCAATTCAAGTACAAATTCAGCTGATGGGTTTAATCTAAATGGTAGCAACGCAAAACTCCCGCAGTTTGACAGCGCACAAGCAAAATCAACAGCTTCACTGGATATGCAGACAAATCCAAACGCCTTAAGAGGAAACTTAATAAAGGATGAGAGGATAACTCCAGGCAGGATACGAACCACTAGAGATGATGGATCATCTCAATATAATTCGCAAAAACAAACTCCTAGTAAAAAACCTTTAACCGTATTCTATGCTATCAAGAAGTTTAAGACAGAGAAAGACGGTGTAGAGCAGTTGCATTACACAGGTATCTCCCAAAGTGCTTGTAGGGAAATGGCATTATGCCGAGAACTGAACAATAGGCGTTTAACTACGTTAGTGGAGATTTTTTTGGAAAGAAAATGTGTTCATATGGTGTACGAATTTGCGGAGCATGATCTCCTACAGATTATTCATTTCCATACTCATCCAGAAAAAAGAATGATACCGCCAAGAATGGTTCGATCTATTATGTGGCAGCTTCTAGACGGTGTATCGTACCTTCATCAAAATTGGGTTCTTCATCGTGATTTAAAACCGGCAAATATCATGGTTACGGTAGATGGATGTGTTAAAATCGGGGATTTAGGTCTGGCAAGGAAATTTCATAATATGCTACAAACTCTCTACACCGGGGATAAGGTGGTCGTCACCATATGGTATCGTGCACCAGAGTTACTGTTGGGAGCTAGACATTATACTCCTGCCGTTGATTTATGGTCTGTCGGTTGTATCTTTGCAGAATTGATAGGCTTACAGCCCATATTCAAAGGCGAAGAAGCTAAACTAGATTCTAAAAAGACTGTTCCGTTTCAAGTAAATCAATTACAAAGGATCCTTGAAGTTCTTGGTACCCCGGATCAAAAAAATTGGCCTTATTTGGAGAAGTATCCAGAATACGATCAAATCACGAAGTATCCTAAATATAGAGATAATTTGGCTACATGGTATCATTCTGCGGGAGGAAGGGACAAACACGCATTAAGTCTTCTTTACCACTTGCTAAATTATGATCCGATCAAAAGGATTGATGCCTTTAACGCTTTAGAACATAGTTATTTCACAGAGAGTGATATACCCGTCAGTGAGAATGTATTCGAAGGACTAACTTACAAGTACCCAGCAAGAAGAATTCACACAAACGATAACGACATCATGAATCTCGGATCAAGAACCAAAAACAACACACAATCTTCAGGAATCACTGCAGGCGCCGCTGCAAATGCTTTAGGTGGGCTTGGTGTTAATAGAAGAATTTTAGCAGCTGCAGCAGCTGCGGCCGCTGCAGTTTCAGGAAATAATGCATCAGATGAGCCATCTCGGAAAAAAAACAGAAGGTAGGCTTTTTTTTTTTTTTACATATCTACATTGTTATTGCATGAGGACTGTTATTATTACATTTATAATTCTTTTATAATTTTTGTAATACTTAAATTTGTATACTGTCTAGATATCTTTAATCTACTTTAGTAGCACATGCAGGTGCTGATATAAAGTCAAAAATGAAAACATGAACTCATTTTTCATGAAAAAAGTGGACGAGTCCGGAATCGAACCGGAGACCTCTCCCATGCTAAGGGAGCGCGCTACCGACTACGCCACACGCCCTGTATTTGTTGGAAAATAAAGGTGTTATATTTGATAATACTGGAGACTTAAGAAATCCTATATCTCAGAGAAGTAACCTGTTACAAAAATATTTTATAAACATGATTCACGATAAGTTACTTATCTTACATATAAGATCTAAATATAACTAAAGGGTAGAAGCACAGATTCTCGGCTCTAAGCTAATTGTTCTTGTAGTTATATATTTCGGGTGCTACATTCAAGCAATGCCCACGTTCTGGAATATAATTGCTAATGTGGTGCTAATCTCTTGTCTGGTTTATATTGATTCATTTCAACCACATTGGTAGATTTCTACCTCGGCTACAGTTGGGGTATTTCAATTTGAGATACAACAAGATATAAGAGATATAATACGACAAATATGTGCAACGTACATTACTGCGAACGCTCACATTGAAGTATGCCTGGATCAGAATGCTCACGAGGGAAATAAAAGAGTAGTTTATTTTATATAGGTGTCCCTCACTTGTTCACCAGAATGAAAATACGCCACATGTTACTCATGCACTTATAGCAATTCACTCGAAATTGGGTTTTCTGACATACCATGTACTTTTATTTACAGTTGTCCTTTACACTCTCTGTGTCAAAGATTATTGTAATAGAGTCACAAAATAAAGATTTTTTGGATAGGTAAGAATTATCTATCTAATTTGTTAAAAATATTGTACATATGTAAAAGAAAACAATATATAACCACAGGAATATGACCGAAGCTATTACTTTTTACCATGCTTTCTTTTACGCTTAAACCCAATTATCCTTTTTATATCATCATCCATTTTTTTGTCATCGGAATTGGCTGGAGTTGTTTCTTCTTCCTTCTTTGCCTTCTTGTTGGACTCGCTAGCATCTTTGTCAGCTTCATCATCTGGTCTCGTTCTCTTGGTCCTTGCTTGTTTCAACTGTTCTCTTCTTCTCTTAACAACGTTAGCATTTTCAATGGCAAATTCAACGCATAAACATCTCCCTTTCCCTAAGTCAGCGTCTACTTCTTTTTTTTCTTCATCATTCAACCCTTCCAAAATTTCATCGGTAGTAACAGCATGACAATTCAACCATCTCAGGCCCATTAACGCATTCTTATGATCTCTGAATTCTACAAAACCATAACCTCTACTTCTTCCTGCAGTAGAACCCTTAACTTCCATGATGACCTTGGCTTGCTTTACAATACCACTTTTTTTATCTTTCTTCTTCTGAGATTCAATTTCGTCTGGGCCCATGAACTTGTATTTTTCCTTCGTTGATCTAATGATTTCTTCCTTACTCAAAGGATGTCTTTCATTATTCTTTACTTCTGTGGCAAATCCTACCACAGCTTTACGAGCCAATGCTTTTAGAGCTTTATCGTTCATTGCTCTGGGAAGATTTCTGATAGCCAATCTAGTCATCGATAAATGTAGAGATGGGTTCTTTTTCAGTTGTTCCACTCTCAATTTATAGGATTTTTCTCTGATTTCCATATCAGTGTTGGTTAACAAGTCTGCCATCTTTGAGCCCTCAACAACTCTACCTTCATTTAATAAATACAAATTACGTCTATCCTTCTCACCTGGAGCTTTACCTAGAACTTCCTTTCTCTTAGCTGCGTTCCTTTCAGCCATTCTACCAGCGTCCTCTCTTACCAATGTTGGTGTGATGGACAAGACACGGCCCTCATAAACATATTGAGGCATGACGTCATCACCTATCAACAAAGAGGTAGAGCCAGCAACTGGTGCATTCTTGACACACTCATTGTATGTGTATTGGTCTTTGAAAGCTACAAAAGCTGTACCTTTAGCTAGTCCTGTAGACTTATCGATAACAGGCAATGCGTACTTCACGCTACCAAATTTACTAAAGTGGGCAGCCAAAGACTCTTCAGTAGCGTCATAAGGTACGTTACGAACAAAAATAGAAAAGTCTTCCCTTTTGTTTTGCACTTTTCTTGTTGGTTCTTCTGTTTGAATTGAATCATCACCTGATTCTATATCCTCTTCTAAATCTTCATCCTTATCTTCCTCGTCTTCACCATCTTCTTCATCGTCTTCAGACTCATTACTGCCTTCGACATTAGCTTCTGGTTGAGCTTTTTTGTAATCTTCCCATCTGTTCTTTTGAACAGCAAAATCAACAGCCACTTTTCTACCATCAATTGTTAAATCTTTGGTGCCTTCTAAAGCAATTCTACAGTTACTGATTTTCTTCATGGTAACAAACGCAAATCCACATAATTTACCATCACGCTTTCTTGGAATAGTAGCTTCTACAACAGTACCGTATCTACCAAAAATCTTTTTCAGTTTGGTTGGATCACGGCAGCTCCATGGCATATTCCTAATGATCAACTTAGGCTTACCTTTTAGCATAGAGTCTTCATCGTCAACCTCATCCTCATTTTCAGTTTTCTGAACTTCAGTTTTCTCAAAAGATTTTGGTGCGCTCTTTTCAGCACCTTCAGATGACTTCTTTGAACGATCTCTTCTTTTGGCAACATCTACTCTTAAGACGTGTCCATTAAATTTAGTCTTTCTAGCTTTAGCCAAAGCTTCCTTTGTATCATCTTCTACAGCAAAACTAACAAACCCGAAACCTCTGGATCTTTTGTTGACATCCTTGACAACAACCGCATGCTTAATTGGAGCAAAGTTAGAAAAGAAATCTGCTAGCTGTTCGTCTGTGACATCTTGAGGAATAGATCTGACGAATAAGGTCTTCATGTCTAAACCATTATCATTTTGTTTTGAGTTGTTGCTCTTAGGTCCTTCAACCTTCTCTGCTGTCTTCTCCATTTCACCTTTACAGCTCTAGTATTGTTTCACGCCTTTTTAATAGTTCACGAAGAGTTTCTTACTAATACTATTGAGAGAATCAGGCATTTAGTATTTAACCCAAGACGAACGATGAGATGAGATGAGGTTTTGAAATTTTTCAGTGAAAAATTATTTTTTTTCTCTTCGGCGTTCTTTGGGTAACCCTATGAGAAAAAGAACATGCATGACAGCTAGTCATTATTCAATACAAATTTAAAAATTTACAACGTCTATATTATATATCAGCCTTATATCCTACCCATTGTTTCATTAGCGAATGCCTTTAGTTCTGGTTCGTTGGCCGGTATAATGTTGTATATTTCTTTTAAGCCCTGTATGTCTTTCTCTTTGCCCGCCAGTTGAATTGCATTGTAGAAACTCTCACAATCCACATACAATTTCTTTTTTTCTTGGTAAGAAAGACCAGGTATCATATTGACATAAGAAGCAGCTTCTTTTATATGCCCTCTGCTTCTCAGATATCTATAAAAGGGCATGTAGCCAATTGGTGATTTCTTTGACTGAGCAAATTGCATCAGTTGGTCAAATTTCTTGGTTTCAACCAACATTCTACATTTTAAGTGATACAGCTTCTTTTCATTTACTTTAAACTTTTTCACTATTTCCTTTACCTGCTTTTCTTGTCCTGTTTCGATCAATTTCGAAAGCGTTTGATCCAATGTCATATCAGTGAATGAAATACCAAATCTTTTGCCTAGCGACTCCTGGTATATCCACAATTTTTCTTGTCTTTGAAGCTGCCCGGTGACATCGCTAGCCATTTCACTGTTCTGAATTTTGCTATAAAGATCTCTAATTTGTGGTAAAAAGCTGTGTAAAGATTGTTGTTCCTTTCCTTGCTGCAATAGGACGTGAGCCAAATCAATAAATCGATCTGTTTGACGATAGAAATCGTACAAATAAGCTTTATCGTTCCTCATGTAATAAATATACAAAGGGTTGTTGGACATATCAAGTATCAAAAGCTTTGTTAATTGAGAGTTTGTTAATTTTTTCGAAAGTGCAACCAAAAGTGAAACCGTTAAACTAGGATTTTGTACTTGAACACACTCTTTGAGCGCCAAACTATCGTCATCAAGTTTGAAAAGCTGCTCAATTTTGGCTTCTTCGTTCTTTTCTAATAAAGCTAAATCTCGAGATAACTTGAACCGTCCTTCTAAATATGCAACGTTCGAAATAGCAATCATTTGTATTGTATCCATATCACCTACAAAATCCAACCGGGATTTGATTGTTTCTAGCATTTCATCATCCTCCAGGTCAGGACTATCTTTGATTTTGTCTTTCGCCCACTCAGTAAATACGTATCCCAAGAGGATTGGATTATCAGCCATTTTGCATATCCTTATGCATTCATAATACTTGTGGTACGCCAGTAGCCTATCAATGACACCTTTAAGAGAAATACTCTTGTACTCCTCCGCAGTCAAAAAAATACCAAAACTTCTGAAACAGTTCAATAATCTTATTATCTTACAGGCGTCCACGAATATACCCGCATCAAAGGACTTGTAATGTAAAGAAGCTTTCCCAAAGGATGCGGCATTCAATAGTGTCTTCTGCATTTTGGGTTCGAATTCATCTACCGCGGCAGTAATACAGTCCAGTACACCCCTTTTTAAATCGAAATTCTTCAATATCTCAATCGCTTTGGGCGCGTGATCCTCCAGTAAACTAAATGAATCTAGCAACATAGCTCCCGGCTCGGTTGAGCCAATTCTAAAGATATTCGAAGTTTGTTGTTGCACTCTTGATAAAAAGTAAAGTTTTTCAGTAGTGATGACTTTCAAACCATCAATTTCCGCCCTTAGGTTCGTTACATTATATGGGTACCAAAATGTTACATACAGACCATCCGGTCCGTACAATTTGATCTCGTCTTCGAAGGAGCAAGCAATACTATCATTGCCACACCAACATATATCATCTGGTGTAGAGTCCAAGTCGTGCTCCATCAATATTCTTGTGGGATCTTTAAATATTTGTAACTTATTGTACTTCATGTTATAAAGGCAAATAAATCCCCTAGATGATATTTTTACCTTGTGCCATGAGGAATCTGCTATCAGCTTCAGTAGCGTCCCATTTGAGGTATTCACCTGGTACACGTGGTCAACATCTAGTAGAATGATAACTTCATCATTGCAACTCCAATGGTTTTTTGTTAATAGATTGTACTTTTTATCTTTATTCTTATAAAGCAGTTCCCATTCATTTCCGTTTAACTTGTATATATCGCGAGAGTCTTTTAACAGCATAATTCCATTCTGATAATCCCAGATTGTATCCACATTTGAGTCTTCCAATGGCACATTCTCAATTATCAGTGGTGTCCAACTTTTCACAATCCTTACGGAGCGACTCGTTACCAATATCAGCTTTTCGTTCTTATCAAATTCGAATTTTATTATATCTTCATGAGTTTTCAGTAAGTTAATCTTACCCAGTAACTGTCCAAAATAGTCGTATATCTGTATAAAGTCTTGGATTTCTACTGCAATGACAGTTAATGACAACGCACATCTAAAGTCTTCGTATTGAGTCGGCCATTTCAACTCGCCAATGGCTCTATTTCTATAAAATACATCTTTTAACTTTTCCCAATCAAAGCTAGGGTTCTTCATTATATCAAATGAGCGAGAATTGGGGCCTGCTTTTCTGTGTTTCCTTTTGTTGAGGTTAGGAGAAAATTGATCTTATGTTACCATTAGGGATATATTTCAATTTTTTTTTACGCCAATTTCTATAAGCGATATTACTATTAAGAGCTTTGGCACACTTGAAGCAAGCAATAAAAAAAATAAAAAAAAAAAAGAGCTCACCTGGTGAAAGTTTCCCGAATCACATTAAACAAGCTCCAGCCAAATGTCTCAAGATCCAGTTACTCTTGTTTCAAAGGATAATAAAGAGTACGAAATATCACGATCTGCAGCTATGGTTTCACCAACCTTAAAGGCTATCATTGAGGGCTCCTTCAAGGAAAGCAAAGGCAGGATAGAACTCAAGGAATTTGATTCGCACATTCTAGAAAAAATTGTGGAATACCTGAATTACAACTATAAATACAGCGGCGTTGACGGAGATGAAGATGAAGATATTCCAGAATTTGAAATACCGACTGAAATGTCGTTAGAGCTGCTACTTGCAGCAGACTATTTGAATATTTAAAAAATACAAGGTAAAAACACTATTTCAAAACAAAAGACCACGCATTGATGCTGAACGTATCGAATCGTGAATAGATAACGCACCGGTATGGGCCCAGACTATCCGCGACTCAGGTGCAAGGTTGGGACGGGGTGTGAGGTATCGTTTTACACTATATATATGTGGATGCCATTATACAACATATAACGACTAGCTAAATAGTTTTTTTTCTTTTTTTTTATGGAGTTATCACAAGCAACCCGAACCTCTATGTGCATGGCTGCTGCCTTGGAGCAGGCATCTTCTTTTTGCAGGACCTATCCGTATACATAACAAGGTGATATATCCTTATGCTCTTGCAACCAGATATAAAGATGCTGTCCTTCAAGAGTCCGTAGTGCCACCCTAACGTCTACCACCTCTACTCAGACATCTCTGCAAATGAGCCGCCAGCCTATTTGCCGATACGTCTCTTCCACAATTTTCACAGTGAATATATTGGGACGACTCTTGTTGTTTGTGTTGTCCATTGATATCAAGAGAGCCGTTCAGGTCGTGGTAGTAGCTGTGAAGGTCCGGATACCTTGTCTTCAGCAGCTGTTGTTGAGTGGTTTCCTGCGCCACGATGTCCTGGATGAGCGTAGTCAGCAGGTTATTAAGTATCCCATTTGAAATAGAGTCTATGGTAATAGTTTCTTTGGTCATCACAACAGGAAACCCCGCAGCCCACGAAATAGAAAGGTTGTTCTTTTTGCTCGACCGACCACACGCTATGATGTTTTGGAACGCTTCAGATCGAGCACGTATAGTTGTCTGTGACATTATAGATCTGGAAAGGAAAAGGGCCATTTTTACATTGTTTCAAACATAAAATATAAAAAGGTTACCCTGTATTGAGTCGTATGTAATATAGATAGAACTACCTGGTATGCGGTGAAAGGAGGGAACGGAAAGCACACTTATTTGAAGACCTTACCGTCAACGATTTCCTTTGGTTCGCCATTCACGGATACTGGCTTGTCCCAGGCCCACATGTCGTTGACGAATTCCTTGTCATCCTTGCTAGATGGGTCCAACTTGGTGTAATCGAAGGACTCCCAATCTGGAGCGACGTCGAAGGCTGGAACGTAGTCTTGGCCTCTGACCATAAAGACACCGGTGATACCGTTGTCATTGTTTTCGCCGTAGACGGTGAGACAGCCGAACATATACTTGGTGGAGCCGGTCAACCTGTTCAAGAACCCACCGATCAGATTGTTGGACATGAAGGTCAAGGTCAACTCGTCATTGTACTTGTAGGTGACCTTCCAGAGGGAGTACTCCTCCGGGTTGTAGTGCTCCCAGAACCAGGGCAAAGCCACCGGTCTAGTGTCTGCGTTGGAATACATTCTCTTCCAGTCATCCAAGGCGAAGGTGGGCTTGCCTAACAATTCCAGGGGGTGCTTTGGCTTGTGTAAAGGAGGTGCCCTCGCGGCTGCTGCTCCGGCTGCTGCTGGTGCTGCTGGTGCTGGCTTGGCTTCATCCTTCTTCTTACGAGGGGGGGACAATGGCTTATCGGTGAACTCAAAGCCCTTGTACTCGTCCTTCAAAAAGTGGGAGGCCCTGACGGTGTTGAACCATCTGACGATGGCCGGATGCTGGGCCCTCCACTCGAAGCCAAACAGGTTTTCGAAGAACCTGGTGAAGATGGAAGCGGCGACTAAGTCGGCCAAAGACACGTGCTCGGTGACCAGATAGGTGTTGTTCTGCAACCTGCCATCGAAGATGTCGACCATCTTGGCAATGGCGTCCATGGCGGCGTCGACGTTTTTCTTGTTGTAGGGGACATCGCCCTTTAAAGGGGCAACGGCATTGACCATCTGGATACAGAAGTCGTTGTTGGCCAGCGACTGCCATCTAATGATCTGTGCTTGGGCGTTCAAGTCGTCTTCGGCACCGAGCAGCTGCGTCTTCATCTTTTCATCCTGCGAAAGCTTGACCAGATAGTAGTTGATGGCCATGGCCTCGGTCAACTTGAAGCCATTTGGGCCCACGAAGGCCGGGACCTTCTTCAATGGAAAGTCTTTGGCGAACTGCGCAGCAGCGCTTTCAGGCGCAACAACATTAATATCCAGCTTCAAAGCTTTGACAAGGCCTCTTGGGACCCAGGTTCTAATTCTGAAATTTGCGTATAAAGTACCTTGTGACATCTCTTGCAGACGTGAATATATGTATGAAAATTTTTTTTACCTGTGCGAGTGTTTGTGTGTGTCTGTGTACTTATGTCTTTCTATATACCAACACAGCTAGAAGAGCAGCACGAACGTCAGAAGAAGAGGAAGAAGAAGAAGGGGACCGTAAGCACGCAAACAGTCACATCAAGTGCTGCAGAAAATAAAAAAGCCAGAAAAACCAAAAAGGACTCTCTGCAGACTATACTGAAGAGGCCTCTCTCGGCGTTGGAAAGCGAAAAACAAGAATCAACGGCCAGTGCCCTGCAGCAGCAGCAAGCGTGAAAAATTCCCCGACTAGGCTCAGCGCGGGCCGAAGATGAAACAAGCAGCGGTGGCTTGCACGGGCCTTGCATGCATGCGAGGCAGGCGTTGGGCTTTGCTTATAAGCAGCGCTTTCGCCACTTGATATACGGGCTGTTCTTTACATCTGTTTCGTGCCGGGGCTACTATTACGTTTGTTTGCTTTTTTGCGGTTTCCGGTTTGCGATCTCGCACTATATAGATCAAACGCAGTTTAAGGAATCAGCAAGCCTTGGAAGCACTGTGCACCAGCTATAGGAATATCTACAGAGAACAAGAAGACAGAAAGTGAAAATGGCTGTGTCAGAGCGTTTGAGAACAGCTGGCGAGAGTACATCTGTAGCTAGAGTTTCGTACCCCAGTGGAGATGCGGAAGCAGATACGAAGAGTGGCAGCAGCTGCAGCAGCAGGAGTCCGCCAGACGGAAGCGCGATTGGCCAGGAGGAAGAGTTAGAGCAGAGCCCGGAGGAGGAGGAGGAGGTAGCTGCAGACCATGCGGACGTTGAGGCAGCTGCTACGAGGAAGAGGAAGGTGCAGCCGTTGAAGAACCCCAAGAAATCACTGAAAAGAAGCAAGGTCCCGGCGCCGCTGAACTTGTCGGAGAGCAATAACAGTACACACGGCACGAATTCTAGGGAGGGTAGTCTGGCTTCGTCGAACTCGGCGTATTTCCCGCCCATCAGCAACCAGAGCATCAAGAGTGCCCCCGCGAAGGTCACACAGCATTCCAAGTTCCAGCCTCGCGTGCAGTACCTGGGGAAGGCCAGTTCGAGGCAGTCTATACAGGTGAATAATAATAACAGCGGCAGCAGCAGCACCAACTACGGCAAGGCACCCATGCCCTCGGCGGGTATGATGACCGCGATGAACCCTTACATGCCCATGAACCGGTACATAATGTCTCCGTATTATAACCCGTACGGGCTTCCTCCGCCCCAAATGGCGAACAAGCCCATGATGACACCGTACGGTTCGTACCCATATCCGATGGTTCCTCGGACCTCCGTCCCCTTTGGCATGCAGGCCAGCAGCGCTAGGCCCTACGAGGAGAACGAATACGGTGCCAGCGGCTACAGAAATAAAAGAATGAACGACTTATCCGACTCCCCCCTGAGTGGCACTGCTTCCGTTGGGAAAGCCAGGAGGTCCGACGAAGGCTCAAGAAACTCCAGTGTGGGCTCGAGTGCGAATGTCAGTCCCACACACCAACACACTGATCTGGGCCCCGCTGACGTGATTCATGCAGAGGACTACCACTTCGAAAGAGATCCTGTACTCTCGGCCAACTCTAAAGCTACGAGCACGAGCGCGAGCACGAGCATGAGCAGGGGCAGAGGATCGTCTTCACCACGCACACACGAAGCTGAACCCGAGGAAGACGACGAAGAGGGCACCGACTTGGCCATCGAGGACGGCGCCGTCCCCACGCCCACCTTCACGACGTTCCAGCGCAGTCTGCAGCAGCAGCATTCGCCCACCCTTCTCCAGGGCGAAATCCGACTCTCGTCCCATATCTTTGCCTTTGAGTTCCCCCTGAGCTCGAGCAATGTAGATAAGAGAATGTTTATGAGCATATGTAACAAGGTATGGAACGAATCAAAAGAACTGGCTAAAAAGCCATCGCATCACAGAAAAAGCAAATGATAACAACAAACACACACCAAGGACAATTCAGTACATACATAATCTATATAAGTTGATAAACTACTAAAAACGAGGAAAAATTATTCACCCTATTGATATTCTTCGTTATTACCATCACTAACAACGACAGCGCTGGCTCGCTTTTTTCTTATTTTTGTTTTTCCAGGTTTTTTTTTTTTTTTTTCATTGTAACGGATTTGGCATAGAAGCATTTTTGCTAGAAATAAAACAAAACACCAAATCAAAAATAGCAAAGGAGACAAATCTCTCAACCAGGCTGAGTCTCAATCGGTAAACGTACTTACTACTCGTCACTGACAGCACTTGGGTCCTATTATTTTTTACCTGTACATACTTCCACAGTTTGCAAAGGTGAGAAGAGAATACCTACATCCATACTTTTTTTTTTTTGATAGAGAAATTTGAAGTGGTTAGGACAAGAAAATAGGGAACAATGTCGTTATCTTTAGTATCGTACCGTTTAAGGAAAAATCCGTGTCTGAACATTTTCCTGCCCATTTTGGCCATATTTCTAATATATATTATTTTCTTTCAAAGAGATCAATCCTTACTGGGGCTTAATGGGCAATCGATTTCTCATCACAAATGGGCCCATGAGAAGGAAAACACATTCTACTTCCCCTTCACCAAGAAATATAAGATGCCAAAGTACTCCTATAAAAAGAAAAGCGGCTGGTTGTTTAATGACCACGTAGAGGATATTATTCCAGAAGGTCATATCGCCCATTATGATTTGAACAAATTGCACTCCACACCGGATGCAGCGGTCAATAAGGAGCACATTCTAATTCTGACCCCAATGCAAACATTCCATCAACAATACTGGGATAATTTGCTACAACTGAATTATCCTCGGGAGTTGATTGAATTAGGGTTTATTACACCAAGAACTACCACTGGTGACATAGCCTTAAAAAAATTAGAAAGTGCTATTAAAAAAGTTCAAACTGACAAGAAAACCCAAAGATTCAGTAAAGTCACCATTTTACGACAGAATTCTCAAAGTTTCGATAAGTTGATGGAAAAGGAAAGACATGCTTTAGAAGTTCAAAAGGAGAGACGTGCAGCAATGGCTTTAGCACGTAACGAATTACTATTTTCCACTATAGGCCCTCACACTTCGTGGGTTTTATGGCTAGATGCTGATATCATAGAGACACCGACATCTTTAATTCAAGATATGACTCAACACAACAAAGCCGTCTTGGCCGCCAATATCTATCAAAGATTCTACGACCAAGACAAGAAACAAGCATCCATTAGACCATACGACTTTAACAACTGGCAAGAAAGTGAAACTGGTTTGGAAATAGCTTCACAAATGGGTGAAGATGAGATCATCGTGGAAGGTTACGCAGAAATTGCCACTTACAGACCATTAATGGCCCATTTTTTTGACGCCAACGGGTTACAAAATGAAGAAATGGCATTGGACGGTGTTGGTGGTGGTTGTACTTTAGTTAAAGCAGAAGTTCATAGAGACGGTGCTATGTTCCCCAATTTCCCATTCTACCACTTGATTGAAACAGAAGGTTTTGCCAAGATGGCCAAGAGACTAAACTATGATGTATTTGGTTTGCCAAATTACCTAGTGTATCACATAGAGGAAGAGAACCATTAAATCAGTGACAAAAAGAGATAGCAGAATCTCATACCGTCACATAATCAAGAGATGACATTGAGGTTACCAGTTGAATGAATAAACAAGTACAATCTGATTATATATATATATATATATATATATAATTTACACATGTATATTAAAAAAAAATACCAAATAAAGTGCTAGAGAAACTAAGAAACGTAAATTTGAAGATGAGTTATACTAATATTATTTATAAATTGGCGGTCTTGATTTTTTATTTCTTTCTAGCCTGACAATCATCCATTCAAGAGCATCTTTGACACCTTCCCCAGTCAACGCACTGATTGGTAAAACCCTACTATCTCTAGCGCTTATATGCTCCGCAATTTTATTAAATATTTGTTTGATATCTTGTACTTCCATCCTATCTTGTCTATCCTGTTTGTTAGCCAGCATCAGTATGGGTACACCTTCAACCTCTTCATCCATTACAATTGACTGTAGAGTCGTGGAACATTCGTCTAGTCGTTCTCTGTCTGAACTATCCACTACGAAAATTATACCATGGCATAAGGAATAGTATTCGGACCACATTGATCTTAATGATTCTTGTCCTCCGACATCCCAAAACTTCAATATTTGTTTGCTATCAATGGGTATCGTGGCCACGTTCTGTCCCACCGTAGGCTGTATCTTTTCTAATTCTTTGAATGCTAGTGAGTATTCCTTTTTCAATGTCTCCAGGAAAGTCGTCTTACCTGCATTATCTAGACCTAATATTAGTATTGAATATTGTTCCTTTTTATTCCAATTATTGTAAAGTCCTTTGACTAAGTGAAACATGAGTGCAGTACGCTTTCTATATCTTTACTCCTACCCACGTTTATTTTGGGATCTGGCATTAACCTGAGCTTTTTTTTTTGTTTTCCGTTTACAGTTTTTTTCAGATTATTATGTAAACATATTTTATTGTTATAATCTTTCACATAAAGGTGCAACAAAAGAGATGCGAACTAGAAAAGAGCACACAGAAACTCAGATTTTTCTTAGCATTACTACCACAAACGTTCCCAAAAAAATCTAGATACTTGCTCTGTTATGTAGGTAGAAGAAGTACGCTCTAAACTTGATATAATATTTAACATTCAAATTCTAAAATTACAAAATTTTCATCGCCTAGTAGATGTGAGATAGAATCCATGGTCGCATCACTCGAATTCAACAAAATTTCTCTATCTTCATTCTTGATCAGTTTCCCACCAACCCAATTTAAGTTTTTGAGAAGATCCAACCCATTATTGATTAAATCGTCCCTTAATATATATAATCTTAACTTCATGTATTCAAACCTGAAGTTTTGATCTAGGTTAGACGTCAGCTCTAAGAGAGCAAGCAGCCAATCTTTATTGATGTAGTTGCTGTCGTTATCATGAACACTCTTATTTTTCAATAAAGATGGTAATATAACATGGAAATAATTCTCATTGAGTTTACACCAAATCAACTCTTGTGTAAATAAGGGAAGGTATAAAATAAAATATTGTGAGCCTAAATTCCTCCAGTTGTAACCGTCTTTATCATTTCTGTTTGCAGGTTGCTTGCTGTTTTCGGTATAAATCAGTCTTTTCAGCGTAGTTTTCATATCGCCCACTAACTTGTTTTTTAACAGTTTAGCAAAAGTTTTTTGCTTGTTCGATTCATTCTTCATTGTGAAGTCACTGCTCAATATGAATTGAGACTCCATGCACAAGATGACATCCCAATAAAAATCGATGATGTCAACCTCTGCAGAAAGATCTAAAGGGACGTCACGCGCGCCAATCCTTGAATCCATTACTAGTCAAACTATAGGTGGAGAGCTTGGGCATAGGCGTACACTTATTGCTCTTTAGCAGGGAGCTAATGGGAAAATGTAAAGAAATACCCAGATTGGAAGGGTCCTGTATGAGCCTTGTCAATTCAGGGTTCTGCAAAGCATTTATTATTTTTGTTTTCTTCTTTTGTATTATTCTAGACATCTTTGATAAAAAAATAGCACTTCCTCGTATTACTATTGCTATTAGCGTGATTCTTGTTATTTTATCCTATACCTTCCCTTTCTTCTGCCCACGTACATATATAGTCACCATCGATTATCGCCTTTACTAATAGACGACCCCCCCGTAAAAGACGAGTTGCCTTTCGAAAAGAAAAAAAAATCAAAAGAAGCTACATGTGATATTTACTGAAAGAATTGTGGGTTAATTGCGTTGTGGTATGAATGATGAAAATAACAACACATTTAACGTGAAAAGAACACTGAAAGTTCCATCAAGGTTTTGCACCATTCAGAGAAGATAAATACGGCAAGATGCATATCCTCTTGAGTAAAAAAATAGCACGTTTTCTATTAATATCGGTTGTTTTCGTGTTTGCCCTAATGGTGACTTTGAATCATCCGAGAACAAAGCAGATATCTGAACAGTATTTGACGCCATATCTTCCGACATCGCTGTACCCTATTGCAAAGCTTAGTGTGGAGGAACAAAGACGTATACAGCAGGAAGAAGAAGAGGCCGAATTAAAGCAATCCCTAGAGGAAGCAGCCATTAGAAATGCCACTTACAGTGCCATTAAGGAAAAGATCAAATCATATGGCGGTAATGAAACAACACTAGGGTTTATGGTGCCATCGTATATTAACCACAGAGGGTCACCACCCAAAGCATGTTTTGTCTCATTGATTACAGAGCAGGATTCCATGGCGCAAATTCTACAATCCATTGATGAAGTGCAAGACAAATTTAACAAGGATTTCGCGTACCCGTGGGTTTTCATTAGTCAAGGAAAGATCGACGAGACGAGGAAGGAGATGATTCACCAAGCCATGACCGATTCCATGAATGGTAATTCTGAATTGATCGACATTAAATTTGCAGAAATTCCTGCGGATGAATGGATGTACCCTGAATGGATTGATGAGAATAAAGCGGCAGATTCACTAATCGCACTAGCAAACATCCCAGGTGGTGATTCTAGAGCTGTTAGATATAAAGCGAGATATTTAGCCGGGTTTTTCTGGAGACATCCTATTTTGGATGAGTTTGACTGGTATTGGAGAGTGGATCCCGGTATTAAGTTGCATTGTGATATCGGATATGATTTATTCAGATGGATGCAAGATACTGGGAAAGTATTCGGGTTCACATTGAGTAGGAGTGAGGATAAGGAAGCCAATGAAAAGATTTGGGATACTACAAAGAAATTTAGTAAAGATTTCCCCAAGTTAATTTCAGAAAATAATTTTAAAGCCTTCATTACCGAAAAGGACTCTGACAATTTCAACAATTGTGAATTTACGTCAAATTTTGAAATTGGCAATTTGAACTTCTATAGATCACCTGCGTATAGAAAATTTTTTCATTATATTGACAAAGAAGGTGGTATATTTTACTGGAAATGGACTGAATCTATTATTCATACAATTGGGTTATCGGTGTTGTTGCCAAAGGATAAGATTCATTTCTTCGATAATATTGGATTCCATTATGGAAAGTTTGGTAATTGTCCCTTGAACGATGACATTTGGAACCAATATAACTGTGCTTGTGACCAAGGTAATGATTTTACATTTAGAAAGGGGTCATGTGGTGGACACTACTATGATATTATGAAGAGGGATAAACCTGAAGGATGGGATCATTTACCATAGCAGAATAATGTGTAAGAACAAATTTGGCTATATAAATATATATATATATATATATATATATATATATATATGTAGTATATATAATTTATTTTTCAAGTTCGTAGAAAATGGAAAAACAAAATTAATAACATTCATGTAAACGTAGAAAGAAAGACGGACGTGAGATAAAGAATATATAATAAATGATGAACAGTTAAAAGTTGCATGTATTGTTGCGTATTTTTTTTTCTTTTTGACTTTTTTTAATCAAATTTTAGTCTTTAATGAGTCATTGGATATGAGCATGCAAAATGCAATGGTATTCTCGAGGAGAAATAAAAAAATCCAACCTTTTTAGTAAAAAAAAAAAAAGAATTTATTAAACGTGCTTTTTTTTTGGTTTTATTCTTATTTTGTGGATTTTTGAATGAAAGGATGAGTGGTAGGCGATATGCTAGAAGCCGTGGCAACTAGCGGATGAACGATATTTCATTCTTGGCGGCACCTTGCGTTGAAGTCATGAATCAACATTTCTTCAATTTCATTGTCTGATTCTTCTTGAATTGCAGGGCTTGTACAGTACCTGGAACTCTGGCTCACGCTAGAGTTTGATAACGTGGTTTGGCCTTGTTCCTGCCAAATATTGGATGATGATGACGACACAGGGGAGTAAGCACTAGTGTTGGTGTTAGCGTTACTGTAATTGTAGTTGAGGTATGACGAAGTAGTGGAGGGGGGGGAAAAAAAATCCGAATGTAGGGCCTCAGGGCTCTTTTGAGGTGGGGAGAGCGGATACTGTGGAGCGAAGTAGTTTGTGCTGGAAGCAGAATGAGAGATGTCTGTATTAGCAGACATCGGAGGTGACATGTAAGTGGAGAACGAAGCGGATCTAGTGTGAGAGAAGTAGTTATTGTGCGAAGAGGGCGCAATTTCAATAGGCCCTTTGCTGTTCATTCTCAACCCGTTTGGTAGAACGTGAGCGTTAACGCACTTGTTACCGAATTTACAGTTGCCCTTCGCAAAATATTTACAAGGTAAATTGTTCGCAGAGTTGATGATGTCTTGGGAGTGAGAAAAGGGGCACGACAGGCCAGCTTGACAATTGCCCATCTTGAAAAACTTGCATGGCACGTGAGAGTAGTCCTTCTGCTGCTGAGTATTGTTTTTTGTTATTAAGAGATGTTCCATAATGATCTTCTGCTGGTGAGACGAAAAGGGAAGTTGATTAGCGGCATTGTAATTTTTTGGCAAGTTTATGTTGGTAGTGTTACTATTGAAAGATCTTGGTATATTTTGAAGATCTTGGACCTGAGATGTAAAAATTTCGTTTGATGATTGGGAGCTTCTTCTTGCATTGCTGCCCGGACGGTTTAATACGGACATATTATCAAAGGCATCCATGGTTTCAGCGAGTAATAGTATTAAGATCAAATAAAGTAGTTAGTGGGGAAAGATAATCGTAATTGTCTTAGAGATGACGAATCGTAGATCTGATAGTATGTAAAAAAGGGGACGAGTCAAGAGAGAGGGGGCAAGACAAATGGTAGAGAGTAGCAACTGAAGAATTCTGTTTTTATATTCCCAGGAGGAGGAAGGGGAGAAAGCTTGAAGATTAGAAGATCCCCGTACTGTAATTATGGGATGCACCAAGCACCAAAATTCAAAACCTATAATTGCAAGATAAGCGCGATGCGCATAAGAACGATAAAAAAGATAAAGGTGGAATGGAACGTATCTGTGGGTACCTTAATGATAAAAAACTACTGCACCACAACATGTTATTCTCCACATCATTTCACCACTACATTTCCATATGGTACCTGCTGCTGATATGGCAGTACGACGCTTCTCTGGCGCCTCTCTGGCTCGTTTCTTCTTATCCAGCGTCACACTGTGGCGGACTCGTGCGAATGTGGGTGAGTCTTGATGCTTTTAGGGGCGGGGGAGCAGGAGCGGCGAGGCTTCCGCCGCTCCGAAACAGCAGGAGGGCACTCTTGACGGCATGTTACCCTCTGGGGCCTGGTTTTTCCAAGAACATCGGATGAACTGGATAGAGTGCAATGAAAAGAAATGAACACCACAGTCATCATGGAGCGTGTAGTGTAGGTGTTCGAAAATCTGCAGACCAGGCATGAGCGGATACACGGGGAATAATTACAGCAGGTATTCATCCACCCCTCCAAGACAAAGAGGGAACTACCACGCCAGACGAGGAAGGGGTGCAACGGGCGGATCGTACTATAGAGGCGGCAGCACGTCTTATGGTGCTAGGTATAGCGGCAACTACGAGCAGCAGCAGCAGCAGCAGGAGGCGGACTCGAGACAGCCCGGTGCGTACTACAGAAGCGGTAGCACCGACACAAGGCCCTTCTACACGGGTAACAGCAGGCAATATCCAGCGCAGCCCCACAGATACAACAGTAATGCGAGTGCGTTCCATGCGCCATACGGAGCCAATAGCCCGGATGCGGCCGGCAGTCTCACGGGCGACCTGCGAGACGACTACGACTACGAGGACAAACGGCCGAAGTCCAGATACCAGAACACTGAGGCGGATTATCCGCCTCAGCAGCCTATAAGCAGTAGCAGCCCCAGCAACGGGCTTCCGCCGCCGCATTCGGTATCCTCCGTGGCCAACAATAGGCCGTATCACAATAACGTCTATCCATACGCCAACAACAACAACCACTATAGTAACTACCACCATCGCGAGACACCGCCACCTCCTCCGTCGGAAACCCACTATGGCAGAGGTTACCCAGCACACGCAACCGAAAAAAGAAGTAACAGCTCCTCCGGAAGCATAACCAAGAAGAAAAGAGTAGTGGATATGAAAGACTCGCCGTTCCTGTACCTGACGGATTTCGACAAAAATACCAAGAGAACAACCAACGCTGACAGCGAATGCGACAAGGTAAGAGTCGTGTTCAACGAAAGCGAATTCATTGATACCACTCTACAAGACCTACACCTTAAAGTCAACTCTAACGAGCTAGAGTTGCGACTCCTAAATAACCAGTGCAACAAGCATGCATTGAACATACAGCTGACCCAGGAGAAACTGGACTCGTTGTTGTTGATGCAGTAGACGCGACATGCTTCTAAATAACTCTATAGATTTAAGAAGCGAAAACTAGAAAGAAAAAAAAAGAAAACTCAAAACCGTTGAGTACGGTGAGCCTGCGAGATTGCGACCACTACCGCCGCAAAGCGTGTCAGCCATCTAGAGGGACCGGTATCTGTTTATTTATCCCACGTTTCTTCCCTTCTCGTCTCGACCACGCTTCTCTCTCTCTCCTGGCTGCGCACTGGCACCGCAGCAACCCACACCTCACACCCCCGCATATTTACTATCGCCGAAACGGTCACCTCGCGTTCGCGTCGCGTCGCGCCGCATCACCACCACTGAACCAAGCTTTCTGCGTCATTTCCTCCTTTCCCGGCGACAACCTCCGCCCCGAGAACAAAACTAATCTTTCGCTAAGCCATCTTTTTTTTCTTCTTCTTGTTCTTCGTTGTTTTGCCTATTTTCGTCTTCGCTTCTCTATCCTTAGCCAAGCGCCCTGAGCGCAGCTTTCTTCCCTTTCACGTTCAGTGCCGATATTCCTCAGTTCCTTCCCCTCTTGTTATATATAGACTTTTTCCACTTGAAAAAAATGAGACTGGAAGGAGTACCAGGAGGGAGGCTTGAGCCAGCTGTCATATTATACTTATAGTTTCTATTTCAGTTTAATTAAAAAGCGTCAACTTGACATCCTATTTTATTTTGCTTCGTATGCTTTGTGTTCTGTAACCTGCTACAATATTTACTATCTGTTTTCAAATAAACAAACAAACAAACAAACAAACAAAACAAACAAACAAACAAACAAAACAAACAAACAAACAAACAAACGCATAAGACACTATCATAAGTCGCATTTGCTCTACAAATATCGTTCTAACTCTCCACTGTCGCACCCATTATGAGAAAAGAACTAAAATACCTTATCTATTTCAACGTGATCCTGGTGTTGTTCATAATACAATACACGTTCGATCTGCTAACGCTGTGTATCGACGACACTTTCAAAGACGCCATACTGGAGGAAGACCTGAATCCCCCGCCCAATGTTGCCCCCAAGCCCCAGCTAATCCCTAAGATTATCCATCAAACTTACAAGACAGAAGAAATCCCCGAGCATTGGAGGGAAGGTAGACAGAAATGTCTCGACTTGCACCCGGACTACAAGTACATCCTATGGACAGACGATATGGCCCACGAATTTATCAAGGAAGAGTATCCTTGGTTTTTGGACACTTTCGAAAACTACAAGTACCCCATCGAACGTGCTGACGCCATCCGTTACTTCATCCTGTCCCACTACGGTGGTATCTACATCGACTTGGACGACGGTTGCGAAAGGAAACTCGACCCATTACTGGCTTTCCCCGCGTTCTTGAGAAAGACCTCGCCCATGGGTGTCTCGAACGACGTCATGGGATCCGTACCTAGACACCCTTTCTTCCTAAAGGCCCTGAAATCGCTGAAACACTACGATAAGTACTGGTTCATCCCTTACATAACCATTATGGGGTCCACTGGACCCTTGTTTTTGAGTGTCATATGGAAGCAATACAAGAGATGGGGCATCCCTGAGAACGGAACCATAAGAATCTTACAACCTGCCTACTACAAGATGCATACGTACTCCTTCTTCTCCATCTCCAAAGGTTCCTCGTGGCACTTAGATGACGCCAAGTTAATGAAGGCATTGGAGAACCACATTCTGTCATGTGTCGTCACCGGGTTTGTCTTCGGCTTTTTCATACTATATGGCGAATTCGTGTTTTATTGCTGGTTATGTTCAAGGAACTCCAGCAGCGTCACCAAGAGCTGGAAGTTCGGCTCTTTCAAAGCCAAGGTTGCTGCAACTCTAAACTCACTAGGACAAAGACTCAAGTCGACCGGGGGCAGCAGCGACACTACGAATAACACCACCTCGCTATCAAGGCAGCAGAAAAGACTAAGAAAGGACTCGAACACAAACATGATGATACTAAACTCTTCCAGAAACAACGACGTCTACGATCTAGAGAAAAATGATCCTTCAAAACACTTGCTAGGAAGTGACCGCATATAAAAGAATATTACGAAGAAACCAAATAAATACACACTAAACTTCATATTCAAAACTGAAGCGAACAATATCTTAAGGAACTAAAAATAGAAAGAAAATTGAACTGGTCATTAGAATGATCTTTGTATTTTCAAGGCATGCGAGCAAAGAACTTGCTTTACTACTCTTCGCGTTTTCCTCTGCATTTTTGCTTGCACGTGTAACCAATATAATTTCCATTTCCCCATTTCTTTTTTGTGCTCCCTATCCCAACCCATAATCGACCACAGCATCGCGTAACCGTTTTCTAATCGCCCATATCCATTTACCATGATATCACTCTTTTATGATATCTAAGTTTTGCATCTTATATATTTAAATCTATATATATATATATATATATATATATACGAATATAACCCAAAAGAAAAGAAATATTCTTCCATACTACATCAGAATAAGACTAATAGACAGGTTTAGGCCCTTTATCATCACGACGATTTTGTGCGCGTGCTTCCACACGCTTCACCGGACATTAGGGGCAGAAAAAGAATATCCTTTCTACTAAGCGCAACGTAGTCTCTAGCCGTGATAGCCGCCCGATGGGTGTTTCTTTGTTTTTCCGTGTTTCGGTTGCGGACTTTGTTTGTTTTCTTTAGCCTTTCGAGTGACATTACAAAGCTTTACCACATCACTCACCGTCCACCCGAAATGCGTACCTTACAATGACTGACGAATACCACTTTAAGCAGGACTCCTGTCTACCAGCCGGAAGTCCATACGTAACAAACCCATTGGTAAGCGTTATCTGTGATGGCCATCGGTTCTTAAAATAGGCATGTATTATCATTGCAAACCGGTCCAACGTATGCGCGCTTTTTATCACTGCTCCTGTTACCAGCCTGTAGTCTACCAGCCGGTCTCTTGGCCCATTTTGCCGCATTCACGCCGCAGGGTGACCCCGGGCCCTGCCCTAGGGCCGCTTGGCAACGGTGTTTGTTTCTTTTTCAGCGCCTGAAAAAGTTAACAATGTATGTACATCAATTAAGAGCCGGTTGGGCGGAATTTCTCGAGGATCTTCTTCTTTTTCGATCTTTCGGCTATGGCTCTTACATTGTACTCACTACAGCCAGTGTTTTTCAGCTACTATTTTTTTAGCCATGCACGCTGAATCCCGTAGCTTATTTTTTCGACGGTTCTTATGACTATTCTTCAATTGTAGACATCGGTACCCTGAAAGGAAATGTAAACCATATAAATATATCAACCAATCCTGGCTTTCTCAAAAACCATGCTATGAGGTTATGTTCCCTTTCCATAGTGTAGAGAGAACCAAGAACGCTAATAGTATAACAAGAAGAAAACGGAACGGTTTTATCTTTTATATACGTACTCCTTCACTGTTTTCGCCCGTATTCCTAACTGCTCATATCTACCGGAAAGAACTTGAACTTAATTTATTGTTACCGTTACTATTATAAGGAAAAATGTCTTCCACTGACGAACATATCGAGAAAGACATTTCCTCGAATTCGAATCATGGCGATGATCATTCATACGCTAATTCCGTACAATCGTACGCTGCCTTAGATGACCAAGCTGATAATGAGGATATGACGGCTACTTCCCAACTATCACGTCACATAACGAATATCCTATCCAATGAAGATGGTATCGAAAGATTGGAATCCATGGCTAGAGTCATTTCTCGTAAGACCAAGAAGGAAATGGACTCCTTCGAAATCAACGACTTGGATTTCGATTTGCGTTCGCTATTAAACTATTTGAGATCTCGTCAAATAGAACAAGGTATCGAACCCGGTGACTCCGGTGTAGCCTTCAAAAACCTAACAGCTGTCGGTGTAGATGCCTCTGCTGCGTATGGACCCAGTGTCGGAGAGATGTTTAGAAATATCGCCTCTATACCCGCTCATCTTATGAGTAAATTCACCAAAAAATCCGATGTTCCACTGAGAAATATTATTCAAAACTGTACCGGTGTCGTCGAATCAGGTGAAATGCTATTTGTTGTTGGTAGACCAGGTGCCGGTTGTTCTACTTTCCTAAAATGTTTATCTGGTGAAACTTCGGAATTAGTCGATGTCCAAGGTGATTTCTCTTATGACGGTCTGGATCAAAGCGAAATGATGGCTAAGTATAAGGGTTACGTTATTTACTGTCCCGAATTAGACTTCCATTTCCCAAAGATTACTGTTAAGGAAACTATCGATTTTGCGCTAAAATGTAAGACTCCCCGTGTCAGAGTTGATAAAATGACTAGAAGACAGTACGTTGATAATATTAGAGACCTGTGGTGTACCGTTTTCGGTTTGAGACACACCTATGCAACTAAAGTTGGTAATGACTTCGTGAGAGGTGTATCTGGTGGTGAACGTAAGCGTGTCTCCCTAGTGGAAGCTCAAGCAATGAATGCGTCCATTTACTCTTGGGATAATGCTACAAGAGGTTTAGATGCCTCTACTGCTTTAGAATTTGCTCAGGCCATCAGAACTGGTACCAACATGGTCAATAATTCTGCCATTGTTGCCATTTACCAAGCTGGTGAAAACATTTATGAGTTATTCGATAAAACTACCGTTCTATATAACGGTAGACAAATTTATTTCGGTCCTGCTGATAAAGCCGTTGCATATTTCAGTAATATGGGTTGGATAAAGCCAAATAGAATGACATCCGCAGAATTTTTGACTTCAGTGACTGTCGATTTCGAAAACAGAACTTTAGATATCAAACCCGGTTATGAAGACAAAGTTCCAAAATCTAGTACTGAATTCGAAGAATACTGGTTGAACTCTGAAGACTATCAGGAACTATTAAGGTCTTATGAGGATTACCAAGAGAGACATCCTGTTGGAGAAACAAGAGACAGACTAGATGTTGCCAAAAAACAAAGATTGCAACAAGGCCAAAGAGAAAACTCTCAATACGTCGTCAACTACTGGACTCAAGTTTACTATTGCATGATCCGTGGGTTCCAAAGAGTCAAAGGTGATTCCACTTATACTAAGGTTTATTTGAGTTCTTTTTTGATTAAAGCTTTGATTATCGGTTCTATGTTCCATAAAATTGATGACAAAGACCAATCAACCACTGCCGGTGCTTATTCTCGTGGTGGTATGTTATTCTATGTCCTATTGTTTGCTTCTGTTACTTCCTTGGCTGAAATTGGTAATTCTTTCTCCAGTAGACCAGTTGTCGTCAAACATAAATCGTACTCCATGTATCACTTATCAGCTGAATCGTTACAAGAAATTATTACTGAATTCCCTACTAAATTGGTGGCCATTTTGATGTTATGTTTGATCACTTACTGGATCCCATTCATGAAATATGAAGCCGGTGCTTTCTTCCAATACATTCTATATTTGTTGACCGTGCAACAATGTACCTCTTTTATTTTCAAGTTTGTTGCTACCATGAGTAAATCCGGTGTCGATGCTCATGCCGTTGGTGGTCTATGGGTCTTGATGCTTTGTGTTTATGCTGGTTTTGTCTTACCAATTGGTGAAATGCATCATTGGATTAGATGGATTCATTTTATCAATCCTTTAACTTACGCTTTTGAAAGTTTGGTCTCCACTGAGTTCCATCACAGAGAGATGTTGTGTAGTGCCTTAGTTCCGTCGGGCCCTGGTTACGAAGGCATTTCTATTGCTAATCAAGTGTGCAATGCCGCTGGTGCAGTTAAGGGCAATTTGTACGTTAGCGGTGACTCTTATATCTTGCACCAATACCATTTCGCATACAAGCACGCATGGAGAAATTGGGGTGTGAACATTGTGTGGACCTTCGGCTATATCGTATTCAACGTTATCCTATCAGAATATTTGAAACCCATTGAAGGCGGTGGTGATTTATTGTTATATAAGAGAGGTCACATGCCACAATTGGGTACTGAAAATGCGGATGCTAGAACTGCTTCTAGAGAAGAAATGATGGAAGCTTTGAACGGTTCAAACGTCGATCTGGAAAAAGTCATTGCGGAAAAGGATGTTTTCACCTGGAATCATTTGGACTATACTATTCCATACGACGGTGCTACAAGAAAATTATTGTCAGATGTTTTCGGTTATGTTAAACCTGGTAAAATGACAGCCTTAATGGGTGAGTCTGGTGCTGGTAAAACTACGCTATTGAATGTTTTGGCTCAAAGAATCAATATGGGTGTCATTACGGGTGATATGTTTGTTAACGCCAAACCATTGCCTGCCTCCTTCAACAGATCATGCGGCTACGTCGCACAAGCCGATAACCATATGGCTGAACTGTCCGTTAGAGAATCCTTAAGGTTTGCTGCCGAACTAAGACAGCAAAGATCTGTTCCATTGGAAGAAAAATACGAATATGTTGAAAAAATTATTACTCTGCTAGGTATGCAAAACTACGCTGAAGCTTTAGTTGGTAAGACTGGTAGGGGTTTGAACGTTGAACAGAGAAAGAAGTTGTCTATCGGTGTTGAACTGGTTGCTAAACCGTCATTACTGTTGTTTTTGGATGAACCTACTTCTGGTTTGGACTCCCAATCTGCTTGGTCTATTGTTCAATTTATGAGGGCTTTAGCTGATTCTGGTCAATCTATTTTGTGTACTATTCATCAACCATCCGCCACTTTGTTTGAACAATTTGACAGATTATTATTGTTAAAGAAGGGTGGTAAAATGGTTTACTTTGGTGATATTGGTCCAAATTCCGAATCACTGCTAAAGTATTTTGAACGTCAATCCGGTGTGAAGTGTGGTGTCTCTGAGAACCCTGCTGAGTACATTTTGAACTGTATTGGTGCTGGTGCCACTGCTAGTGTTAACTCTGATTGGCATGATCTATGGCTTGCTTCTCCCGAATGTGCCGCTGCAAGAGCTGAAGTCGAAGAATTACATCGTGTGTTACCTGGTAGAGCTGTTAATGATGATCCTGAATTGGCTACAAGATTTGCTGCTAATTACACGACTCAACTTAAGTGCGTTTTACGGAGAACTTTTCTTCAATTTTGGAGATCACCTGTTTATATTAGGGCCAAGTTCTTCGAATGTGTTGCCTGTGCTTTATTCGTCGGTTTGTCATATGTTGGTGTTAATCATTCTATTGGTGGTGCCACAGAAGCTTTCTCCTCTGTCTTTATGCTGCTATTGATTGCTTTGGCTATGATCAATCAACTGCATGTCTTCGCTTTCGATAGTAGAGAATTATACGAAGTTAGGGAGGCCGCTTCTAACACTTTCCACTGGAGTGCTCTGTTGTTATGTCATGCTACTGTTGAAAACTTCTGGTCTACTCTCTGTCAATTTATGTGTTTCATTTGTTACTACTGGCCAGCTCAATTTAGTGGTCGCGCATCTCATGCAGGTTTCTTCTTCTTCTTTTATGTTTTGATTTTCCCAATGTATTTTGTCACATACGGTTTATGTATTCTATACATGTCTCCTGATGTGCCATCTGCTTCTATGATCAATTCTAACTTATTTGCTGCTATGTTGTTATTCTGTGGTATTTTACAACCAAGACAAAAGATGCCTGCCTTCTGGAGAAGATTGATGTACAACGTATCGCCATTCACTTATGTCGTCCAATCACTGGTCACCCCCCTAGTTCATAACAAGAAGGTTGTTTGCAATCCTCATGAATACAACATCATGGATCCACCAAGCGGTCAAACATGTGGTGAGTTTTTGTCTACTTATATGAACAACAATACAGGCTATCTGGTCAACCCATCTGCTACCGAAAGTTGTGAATACTGTCCATACTCTATTCAGGATCAGGTTGTTGAACAATTTAATGTCAAGTGGAGTTACAGATGGAGAAACTTTGGTTTTATGTGGGCTTACATTTGTTTCAATATCGTTGCTATGTTATTCTGCTATTATATTGTGAGAGTTAAGGTTTGGTCTTTGAAGTCCGTTTTGAATTTCAAGAATTGGTTCAATGGTCCAAGAAAGGAGAGGCATGAAGATGATATCAATATTTTCCAAAAGGTACCGGGTGATGAAAGTAAAATCACAAAAAATTAGGCAAACAAGCATTTTTATTTGGTTACACTCACTTTATTTCTAAATTTCAGTTGATAAACTTTGAAGTCTTTTCACATCATTTTTGTCACATTATGGTCATTTTTTATTACTACTTGTTAAAAAGTTTTACACTAATGTTTTATGTATAGAATCCTTATGATTATCTAATATATTAATTATAATATCGTTCGAGAGAACAAAATCTCAAACTTTCGTCGTAACTGAATGGCATCAAGGGCTTGGTTGTCATGAGCTTATATGAAAAACTTCATTTTAGGAGGCACCGTGATTGCTTTTTATTTTATGAGTAAGAGGTGTTTAATTTATCGGGACTTTTTTAGCGGAAAAACGAATGCAAGAAAAAGCGAACGAACACTAGTAAAGACTCTACTTAATATTGAAAAGTACGAAAGTCAATCCCAGTTATTCTTAGGTTAGAATGCAAATATGACGTCTGTCATGTTACACCTTACATTCGATTTGGATATATACTGAGGAAATATTAACTATTTTGATAATTCTCATTTCTTTGTTTCAAAAGCCAATTCATTTGACAAAACGAAGAACGGAGTTTGTAAGTAGAGCATCCATTATTTACAAGTCTAAAGGCATGAGAATACACTACAGATTAAATGATAAAATAGCAAATGTATATGCATATATAAATATGAATCGTGAAGGTATATTTAACCCACGGGTTCTGAAATATTCGATTCTATCTTGTTCATAATAGCACTGATTTCAATTATCCTTGGTTTCTTCTTCTTCAGGTACCAAGGCATGTGCCTCTTCTAATAAATCAGCTAATTCACCAGAACGTGCCATACTTGTAATAACGTCACAACCGCCAACGAATTCTTTATTTACATACAACTGGGGTATAGTGGGCCACTCTGAAAATTCTTTAATACCTTCACGTAGCTCCGGGTCTTCTAAAACATTATAAGCCGCAAATTTAACTGGATCAACACCTTGGTTTCCTAATAACCCTATGGTTGCTCTTGAAAACCCACATTTTGGAAATTCTGGAGTACCTTTCATGAAGAGAACCACCGGGGCTGATTCGATAGCGTCTTGAATAGCTTTTCTTATCTCTGTACTCAAAAACATTCGACTTTGGTGACGAAGAAGGTTCGTTGAACGGAAGATGGGTGAACATGACCTTATAGGGTTGAATTTTGAGAGGAACATATCGATGTTGTAATTTGAGCTTTCCAATAAAAATTATCCTAGATTTATATTGACAAATGGGTGCTTTAGGCGGTCTTAAAATATGCGTGGACAGTTTACAGACTTTCGTTACATTTGAGCTAAGTATCATTTGTCATCAACTACTTTGAAGTTCGCAGCTTAGGAGTCATGTATATATTTTCCGGGTAATCTATTTTGACTAATGCCATATGAATGGCAGCGACAAATAGTAGCATGTTTCTTCTTTCAATATGATAACTATAATCTAAAAGTGCTTCATATTGGCCTATATAATGTTATGATAGAACTGCTTATTCTTAATTATTACTATTGAGCTTTAAAGTTGTATGATGATCTTTTGGTTTCCGTTTTTTTTTAATGTTATAATCTCTAGTATAAACATTATACCAGAAATTCTCCTCGCGGATTTAAGAGTTCATTATAGAAAGCTTACAATTTTGCACAATATTAAAGATAATTTTGACCTCTCTTTATATGCTATCATTCATTGATCCTATTGCATTATCAATTGTTGCATTTCTGCTTCCTCTAAGTTTGATGACGGCTTGAATCTTGCTTTGCTGGTCTCGTAATATATGCCATTTTTTAACATCGTATGTAGTAATATCCTTGTAACGCGAATAGGGTTTCTAATCTGTTATACTATTTATTAATAAACGATAATTGTGTTCTTCTTCCAACAGTGACACAAGTCAATCGATTCATTTTTGACAAAACAAAACCAGGAAATTTATTAAAGAGAATTAAAAGAACAGCCCCGTCGAAACCTCACTTCAAAAAATACTTGAAGATCTCCATTGTTTTTTGTATCACACATGCAGATGATGTTACTACCACGAGTAATGATGAAAGCATTTTCGAATTGCCAAAATTTTTCTTTTAAGTACATGTGGCGTAAGCGTTGTATTATACTGGTATCTACTGTGGGGGGTAGAGCAAGTGCTCATTAATTGTCATCTATATTCTTCAGAGTTCCTGAAGATTTTAAGAAAAGCTCGTATGGCGCAGTGGTAGCGCAGCAGATTGCAAATCTGTTGGTCCTTAGTTCGATCCTGAGTGCGAGCTTTTATTTTTTGGCGGGTTTCTTGCTTGAGTAAGAATGTTTTCAAGGTTTCAGGCTTTTACATTGTGAAGAAAAAGAAAGAAATGAAGTGTTTGTAATGCATACTACGAATTAATATTTTCGATAACTATTTTTTCAGCGGCGGTTCATGAATAGGTTCTGTTTTGGCTTTGCTTAGTAATGTCATGCGTTGTAGTTTATGCAGATGTCTGACTCCTTTTGCGTAAAGCCAAACAGTAGATATTAGCCCAAAAATAAAGACAGCCATGTAGCCGTAGTTACTTTCTTCTATAAAATTTTCCAAGTTCATACCATAAATAGAACCTAAAAATAGAGCACCTCCCAACGAAAGCATTCCTATAGCATACTGTATTCCTAGCAGCATCAGTTGGTTTCTGTTAGAATCTAGAATGATGTTTATGATTTCCTCTGTGGTTTTCACATCTGATATGGCACTTTCACTTTTTTGAACTATTTCATCGACATAATTATGGTATGTTTCCAAAAGCATTTCGATTTCAGTATGATCATCCTGGACCCTTATTTTGCCTGCTTTTCTATCGGTTAAGTACATATCGCAAAGCAAATCGTCCTGTTCTATTAAATCATCTAGCATATCTCTAACTAGGACGGCCTTTTTATTGAAGCTACTCAGTTTCTTATTCTGACCTAATAAAAACCTTAACTTATCTCTTGTTATGCTGAATTCTAGATCTTGAAGTACGCCTTTACATATGGTTAGGAGTACTTTCATTTCGCTTGTGAGGTTAGATAATGCGGAAATGAAAATGGTTTCTAATGCTCTAAATTCATAAGGCAGCGGGTCGCTGTTTAGTTCGGTTGTTTCTTGATTCTTCAGCCTCAATTTCATATCGTTTATAAAGTTCTTGTGAGCCTCTGAATTCAAAGTTATCCCGCTACCAGTAGAATCAAAAATGATAACCATGTCAGGTTTGATTAGGGCTTTCACAGTGAGCAAACTAATCAATATAGAATTCTCTCGTACGAGTAAACTGGGGACCAAATCGTTTTTCCTCGATTTCTCAATTTTACGTAGATCTCTAGGTAATAGTCCATGTTTCGAAACCAGATCCTCTCGTTTTATTTCTACTGATGGGGACTTGGCTCTCCCAATGGAGTCGAGTAAAGTGCATCGTATTGTGCCTGACCCATATCCGTAAAGCATATTATTTCTTTGGATCAGGTTTTTCTGTAGCAGCATTGCTGCTGTATTGTCCGGGTCCGTCTTGGGTGTTTGTCTAGAGAAGTCATAAGAAGGGACTGGTGAGCGGAAATGTCGTACCGTTCGAAGAATGATGTTGTTGTATCGTCTATATCGGAAAACTTTCGACGTTGATAGTACTCGAGAGAACGCCTTCATGTATGTGTTCAAGTCAGGTAATCTGTTGGTCCTAATGTCGGATGAGCTCAGTGCTCTCTCTGTATATGAAACTGTTCTTTAGGTAATGTATTTTAGCAATTGGATTTTTCTACCAAACCTTTTTTTTTCCCCAGAGCGACTTATAGTATTTCTTTCGGGTACATTGCCTGCAGTGCGTTTACCAAGAGGCAAAGCAAGATTCAGTAGGAAGCGATTCTGCACACGCCGTTTCCTTGTTTTTCTCTATGGTTGCCATTGAGTAAAGAAGATAGATATAAAAGCAATAGTTTTTTTAAAATATGAAACCGAATTTTAATTTATTTGTTTATTTATATGACGAAAGACCAAGTATTTATATATGACAGTGTATGAGGGAGGAGAAAAGGTATTAAAATGAATGAATGGTAGTACATTACAACTTAATTCTGACAGCCTTGACTTCAGTGTATGCATGGTAGACTTCTTCACCCATTTCTCTACCGTAACCGGATTGCTTAACACCACCGAATGGAACTCTAGAGTCGAAATCGTTGTAAGTGTTGATCCACACGGTACCAGCCTTTAACATCTTTGCTACCTTCAAACCAGTGCTTAGAGATTCAGTTTCGATACCGGAACCTAGACCGAATTCGGAGCTGTTTGCCATTGCTACACCTTCTTCCAAAGTCTTGAACTTTGCTACAGTGACGACAGGGCCGAAAATTTCCTCTTTGACGATTCTCATGTCTTCTTCAACGTCATAGAAGACAGTTGGTCTGATGAAGTAACCCTTGTCACCAACCTTTTCACCACCAGTCAAGATCTTAGCACCTTCCTTCTTACCGATGTCGATGTAGTTCATGATTGTGTCGAATTGTTGACGGTTAGTGATAGCACCTTGGAAGTTAGCCTTGTCGAATGGGTTACCGACCTTGATTTCGGTTTCCAGGTAAGCTTTGAAAGCAGCCAACAGTTCATCGTAGATGCCCTCTTGGACGTAGATTCTTGAACCGGAAGAACAAATTTGACCGGCGTTCTTGAAGATACCGTTTACCAAGTTTGGCAAAGTCTTCTTGATATCAGCGTCGTCAAAGACCAAATGAGCGGATTTACCACCCAATTCTAAAGTAATCTTCTTCAAGTTTGATTCAGAAGAGTCGATAGCGACACTCTTACCAACTTCAGTGGAACCGGTGAAGGCCAACTTTCTAATTCTTGGGTCGTTGGTCAAAGCGGCACCGACAGATCTACCAGGACCTGGGACGATGTTGACGACACCAGCTGGGATACCGACCTTCTTACACAAGGAGGCAAAGTATAGGGCATTCAAAGGAGTAACGGCAGCAGGTTTCAAGATACAGACGTTACCCATGGCCAAAGCGGGGGCGATTTTCCAGGTCAACATCATGATTGGGAAGTTCCATGGGATGATTTGACCACAGACACCGATTGGCTCCAAAGTGGTGAAGTTCATGTAACCGTCACCAGTGTTGATGGTTCTACCGTTGATCTTGTCAGCGTAGGCGGCAGCATCTCTCAAACAGTTGATGGCGATGGTAACGTCACCACGGGCCAAGGCCAAAGTCTTACCGTTGTCCAAGGATTCGATGGAGGAGACCAAGTCGATTTGGCTTTCCAATTCGTCGGCCAACTTGCTCAATAAACGACCTCTTTCTCTTGGGTCCTGGGTGGCCCATTCAGTGTCGTGAAATGCGCGGTCGGCACATTCAATAGCGTACTCAACGTCTTCGGTGGTGGCAGAAGAAACTTCACAGATGGTGTTTTCAGTGGAAGGGTCTTCAACTGGGTATGTCTTGCCGTCTTGGGCCTTTGTGAACTTGTTGTTGATGAACAGACCAGTTGGTTGCTCGTATGTTAGGCCGTTTGGCAGAGTGATCTTGACTGCTTCAGCAGTGTCAAAGTGTAGCTTAGTCATTGTATAGGCGTTGGGAATGTTTATTGTTATAGTATATAAAGGGTTGTTCCTTGATATTCTTCTGTTGTACTACTGCCTACTAACAAGACAAGATTAAGACTGAACACCACAAACGAAATATCATCAAATCCGTACTACACTTATATATGTTCGCAAAGATCAGCCCAACAGCTCGAACGGTGTTTCGAACGTGCTTCGGCCGTTAAATCGCTGCTTGAGCTTACTAACAACACTGTTGGCTGTCTCAACCCGCCCCTCATCACTCAGAATATTACGATAGTGCCCACATGGTCGGTGATATACCGATCAGGTTGCACATACCACTTTTCGAGAGGAGATCTCAGCGGCCAACATTGCCGATGTCCAAACGCCAAACCAAAGGCGAAAGTGAAAGCGATATAGAAAGCGGATGCATATCTTCTCACAGCTCCGCGGCGCGGCCACCCTCTTTTTTTTGGCTTGTGTGGTCGTTCTTCCCTCTGTTGTCAGCATTTTTCCCAAGGAGATGAGGCGAGCGCCGTTTCGAACTGATGCGCCACATGCGATAATGACGTGGCGAAGACCGTCGCGCCCCTCATTTCTATCGCGTTGCAACCTCGCCCGGCCGGGTACCGCCTCAAAAGGGCGGGGAGCACCGGGCAGTGCCCCTCTTTTCTGGCGCCCGGGCAAGAGGAGAGCTCACCAGCCACGGCCAGTACGCCACCCGCGGGCACAATGGCCGCCCGAATCGTTACATAATCCGCTGCTGCGGTGGCCCCTTACGTGAGGGGCGGTGTCGTATGTGCCGGTGGTACCTGGCCTGCCGCCCGGCCTCGCTGCCACTAGTTTCCGCGGAAGGATTAGTCGTCTGTCTGGCTTTATGCTGCACGCCCGGAGATAAAAATTGCAGCGGGTACCCTGGCGGCGGTCTTATGCCCGAAGAACCGTATAGCTTAAAACCTGTGGTATGTACGAGGCGGCGGGTTGTCCGTATGACGCTACGATAAGATCCATTTGGCCATGTGTTTTCTTTGTTTCGCTGTTTACAGGCTAGGCTAGGCTGCTTGGCAAATGTAAAACGTATCGTATCGTATCGTATCGTATCGCATTCTCATCCGTCCACAGAATTAAGCGGGAACGGTAGCAGTAGCCTCCTCATCAAAAAAATAGTACATTAAAAAATTTATATACACATTAGGCTTTATTCACATGACCATAACAAAATGAGGGATGTGTATACATAGATACGTAGATACATACACATATACACGAGAGCGCGCGGTAGGTAGTAGTGATCATTTGGTTTCGGCACCCTTCTTCTTCTTCTTTTCCTCCTCGAACAGCGCGTCCACTTCTTTTTGCTTTTCCATTTGCATCTTCATTTGCTCTTCGGGCGAGGGCAGGTTACCTTCCACGTAGTCCTTCAACGTGAATGTCTGGCCGCTCATCTGTTCCTGCTGTATTCTGATCTTTTCCTTTTCCTCTTCAATCATCTTCATAAACATTAGATAGTTTTTTTGACCTTCTTCGTGGATCAAGTCGAGCGGGAACTTTTGGCCGCCGTTCATGTCCTTGCTGACACCAAGCGCTTTCAAAGCCCAATTGCCGCCAGAGCGGTCTCCGTGAAATTTATCCTTTAACTTTTTTACACGATGGTCGAATTCGGTGGCGAGGTTCTTCTTGTCCTGAAAACTGTCCAAGATCGGTCTGATATCCTTGGTCTGCTGCGTGGCTAGATACTCCAAAAATGGAATCAATCTGACCAGTTTGTCGTCCGCCTCACCGTTCCATGGTTCCATTGGGATGGCATTTTCAGGTTGCAATTTGTAACTGTTTGGGTCGGTGTCAATGATGATGACTTTGCTCAAGTCTCTGTTCAATTTCGAAAGATCCTTGATGTGTACGCCATCTTTATAAACACAGTGTTCTTTGAATAAATTATAGGAAACAAATGCGTGGATAGGATCCAATTTTTCAGCAATTTTTTCAGAGTACATCATATAATTGGACGAGAACAAAACGATTTCGAAATACTGCGACAAGTAACCCAAGAAATAGTCGGCGCCGGGTCTCTTCGCAGTTCTCCAACCATACTTTTGCGACCACTCAGAGTGAACCAGAAAGTCTTCTAATGTGATGACCAAGGTTAGTGGTCTTTGGTATGGTGCTGGTGGTGGTGGAGGTAGTAGATCAGGGAAGGGTGGTTCTTGGAAATAAGTGAACATGGAGTTGAAACGAGCTTTGAATCTTTTGTACATTAGTGACAACGTGTAACCATCGCCGATGTCTTTCTTCAGTTCTTCCGTTTCTTGAGGCTCCCAGTTTCTTGCCATATAGATCGTACCACCTGCTAGTGCAGACAATGAGAAAATATAAAACCAATTAGCATACTTTTCTCTCTTTATGTCCGTAGAAGTTTGTCTTCTCCTCTTGGATTTTTCCCCCTTGGAAGAAGGTTCATTCTGGCCTTCCCCTTCTCCTTCTTCTTCTCCTTCTCTTTTTCCTTCGTTTTTGGCTTGGCCATTCTCATCAACATCAACACCGGCTTTGAACAACATATCATCCGTAAGAATGGATTTGGGCTTGTCGTCCTTCGTTTCCTTTTGTAACAACGTTGACGAATTGGTTAAGAATCTCTTGGACACCCGGGCCGATGCCAGCGTTCTGGCAGCAGATGGCACAATTCCAAAGGCCCTTGGATTTAGTCTCACTGAATTTCTCAGAATAGATAGCATTGCGGATTGATGTATTCTTGTAAAATGAATCCGGCTGCGAGATCTGGAAAAGAAAAGTCAATAATAACGCCAAAAACTATTCACAAATGGGCGGGTGTTAGACGGTTCTATTTCGCTTGGTCCTGGCCTTATCCTCTTCGTCTCTTTGTTGAAAATGTGTTACTTCTTTATTTAACAGGACCAACTAACTTTTCCAATTTTTTTTTTCCCTTTTCCGGCGTGTCTGAAAAAAAAGGTTCAATATCCTGAAAAAGTAATGGTACAATATATATGTGAAATTGTACATAAATTGGCTTATGGGTAAAACTAAAGAATTGGCATCATGTCCGCTAACATTGAACCGCAGACAACAGCTAAATGCATACTGTATACTACAAAGGGAGACATAGCCGTTGAATTATGGGCTAAAGAATGCCCCCAGACTAGTAGGCGATTTTTAACAAAGCTGTTAGATGGTACATACGTCAATGGGAAATTTAATGGATTGAAGCCAAACCAATTTTTAAGGTTTAGTACAGATGGTACTACTGAGAAGTGTGCAGTCGTGCAAGAGAGAAATCTGCGGATAAAGTTCAATAAAGATGGGCTAATTGGATGGGATAGGCAGAGAGATACGTGGTTTATAACTGTGCAGGCAGATTCGAAACATGTCTTGAACGATTGTAACGTATTTGGAAAAATCGTTGGTAAATCTATCTACGCCTTCAGAGAGATATTGAGTGGTGAGATTGAAACCTCCACTCAGAGCGATGAGGTTAAACAATTTATGTACCCTGCAGTTTTGAAAAGTTTTGAAATCACTATACCCTACTTCAAGGATATCTCTCTTTCAAAAAGGGTTCGTGATAATGATGAGGAAATACGACAACAGCCAAAGAAGAGGTTTCAGAGATCATCGAAAGTAAAAATGGTATATGAAGATGAAGAAGACGATGATGATGATGACATTAGAGATGACGCTTTTGAGAATAAGCCAGCCAAGAGAATGGTTCTTCCTGCATGGATAAAGGATAACCAAAGCCTGAAACCTAAGCCTGAAGTGTCCGTAGATCAGCCACAACACCCCTTATCAGACGCCGAACCGGTAGAGCTGCAAGATCAAGCCGATCCACCAACTAAAGAACAGGAAGACGTCGAGGAAGATATAATCGGCAAAAGAGAGCAAGAGACGTTGGATATGTTAGCCAAATTCCAACAGCAAATAAAAAACAAAAAGATTCTCAAATGAATGTAAAAATTCTTGCATATGTATATTTATGACCTCGAATTGTTTTTAATCTAATAAAGCATAAAAACTTTTATAAGCTAGATCTAAATCGAACAATAATTCTCTTATCTGAGTTTCGTTCAGGGTATCTCCAATTGATAACTTATTTATTTTCACAATCCAATCGATTAGTTTTGATCTGTTTTCAAAATCATCCCTAGTGACACGGTTTATGCTGATTAACAGTTCTGCCAATAAAGGATGCAATTGGTCCTTGGCATTATAGTTGAGTTTCAAGGCATCCATTACGGTGATGAAGTTACCGGTGGCTTCGGCGACGTATTTGGCATTGAATTTTTTATCGCTAGAGGAAGTCTGCTCATTACCGCCCGACGCAGCCGTGATGGTGGTGGAGATCGCATGTTCCGCTGTGATTGGTATACCTCTTTCCAATCTCGTTATTGCGTTTGAAGCGGTAATGTTGTATTTATCTGAGAACGATTCAATGGATTGGAAATGTTTGTTGATTTCATCTTTATTTTGCGAATTTAGGTAGATCTTGAACTGCTTCAATAGTTTATCGACCGTATTTGTATATTGTGTGTCGTTTATGGAGTCCTTCAAGTATGCTTTTTCCACATGATCTAACGTTATTATAATGGAATATATTTCAGATAGTGTCTCAATGATTTCTTTATCTTTAGACGTTATGGAGTTATCAAACAGGGGTACCTCGTCACGAAGTAACTGGAAAAGATCGGGATTCTGATTTAGCGGTATTTCTGGCCTTGACATTGGTGTGCGGTATGTAGCCCGGTGAAGATGCCCTTATTATAAAGCTATATCGTTATAATTACCTGTCGTATTGTTTTTTTTTGAATTTGAATTTGAATGGGAATACATTGAAGAAGGGCGAGAAAATGCGGAAGGAAGGAAGGTTACATAATCGCAGTGTAAACTATAATACACAATAGAATAGCGATATCTATATATATTTTGTTTATGTATACAATGTGTTTCAGGAGTCCGTGTCATTGTATGACGGGGACTCTTTTTAATTTAGAGGGGTCTATGCGGCTAATATCTTTTTGTAAATACAGTATATTGAATCTATTATTTGTTTCGGCATTGTTGAAATAGTAAATTATTGGCGGTAAGGAGGGATATTCTAAACAGTTTGAACTGGTGTTACTGTTGCTTACGTTCTTTTTCTTGATCTGTCCAAAGGTTTTGTAAAATTTCTTGGCAAATTTGGCGGTTTGCCTTTCCTGTGATATTAAGTTTTCAATCAGTGATAGTTGATTTACCAACCAAAATGATACAATTATGGGATGGTTAATTTCGAAATTTTTCAAACTTTTATTGAATTTTAATCTTATTGACAGAGAGTGAGAAACATTGAAATGCTGGCCTATTGTGCTTATTGAATTATGGTATTGTAAAGGTATATCATCGACTTTATTGATTAATAGTTTTGTTTCAGGACAAGTTGATTCAGGAGATTTGAAACCTTGTAGAAGTTTGTCCTTGGTGAATAATTTTATGTTGAACTGGAAATGCAACGAATTCATGGAAATCGTTTGGTCTACTGTTCTTATGGAAGTTTGTAAAACGTTTGAAGTTTGGGTGGATGAGAACTCGGATTGGCTTTTCAGAATTTCTAAGTACTCTTGAACTTGCGTAATAATCGATTTCAGTTTAAGTTTAGATTTGAACTTCTTCTTTGTGGAGAAAAGCGTCGGCGTAGACACATCGAAATCATTGGGGGAAGAACTGGTGGCACTATTTGGGAACGGGTTTAGCCTAATTGATATGGAAAGCTTCAGCGTATCGTTGTCCATGGAAACGCACGGATTTTCAATGGAGTAGTTAATCAGAAACTTTTGGTCTGGGGAAGTGATATTTGGTCTGTTGATTGGTTTGAAATATGACGGTGAAGGAAGATAAGTGTATCTTTCGACGTTTATGGGGTAGAGGAAGTTCCGCTTCCTGTTCGAGGTTGCGCCGGTGACATTTGCGTAGGAGACTGTACAGTCTAGGAAGGTCTGCGTCTTACCAAATTTCGGGTTATAGTTTGTCTCTTTGATATCGTCGGGCAAACCTATTGTCAAGGGTATATCTATGCCGATAAGATCGTTGCTGTTATGGCCGGTGTTATCATGGGAAGGGTGGGAAAGCACAATGTTTTTCTTGTAATGAACAGTGGTGTTTTTGTTGTGCGTATCCGAGTTGCCGTTAGGGGAGTCTGACGGATGATTGAAGGGAGCGAGGGAGTTGTTGTTATTACCGTACATGTTCTTGTTGAAGTAGAGTTCGATGGTTTTTAGGATAATTTCAATCTTGACCAGACTGAAAGGTAACGAGTCACTGGATCGCACTCTCAATTGGCATTCGATTCGGGGCAGCGTATCGGGCAAACCGGGGCAGCCCCGTATTACAGAATTATAACTTGGCTTCAGTGAAATGACAGGGTATGTCATTTTCGAGATTTTTTGCGTGTGTCGTTAAACAAACAGAGTGTACACAGAAAGCGTCCCACGAAAAAAAGTGTCTCGGAGTAATGATAATTGTGCCAGCTGAGTGAGTGGGGGCGTGTTTAACCAGCGTGCTTTTGCGATTTTCAGCTTCCTATCTCTTTTTTTCATTTTTCTTACACTAACCAGATTCGGGGCGCGCTGATTATAGATATAGATATATATATACATATATATTACCTATACATGCAAGATGAAAAGGTGCGGCAGGCAAGGAACACTGCATTGTATCCGACACACTACCATCAACATAGAAACGCAATGCAACACGATATTGTTGGAGACGGCCAGGAAGAGGCCCGCGAGTTGAAATGGGACGAGATCAATGGCCTCATCGAGTCTGGAGAACTCGCCCGCCTGAAGCGAAGCAAAGAGATAACCGAGAAGTACCACGAGCACAAGAAGTTGACTGCCGGCTTGGACATGAACCAGTACATGCTAAAGCAGCTGGGCTGGTCACCAGACGAGCCGCAACCCCAGGACGCCGTTGAGAGGGTCTTCAGCGCGCGCACGCTGTATACTCTGCGTGCCAACGACTTCCCGTACAGCTTCGAGCCGGGCGTCGTGCACCTTGTTCTGTGGTCCAAGATCGCCCTACCTGTCCATTCCCCAGACAAGACCGTTCGCGATGCGGCCCAGGCACGCCTGACCGCGTTCCTGCAGGCCCAACCGCTACTGCGGTCGCTTGTGGGCGCGGGTCACGTGGCCTGGTTTGTAAACTACCCGGAGCTACAGAGCGTTGCCCGGATCTTTCACGCGCACGTGCTGCTGTTCTTCCCGCGGAACTGCTACTCCGCGGAACAGGAGCACATCACCGTCGACGAGATCCTCTCGCACGGCTTCGAGCCTCTGGCCTAATGGGCCTCTCTTTTTCTTTTCTTTTCTTTTTCCAGTCTGCCCAAAAGGGCTACATACTTTTACTACCTACATACTATAAAGAATAATGCTAGTGGTAATGCGATGAGCTGATAAGGCAAATCGATAAAGCAAACGCACACACACACACAATACTGAATCGTGAACCTAGTGCCCAACAAGCAATGCAAATGCAACTCAGGAAAAGGAAAAGGGTCGATTATACGGGCAAAAATGTAGCGTCCGATCCGTCCGCTACTACAATCATACCCACTATAGTCGTCCCCAAGAGGCGCAAACCGGCTAAGCCGGGGATGATCGCGCCGGCTATTCCGAGTACCACCACTACACTGGGCACCTCGAATATTATAATACCGAGACCTTTGCAGCGCCCCAGCTTCCGCAATAGCGCCGAATCACCCTCACACGATGATGGCCTAGGAGTAATTCCTGTGCTGGAAATTCAGAAGAGTCTTACGAGTTTGATTAAAAGACAGGAAAGCTTGTTTTATAAGGATTTGAAGAGGCCGACTCTAGTGGGTTTGAAAAATTTCGAAATGCTAAGGCTACCTAACGACTTGCAACTTTTACAGAACATTGTAAACCTGCTGCAATCGTTCGACCAACTAAACAGCTGCAACCCTAAGGCAAGACCGGCCGGCATTGCTGGTTCGAAGGCATTCTCTCAAGCGCACTCGAATAACCTGAAAAAATTAATCGTCGAGAAAAAACATCTTTTCAATCACCCCAATCGCGGCAATACCGCCCATCAAAATGACGTTCTCATCCACGAAATAGCGAACCTGCATTCCATAAACCTCATAGACTTGCTGAACCTGGAAATGTACAACAGCACCAGCCACGCGAATAACACCGGGTCGCAAACTACAGCAAATTCCATGACGGTTAACAGTATTGTCAAAAAACTCGACAAGCCAATCTTGAAGGAGAGAAATAACGCTTTGATGTGGCCCCACAAAAGTAGATTCAAGGCAAAGAAAAATCAACCTTCGCAAAACGACTCATCCTTGATCAATAATACTAACATCACTCTATACAACGATATATAGCCGCCACTACATAAAAAATACAAACACATCTGCATCTTCCTTTTTAAACGCAGCCCTGTGGAGTTTCCCAAGGACATTCTCCAATCCCAGGTGTCACCAATTTCCCCTATGGTTTACCAGCAGAAAATTAGAATTTATTTCTGTACATACTGCGCGCTCATTATGGTATTGATCACCGCTCTCATTCTTGCTTCGCCTTGCCTTCCCGTTGACGTTTTTTCTGAAGGAAAAAAAAAGTCAAGATGTTAAGATGTGCTTTCAAGACAATGTAAGGCGTCTGCCTAAGCAAACATCAGAATAGAAACAGAATAAACTATTCACGAGTCAGGGGGGAAAATGGAGGTCCAGATAGAGGAACTGATCAATAACAATCCAGTTTGGTCCAGTCAAAACGAAAGCTTGATTTCAAAACCGTATAACCATATTCTTTTGAAACCAGGCAAAAACTTCAGACTGAACTTAATCCTACAGATAAACAGAATTTTGAACCTGCCCGAAGATCAACTGGCCATCGTTTCACAACTAATCGAGTTCTTGCATAACTCCAGTCTTTTGATCGACGATATAGAAGATAATGCTTCCTTAAGAAGAGGCCAAACCACTTCACATTTGATCTTTGGCATACCATCCACCATAAATACTGCAAATTATATGTATTTCAAAGCCATGCAGCTCGTATCGCAACTAACTGCAGAGCCGCTGCTCTACCGTAAATTAATGACCATCTTTAATGAAGAACTGATTAATCTACATAGAGGCCAAGGTTTGGACATATACTGGAGAGATTTCCTGCCCGAAATCATACCCACCCAAGAAATGTATTTGAATATGGTCATGAATAAAACGGGTGGTCTTTTCAGATTGACGTTGAGGCTCATGGAAACGTTGTCTCCTTCCTCGCACCACGTCCATTCGCTGGTTCCATTCATAAATCTTTTAGGTATGATTTATCAGATTAGAGACGATTATTTAAACTTGAAAGACTTCAAGATGTCCAATGAAAAAGGCTTTGCTGAAGATATCACCGAGGGGAAGCTCTCTTTTCCCATCATCCATGCTCTAAATTTCACCAAGACCGAACGTCAAACTGAGCAACACGATGAAATCATAAGAATTCTTTTATTGAGGACTAATGATACAGATCTAAAACTAAAACTGATTGAAATTCTAGAATTCCAGACTAATTCTCTGAATTATACGAAAGATTTTATCAACCAGTTAGTGAACATGATAAAAAATGATGACGAAAATAAGTACTTGCCCGATTTGACCCCGCATTCTAATACCTCTACCAATTTACATGACGAGCTATTATATATAATAGATCACTTATCCGAACTGTAAATCAAGAAAGCAGACCTCCTCCCCCTTTTGCATTTATATATACAGTATTTTATATATACGTATTATTGCATCATTTTTTGGTATATTTCAAATAAATCTCTTAGTTCGCATATAGTCAAATCCTCAAATTTGCAGTCTTTATACTTCTTCCATGACTTTTGAATTTCTTTCTTCTCAATACCGTTAACACTAGCATTAGCACCTACTGTCAAATCACCTGTAAATTCACGATTCCCACGCTCTAAAGACGCCGAGGATCGCGACGATGATGACGTTGATCGTGATCCGTCAATGGACATTTCTAGTGTATCTCTATTGACTAGTTCTATGGACAATTGGGACGAACTTCTTGGTATGTTCAAATTGTTGCTGTTGTTGTTGTTATTACTGTTATTGTTATGAACAGTATTGCCGCCAACGGCGTTGGGGTGCGGTGGCGTATACGATCTAATTTTGCCAATAATATTCTTCAATGATGAATCAAAGACAGTTCTGAACCCATCATATGAATTTGATCTAGTTACATCCGGTCTTTGAATAGTAGGAGTTACAATTTCTCCCATAATACCACTGCCGTTGCCGTTGGTTTTATGCATCACGCCAGTATTTGATGGCAATGGGACTTTACTACTTATTGAACTTTCTAAGATCTTACCTTCGCTTTCTGTTAACTTATCTTGCATTTCATTTGAAAAATCATTTTTAGTCAAGCCTTCAACGAACACTAATGCAGCTTCCAAGTTCGTTAATGCAAATGATTCCGTTTCGACGAGTTTTTTCTTATATCTAAACAACCTGATGAATTCTGCGTTTAAGAAAATATCACGTGGAACAATGGTGATGATGTAGTAAATTAATAATGATAAATAGTCGTCATTAGACATTTCTTGAGAATATGTCATGATCTCATGCAGTTTCAGTAATGCCTTGATCTTTTCACACGGTGAAATTGAATGATATGTAAATTCGAATAAGATCTCTTTGACCTCTTCAAATTTGGGTTCCGGATCGATACCTTTATTGAGACTCAAAAACTTTATCAAATTGATTTTATTCATTATAGAGAGTTTTGATAGACAGAGTATTTTATCATTCAACAATTTATTATATTCTGTAAATTCAGTACTGTTTCTAAACAGATTTCCAACTTTGAAAGTTTGTAGTTGGTGTGTTTTGAAATTTTTTAATTTATTTGGTGAGGATACAGATGTACCCACTATAAGAATTTTCTTGAAGACATCTCTTTCACAAAACTCCATGTACTTTTCAATTCTCATGTTGTTCAATTCATTGATCCTCAATTGCCTTTTGATCTCCTCTGGTGATAACATTTGAGTGACATTATTAGAGTTTGAAGTTGATTCATTACTGAACAAGGATGAAGACCTCCTTGGTCTCATAATTGAATTTCCACTGCTACTTCTACTCCTTGCAAAAATCCCGCTCAGTCCACTGCTTAATGTTTCTTTAGCAGTTAAAAATGAACTGGGACTTCCATTAGTATTGCAGCTACCATTATTGGTCATTGAACTGACATGCTGAAATGACGCTTTATCAAATTTTATGTAAAAGCTTTGAAAAAGACTTGATAATTGCAATACTGATAATGGTCGTACGTATTTAGGTTGCTTTAAGTCATCAATGAAAATATCAATTAATCTTGACAACTCTGGTGGTAAATTGCTAACACCATTTAATGCATCGTCAATTTCTTGCTTGGTCAATGTAGGGGATTTGTTATTATCCGGTGTTTCACTACATGCAGATTTCTCGTCAACATCACAATTACTTTTTTCATCGCCACTTTGATCCTCGTGCAACGTTGGTTGAAATTGCATGCTACTAGTTGTGTTCTTGTATGATTCCCTAATCGATTGGTTTGGATCAAACCTCGGGTTTGTTATTGGAGGTGTGAATAACTGCCTAGCCATTTGGATTTCTATTATTGAAGTAGTATGCTCTTTTTGATCAACCTTTGTATTTCACTTCTAAAAATACCCTTTACTCTTAAGGGGATTATTCTATAACTGTCTAAGGAAAATCTAGTTCCTTTTCCGCTGAAATTGCTAAACACCACACCAATTCTGACTAAAAAACAATAGGCTAAAGGCAGTAAACCTGTGATTTATCTTTTCTATGGCAATATCTTTTACTTGATCTTCATTGGGAATCGAATAAAACTCGCTTATGCCACACTTTTTTATCCGAGAACCGCTCCTTTACGAAACAAATTCTAAAGTGTATACAATACGAAGGTAGTGGTCTGTTTCTTACACGGGGCTTGGATACAGGCTATACATCATCACGCCAAGGACAATCCGGAGTCAGTAAAGTTAGTGATAGGTTTAAATGATTCTTTCATTCCATGAGTTCCCGGTTTGCAAGAAGTAGTGTCAACTCCAACCATATTAGGAAAAGAAACCATTCTCCAGATCCGATAGGAATTGATAATTATAAAAGAAAAAGATTGATTATAGACCTAGAAAATTTATCTTTAGATGACACAGGTCACAAGAAGGCAAGTACAGATGACAATAACCTCGTCCATAACAACATAGCATTCTCGGATGCCATCCACGACAAGGCTCTGAAAGATATCATCAAGTCCTCAACAGGCAATAAACATCACAGTGGGTCAATATATGACAAGATTTGGGAACGCCTAAGGGAGGAGAGGCTACAAGTCATAAAATGGGTAGACTACAAGGAAGTCGCTTATTCAAACTGGTGGAGGTGGTTTCATAATCAATTTGCCCCAAAGTCTTCTTATGGTGGAGAGGCTGACACTGATGTTGATATGTTGGTCATGGATACTGATGTGGAAATGGATGAGTAATCCGTCATTAGCAACTCGTATATACGAAATGATTATTTATTTACACGTTCATAGTATAGCATATAAGCATACTTCTGTTCGTTTAAAACTGTTGAAGTTTTACTTTCCTTTATATTAGCATCAGATATTTGCCAATAAGGATACTTTAAAGCACTTTTAACTTTTTTGTACCTTCGTTTTCCGTAGCCGTTGTTCATAGATGTAATGGCTTGATTGTGGTTCTTGGCTTCAACGTCATTATCGATGCTAATTGGTGCGCTTTCCACGTAAGAACCATCTTCACTGTCAAAGAGAATATCACCCTTACTTCTGTAGCATACGTAATGGCCGCGCGAATGAGATCCAGTGTGCTTCACAACACTTTTCAAATCATATTCGATTTGTCCATATTCTGCCGATGTTTCGTTCTCAATTGATGTATATTCAGCAAGTTTTATCGTTTCTTTAAATTCCACATTACAGGGGTTTCTGGTATATGTCATTCCATTAAACGTGGATCTTGATAAGTGAATAACCAAGATTTCAGGCAGTTGAACTGCTACATCTTTTTTTATAACTTTACTCTTCACATTGGATGTATGTAATTTATCCTTTGCGTAATGCTTGATGTACTGTTCTACTTCTATTGGTAGGTCTTCGTTAATTGAAGCATCATTCGCATAATTTTTTAATGCATCTAATATTGTCAGTTCATCCTGTGAACAATTTTTAAAGGTTCTATACTTTTCATGGTTTAGGATGGCTCTGATTTGACAAATCAAGCATGAGTAGCCCTCTATGATTTCCGTTTCATCGTTCGCCAGAATCTTCATTAGTTTCTCTGATGATCGTTGTGGTACCATGAGTTCACGAATGAATGACTCTTGATATGATGGTTTTGATAGCCTATTGCATTGTAAGCAACTCAAAAATTTAGAAGTTCGGCCCTGAAACGGAAATTTTGGGATATTCAAATCAGGCATATATTTAGTATAGTCAACTAATTTCGAGTGTTCTTCTTGCAAAGTTTGTAACAAAACTAGTGTGAATTCATGCGCATCATTTTGTTGGGATGAAATTTTCGACTTGAAGATGGACTCCAATGTTTTTACCACTATTTTTGGAGAGATTGTTTTCTTATTTTCACTTATAGACACCAGATCTGAAACCAAGCTCAGAAGGCTTTCATGCAAGAGAATTAATGATGAAAGCTGGTTTCCACGTCTACTGGCGTCTGTAATCTCACCGATTGTAAGGCTTTCTCCTTCTTCATTTCTGGATAATTTGGATTTCAAATCTGATTTATTTAATTCTCGAAGGATCGAGTTGATCCCCTTCAGATATCCCACGAATCTGGGTATTCCGGCCAAGCTTTGAAGTGATGAAGTTATAAAACAATCATTTCCATTATTGATCAAACCGACCGTTGTATACTTTCCGATTCTTTGCTTAGGTTTTCCAAAGATAAGGGCATTTAGATTGGGGGCGATTATGTATAGAGAGAGACCAATTATCAACCCACATGAAACTTTTTTTGCCAAAGAAGCCGGAGAATTTATAAGATCATTTAGCGCAGATTTATTATAATTGTGGTAACTACTGTACATTCCATATGTTTGCGTCGTCGAAGATGAAAGTGCTATTAATAATAACTATTCGGGGATCTTTTAGAGCGTATCCAGGATGTTAACGTTTAGATTTCTTAAAAATGATTTCTATATTACGATCAGTACAAACTGATGCATTCAGTGAGATCTAGAGGTAAAGGCTTAGTCCAAGTCTCGTTGAGTATCCTTCTAATCCCTAGTGATTTTTTAAAATTCATCTCCATTGCTTTATTATTTTTGAAGGACCCGCTTTCACTAAATTAAAAAGGGAGAAACTTTTTATAGGAGTTGCTTTTAGAAAACTAAATGTAAATAAAAGATTAATTTAAGAACACATAAATTTGACCTTTAGTTTACTTTTAATAATACATAGTGTACATACGTAACAAAATCCGACTAGGAAATAAACATTTGAAGGACAAATTGCAAATCATTGTCAAAATTTTTTTTTTATCAAGATACTAGACATACGCTCAAGCACCGGTACTACCAAATTTATCAGACCAATCCTCATATTCTTGTAGGGATTCCGGTGATACACTTTTCTTTATTGTCAATAATGAATTTTGAAAGTCTTTAATCTCAATTCCTCTAATCTTATCGAAATCCGCAAACATTAGCTTATCTCCTAAATCCCTAATAGGCTCCATTGCTGCTTCTTTGGCTAACGATGTAAGGTCAGAACCGGAAAACCCATCAGTCATTTTCGTTATTAGTTCATAATCTAGATCTTCCAAGTTGTTTTTCTGCTTAGCCATTAATCTTTTCAAATGATATAATCTAGTTTCATAATCTGGAAGGGGAATATATAATCTTCTCGAAAACCGTCTTCTTGCCGCATCATCAATCGCCCAAGGTAAATTAGTGGCTCCTAAAACAAGTACTCTGCTATCAAGCGTATTTGTTTGACCCTCAGCCTGAGCAGTCGCATTTGATAACGAGGACCATTGAATAAGGAGCTCTGTTTTGATTCTCCTCGACGACTCATTTTCATTATCAGAACGAGCGGTCAACATCGAGTCGATCTCATCTATGAAGATAATAGAAGGTGACAGTTTTTTGGCCATGTAAAATAATGCTCTAATTAGTTTCTCAGATTCACCGAGATATTTCGATAGTAAAGAAGATGCACTTACACTAAAAAATGTAGAGTTGGACTCTGTTGCAACTGCCTTAGCGATCATTGTCTTACCTGTTCCTGGTGGGCCAAACAAAAGCATACCTCTAATAGGTTCTCTGAGCCCTTTAAATAAATCAGGTCGCAAAAATGGATAAACCACGGCCTCTTTCAAAGAGTTCTTAGCATTTCTTAAGCCTGCAATATCATCCCAATACACTTTTTCATCTGTTACTAGGATTTCATTGAGGATCTGCTCGCAGGCATTTCGATCTACTCCTTGAACTGACTTTAGTATGTCTTCTTTTTTAGGATCCATAGATGAACTTCCAGAACTTTCCTTATCTGGCGTAGCACTTCTGGAACGTCTTGGCCTCGGTTCAGTAAATGTTGCAGTCTCCGAAACAAGTATTGGTGAAGTAGGTGCTGAATTTGGGTCATTCTTTCCGGTAGCTTTATTACCATTAGCTTTATTCGACTTTAAGTGCACATTTGTAGACGAGTTCCTTGAAGATTTACTGTTTTGCCTATTGAAAGTGGGTGATTTTATGATCGGTCGATTGACCATTGGCTTTTTGTAATCATATCTTTTTTTTAAAGTTTGAGTGGATTTATACCGTATTGGGGTATCATTAGTATGTAAGCTATTATTACTCATTTTTGGTTGATTTGCCCCATTTTGATACTGAGACCAGGCTAATTGTGCAGCCATTCCTATATCTGTTGCCTCCATTGATTTTCTTACTGGAGAGCGCGTTTTCTCGTCAGCGATTCGTGAAACATCAAGCGACCTTCTTTTAATAACGGCATTATCAATCTTTCCGACATATTTAGACTTTAAAGAGGGATTATCAAGGCTAGCTCTTGATTTGTAATTCGTTTTCCTATCATGTTTTAAAGTTGATATACGTTTCTTCTCCGCCTGCTCCCTATGCCTGCGTTCTACTTCATCTCTTTTCACCCTCTCCTCTTCTAGTTTTTGTGCCACTTCATATTCGACTTTTTCCTTAACTTTTAACTCGATCAATTTTTCCCTTTGGAGTTCTAATTCTTTCTCATACTGACGACTTGCTTCTAGTTTTTCTTCTTCTTCCAATTTTCTTGCACGTCTAATATTATCTGCCTGTTTATTGATCCTTGCCTCCTTTTCATCAACTTCTTTTAACTTATCTTTTTTGGAACCCATTTTCCAAAGTTTTGAAAAACGTAGACTGTTTCCTGTCTTAAGACCCAAAACAGACGAGGATGATGAGAGAGGAGGGCTACTGTTCCCCTCGGTCATGAATTTTTCTGTTTTACGACGTGAAATCCTTATGTCTTGGCCAAGTATTTGGAAGTCCTCAATAACGCTCTTCAATTCAGGATGATCAACCACAAGGTTTCCTAGCCCTTTCTTTAGAGCGTATGTTCTTTCAATTTTCTTTAGGCCTTCATTGACGTATACTAGTAAAGCATCTAGATTTTTGTGAATCTTTCCATAGATGACTGGTTCCTTATTACCTTCATTGTCTATTTGGATTGCTAGATTTTTGTATTGACTCCTGACGACGGAATAAAGCAATTGCAAAGACTGTGCCAACGTGAAGTTCTCAGGTATAACGAACTTCTCATGTGCCATAATCACAAAGGTAGTATTACTTGTCTTTCGGAGTTCCTTTTATGTAAAGCCTCTCCTGTTTTGCTAAGAGGTTGTCATTTTTTATTTTTCAAAATTTCTGATAGTCAATCCATTGAATGGATTTTCTAAGTCCGCCAGGGTCTGGCTGAAGAAAGCATTTGGGATTTTCAAAATGAGTAGCATACATAAAGTCACCCAGAAATACCTATCAAGTCATGTATAGAAAACGTTTCAATATTTACACATAGACATACATGTACACAGGTATATATATATTTATTTTTATAAAAGTTATAAATAATCTAAATGAAAAGTTCTCGTTATCGTCGCTTCGTTACATCGTAGGGGAAATCATTTTTTTTAACAACCATAGTAGCCTATGAGGGTGTATTATGTTGTCTTTTGCAGTACTTGAGCTTCTCATCTTCTGTCATTGATCTAACGTTCCAATTTTTAAAATTTTCAAAAATACAGATTTCCTTGTTATTTTTAGTCAAGTTTCTGAAATATAATGATAAAGAGTTCAAAGTCAGGCCATTGTTTATTCTAAACTTTTCTAAATCTCCAACCAAAATTTTCCTTATGTCTTCCCTTGGTTGTTGAGGATTGGTGAATCTACCGAGCTTTATGCCGCGATCACATTCCGTTTCAATGTAATCCATAATGATTCTTCTTGTAGGGAAAAAATGGGAATCTTCGCTAACTTTCCATCTCCGCCAACCATAGTTCTCAATCAACTTCTTTATTGAAGATTTCCCATTCAAACCAATATACCATTCCGCATATAAGTCCCATATTGTCTTATTTTCCCTAGACAATTTATATTTAATGGCCTCATTTGGCCCCGCTTTAGAACATTTTTTATTCATCATTTCAGATTTGGATGAATTTTGCGAGAACGATGGGGATACCTTTGTCATCGTACAGCTTGAATTTGTGGCTTCAGTGGAACCATTGATGGTAGAAATGGGCACTAGTTTTCTAGCATCTGTATTACATGGAGTACCATCGTTGCTCTCTTTGTCAAAATCTTTCGATTCTGGGCTGTTATCATTCGGCTCTGAAGTCTTTGACATAGACGTCAGTTCTTTAGCAACATCGTCCCCAGCTGCTTCTATAGGACTCTCCGGCATGCTGGTAGTGGAATCATTGTTTGGAAGACGTGGTCGTTCGGCGAGTTTTGAAGGAGAATCTTCAGTTATCTTTTTAGAGTTATTGCCTGTTGTTGAACTTGAACCACCACCAACTACAAAATCTGGGGAAGGCTGATAATGTTGAGGTGAACGAAAGGATTCCGCAGAATTTGCAGCTACAGCTGTGTTAGCCAATGTTGAAAGAGGTAATCTTGGACTCGAGATTGATTTTGAAAGTAAGGAATCAAGAGCTGTTTGAGATGGTGTTGATTTATCGTCCAGCTTATAACGTTTACTATAGGGCGATTCATTAATAGGTGATGGAGAAAAGGGGCTGCCTGTTGCTGCAGACGCTATTGAACCTGGTAACGGCAGTCTCCTCTTCTGAACTATGTCTTGCGGCTGCGGAGCTAATGTATTGAACATTGGCTGTATAGAGTTACTCAGGCTCGGAAACATATTAATGGGTGCTAGAGCAGGGCTACTGATATTTTGGCTGTGGCCCTGCGATTGCCCTTTCGAATCTCTTTGGTGGGTTTGAGTTTGTGAGTTTGATTTTGAGTGATTCGAATCAATCGATTGAACTAAATTGCTCAGTATATTCGAATTGATGCTATTTTTATCCAATATTAATATCCCCCCACCTGTGGAAGACGCATAGTTTTCAGACTTCGATACGGATGCTTGGTTTCCTGAAAGGAGCTGCCTCTGTAATTGCAAAATCTGATTACATACATTACCTACAGAATTCATATCAGACTTAAGTTGTGTAATTTCTTGACTTAATCTAATGTTCTCTGTAGTTAATTTCTTCGACAACTCTATAAAATACGAGTCAACTTTTTGATTCATTTCCTCTGTGGAAGGGTTTAAAAATTGATTTTCTATTCCTGTGGCGTTATTTAGAGAATCTGTAGCATCATTGTTTAGGTTTCTGATCGAGCTTATTCCCTTAAATTCCCCGTTTTGGAACAGTTCAGGTATAAATTTCGAAATGAATGTTACAATGTTGGGTAACAATAAAGGATGCTGAGTTAAATATCGGAGGTCCTGAATTGCCACTCTGCCCATGAATTCGAATAATTCACAGAGAGAATATAGCTTATAGTTTGTTCTATCGATAAGAAGCATATCCTGCTTCAAATACGACAGCCACGGAAACACTAAATCGAGCAATTCTTTGGATGGTTCAAACGTTTGCGACCTTAGAACTTTAACACTTGAATTACTGTTTGGGTTTTGGTTTTGAATATAAAGTAATGGATTGGAATTTAGAGAAATGAAGTTTGCATCTAGTAACGGCACTGTAGTAAAATTCTCAATTGAGATTGGGGGATTAGGATGACTCCATCGTATAACGAAATATATGGCCAATGCAAATATTGGGCATTTAGAGATGTCAGGATCACGAGAAACCGTATTGAAATAATCGTACGGTTGTGCTGATACTCCCTCATTTAGCTTCCTTAGCGTCAAAGAATCAGGGTAAGTTTGGTCCACTATCAAATCCACCAATTTTAAAGTGTTTAGAGAGTCTACATTGACCTTGAAATATGATTGTAGAATATATTGAGCAATGGAATAGAAGTTTGAACTCGTGCTGGTACTATCAACACTTGTTTGCTGTTCCAATTGAGAAAGTAGGACGTTTAATTGGTTAGTATTTGGTCCATATGGTTCTTTGCCAGTATTATAGGTAGCCGATGGCACACTTTGTGTCCTTACATTACGTTTTATCTTGTTATTCGACCCTTGAAATGTTCCCGACATAGCTTGGGCCAGAAAATTCATCCTCTAGTACGCACACAAACACAGAAAGCACTCAATTGATGGCTTTTTCCCTCTTGTTATTAGTATAGGTACACTTTCAAGGGATAATTGTGTTTATATTTACTTACTCTTATAATACTTTCTTTCTTTTAAGTTTGTGTTGCTATATTAGTAATCCATAGTTGGAACCTCAGACAATGTTTTTTTAAAAGGAAGTTGTTTATTTTTGCTTTTGTTTGTACTAGTATTCTTAACAAAATAGATAGAAGATATGTGGCTTATCAAGCAGACTGAAGAGTTTCGTGTATAAAATAATTTATTATGCTCTCGGAATAATAGGCTGGCCAGTTTTATTCCAATTCTTAATAATGCACTAGTAATTTAACACTTGTTAGCAAGCTATATTGCATATGCAGGCAATTCCTAAAAAAAAGGTTTGACAACCAAAAGTAATAAGTAATGTGAACAGGATAGTTGTGTAAGGCTGCAAATATCAATGAAGGGTCAATTACAATACAAGGGATAACAAGTGAGGATCAAGGAAAACTCCATACCCATCGAAAATCTCCCTGATAACATTTTCAAAAAACTGTGTTATAATCATACCATACCATTTTCAATATATATCGAAGGCCAATTGAATATAACCGCCGTAGGTCACTTGCCGACTTTCCCGCTATTAAAATGTGGTTTGTTTACCGATGAAGCTTCACCATTACAAGACGAGTTGGGTGGTTGTCCACTGGATGCTTTTAATTCCTGAAACAAGAAGTTCGAAGCTCCGGAAAATTTTGCATTTGTGGAAGCCGGGTGCACAGGTTTTAAAATGCATAACGTAAACAGTGATAATTACCCCGAATAGGTGTCAGAAATTCGATACATTAGTGACGTGCGGTAACCATCTGTATCATAATGGTCGGTATGGGAAGATCTTGAGAAGACAGGCTTCCTGTTTAAAGCCGCTTCAGCGCAATTTGGAAAGAAAGAAGCTGCGAGAAGTTGCATTAAAACTTCTGACGGGTTTCAACTGGTTTTTTACTACATTCGTGGCACTTACTGCTCTTTTTTTCCTTCTGAGGCTCTCCCCCTTTCAACATTAAGCTTTCCCCTCCGGGTGATACCGCAAACGCGAGAAAGGAAAACAGGAAGCCGCCACCAAGGAATAAGTGACTGTAAATGAGGAGGGCTTTACTCTAGACGCCTAACAAGTTGTTCAGTGCATTAGATGATGTGCACTATTGGACAACATCCCTGTAATTACCTGCGTAGGGGACCTTTTTTTTTAGGTTTCTTGCACCTCATTTAATGTGCAAACGCCTATGAATAAGTCTTGAAGAGTAGTAGCTCGTTCAACGTTATTGAACTCTGGCATGTGCACTTTAGGCTGGAAAATCCAATTCAAATATTCTCGTTTCATTACAAAGTAGTTTAAGGCCCGAGTTTATCAAGCACTTTGGCAGTTATCATAACAATAATATATAAAAATGAGGTTGAAACGAGGTTTAGTTAAGTCCCAAAGAAACCGGATTGGGTAATCTCTTCTTTGGTGTGCAAAAAATCTGTTTCACAAAGGAGGCTAATCTAAAATTGGAGCTCTTGCATCCCATGTACTTAGTAAATCGTTATCTTTTTTATGATAATTGATTTTCCAGTAAATGAACCACCTAGGTAAAACTATAATATAAAATACAGAAACAAAAAAAACCAACAGCATATAGGTCCAACCGAGAGTAACGTTAAGGAAGGAGTAGACAATGACATTCGAAATCATTGGTACCACCTTACTTGTCACTGATAGATAACTGGGTAAAATGATATTCAGTTGAATACAAATTAAAAGAAAACAAAACACGTCAATCGTGGTTGATAGCCTTGATGATAAAACTGCAACTAGGGCAACAAGTATATTAGTAGAAAGATTAGAGGGTTTGTGTTTAGATCTTGTTGACGAAATAACGAAAACGTACCATACGGATAGCCAAAAGGACAAAGTCCATATAGAATCAGATGCAGTGGTCTTAGAAAGTGACTTGAGGACTGGGGAAAGCGTTAACATTGCGAACGTGATGATTAATGAAGATTTAATGTCCATGAATGAGGATAATAAAGGGTCAACTTTCTTCCTTGAGATAACCAATGTTAGGAACGAAAGGAAAATAGTTGGCAGAATAGGATTGTAACCGTAGTAGTAAATAAAAGTAAAAGTAATGTAAATGAAGGATGTGTTCAATACTGTTTGGTAAAAACTTATAAAGTCCAATCTAATTTGAGAGCATGCGGCTTCAGGTAATTTCCTATTGGATTTCTTGCCGCTTTCATTCTCTTGTCTTATTCTTAGCTCAATAAAGCTTGGATCCGTATAGTTATCTGGATACTCTTGTTTTAGCCATAATAAACGTTTCCAAGGAGACATCTTAGTCATTACACCTGGCTAAAAAAAAACCAACTATAATATGTGTAACCTGCTGAATTTCATGCGAAAATTACAGGGGCTAAGAGTTCGGGAACAGAAACGTTTAGAGATTCCCAAGCTAATTTCCTCAACCGTTTGGCTTTAATGTTTTAAGAAAGGATGTGTACTCGTGAATTACTTACAGTTGATGAATATTGCAATGAAAGTTGGATTTTTCACTATTGATTTCACGAGGTTGCTAGCCGCGAGCTGGAACAAAAATCGGCACATCAAAAATAGTTCAATGAGGAATATATACTTAACATCTAAACTATATCAATGCGTAATTTCGGAGGATCACTTTCAAAAAGCCAGCCGATATTCTATAATTTGTAACTTCATGGATTATCTCAAAAAAAAAAGCTCAGTGCGAAGGCAGGTGACGAACGAAGACGATGAACAATATAGCGGTAACAGTATACACGAACTGCCCAGGACAATACCAAATGTGAATCCCTATACCAGAAGCCGGGGGTTCCGGCTATCTTGCTCCTCCCAAGTACCTCCAACGAGAAGCTTGTTCAACAACTTTTACAACCGTTCAAGTGCCAACACGGTAGGCAATGACACGATAGACACTGATAGTGTTAGCTATAATGGTGTTTCCAAATTTAGAAGAAATAGCGTAGATGTACCGCTGCAAACTCATAATAGACTGGAAGTACGACCAATTGTTGACAGACAAGATTATCTATGGAGGGGAATAAACGCCCTTGATGACGTTAAAAGACAGGCACAAGCAACAGAGTTGTACGACCAGTTTCCACAAGGATTTGAGAACAAACTGATGCGGCTGAGACAAGCGCATAGCAAACTACTTCAAGTCTTAAGAGATCGTAATGCTAAACTAGAAGAAGAGCAACGTCGTGAAGTGGCAGTCGCAACCGCTGCTGCCATGATGACTAGAACACCATCACCCACGGGAAAATCTGTGGGCGACGAAGCCACTAGCAACAACATACACAGTAGCAGTGCGACTAGGAATCCAAACGGGCCAAATGTTGATCATGAAGAGGGAAAGTATATTCAAGAATTAGTGGACACTATAAGAGTATTACAGTAACTAGGGTTACTTTCTAGGTTAGAAAAAAGTAAGAAAGGGTAAGGAACTATATACCTTAGAACAAAGCGTTCACTTGACATTATTTTGAGCAGTAGATTGTAAAGAATTCACCGAAGCGAACCCTTGAACGATTGCTGACCTAAAGAGCCCTCAAAGGGGTTTGCTACAAAACAACAAGTTCGGTGAGGGTAGACTGATAGCAATTGAACTGCTTTGGTCTTATGTTTTGAGCGTGAAAAGAATCTCACCAGAGGTCCAATACCTTTTAACAGCGACTATACAGCCCAATCAGGTCAGCGCTTATACATGTCGGCAGTATTTTTTTTAATTCAGTCCGTGATACAAGAAATATGAAACCGTTTATGTAGGTAAAATGTAAAACGCATATAATCCTGATGTAGGCTTTGGCTGACTCAAAGGACTTATAAATAATAATGCAAGGACACACTTCACTATGATCAAATGATTGAAGGTATAGTGAGATGAGCTGATTTTCCGGGTAACATAAATATTTGAACCAATCACGAGGCTTTTTCTATTGGCCGCATATTCGGGCCTTCATCAGTTAAATAATCGAAAGTAGCAAGGGATTAATATTAAAGCTAGCGGAATAACCTAATGGGCGAACGCGGAATTCGGAAGGTGTTTATAGCTTATACAGAGACTCACAAGCATTCACTACTTTCTAAGTACACAATAAACCGAAATGAGCATGAGTATGAGTGTCCGTGGCCTAGCGTTAAGGTCTGCTTCTAAATCACTGTTTAATCAAGGCATTCGCCGTACTCCGATCGTGGTTGGAGCTCGTTATATGTCTTCTACTCCAGAGAAACAGACTGATCCAAAGACAAAGGCCAATTCTATCATCAATGCTATTCCAGGTAATAATATCTTAACGAAAACTGGGGTTTTAGGGACTTCGGCTGCTGCCGTCATTTATGCCATCTCCAATGAATTGTATGTTGTCAATGATGAAAGTATTCTATTGCTGACTTTCTTGGGTTTTACTGGTTTGGTTGCAAAGTATTTGGCCCCAGCATACAAAGATTTCGCAGATGCAAGAATGAATAAGGTTTCCGAAATCTTAAACGCTTCGAGAAACAAGCATGTTGAAGCCGTTAAAGACAGAATTGGATCTGTCTCTGAATTACAAAACGTTGCTGAAACCACCAAGGTGTTGTTTGATGTTTCCAAAGAAACTGTCGAGCTCGAAAGTGAAGCTTTTGCATTGAGACAAAAGGTGGAGTTGGCTCACGAAGCGAAATCTGTCTTGGATTCATGGGTTAGATACGAAGCTTCTTTGCGTCAATTGGAACAAAGACAATTGACAGCTTCTGTCATTGCCAAAGTTGAGTCCGAACTGGGAAATCCAAAATTCCAAGATAAAGTTTTGCAACAATCCATCACTGAAATTGAACAACTACTTTCCAAGTTAAAGTAATCATAGCAATAACAGCCACAAGAAGGAAATAAAAAAAAGGAAAACACAACGAAATTAATACGGAAAGACAAAAACTAAAAATGGCGTCTTATAGGATTGGTTTTCATAAAGATGAAATGCATATTCAGAAGCGCGTATTCTGATTATATAACCTTTTCTTGTACAGACATTGATGTTTTAAATACTAAAAATATTCTTAGATTCACTTTACACTTTACACTTTTTTAAATAGTAGATTTAAATACGTGCATACGATGCTACATGTGCTCTCTACAGAAATATCACGACGCAGATAGAAAGGAAGAAGAACAACAAGAGAAACAATACACTAGCGAACGTCTTTGTTCATACACTAAACAATAATAAATAAGTGATGGTATGGGTAATCAAATAATATCATGTAAAATTGTTATAGTATCTATCTATACGCAATTTTTATGTAAAGGATACAATATAAAGGAATGTGATAACTTCAATAAAAATATACCGAATAAGGTAAAATTAAATGAAGGTTTCGTATGGAACTGGGGCCAAAGTTTGAGGAACGTTACCTTCAGTAGAAACAATACGGAATTCTCTTGGTTGAGCTGGTTGTCTCTTCAATTGGACAGCAACACCTTGAGCCTTGGCTTCGACACGCTTAGCAGCGTTAGCCTTAACTCTTTCCAAAAATTCTTGTCTACATTTAGAGTGCTTGATATGTTCAACTCTCAAGTTCAATCTCTTTTCCAAGTATCTGTTACCAACCATCTTGTTGATGATAACACCAACGGAAGACTTGGTGACGTTGTAAACAACACCGGTCTTACCTTGGTAGAACTTGTGTGGCATACCCTTTTGGATAGAACCATTGGCTTTGATGTCGACAATGTCACCAACCTTGTAGATCTTCAAGTAGGTGGACAAATGAACGGCACCGTGCTTTCTGAAGTCACGTTGGAACATGTAACGTGTACGAGATCTGTAACCATGTCTGTTTTATAATTTACAATTGATCAATCATTCAAGGATATGATTGTACTTTTGAATTTTAGTTAGTAAACAAATTTTCGCTATCATTGGCAATAAAAATATATCAAAGACAAAATACACAATTTCCAGTTTTGTATGGCCCACCTCTTGGTGTTTTATCATTAAATTTTCACTTGGAGTAGTTCGCAACTCTTCCAATATGTATCACAAATTCTCAATGATTTATAAGCCACATTCATTAGCATTCTGTAGCATCATCTCCATCAAAATATTAAGGTTTGTCATTCAGGTTTTGAAGTATCATATTATCTAAAATGGCAAGTCCACGTTGAATTTCTGTCCTTTTTCGATTTCTTGGAAGAGTATAATGAATTGATTAATATTTTTCAACCGCTATCAGTTCATTTCAAAGCTATATCCACATACGATTTACCCATTTTTGCTTAGTGTCCTTGACTGTCTCAATTTACTTGCTTTGAAACCACCTCAAAATTAAACTACTATTTGTATTTACGACTCTTTTTGGCCTCTATCCCATACAGTGGATCTTGCCCACTACCATAGTTGCTAAGGTATGGATGGATCCTACCTGACCTACCCAGATGTTGCGCGCTCGCGCCGATATTCGGAAGAGCGGCATGTTAACTCATTTAATTTTCCAAGCGGCAAAAAAACACGGACAGAATGCATGGAGGGTAAAAAGCTACGGATGTTGTATCTTACACACGGCAAAAAAACATTTTAGATTTTTAAAATTGCTACATGCTAGTATAATCTAACTATCATTAGCTTGGCTTCAATAACGACTACAGAAGGATAAGTGGCCCATCATTTTAATTATATTCTTGTTCTTTTTTTCATTTTCTACTTATTATGAAATGCCGGTATATATAAAAGTTATTAGTCCTAATTTACAAAGCTGATTGTATTGAGATAAAACTCTATGTGATGCTACTATTGTGATTTTACACGTGGTTGAGATAAAAACTGCGGAATTGAAAAATCAGCGCATTTATTCTTCGTCAGCTTCTTCAGCAGCTTCACCGGAAGATTCGGCCTTTCTAGCGGCATTTCTTCTAGCAACTCTACCTGGTCTAGCACCACCGAATGGAGAAGTTGGAGCAAAGTCGACATGCTTTTCAGAGTCCAATCTGACCATGAAAGATGGAATGTTGACGATTTGCTTACCAACAGCAATGTGTCTTTGAGTGATCAAAACTCTTGCGTGGTGAACAGACTTGGCCAAACCCAACTTGTAGACTTGAGTTTGCAGTCTTCTTTCCAAGAAATCTTCAACCTTCAAAGCTAAAACATAATCCAACTTCTTCTTGTCTTCGGACAAGACACCAATTCTTACCAATCTTCTGATCAAAGCATTACCTTCGAACAATCTCTTTGGGTCCTTTTCGTCTCTGGTCAATAAATCTCTAGCAGCACGACGAATCTTGGACAATTGGAAGGAAATTCTGTAAATTTCCTTCTTGTTCTTCAAACCGAATTCACCGGCCAACTTTAATTCAGCGTCCAAACGAGAAGATTCGTAAGGTCTCTTTGGGGTAGAGTAGGTCTTTGAATATGTTCTTGGGGCTCCTGTTTACAAGATAATTAAAATCGTTTGGTTAGTGAGTGCTCTCTTTTTGCATAAAGGGCAATGAGGATCAAGATCAGTACATAAATATTATAAAGACGCTTGTTGAATATCATTTTTCATCAATGGTTAACACGGTGAGGCGTTCATCAATACTACATGAACAGAGTTCTTCTACATGATACGAAAAATTGTATCAGGTTCAAATACTTCCAACCAACAATGTAAAGAGACACCCGCCTTAAAGGGGATGAATGGTACGAATGTTGGAAGGATTTGGAAAAACTTTACCTGAAGTGTCGGGAATTCAGTGCAAAGATTATATTTCCAAAATAAAAGTATCGGCGAAGAATAGTTCATTGTTTGAAAATGATTTAATTTCAACGAAAGCTCTTTCTAATATTTATGAGGACCCGATCCTCAAAGTCATATAACTTATATGACTTTTATTGCGTAAAATTTATCTTTTTCCTTTTAATAGGATAAGATGAATAACGTACTTGGCATATTTGGCTAATTGTTTATTTGTGTTTTGTTTTGTTTTGCTTCTTATTAATAATATATCAAAATCATGGTAAGAAATATGCTAACGCTCACACCCAGAAGGTTTTATAATAATAATTTTCGCGGTGAAAAAATCGTCAGTGCGTCGGGGGGGGAGGAGGGGAATGGAAAAAATGAAAAAAAAATAAAAAATAAAAATTGAAATTCCCGATGCTTGGGTGTAAACATGTCTTTTCTAAGTGATATATTTGAGACACAATCTCACTAATATCAGAGAAAGCAGCTGTCTGAATCTTGCCGGAGCAGTAGCATGTCTTTTCACATCAAAGACGAAACCTGCTTATTGAACAAATGGGATCAGAGGTATATATTAGTGAAGGCTGAGTAGCCCCGCAACCTCGAAGAGCCCCTTGGGTGCATAGTCACCTCCAGATGTTAAGTCTCGCTATGCCAACTCTGTGTGTGCTGCTTGGTTGAATCAACCACTGCCGCGATCAGGCAAGCATGCAATTGCAGGGCGACAGGGGACTGGTGCAACACTACTACGCAACGTTACCCGCACGATGGCGGGCCCCAGGCGCAAAAGCAACGCGTCTGCCGCCTCATCGCAAAAATTTAAAGCAAAAAAACACGTCTCGCCTCTGGCCAGCGCACTTGATATAAAAGCTTGTGATTTCCACCAATTCCGTTCCCTCGGCGGTCTGCGCGTCATTTACTGTTGCGCCCTGAGAAAAAAAACAACAAAAGACCATTTATCTGCTATTCTGGCCCCGTACACACAGCTCGGCGGTTATTTCAGTTCGCTTTTGGAGACCATTAAAATACAGAACATAAGACATAGTCACACTTAAACTGGTGGCGAGAGCGACACATTACTACACACGAAACAGCACCGATGACATCACGAGTTTCGAGACTGGACCGGCAGGTTATATTAATAGAGACTGGATCCACCCAGGTGGTCCGAAACATGGCCGCTGACCAAATGGGAGACTTGGCCAAACAACATCCTGAAGACATTCTTTCGCTGCTATCCAGAGTATACCCTTTCTTGCTAGTCAAAAAGTGGGAAACGCGTGTCACCGCAGCAAGGGCCGTGGGCGGTATAGTGGCCCATGCCCCTTCTTGGGATCCGAACGAATCGGACTTAGTACGAGGAACAAACGAAGGTTCTCCCTTGGACAATGCTCAAGTAAAACTGGAACATGAAATGCAAATAAAACTTGAGGAAGCAACGCAAAATAATCAATTGAATCTGCTTCAAGAAGATCAGCATCTGAATTCTCTGACTGATTGGAGATTAAACGAGATTTTGAAGTCAGGTAAAGTGCTTCTGGCATCTAGTATAAATGACTATAACGTTCTTGGTCGAGCAGATGATAACATAAGGAAGCAGACCAAAACAGACGATATAAAGCAAGAAATACCTACATATAATGCGTTCGATAAGGCGAATGAAAATAAGAATAGCGCCAATAAGAAATCGGCAAGAATGCTGGCAATGGCGAGGCGAAAGAAAAAAATGATTGCAAAAAACACTTCGAAACATCCTGTAGATATAACGGAAAGCTCAGTTTCCAAGACCTTATTAAATGAAAAAAATATGACGAGTACTGCAGCATCTTCGTCTACTTCTCCCACCAGTGCTCAACCAAATCCCAAACTGGAAATCACTGAACAAGCTAATGACAACAAACTGATGATAGAGTCCACAGTGAGACCCTTATTAGAACAACATGAAATCGTGGCCGGCCTAGTTTGGCAGTTTCAGGGTATATACGAACTACTTTTAGACAACTTAATGAGCGAAAACTGGGAAATAAGGCATGGCGCTGCGTTGGGTCTTCGTGAATTAGTGAAGAAACATGCCCTTGGGGTTAGTAGGGTTAGGGGGAGGACTAGAGGCGAAAACGATATTAGAAATTCTAAAAGCTTAGAAGATTTGGCATCTCGTCTTCTTACGGTTTTTGCGTTAGACAGATTTGGAGATTATGTCTACGATACTGTTGTTGCTCCTGTACGTGAGTCAATCGCACAAACTCTAGCAGCATTATTAATCCATTTAGACAATAATTTGTCCATTAAGATTTTCAATTGTTTAGAACAACTGGTTTTACAAGATCCATTAGAGACAGGTCTACCAAATAAGATATGGGAAGCCACTCATGGCGGACTCTTGGGAATTCGCTATTTTGTCAGCATCAAGACTGATTTCTTATTTTCACATGGTTTACTAGAGAATGTTGTACGAATAGTGCTATATGGTCTAAATCAAACCGATGATGACGTACAAAGCGTAGCAGCTTCGATTTTAACCCCGATAACAAATGAGTTTGTCAAACTAAACACATCCACCATTGATACACTGGTGACCACTATATGGTCATTGCTGGCCCGTTTAGATGATGACATTTCATCTAGTGTCGGTTCTATTATGAATCTCCTGGCAAAATTGTGCTACCATCAAGAAGTGCTAGATATTTTGAAAGACAAAGCCCTAGAACATCCTTCAGAATGGTCATTTAAATCTTTAGTACCGAAGCTGTACCCGTTTTTACGTCATTCAATATCATCAGTAAGGAAAGCTGTCTTAAATTTATTAATTGCATTTTTATCAATAAAGGATGATTCCACCAAGAACTGGCTGAATGGTAAAGTATTTCGTTTAGTATTCCAAAACATTTTACTTGAACAAAATCCAGAACTACTGCAATTATCATTCGATGTATATACCGCATTGTTGGAACACTATAAGGTCAAACACACTGAAAAGACTTTAGACCATGTGTTCAGTAAGCACTTACAACCAATATTGCACCTTTTAAATACTCCAGTGGGTGAAAAGGGTAAGAACTATGCGATGGAATCGCAATACATTTTAAAACCTTCTCAACACTACCAATTACATCCAGAAAAGAAGCGTTCCATTTCTGAAGCCACAACGGATTCAGACATTCCAATACCAAAGAGCAATGAACACATCAATATAGATGCACCTATGATTGCGGGTGATATCACCTTACTGGGACTGGAAGTAATCCTTAATACCAGAATAATGGGGGCAAAGGCATTTGCATTAACTCTGTCAATGTTTCAAGACTCCACACTTCAATCTTTCTTTGCAAATGTTTTGGCTCGTTGTTTAGAATTACCATTCTCAACTCCACGCATGTTAGCAGGTATAATTGTTACACAATTTTGTTCCTCTTGGCTACAAAAGCATTCTGATGGAGAGAAATTACCTTCATTCGTATCAGAGCTTTTCAGTCCTCTAATGAACAAACAATTACTAAATCGCGATGGATTTCCTGTATTTAGGGAACTAGTTCCAAGTTTAAAGGCTTTAAGGACCCAGTGCCAAAGTTTACTAGCTACGTTTGTTGATGTGGGTATGCTACCCCAATACAAACTACCGAATGTAGCAATCGTGGTGCAAGGTGAAACAGAAGCCGGCCCACACGCCTTCGGTATAGAAACTGCTGAAAAAGTGTATGGAGAATACTATGATAAAATGTTCAAGTCCATGAATAACTCTTATAAGCTGCTGGCCAAGAAACCGCTAGAAGACTCTAAGCATCGCGTGCAAATGGCCATCGATGCAGCCAAGGAGTCAGCAAAGCTTCGCACAGGTAGTATTCTCGCCAATTATGCATCCTCAATCTTATTGTTTGATGGCCTCCCTCCAAAATTGAACCCCATTATCAGATCCCTTATGGATAGTGTCAAAGAAGAAAGAAATGAGAAATTACAAAAGATGGCCGGCGAATCTGTCGTACATTTGATTCAACAACTTCTAAAGAATAATAAGGTAAATGTTTCTGGTAAAATCGTCAAAAATCTATGTGGATTTTTATGCGTTGACACTTCTGAGGTTCCTGATTTCTCTGTAAATGCAGATTTTAAAGAAAAAATATTGACACTAATAAAGGAGTCTAATTCAATTGCCGCTCAAGATGATATCAATTTAGCAAAAATGTCAGAAGAGGCTCAACTCAAAAGAAAAGGTGGATTAATCACCTTGAGAACACTGTTTGAAGTTCTCGGACCTTCCATTTTACAAACCTTACCTCAATTAAAATCGATTTTATTCAATTCGTTATGCAGTCATGAAAACGTAGAGATAGAAAAAATCGACAAGGAACAAGGCCAAAAAATAGTGGACTCCTTCGGTATTTTAAGGGCTTTGTACCCATTTATGTCTGCCTCTTTACGTTCAGATGAGGTTTTCACCCGTTTCCCCATTCTACTGACATTCTTGAGATCGAGCTTATCTGTTTTCCGTTATTCGGCAGCAAGAACTTTTGCTGATCTTGCCAAAATATCTTCTGTGGAAGTAATGGCTTACACAATTCGTGAGATCTTACCTTTAATGAATAGTGCTGGTTCTTTATCTGATCGCCAAGGGTCCACAGAACTTATCTATCATTTGTCACTTTCCATGGAAACCGATGTTCTGCCTTACGTTATTTTTCTAATAGTTCCACTTTTGGGTCGTATGAGTGATTCAAACGAAGACGTTAGAAATTTGGCCACAACAACATTTGCATCCATTATCAAATTAGTTCCTCTAGAAGCTGGCATTGCCGATCCAAAGGGTTTACCAGAAGAATTGGTGGCCAGCAGAGAAAGAGAACGTGATTTTATTCAACAAATGATGGATCCATCCAAGGCCAAACCATTCAAATTGCCTATTGCAATTAAGGCCACATTGAGAAAGTATCAACAAGATGGTGTCAACTGGTTGGCATTTTTAAACAAATATCATCTACATGGAATATTATGTGACGATATGGGTTTAGGGAAAACGTTACAAACAATCTGCGTTATTGCGAGTGATCAGTATTTAAGAAAGGAAGACTACGAAAAAACGCATTCCGTTGAAAGCAGGCCGTTGCCTTCTCTAATAATCTGTCCTCCATCGTTGACTGGTCACTGGGAAAATGAATTCGACCAATATGCTCCGTTTTTGAAGGTTGTCATTTATGCCGGCGGTCCAACTGTTAGATCGAGTTTGAGACCGCAGTTAAAAAATGCCGACATTATTGTCACATCATATGATGTCGCTAGGAATGATCTCGCAGTCCTAACCAAAACGGAATATAACTATTGTATTTTAGATGAAGGACATATTATCAAGAATTCTCAATCAAAACTTGCAAAGGCCGTTAAAGAAATCACAGCAAATCACAGGTTGATTTTAACCGGTACTCCTATTCAAAATAATGTCTTAGAATTGTGGTCTTTGTTCGACTTCTTGATGCCAGGGTTCTTAGGAACGGAAAAGATGTTCCAAGAAAGATTTGCTAAACCAATCGCTGCGTCGAGAAACAGTAAAACGTCATCCAAGGAACAAGAAGCCGGTGTACTAGCTTTAGAGGCATTGCATAAACAAGTTTTACCTTTCATGCTAAGAAGATTGAAGGAAGACGTCTTATCTGATTTACCACCCAAGATTATTCAAGATTACTACTGTGAATTGGGTGACTTACAAAAACAACTGTACATGGATTTTGCCAAAAAGCAAAAAAATGTAGTTGAAAAGGATATCGAAAATCCTGAAGTTGCTGACGGTAAACAACATATCTTCCAAGCTCTACAATATATGAGGAAATTGTGTAATCATCCAGCTTTGGTTCTTTCACCAAGTCACCCGCAACTATCTCAGGTTCAAGACTACTTAAAGCAAACTGGTTTAGATTTACACGATATCATCAATGCTCCTAAACTAAGCGCGTTAAGAACATTGCTTTTTGAGTGTGGTATAGGCGAAGAAGATATGGATAAATCATCATGTCAAGATCAAAGTTTCCCCATACAGAATGTTATTTCACAACATAGGGCTTTAATTTTCTGTCAGCTAAAAGATATGCTAGATATGGTTGAAAATGATCTATTCAAAAAGTATATGCCCTCTGTAACGTATATGAGGCTAGATGGTAGTGTCGACCCAAGAGATAGACAAAATGTTGTCCGAAAATTTAACGAGGATCCGTCTATCGATTGTCTATTGCTAACTACCAAAGTAGGTGGGCTAGGCCTGAACTTAACTGGTGCAGACACCGTTATTTTTGTAGAGCATGATTGGAATCCCATGAACGATTTGCAAGCAATGGACAGAGCTCATAGAATTGGCCAAAAAAAAGTAGTGAATGTTTACAGAATTATCACCAAAGGTACACTTGAGGAGAAAATTATGGGTTTACAAAAATTCAAAATGAACATTGCTTCTACTGTTGTTAACCAGCAAAATAGTGGATTAGCGTCCATGGACACACACCAATTGCTTGATCTTTTTGACCCTGATAATGTCACTTCTCAGGACAATGAAGAAAAGAATAATAATGATTCAAAACCAGCCAAGGGAATGGAAGATATCGCTAACGAAACAGGCTTAACTGGTAAAGCCAAAGAGGCTCTTGGCGAATTAAAGGAGTTATGGGATCCATCTCAATATGAAGAAGAGTATAATTTAGACACCTTCATAAAGACTTTACGATAAAGAAATTTTCTGCATTGAATCGACGCATATAAGCAGTCATTTGTTTTATTTAACGCATTTATGTATTATTAATTTGTAATATAATATGGTATATTAAGGGAGTTTTTAGAATTTTACAAAGTACATTTAATCAAGATTTTTGTAGTTTCACAGCGTCTGTATGTTGCCTTTAAAATGCCACAGTGGGTGATGGCTGTACGGTCATTTCGGGTGTTCTTCTTGTTAATAAATGATTTTGATCTTTTAGCAAGAGGTAGTATGGCCCACTTTTTTTATTTTTTTATTTTTTTATTTTTTCATGTTTACAAGCGCTAAAACAAAAATTGAAGCTGCTCTTCTGAAGTTTGCACGGCTCCATCTCATGTAATAAATTACTCCATTTATTTACAGTATCAAGACTACATTGTTATACGCTGAAGTTGAATTTCCGGTTGATTAAAATGCAACCGAGTGAAAAGAAAAATGGCCAGCAGAGCATATCTAATCCAGAATTAGACGACGAAGAAGAAGAAGTAGAAGAAGTACATCAAGACTGGTCACAAGTTGCATCACTCGTCAATAAAAATGCTGCTCTTTCACTCCCAAGAAGAGGCGAAAAGGACTACGAACCAGACGGTACTGACCTACAAGAAGTGCTTTTATATAAGGCAAGGAAGGCAATGTTTGATACCATATCTGACTCGATAAGAGGCACCACTGTAAAATCTCAAGTTAAAGGATATTATGTACCACACAAGCATCAAGCAATTCTACCCAAACCCAAAGGCAGCTTTATGCAAACAATGGGAAGAGCTGATAGCTCAGGTGAATTATGGCTTGATTTTCACGAATTCGTTTATTTGGTAGAGAGAGGTACCATCCTTCCTTACTATAAGGTGGAGGGTGGCTCTAAACATGAAAGCTCAGATCATGACATCGAAATATTGCTTAGTATGGAGGACTTATATTCGCTATTTTCAACACAGCAAGAGATGGACCAATATTTCGTGTTCGCTCATCTAAAAAGACTAGGTTTTATAGTAAAACCGTGCCGTCAAGATATGAGCGTCACAGCTTCCTATTACCCACCATGGAAACAACAAAACAATTTACATATAATAAGTTCGAGGTTTTTTTCACTGTTTAAAATACAGAAAATATCGCTCTTCAGCGGGTTCTTTTATTGTAGATGGAATTTTTTTTTCAGGAAGTATACAACGTCGCCACAACTATATCAAGGTCTAAATAGACTTATCCGTTCCGTAACTGTACCAAAAACTAGAGATGAGTTGTACTCAAGCGTCAGGCAACACGAAAGAAAGATGATAGAAGTTCCATTGACTTTCAAAGTATGGAAACCATGTGCTAATTTTAAGAAGAAGAATCCTGGCCTACCCGATTTCCAAATACTCGTTTATAACAAGAACGATAAATTTCAACATTTCCCTACTTATGAAGAGCTACGGTCTATATTTGCTCTTCTTGACTATAAGTTTGAATTTTTGAATGAGGCCAAGGATGATCTCGATTGGGATGCAAATTCTTATGTCGAAGGGATTTCACGAAGCGAATATAACACCAAGACGACCTCAAGATCTCGCAATGAGAAGAATACTTCGTCTTTAAAATCCTCAAAAAAATCTGATTTTCAGAAAGAGACAATTAAGCCCAAATCCAAAAAAAATTCAAGGACATACCCACCTCATATACAGCAAAATCGCAGACTTAAGGCAGGGTACCGGAGTTTTATTCTTGCGATTATGGATAACGGTTTGATCAGTTTTATCAAAATGTCGGAAGCGGATTTTGGATCTGAAAATGTATGGTATACACCTAGCTCTCAAAGTAAACCAGAACGAAAATTAAAAGGTGGAAAGGCGATCAAAAAAGCAACTCCAAACAAAACGTAGATTATTTATCTTTATAAAAGCGGCCTTTAACAAATCCAATATATATATAAATATCAATCGGACTCAAAAAACACGTAGAACAGAAATTAGAGATAAGCCATACACATTTATGTATAGGCTTAGCTGCTGTATTTAGAGTACATATTTTCGTCGAAAACGGATGGCCTGTTGTAGAAGGATGTTGGATTCTCTTGTAACTCACGCTCTTCATTTTCAACCGCCCTACGTCTCCTTACGTCGTAGAGATCTTCTTGCGATTGTTTTGGTGGTATTGGTGGACCTGTCATGTTAGGCATTGCAGCATACGGTGAGGCTTCATAGGTTCTCGGCGGGATATTAGGTCCTTGGAGTACATCATTACTGGAACTTATTTTGAGATTTTGAAAACGAGCTTCTAAATTGAAGCCTTGTTGTGGTTGAGGTCGAGAAGCTGCACTATTTTGGGGCAATAATGGATGTTCTCCTACAATAGATGCCTTCAAGTCAAGAGGAGGGAGAGGAGGAGCAGGGGAATTTGTTGTAAGGGTTTCATGCTGTTTAGCTGTTCTTACTCTTTCAACCAAATCTCTACTCATATTGAGTAACGAATTATAAAATTCCACTCCTTTTGGCAAATCAGACGCAAAAACACTAAAGGCCTTAACTGCGTCTTGTAAGCTGTCAAAGAAACGCTTACGATCGTTTGAAAGTTCTTCTTCTTTAAAGGACTTGTCCTTAAAGTTTGAGATATGGAATATTTCGTCTAGTTTAGCCTTGATTTCATCGATTATACAAGACTGTTTGTAAATTGTTGCTTCTATTCTGGTACTCAAAGGCTCAAACTTCTCCAGTTCCGTTTCAAATACTTTTTTGAGCTCAACATCGGATTTTCCCTTGTTAAGGATTAATAGTTTTGTTATATCATCGTTGTTAATTTCGTCCCTAAGTTCAGACAAATTTCTGGAACGTTCATCCTTTAATGTCCTTAAGTCTTCTGCCTGGCCCTTTACCTGTTTCAATAAGTCCAAGATCTTATCATTTTTGGTATCATCAATATCTAACAGGCTAGGTTGTGCAGGAATACTGTGATTGAATTCTTCAAATTTTCTCCATATCTTGTCATTATCATTCAATAAATTTATTTCTGCAATATGAGGCTTTACGCAGGCAAATAGTTTTTCATCTGAATTTGAAGCCGCTATTAGAGAAGATTTCAATTTTGTAACATTTTCCTTCTGGTCATTAGGTAAATCCGGTAGAATATCTAAAATTTGTTTTCTCTTCAAGACAATCTTGTTCATTTGCTCTTCTATATTCCTATATTCGTTTGTTTGAATAAATTTGCACCATGCCCGAATTTGGTCCCTCATTAGTTGTACTTGAGTATCCGCATTCGACATAATGTTTCCAGTGCTGAATTGTTTCTGCAAATCGCTCAAGAGCCTAGGCAAGTTGGTAAATTCAATAAAGGAAGAGTATTCCAAATTTGCTGTCTCGGTTTCTTCAACCTCCTTTCTTAGTAGTGTCGCCTTTTCTTCGGAGTAAATACTTTCCTTTTCATAAACATCCAAGGGAATAATACCTTTGTATAACGCATCACACTTATATGCAACTTCTTCCATGTATGGCTCTAATACTTTCTCCCATGGTAGAGGTTTGATCGCATCGAGTGATTTTATGGAATCAATTTGTACGACTGGCGGAACACTTTCATGATAAATATAATCGTTATCTTTAATCAATTCCTTTAGCTTCTTTTCTAAAGTTTCTTTAAATCCATCGAAGTCAATGAAATCCAATAGCCATGTTTTGAAAGGAAGAGATGAAATCAGTTCTTGCACAGAGATGTTGAGGAAGGCAATTGCTTCACCAATAGCGTTTTCCTCTTCTAAGTGCAAACCATGGTAATATGCGCTCAGCGATTTGTAGAAGTGTAGTTTACAAGTAATGATGGTTTTCCATTTGGGTTCACCATATGTGACCAATTCACTTCCCGTGTCCTTCATAAAATCGTGACATTTTTGATACAGGTTACAGGTAGTCCTAGCAAGTTTGCTGGTCAATGTATATTGCTTGGATGATAGTTGACCATTCAATAGTTTCAAAAGGAATAGTTCTTGAGCTTCTGCATGACAAAGATTAGCCAAAAACCTAGTGTTTTCAGACTGAAGATCAACGGATGGTGAGTTCAGGAAATTTTCTGATAGGAACTCAAAACAGGAAAAAGCCTTCGTCAAGTTTGCAATCGAAATCTTATAATCATCATTGATTTTTTCCCTAGCTATTTGAGTAAATATTACGCCAATGTTGAACAAAGTGCAAGATTTCTCGAATGCTAAGGTATGTTGTGAGTATTTCAGCCCCTTTTGTGCCGACGAGTATTCTGCGTCATACCAAGTAAAGTTGATTTTCAACCTGGATCCTTTACTACCCAGACGAAGGTAAAGCTGTTCCAAAAAAGAGTAGTATTTTAAGTTTTGTTCTGATAATGAATCGGGTGCTAGCTCTCCGTTCGCGTTATTTCTCAAGTGGTCGAGATCGGATGTAGCCTTCTCATCATAGAATGTTTTCCATTGTGAAGAGCCGTACGATTTCTTGAGATATGAGGATATACCACTTTTCCAGTCCAACTTCTCAGTGTCTTTTAGCTTTAATTCAACTAAGTAAGGTTTCATGAATTTCGTTCAACCTGCGGGCAGCGTCACTTCAATAATGAAATTAAGAAGCTCTTTCTCAATAACCCCTTTAGCACTTCCTGTAATTGGTGTTCAAATCGAATTTCAATTCGTTGTCCGTCCTAACCCGGGTTCCTGTTCCAGGTCATGACAGAAAAAAGAGGCGTCACAAAAAAAAATCAATGGCCTTTGTCTGGTTTACATGAAATATCCTACACTGGTTGAATGCTAAACGCTCAAGTTACCAATGACTAAAAACCATTAATCCCAATGGTGATATTAGGTTCGTTATGATTTTTGGTTATTACTGTATAAATATAATTTTTTTAATGTGGTTTATAGAGGATATATAATATACATCAAGGAAAGAGAGAAAAATGCAAAAGATATCATGAGAAAATTATTATATTAGTCAAAATCATTGTATGTTATTCATCACATTAACATAACCTCTTGTTGATTTCTTCTTTCTTCTTGTACTCGCTGGTTTAGGTCCTCCTGTCAAACTTAATAAATCATCTAGACCGTTGGCCTTTCTACCAGTCAGGTTTACGCCAGAAGTATTAGATATGGGAGAGGATGGTGGTGGAGAATTATCTATATCGGCCCCCCCAGAAGAAAGAGGAGGAGGCGATTTAATTGACAAAGGTTCTCCAGTAATTGGATTGTTTGGGATTACTGAGGTAGCATTTATTGGAGGTGCAGCGTTATTGATAGGGCCCGAACGTGGCTTTGTTTTTGGCCCAGCGTCTTTACGTTTAACGATTGGCGGAGGTGGCGGTGTTGAAGTTTCGACAATTTTTTGTTTGTCTTCCTCTGTCGCATCCTTATTTACCCACCGTTTCAATTTCTCGTCGTAGTATAGTGTATTCTTATGGCCTAACTTGGCTTTATAAACCTTCTTGTCACCAGTTTCTTTCTTCAACCAACCAAACCAACTATTGGATTTGTCATCAATATTATCGTTCCTAGAGTTTGATTCCTTCTTTGCATTATCATTCTTCTTCTTCTTTTCCTTTCTATTCTTTCCATCGTCACCAGAGATATTATCATCATCGGACTCTTCCTCAATAACATCATTATACTTCCTTATCTCCGACTCTAACGGTTTGAAAGCCTTATACTGATTGGCTGAAGCCTTCCTAATAGTAGGTTCAAAAGCCTCTCTCTCAACAACTTCGGCTTTCTTGATTGGACTAAATCTATTTTCTGTAGCAACATCGTTGCTGATTTGTGATTGAGACACCGTTTCAGATATTCCATACAAAGCATTTTCATTTGCTCTGTCGGCTGAAGGATAATACGGCGATGCTGCAGGCGTTCTTACCTGAGGAGCTCTTACAGACATAGCTGGTGACGCTTCAGGAATAGTTGGTACTTCAGTGTTTACATCAGCGCCAAGATCTTGAGGCATATATGGAGAGGAACGCATTTTTGTAGCTTTAGCGCTTATTAGCTTTGGAGGCGATACATGTTGTTCCATAGGTTTGGGTGTCGTAATGGTAACACTCTCAGAAACAATTTGTTCCTGAATAGGTGGGTTGCTATCAAGGTTATTTTGTCCTGATACGATTATCGCCGAGGGTAGGTATGTAGATGACACTGGTCCTGTTACATGTTCTAGTAGTCCCGTACCACTCTTCTCATTGTCATTTGAAGGTATAGCATTGTCGAAATTTGGGCCCTCAAAACCTAAAACGTCATCATTGGAAATTTCAGCTACCGGTCCAGCATGTGAAAGAGACTCGCTAACTGCTTCTTCGCCTGCAGGTTGAAGTTGAACAGGATTTGTTCGAGAAGTTTGCTGATTGACAGCCTCCATAGTGGAAGAAACCTTTTCATCTTCTAAATCTGATAGTTCAGTGCCCCTGGTTTCGCCAGCTACTCCTGCGAAATCTTTTAGTGTATTTTGGTCAGTGTTGCTATTATTTTCTGATGTCTGATATTCTCGTTCAAGTGTGCTTTCATCGGGTTGTTTGCTACTAGGATTGTTGTATGGTTTCTCATGATCCGAAGGAATGAGAGGTTCCATGGGCAAAGCCTCTACACTTGGTGAATACATAAGTGACCCTTGTGAGGAATTATTTCTAACAGGTGCTCCAATTTTAGGAGGTGGAAGAAAATCGGATCCTGTGGATATAATGGACTCCCTTCTTACTAAGTCCGGACTAGACATGTAATTAGAAGATACTCTTCCGAATTTAGGCGGAGGCGCAAAGTCTGAAAACATAGAAGTAGCATTTGAGTTCGATTTTTCCATCGGAATGCTATGATTATGCCCATGTTGAGGAGCATAAGATGTTAACTTTTGTCCCGAAATTGGCTGACCTTCAAAAACCTTCTCGGTTACGTGTTGATCAGTTCTTACTCTTCTTAAAGAAGTCATTTGAGGGTCTATAGAAGCATATTGTGTACTTTGAATACGTTGAGGAGATCCTTGTAAACTATCGCCAATCCTGTGTACATAAGGTAGGTTCGGCTCAGGCAAGCCTTTTGACCCATGGGCAGGCTTTGAATGCAGAACACTGTGATTTGGTCCATTATAAGCACTATGCAAAAGAGCCGGCGAATCCACATAACTCTGAGAATTAACTTGAGTTTGGAAAGGGGTAAATGTTTGGGTAAGGTCTACCGTTGATGAATTAGCTGAGGATCCAGGGGTAAATCCGTCAAATACCTTCTTCTTATCACTTTTTTTACTCAGCGCATCAATGTCGTCCCCTCCAATATATTTATTAAAGGACTTATCTAACTGTCCCCAGACACTGCTTAATTTTGGTTTTGCTAGCCACCCTGTATTCGACTCAGAGAGCCTGGTGACTACCTCATTTAAATCATGAGCCAAGTTTATTGTCAAAGCATCTTTTTTGGGTAATTTTCTCATTGAGGAGCCCAAGTAATCGGTATATTTAGTAGCGAGATTCGTCAAGCCTTGCTCTTGTAAAAGAGACGCGTGGTATACTTTCTGTGGCAAAATCGATGGGAATCCTTTGACTTTAGAGTCGCATGAGAATATATACTCATAAATTTCAGACCATAGGACACTTTCAACGGTACTTGGGTTTCCAATACTATGGAATATGACGTCTGAGTCTGTCATTACTGGTTGCTCTGAAAGTGGTACATTACCGATAATAAACAATGTGTGGGCTGCCAAAATCATTCCCTTTTTGGTAAGAAAGATACCAAATTCTATCAAAAATTCAAGAACGACAGGTGGTATAGATACCGCTTCTTCAGCATTCTCTGGTATATTAATCAGTACAGCGGCAACAATGCTCTTCCAGTTACCCAATGCCCATTGGCTAGCTTCTTTGTTAGCATAAAAATTCTCCACGGCCATTTTAGAATTACCAACAAATACTTGAAAAATAAGAAACAGAAAATTTGCCATTACCTTTTGATCATTTGGACCTGCAGTATACTCCTCATATAAATACTTTTGGATAACTTCAGACCATTTATCCTTGCCCATCAAGCTTCCAATCAATAGCGCAATAGAATAGTCTCTCTTGCTCAATGCTAAACGAAGAGCCTCGTCGTGACTTCCTGTTTGTAAGAACGCCAGGACTCTCATTTGACAGCTTACATCTAGCCTGTAAGCATTTGGAACCACCTCAGAGTTCGGAAAGGGTTGAGATAAATACACCGAAAGCTCGTCAGAATTGTATAGAAGATTTGAAATATTTTTCCAGCTTATCGTATCAGAAAGCTTCATTTCCAATAACTGCCATATCGTCATATCAGCTGATGGATTATTCTCAGAAATGGCCTTCGCTGTAATTTCTATCCATTTTGTTAAATCCTTCCTTTTCAACTTGGCACTGTTCAAAGGGCCCGGGAAACTCTTGAGCATGTCACTCGGTTTAACTATTTGATCAATCGGTATCACTTTGATTTCCTGTACAAAACTTGACGAAATCATATATTGAGATTGATCTGGAGCAGATGGAACCGCATACACAACCTTATTTGCAGGACTCCAGTGAAAAACGGGAAATTGGCGATGTAATATAGCCTCATTGTCAATCTCCATAACATCTTTTGCTTTCTGAACTAATGGAACATTATTCATAGCTTGACGTGTAATCCCTATTGGCGGTATGTTTGTAGGTAGTGGCAAGTTCGCAGGGCTCCCAACGATCTGGCGGGGTTGCGGGTTCATAGGAGCTTGAATGATGGCGGATGGTAAAACTCCCATGGGTGGTTGAATGTTCATAGGAGCGTTTATACTGGCAACAGGTTGAACGTTAGGGGCCATGGGGGCAACATAGGAATTTCTAGATTGATTTTGATAATTTAGATTTACGGCACCAGGAGCAACAGGTTGTGAAGTGTGGGGTGTTTGATAAGATTGCTGGTTATTAGGTGCGTACCTAGACGCATATTCATTCTGGTTTGGAGTATACGAACTAATAGAACTTGTATGACCTCTATGAGTTTTTACAAAATTAGGGTTATTTACCACTGGAGCGCCAAGGCTCTGTGCAATGGATGGATATTGACCTTGTTGCGTTGTGGGCGAAGTAGGTGCATACTTGTTCGCAGTCGGTAAGCTTATTGCCGCTTGGCCATATGGTGAAACTGGAGATAATCCGGTACTGACACCATACTGAGTTGAACGTCTGGCACCAAAAGATGTTGCACTCCCTATAGAGGCGTTGCTAATTCCTCTTGCTCGAATCGGTGGAACAGAAGCAGTAGTTTCTACCTGTAAGATTGGAACGGGTAGGCTCACACTGGGTAAGGGAATTCTAGGTTGATTAGAAGGCTGTTGTTGCTGCTGAAGATTGTAAGGATTTGGGAAAGCATAATTGAGAGGTGACTGTGAGACGCCAGAGTTGGTTCTGGAAGAGCGAGGCACCTGGTTTCCTAATGGGATAACGGGTGGCCTCTTTGGGTCGCCAAAATTAATTGTCGAAGAACTTTTTCTGCTCTGTGGAATTGGCTTTTCCAAGGAGCTAAAAGATTGCCCTGAACCGAACCTTTGTGTTGGTACACCAACTGGTTTTGCATGACCTTTTTTAGAACTTTCAGGAATAATTTCTAATGGGAAGTCATAAGCATCCGATTTCTTTTTCTCTTCATTGATTTTGTTGATGGAACGGTTAACTTTCACAACTGGAGGACTAGGGGTAACTACAGATGATACGCTCGTTTGTCGACTGGAGCCATTTAAAGCACTCTTTGCCAAACCATGAAATTGTTGAGGTGTGACAATGCCAGCAGTATTGCTGAAATGGGCTTGCTTTTGGAGTATCTTAGTTTGTTGTTCGTTAGAAGGTTCATACTTTGAGGCTCTCCTTTCTTCGACTGCTTCTACTCCTAAGTCAGCTATATTGTTGTTATCAATAACTGAATTATCCTCTTCAGAAGAGCCCAAGAAACTATCGTCATCGTCCAAGAGATCATCGTCTTCTTCTAAAAACGAGAACTTTTTCTCAGGGATTCCCTCAGTACTAGCTTGGATGCTATTTTCTGTATTTCCGGATGATATTTGGTTCTCTGAAGCTTCCCAAGGAAGTTTATCGTAATGATCAGTTGAGGCAAATAGGTCTTCATGATTTCCTTGAGATTCACTTGTCACTTCTGTGTTTTTATCATCTGCTTCCCACGGTAATACTTCTCCTGGCTCTTCGGTACTCTGTGCAAACAAGCTTCCAGTTCCGTCTCGATTATTATTATCTGATTCAATATTATCTTCACTAGCAGATGGAAGCTCGGAGTTTCCTTTATCTGCGGACTTTTCATTCTCAATCTCAAGTTTATCCTCGAAGTAGCTGTTTTGGACGTTGATGCCTTGTGTACTGAATACTTCAGAGCTTTTTTCGGGGCTTTCTTCAAAATGATGATCTTTTTGGGTGTCGCCCATGAAGCCGTTAGACTCTTTTGACTCTTCATCCCATGAGAATACTTCATTATGTCCTTCTGAAATTTCCGCCACCTCTTGAGATTCATTCATGGTCTGATTGAAGGGCAATTTTTCAACACCATTTGATTGGGAAAGCTCTTGCTCCCATGGAAGTTTTTCATTATTTTCGTTATCTTGAAAAAGCTCAGAAGCATCATCCCCAGAACTCTTAATTACATTTTCAAATGATGCTCTATCAGACCCAAACAAATGACTTGTAACCTTTTCGTTTGTCGTGTCCTGCTTTTTTTCTTCAGGTGGCATATGCGCCTGTTGTTTTAATGAGGCATCTTCTTCTTCGAAAAGGTCTTCAGAAAGTTCATGACTTGATTGTAAACTTGTATCTTTATCATCGTAACGGCCTTCAAGTTTTCTACTATCTGTTGTACTGAGAGAGATATCTGGCGTTGGCGTATTGCCAGGCGGAATTTCTGAAGATAGGAGACTGCCATTGGAAGAGAGAAAATGATTAGGATGTGAAGAAGTGCTATCATTTGATGTAATAATTACACTGTCATAATGTTTATAATCCTTTTCGGGGGAAAGCACCTCTCTCTCGCTGGATATACCTGCCTTCTGGGCATGCTCGTTAGTGTCGTTAGACTCAACAGCAACTTCATCAAATGAGGGTTCGCTCAAAGGAAAACCGTAGGAGCTTTTTGTGTCCTCTCGAGACACGTTTGGTTCTGTTTGGATAAGAGAGGAGTTACTTTCAATCATTGAACTGTTAGCTAGGTCGCTTGTGTCCGCAGTTATATCATGTTGACTAGATTCGTCGCGCAGTTCATCATGCAACTCTTGAACGTCAGATACTTCTGGCTGTGTATCATTAACGGTAGAAATATTGGTAGACGATGAGACTGGAAGAACATCGGATTCTGGGGTCATGTCAGATCCTGTTCGATTCACTGAATCATTGTCAAAGTCGATGCTAACGGTACTTTCTGGCGTTTCGTGTAATTCTTTATCGTGGACAGCTTTTTCGGCAGCCTTCTTTTGTCTTTGCTTTATTTTCTTCTTTTGGTTCTTTCTTTTCTTGGCTTCAGGTGTCATTTTTGAAACGTTATTTAATGAAAGCTATACGAAACGGTAGGCCCAACGTTTTTCCTCGATTATGGTTCGTTGATTACCTATATGAAACAGAATTGATGCTACCAATTGCTCTCGTAGTTTTTCTCAAACAGAGAGATTGCAGATATTGGATGATTACAAATCTAGGACACAGTGTTAGTAACCCTTTCTTGCTTGTTAGTTTACATGTAAGTGAAAATGCCACTTGTACCTGTACTGATCGCTTGAAATTTGAAATTTGGGTCATATAGTATTGATCACTTTGTACGCTTTAGGATAATATTCAACAATGTCGCATAAAAAGACAAAATCACAGGTAAAATAGATCTAGAGCTTCGGTCAACACTTCTCCATGTTTTTGGAATGTATTCATTTTTAAGTAAATTACAGCGTGGTCACTGACGGCATCCTTCTATTACTTCCATACTTCCCTTTTTTCACCTTGTAGTATTTACTGTCGCTAGCAAGAGCCCATGGGAAAAAAAATCGTCAGAAAAATTTGAAATTTAGTTAGCTCATCTCATTGAGAAACTGCAATATTCTGAGGTAACTAGAGCTTTGGAAACACACAGAGCACTACCAAAAACATACCAGGAAGATGGCTCGTCATGGTAAAGGCCCAAAAACCAACAAAAAAAAGCTGGCTCCTGAAAAGGAAAGATTTATACAATGTTGTGCTGATATTACATTAGAGTTAACAGACTCTTTAACCTCGGGAACAACCAGAGAGATTAACTTAAACGGGTTAATTACTAAATTCTCGAAAAAGTATAAACTGAAGCAACAACCGAGGCTAACCGATATTATCAACTCTATCCCAGATCAATACAAGAAATATTTATTGCCTAAATTAAAGGCTAAGCCAGTTAGAACAGCATCAGGTATCGCTGTTGTGGCTGTTATGTGTAAGCCGCACCGTTGCCCTCACATCGCATACACAGGTAATATCTGTGTTTACTGTCCTGGTGGTCCAGACTCAGATTTTGAGTATTCTACACAATCTTATACAGGCTATGAACCAACTTCGATGCGTGCCATCAGGGCTCGTTACGACCCTTATGAACAAGCACGTGGTAGAGTGGAACAACTAAAACAGTTGGGACATTCTATTGATAAGGTTGAATACGTTCTCATGGGTGGCACATTCATGTCTCTGCCAAAAGAGTACCGTGAAGATTTTATTGTTAAATTGCATAATGCACTCTCTGGATTCAATGGTAATGATATCGATGAAGCTATCCTTTATTCACAACAAAGTTTAACAAAGTGTGTGGGTATAACCATTGAAACTAGACCTGATTACTGTACGCAAACACATCTGGACGATATGTTAAAATATGGTTGTACTAGACTGGAAATTGGTGTTCAGTCATTATACGAAGACGTTGCTCGTGATACTAATAGAGGGCATACTGTTAGATCCGTTTGTGAAACTTTTGCTGTATCTAAAGATGCTGGTTACAAAGTTGTTTCTCACATGATGCCTGACCTACCAAATGTTGGGATGGAAAGAGATATTGAGCAATTTAAGGAGTATTTTGAGAATCCAGATTTCAGGACCGATGGGTTGAAGATTTATCCAACTTTGGTTATTAGAGGTACAGGTTTATACGAACTTTGGAAAACGGGTAGGTACAAGTCATACAGCGCCAACGCTTTGGTAGATTTGGTTGCTAGAATTCTGGCATTAGTGCCCCCATGGACAAGAATCTATCGTGTTCAAAGAGATATCCCAATGCCCTTAGTCACCTCCGGTGTTGATAATGGTAACTTGAGAGAATTAGCATTAGCTAGAATGAAGGATTTGGGTACAACCTGTAGAGACGTCCGTACTAGGGAAGTTGGTATCCAAGAAGTGCATCATAAAGTTCAGCCAGACCAAGTAGAGCTAATCAGAAGAGATTACTACGCGAATGGTGGTTGGGAAACATTCTTATCATACGAAGATCCAAAGAAGGATATATTGATCGGTTTACTAAGACTAAGAAAGGCTTCAAAGAAATATACATATAGAAAGGAATTCACTGCGCAAAGAACTTCTATCGTTAGAGAATTGCACGTTTACGGTTCTGTGGTTCCGCTACATTCAAGGGATCCGCGTAAGTTCCAGCATCAAGGTTTCGGAACTTTATTGATGGAGGAAGCTGAAAGAATTTCCAAGGAAGAGCATGGCTCAGAGAAGATTTCTGTTATTTCTGGTGTAGGTGTAAGAAATTACTACGGTAAGCTAGGTTATGAATTAGACGGTCCATACATGTCTAAGAAAATTTAAGGGCTGATAGGTTGTTGTCTGTCGCTGCCGCTTTAAACGGAAATTAACTTTATTTAAGTAAATAATTGTCTATACTATTCATTTATTAATTGTTTTCAAATCGAAGGCATCTCGGAGTTCATTCTTAGGAAAAAAATGTATTTTGAGGAGTTAAACATAAATTTCAGTTAGGATCATATAAAAAGGAAATAAAACAATAAAGAAGTGTTGATCTATGGGTTAGTCACATACCTATATACAAAGATTCACAATGGGTCAGTCACACGTGTACTGTTTTATATACGTACATACATATATGTAGATTTTAAAAAAAAACATCAAATGAAGCGCAAATCGTTAATCAGTTGTTCTTTTTTGTTTCGTTAGCTGGTTGTACATTGACAATTGGTCCCATATACTCGGTTGAGTAAGAGGTGCCAATTGGCAAACCCTTTCTAACCAATTCGGGGAAAAACCTCCACCTCCAAATGAACACAAACTCATCTGCATTTCCATGAGTCAGTATCCTTAGATATTGCAAATACACGACAAAGATGTAGACACCTGTACCGGTCAAAAGATGCCACCAAGCATGTAGTTCCAAAAAGATACCAAGTGGCAAGGCCAAATACGTTCTTCTTATGTAGATCCAAAAAGAACATAAGTGAATATCTAGTTGCCAGAAAATGAACCCAATGACAAAGGGCACCATACCCATAACCATAGTAATGAAAAGATTCTTCTTAGCGACCGGGTCATGGACGTGGTTGAAGGTCAGTAAACCAGAAAGAATCACCACTAAAACGGTCAATATACCATAAAGGACTTGGAAAATCGCGGGTTGTTGAACGACGACGTACAGCCAAGTCAAAACAGTGACTATGCCACACATAATAAAAGAAATGACCATTTGGATTCTAAATGAGCTTTCCTTTCTCTTTTTTTCATCTTTGATCAATAGTTCTTGAGTTTCTGCGAAAATGCTCCACGATGGGATGATGGTTGCATATAGCATTGGTAATTCGTCCAATAGTTGGTAACGGTATTGTAAAGTCATGTGGAACAACCACGAACCAATACCGACCAGCGAGAACCCCAGTCCTATCAATACAAACCTCGTTTCCAGTTTATTACGCCAAGCACTGTATGTAGAATAAAAGGCAGTCATTAAAAATATACTATTCGTGAAAGTATTCGACCATTCGGCAATATAGGGAGACACAACATAGTTTTCCTCGCACCAATCGATCAACGAGGTAGGTTTGCCCCAGTAACCTTCAATTGGGGCTTCTGGATAAGGCCAACTGAACAACATTCTTCTTTTTTTCTTTTTTATCCCTTCTTGAGAGTTTACTAGCTTTCTGCTATAATTTTTATGCTTGTACTCAGAAAATGAGGAGCAGTGCAGACGACAAGATAATTACTTTTCCCTTAATTCACTACCAACCAGTACAAAACAAGAGACTTCGAACCTAACTTAGAAAAGGCACACTTGCAAATAAGGCATATAAAAAGAAACTGATAGGTAAGTCACTTCCGGGAAATTCAATCCCCTGATTCCGAAAAGCTGGCGCATGTTTGGTGCAGGTTGTGCCATTCCTCGGGAACGAGCGATTAAAAAAAGGGAAAAATAAAATGCAAGCGGGATGGCTAATCGTACGTGGCGCAAATCAACGGGTCATTTTGTGATAAGTATTAACTTTAGTTATTTAGCTTTCTATATAAAGTTACGGGGATGCGGTGCTAGCATACTTGCATCTTAGGTTTGTAGGGCTCTTCAAGGTATTTGACCTCATCCTCTGTTAATGTGACCCGTAGTGCGGCAATCGCTTCATCCACCCTTGAAGTAGAGTTCAAGCCCACAATGGGGTTGCAGCCCTTGTGCAGCATCCACGCGATAGAGATCGTGGCCATGGAGACATTCTTGTCCCTAGAAATCTTCTCCACACGGTTGATGATTTCCATCTGATCGTCCTCGAGAGCGTCCAATTTCAACGATTTGATGGTCGGGTCACTCTTCTGTCTGTCTGTGGCTTTGTCCAAGGGTCTTGTTAGGAAACCCCTTGCGTTAGGAGACCATGGGAGTAAACCGATGTTGTGTCTCTTGGCAAAAGGGATCAACTCGCGCTCGTCCTCACGGTTGAGCAGATTGTAGTAAGATTGCGAAGAGATGAACTGGAACCAGCCATATTTGTCTGCAATAAACTGCAGCTCTGCAAATTCGGTTGCGAGCATGCTCGAGGCTCCGATGTACCTGACGTCGCCTGCTTCGACAATGTCATTCAGCGCCCTCATGATCTCCTTCATTGACGTTTCAGGGTCTAATCTATGGATTTGCAAAAGATCTATGTATGTGCCCAGTCTTTCCACGGAGTTCTTCACACCAGCGATTATGTGTTTTCTGGACAATCCTCTTTGGTTGGTCAACTCTAATTCTTCAACCTCACTGAGTGTGAGATTGTGATGCAAATCCAGTGTTTCGTCAATTGGGAGAAAAATCTTGGTCATAATGACCACCGTTTCTCTTTTGATGTTGTAATGCTCCAGAAACTCCTTAATAATTCTTTCGCTCAAACCATTGGAGTAGAAATCTGCCGTGTCAAAAGTGCGCAGACCGTTATCGTAACAATGCTTCAAGATCTTGAAAATCTGGGCTTTGTCTTCGATGACCCAATCTGCCCATTTCTTAGAACCGTACGACATACATCCAATCACAATGGGCGATATCTTTAGACCCGAGTCGCCCAGTCTTACTTGCTTAACCAAACCCATCGTTCTCCCTAGTGTATGTTACTATATGTGGTTTACAGAAAGGCCACCAAGATAATTGGGTAATTGCTATATCCAAGCTTATATACAGTAGAAGCGGTGCGTTGAGTTTATATATGTGCAGCAGCACGCTCGCGGGTTTTTATAATTGGAAGGCTTCATCGTATAGGCCCATGTGTAAACATTGCGGTATCGTTTTCAGCATCAGCATAAGCGGTTCAACGTACCCTACCGCGCATTGCCGGTATTTGGAATACATAGCGCATACGATGTGCAGTTAGCACCACCCTTTCTTACCTTACGTAAGAAAATTAGATACCAAGAAACCCACGCCACGACACAGCAAAGGTCAAGCAAGCGACATCTTCGTCTCCCAGCTCGGCAAGTCCGCGAAACCCAATTGTTATCGGACAGAATACACAGCCAAAAGACATTTTGCACGACCTCTACAGCAAGATACTGGCGGGTGTAGTACACAGCTTACATAACGGCAGAGATTGCCTAACTGCCACTTAAAGCCACTTGGAGCTTCTTGATATGCCGTTGTTCCTCTGTTCTTATCACTGCGCTTTCTCAACGCCGCCACCTTTTCACCTCCGGGTGATGAACGCCAAGCCATGAAAGAGAAAAAATTTAAATCTGAAAACAAAGATAAAAAAAAAATAAAAAGCGAAGAGGTAGAAGCTAATTATAGAAACAGGCATGATCTTCCCTTAGTCAAAACTGTTAAAGGCGAGACAAAAAGAAACGTAAGCACGAATTAGCCTGTTCTAGACCGTCCAACAAGCTCATACAAATCAGAACTAAACATTGCTACTGGCCGACTCACGCTTACTTACTGAAAGCGATTGAAAGCCGAACTAGCAGAATTAGCACTTTTAACTTTTGTTTTTTCAAGGTTTCTATTACGTTGTGTGGTGAATATTCCTCCCGGAACAAAAGCGTGAAAAGAAAAACATAAACTAAAAAGTCGCTACATTATATTATAGAGCAACATATAGTTCCATAATGGGTAGACGCAAAATCGAGATTCAAAGGATTTCTGATGATAGAAACAGGGCTGTCACCTTCATAAAGCGTAAAGCCGGCCTTTTCAAAAAAGCTCATGAACTCTCCGTTCTTTGCCAAGTGGATATAGCCGTCATCATACTGGGCTCCAACAACACTTTCTACGAGTTTTCCTCCGTGGATACGGGCGATCTGATTGACCATTATCAGAATGACAAAAACCTTCTTCATGAAGTGAAGGATCCCTCCGATTATGGAGACTTCCAGAAAAACGCATCTGTGAACATAAACCAAGAACTACTGAGGTCGTCGATTGCTAATAAGCCTTCGAAACAGAATGTCACTCCAATGAAGCAGGTGTACAATGATGCCGATGAAGAGGATGAAGAGGAAGAAGAGGGCCGTACCAATTTGCAAATGGAACAACACGCGAATACAAGATCTTCCGGCGGACAAGTATCGAATACACAATTGAAACTATTGTCGCCCACTACGCTTATCTCGAAAATGGACGGCAATGACCATAGTAAGCGACATCCTGAGAATGCATTACCGCCCTTACAACGCTTAAAGAGATTGAAACCGGATCCTTTACAGATCAATAACAGATCTCCACAGCAACAGCAGCAGCAACAACAACAACAACAACAACAACAACAAAGTATACCGAGACCATACCACAACAACATGTACAACCTCAACCAACCTTCATCCAGTTCATCTTCTCCTTCCACGATGGATTTCCCCAAGTTGCCAAGTTTCCAGAACTCTTCATCCAACACCCGTCGCCCACCAATTTCCATCTCACCAAATAAGTATAGTAAACCATTTACAGCCTCAAGCACCAGAACTCCTAAGCAGGATCAAAAACTTAACAATAGTAATATCGATAATAGCGGCTACTCACAGTCCTCTCCTAACTCACTAGAAGACTCAGTTCAACACACTGTCAAAGCTAGAAGGAAACTGTCCGTGAGACCAGTGCTTCGTGTAAGAATCCCGAACAACAACTTCAGCTGCAATTCTGCCATTACAAGTGAACCTTCTTCCGCATCATCTACATCAGGAAATGGAAACAGTTTAGGGTCTTCGCAAATTTTAAAAGGAAACAAGACGAGTCGATCTGGTAAGGCTTCTCCGCTATCGGCGTCTGCTTCAGGCCCCTTGACTCTTCAAAAGGGTAACAATGGTAGAGTCGTAATAAAACTGCCCAATGCAAACATGTCTTCCACTAACAATACTACTAATAATCACCATCATCCATATTCATTCGGAAATGGCTCTTCACCTCTCTTCTCTGCAACTCAACCATATATTGCCACCCCTCTGCAACCATCCAATATTCCTGGTGGGCCTTTTCAACAAAATACGTCCTCTTTCTTAGCTCAAAGACAAGCGCAACAGTATCAACAGCTCCCTTTCAAAAAGCAAAGCCAACCTGCCCCACTAACCACAACGTTGACGGGACGTCCTCCAACCTTTTCGGGTCCTGAAAACAGCAATGGTCCTCCAACTGGTTCATTACCATCGAAGTTCGTACATGATTTGATGAGCAATTCTCCAAACGTTTCATCAATGCCAATGTTTTCAGACTGGGCAATGGGGCCCAACAGCGCCAGGCCCATACACGCAGTACCCTATAATACGAACAGTGCTAGTTCATTCCCTCCCATACATACGAACATGACCTCCAACCCGAACAACCCGAACAACCCGAACAACCCGAACAACCCGAACAACACCAACAACACCAACAACCCCAACAACAACCCCAATTACTACAACAACACCGAAGAGGTACCTGCAGGTGGAGCTGCTATGCCTGATAATTCTAGTGATGGAGACATAGGTAATCATCCCAATTCAAACACATATGATGTTGCCGCCTCCTCATATAATGGAAATACTGGGCTAACTCCATATATCAAGACTACCCAAACACCATTAGGTACAAAATTCTTCAATTTCTCAACCGACATCTCGGGAGAGAAAAATTCGAGCAAGATTTGAACAATGTTCAGTGACTAGTACAAATATTCTAAAGCATAAGGGGCCTCTTTCTATTAAGAAACCACTATTTTCTATTTCTACTGATATAACACACATATTTATGTAATCAAATACCCAAAAAATAAACAAAACAAATTCATCGCATCAAAATCGCAATAGTGCCAGTTTCTATTTGCTTTCTCTCGTACATTAATTGCAGTATCAATATATGTTATAAAGGAGCGAAAAAGCAAAATGCAAAAACGTAATCATTTTTTTTTTTTACATCCGTACATTTATGCTACCAAATAAACCCATGCTTTAACATTATTTCTACAAAAGGCCGGTATATCATGCGTGAAAAACTCAACAGTTCATGGGGCGCATCGGATTGTCAATGATTTTGAAAGATGGTGGGCCACCCAGCCGGAGGTGAATGCGCCTGTAGGCAGGGAACCTCTCAGAGTTCTCTCTAGCCCGACTCTGCTGGCAGCGCCCCAAGCCTCGTTCTTGCCTCGATTCTCTTGCAGGGCGGGCATCTCCTTCTAGCGAGCTCTAGGGCATGGCAATACCTAGGTAGCCTCTAAGTGGGAAACTCCAGTATCCCATGCGTAAGGAACATCAAGATATTGCAATTTCTGAAGTTTAATGTGAAGCGTCACTGAGTACATGGTGTTCAGTTATTATTTTTTAATTAGATTTTAATTTTGCTTTAAAAACATTGACAAAAAGAGTGAAGACAGACTATACATCATGAAGGTATGATTAAAAACGCTACTGCAGAGAAGCAATAGAGAAACTTTTGTTCGTGGAGTGAAGATGCAATACATATAAAGATCAGAAAAGAAACCAAGCAGGACTTGAAACAACATCTTAAGGATTTGTCACAGACGTATCTCCTATTGAGAATGAGGAGCACAGACAGACTATCACATCAATCATTTGGCGCACTTATATCCCTCCAGTGAATAACACTGACAGAACGAATTATTATATATTCGAGTTATGCAGCCAATCAAACTGAAAAAGCACTAGTAAAGACATCTGAATGAGACGTTTTTTCTTTCCACCAAAGTATATGACTTGGTGATTTACTTTTGTTGGCTTTTTTCTAGCATCACAAAGTTTCTCTCATTATTAAGCTTCAATATTTTGACTAATCTAAATATACTAACAATCTTTCTTAACACTACGTTAAAAAATAAAAACAGTTGAACATTTCTTACCCAGTTAACGGGTCCCAAAAGACCTTCGAAATTGATGATGAACACCGTATCCGTGTTTTCTTCGACAAGAGAATCGGTCAAGAAGTTGATGGTGAAGCCGTTGGTGATGAATTCAAGGGTTACGTCTTCAAGATCTCCGGTGGTAACGACAAACAAGGTTTCCCAATGAAGCAAGGTGTTTTGTTGCCAACCAGAATCAAGTTGTTGTTGACCAAGAACGTTTCTTGTTACAGACCAAGACGTGAAGGTGAAAGAAAGAGAAAGTCCGTCAGAGGTGCCATTGTTGGCCCAGATTTGGCTGTCTTGGCTTTGGTCATCATCAAGAAGGGTGAACAAGAATTGGAAGGTCTAACTGACACCACTGTTCCAAAGAGGTTAGGTCCAAAGAGAGCTAACAACATCAGAAAGTTCTTCGGTTTGTCCAAGGAAGATGATGTTCGCGACTTCGTCATTAGAAGAGAAGTCACCAAGGGTGAAAAGACTTACACCAAGGCTCCAAAGATCCAAAGATTGGTCACTCCTCAAAGATTGCAAAGAAAGAGACACCAAAGAGCTTTGAAGGTCAGAAACGCTCAATCTCAAAGAGAAGCTGCTGCCGAATACGCTCAATTGTTGGCTAAGAGATTGTCTGAAAGAAAGGCTGAAAAGGCTCAAATCAGAAAGAGAAGAGCTTCTTCTTTGAAGGCTTAAGTTCAGAAAGTAACAAGATATAAAATCTTTTATTAAAAACTCCTTTCTTATTCTGTACTTTGTGTATTTTTAAGCTTAAAATCAAATAACTATTTTTTATATAATAAAACAAAGAAAAATAATCATATGTATTGTAAACGAGAGTTGAAATGATTTATTATAAGGAAATTTATTGAAGATCTCGCGTCAAAATTTTAAAGAGTTCATGTTGCTAAAAAACCGGCACGCTTAGCATATATAGCTTACATACGGCCATGGAATCCACATGTTCAAAAAGTTCAACATAGTTGCAACGTCTTGTGTATCCAGTCAGAGATAATTACCACGGTTTTTAGTTTTACCTCATAGTAACCAATTCTTCAGCGCTAGTTGGGTGAATGGCAATGCAGTTATCGAAATCCGCTTTAGTAGCACCCATCTTTATGGCAACGCCAAATCCTTGCAGGATTTCTGCGGAGGAATCACCGACAATATGCAAACCGACAACCTTTTCATCTGGTCCAGCACAGACAATCTTATATCTTGTTGGTGATTTTTCTTCTAACATGGCATAGTACATAGCAGTAAATTTAGAATTGTAAACTTTTATGTTTTCCTTACCGTACTTTTCAATGGCCTCCTTTTCAGAAATACCAATGGAACCTGCTTCCGGATGGGAGAAGATTACGCTTGGGACGTTTTCGTAATCTAGTTTAGCATTATGGAATTTTTCTGGTCCAAACAATCTATTAGACAGCGTTCTGCCTGCTGCGATGGCAACTGGAGTCAATTCAATTTTACCGACAACATCACCTAAAGAATAAATGTTAGGAACGTTGGTGTTTTGGTATTCATCAGCAATGATTTGGTCATGGGAGTTCAACTTGATACCTACATTTTCGGAACCCATACCCAGATGGGATTTACGTCCAATAGTCCAAATCAATTCGTCAACGTTTTCAATGAACTTTGAGTCATTCAAATGAATTTTCAGTTTGTTGGTTTCTTCATTCTTTTCCACCTTGACAACTTGGGATAACTTGTGAACATTGATACCTTCATTCACATAGTGGTCAGTAATTGTGCTCTGGATAGATTCATCAAATTTTCTCAAGACAGTTTCACCTCTTATAACCAAATGTGTTTCGGACCCTAACCCATGAAACACACCTGCTAGTTCAATACCAATATAACCGGCACCTACAACAACAACTTTCTTAGGTTGTTGTTCCAATCTGAAGAATCCATCAGAATCGGTACCTAATTCGAAACCTGGAATGCTTTCTGGGAAAATGGCCTTACCACCAGTGGCGACTAAAATATGGTCAGCAGAATAAACTTCAGTGGTGTTATCCCTTTTTTGCACCTCGACTTTACCATCTTTATCAAATCTGGCCCAACCAAATACAACATCAACCTTTTCTTTGTCTAAATTCTTCTGGTATATACCATTTAATCTGTGGACATAAGCATCTCTCTTTTGCTTAAACTCTGGCCAATTGAAAGTCAAATGCTCTTTATCTAATGGAATGTTCTGGTACAACCCATATTCCTTTGCATGAGAAACTCTATTCGCCAGGTCAGAAGCATACCACATAACCTTTTTAGGAACACAACCGACATTGACACAAGTACCACCAAGGGCTTTGGATTCAATTAGCAAAGTCTTTGCACCGTAGGATGCAGCTCTTCTTGCGGAAGCAACACCTCCTGAACCACCACCAATGACTAGGTAATCGTAGTGCTTGATATTCGTAGACATAGTTCTTATCTGCAAAGTTTTAAAAGATTGCTTGGCTGCAAAAAGCATAAATTTTCGTATATGAATATATATATATGCACAAACCCTTGACAATTAGATTGAACGGGACAGCAACAATTCCAAACTGTAAGCGATTCTTATATTTTTTTGCACTAATTCTAGTCTTAGTTCTCAAATTAAATGGCTCCGAGATTTTCGAAGAAAAATGCAGAAGGGTCGTGCTTACTAAGTGACATTAAGAAATCGGGTACAATGACAAGCACCGAAATATAAGTGAAGAATATGCCAGCATTAGCCCAATCCATTGAGTTACTAATGGATAGGTTGCATTGAATAGCTTAGTAATTACGTACATATAGAGACAAGAGTCTTACGTTAAATATGTACTATCGATAGCCGAGTTTGATCCTTCCACACTTTCGATGCTGTTAAAAGGTGAATTGACAGTCTTCTCCGTCCCTTCCTCTGATACAAACGAGGATTTACGGACAGCACGGAGGGCAGTTTTCAAGTAGCCATACAATGTGCACGAAAGGCATAAGATTGACCAGCAAACGCAAACACCGCCGTATATGGTAGCTATGACTCTGAATGCATACAAGGGAACATACTGGTTGTATTGCAGATACAACTCCTCGTTCCCTAAAGACATGGTACCCATCGGGAAAGTCATCCCCCAAAAACCTTTATGGAAAGTGTAGACCCTTTTCACTTTCCCTGTTTCTTCGTCAACAACTCTTTCATTGTAATATGATAAAATCGAAACAACGGAAATTACCGTAAAGAAGTAACCCATAGCGAGCAATGCCAATGCCATTGTCATTCCCAGAACCTTGAAACACCACGGAACCATAATGGTCAGTATTTCTTGTTCCATAGTGATGTTTTCCCTTGGGTAGTATTTTTCTACATACTTTCTAATATTGTCAGTAAGCAACAAAATACCAAAACTTCCTTGGCCCAATGGCCCCAGTACCAAAAACAACGTAAATACCTGAGTCATTGGTGGTATCTTATTGATGTAAAGATTCCAGAAGTATATCGTAATCAGAATGAAGACAAATATGAGAGCGTGTAGCCAAACCAGGGCACAGATGACTAGTGTTAACAATTGGATATTCCTATCGAAAGTGGTGCCGAATATTCGGGACATTGTAAATGTCCCACCGCTTGAGGCGACAACGACCAGCGGAATGATATCTAGCAACAGTACGCTTTTCATGTGATCGGAAGCCATTCTTGCACTGTATGAAGAATGATTTCCAACCCCGTCCACAAAGTAGTAGTCTTGCCAGATGAGGAATGAAATACCCCAAGCGGTTACTAAACAAACCGCGAGGTCATACCACCACAGGACGTAAACAAAAATCATCAAGTTCTTGGCATTCGTAGGGCTACTCGTGGTAAATTTTTGTGACAGTGCCCCCAAAAAATTTATGATTGTCACTAATCCCATGGGATAAGTACCCCAAAATAAATTATACTTCAAGCTCCTGAAATAGTCATTGAAGTAGTCTTTGAAGCTTTTCTCTTTAATATAGACTAACATGTGCAAAAGCTGCAGCGCCTGTACAGCGATGAAGATCAAACAAGTAATGGCAAACATGATATACGAGCAAATTCTTAGCCACCTTGCCGGATACGGGAAGCTATACAGAATATTCGATGAAATACCGACCCCCATAACCATGACGAACATGAAGGGGTTGAACTGCCTTGTGGCAGTAAGCATCCAACTAGCAACCATTCTCTGCTATATTTCCCCTTCTTTATGCTGTTTACGTGTCTTTAGATTCACGTGTATTCTAAGCTCGATCAATAGTTGTTATTATACGCTGAATATAGGTTGTATATTCTCTATACACAGGATACTCTTGTGACTAAGGTCATGAGTTTAAAGTTTAACGAGAAAAGGAATCACAAACTGATCGACTGTTCTATCGAAAACCCTTTGCTTAAGTATACTAAATACGAAAATTGAGCAAAATAAGCAAATAAGTCAAATAGGCAGCCCGAATGTGCCATGTACAATGATGAGTCTTTTGCTTTTTAAGATTTCATTGACTTTCAACATTTCGGCTACAGACGGCGCAAGGATGAAAAAAAAATAATATGATAGTTTGCAGAATGTTTATTTATTTATTGATGGGAGGCACTAATGTTGCCTTATACGATGTGCTGCAAAATGGGAGTGCTTTGTGTCCTCCCGTGGGAGACTAATTACGAGATGACTTACTTGGTGTAGCTAAATATTTTACTAGTGAGCGGACGTGTCGCTTTTACGTCTTTGCGTTTCTTTTTAGGCTTAATTATCACGCGCCTAGCCAGCAACACACTTCATTGCAGCAAATACAGAAGCCTGGCTGTTGGAGTAACTTAAATCGGTTCTTTATTATTATACAGAGTTAAATAGACTTAAAAAAGGAGAGAGAGAGAGAGAAAAAAAGGAACCACTAATAGTGAAAAAAGAAAATCAAATGTAAATGATAATCCCACCAGCCCAAAAAGATTAGAATGTTGTGTACGCACATTCATATTCATATTCATATGTTTTTTTAGAGTACATGCAAAAGGAAGAATAAGAAGTTAGAGAGATCAACGGAAATCAGTCTTACCGACACCACGCTTACCACTGAACAGATGCTTCGATAAGGAAACAGGATTGTGTCTATCAGATTCACCTTGTTTAGCGTGTCTGTTTCTATCTCTTCTCTCCATCTTGACAATTCTGTCGGCCTTGGATCTCATGGAACCATCAGCAACACCGTCCAGCAATCTATCGGTTTGTCTCAACTTGATACCATTGTCGGTGGAAGCTGTCAAAGCATCTTGTTCACCAAAGACAACATCCGAACCTCTTTCGACATAACGGTTCTTACGAGCAGCACTCTTTTGTTTATCTTGTAAGGTTGACATGTCATGACCCAAAGTGGACATGTGTTCCTCCATCTTCCCGAAGGATTTGGATAATTTAGAACGTGGCATAATGGCCTTGTTCTTTAATGATTTTCTGTTTCTTGCCTCAGCAATCATCGTCTTTTGTCTATTTCTAATCCATGAAGCTTTGTCCTTGATATCGTCCACTTCAGATGCTTCGAAACCGTCGTAGATTTCTTCTTCATCATCCGAGTTGTAGAACCCTTCGTTTTCCAATTTTTCTTCTTCTTCTTCCAAAGCTTGCAATTTAGCAGCAATTTCAGGATCCAAGAAATCGTAAACGTTCTTACCGTCCAAGATTTCGGGCATGATATCGTTCTTCCATTCTTCGTCATCCAATAGATATTTGTCCTTCAAATTGACGTTGAAGACACCAGCACCACCGTTTTCGGCTTCAATATCTCTGGCCAACTTTCTTCTGTTTGGATCTTCAGGGTCATATTTCTTCAGGTTCTTAACAGAGTCTGGGATAAATGGTGTTCTCTTGACATCATCTCTTGCCTGAGGTTGAGCAACGTGAATCTTATTCAAGACATTGTTGATTCTTGATTGAGATTTCAATTTGTTTTCGATTCTAGAAGCCAATAATTTTTCACAAGCTTTATTTCTAACTTCCATAACGTTTTCATCTAGTTGACATGAAGAGGTCATGATTTCAACACCTGGAACCTCCTTAACGGATTCCAATAATTGTGCACGTTCTTCGTCCAAATCTTCTGGTCTGATGATATCAGTTTTGTTGATAACGACCATGACGGACTTGTTGGCGAATAGAGGCTTGATGGAGTGGAATAGCTTGACTTGTGCTTCGATGGTGAAACCACACTGTTCTGAAAGATCCATGAAGTATAGAACACAAGAACGCAAATGAGCAATGGCATAGATAGATTGCATTTCAATGTTGTTCATTTCTTCGGTGGGTCTATCCAAGATACCGGGGGTGTCGATAGCTTGAAATCTCAAGTATTTATAATCGAAATGACCGACGTACAAACTCTTGGTTGTGAAAGCATATGGTTGAACATCAACATCCGATTTGGTGATGCATCTCAAAAATGAGGACTTACCGACATTTGGATAACCACAGATCAACAAGGTTCTGGTGTTTGGATCGATGGAGGGCAATCTACCGATATGTTGTCTGACTTGCTCCAAGTAAGCCAATGGGTCCTTAAGTTTCTTAACGATGGTGGCCATTCTACCCAAAGCGGCTCTCTTCAATTGCTTACATTGAAACAAAGATTGACCGAACTTCAACAATCTAACGTAATCTCTGGCGACTTGCTCCACAAGAGACTTGGCACGGGAGATAGCAGCCAAAGAGATCTTGTAATGATTTTTTTCGTATAAGGTATCCATCAAATCCCTGTGGAAAGGATGGACATCGTTAATGTTGGGGAAACCTTTCAAAATATCTTCAAACTTCTCCACGAAACCTTCACCTGTATACTTGACCTTACGCATGTAAAACGCTCTGATTCTTGTGATCTTGAAACCAGGTCTGATCACAGTAGGCGTCTTTCTTTGAGTTCTGTTCAAGACAATGTCCAGCAAATCATTTGCCGGAGCGACAGTAGGGATATCCTTCCATGAGAGTTGCATCTTCGGTGTAGTGAGGGTGGATGTGTATAGCTCGGAAGATCGCACTTACTTTTCTAGACAGACTGCAACTTCTAATCTAGAACCTATTCTTTATAATATACTACAATAAAGTAGCTAAAAAGTGAAAAATTTTCTTTGCGATGAGCTGCGGAAAACTTTTTTCCCCTCCGGCTGGAAAAAGAAAGAAAGAGGTTGTCGCGTGCAACGGAACAGACGTGTCGTTTTCTTAATGTTGGCATACAAATCAAGAGGGAGAAGAGTTGGCTTTTGCCAGTGCAGTGGAGTGTAATGTAGCAGGCAAGCAAGCACACGAGAAACATGTCAGCCGTAGATCAAGGTAGCAATGCCGGGGCCAGTGTCAGTGCTGGGTCGGCCGTTGCCATTGCCAATCTTTTGCGCAACCATAAGGAGCTGAAACAAAGGCAGGGCCTGTTCCAGGCCAAACAGACAGACTTCTTCCGTTACAAGAGATTCGTCAGGGCGCTGCACTCGGAGGAGTATGCAAACAAGTCTGCCAGACAGCCAGAGGTGTATCCGCCAGTTCCTTCGAGCAAGATCGAAGACCAACTTAAGTCACGTGAGATCTTCATTCAACTTATAAAGGCACAGCTGGTGATTCCTGTGAAAAAACTGCACAGCCAAGAATGCAAGCAGCATGGGTTGAAGCCAAGTAAGGACTTCCCGCACTTGATTGTGTCGAACAAGGCACAATTGGATGCGGACGAGTACTTCGTTTGGAACTACAACCCTAAGACCTACATGGACTACGTGATCGTCATCGGTGTCGTGTCCATCATATTGGCGCTTGTGTGCTACCCGTTGTGGCCGCAGTCCATGAGACGTGGCTCATACTACGTGTCTCTGGGTGCCTTTGGCCTCTTGGCAGCCTTCTTTGTTGTCGCTATTGTAAGATTGATTCTGTACGTTTTGTCACTGGCCGTCTACAAAGACGTGGGCGGGTTCTGGATCTTCCCCAACCTGTTCGAAGACTGCGGTGTGCTGGAGAGTTTCAAGCCATTCTACGGATTTGGTGAAAAGACCACCTACAGCTACATAAAAAAAATGAAAAGAATGAAGAAAAAGCAAGCCAAGAGAGAAAGTCATAAAAACAAAGCTATCGACGAAAAAACTGAGCAAAACTAGCCCCCTTCATACTCTATATAACACCCCTTATAAACTATCTTTATCGTAACTTCTTCTATGGCATCTGCACGTGTACGAACTCCGAAGTAAGTCAAATCGAAGCAGTCACTACCACCTGCTTTGCATAGCTGATTTTAGAGTTGCTTCTTAGTACCGTTCCTGTAAGAGGCCAAAATCCATACCGCACATACTTTACGGCGATTGTTCCCTAAAACCGGCCCGGGTTTAAGAAGCGCTTGACCGGAAGGCTGCTATATAGCGGCATTTACTGACACTTGGAAATAGGAACCGATTATATATAAAAGGGTCCGCAAATCTGCTTACATACATTTCCTGTGCCTCTTTGGAATACTCTTTCGAAGAGTGTAAGCTATAAAATAGTATTTCACGCCTCTTTATACAATGTTTCGCTCGGGCTATTATCCTACTGTTACTCCAAGCAACTGGGGCTATAACGGCACAGTTAAACACGTGCTGGGAGAGAAGGGCACTAAGGCGCTGGCCTTCAAAGGCGCCAAGCGCCAGGTGCCTCTTGATGAGTTCGTGACCAAGTACGTCCCCACGCTAAGAGATGGTGCAAATTTCAGATTGAACAGTCTGCTTTTTAGCGGCTACTTACAGTCATTATATTTATTATGCGGAGATCTTTCTAAGAAATTCCTGGTGTTTTATGGTAGAGAGATTCTGGAGTTTCCAGACGGCGGTGTTTGCACTGCAGATTGGGTCATGCCCGAATGGAAAGAAAAATATTCTTTGGATGCCAAACGCGCAACCATTAACGACAAGTTGTTTACAAGAGACGAGCAGGCCACTCATCCAAAGGACTGGCCTCGTCTACATCCAAGGACGAGATACCTAAACTCAGAAGAGATTGAAGAATGCCACTCCAAGGGCGACGCATGCCCTTTAGTGGTGGTGCTCCATGGCCTTGCCGGCGGGAGTCATGAGCCTTTTATCAAAGCCATCTCTGAGGATCTATCAAGAGTCGGCGACGGTAAGTTCCAAGTGGTGGTGCTTAATTCCAGAGGCTGTGCAAGATCCAAGGTCACAACCCGTAGTCTCTTCACCGCCTTGCATACAAATGACGTGAGGGTTTTTGTAAATCGCCAGAGAGCCCAATTTCCTCATAGGAAAATATACGCTGTAGGGACTTCATTTGGAGCTGCTTTGCTAACTAACTATTTGGGCCAAGAAGGCGACAATTGTCCATTGAACGCCGCAGCCGCTCTATCGAATCCATGGGATTTCGTACACACTTGGGACAAGTTGGCCCATGATTGGTGGTCCAACCATATATTTTCTAGGACGCTGACCCAATTTCTAACAAGAACGGTCAAAGTAAATATAAAGGAATTACAACTGCCCGAAAAAATTGAAGCTTCACACAAACCTACGCTTGAGAAACCGGTCTTTTTCACATATACCCAAGAAAATCTGGAAAAGGCTGAAAAATTCACAGACATGTTAGAATTCGACAGTCTTTTCACGGCTCCTTCCATGGGCCTACCGGACGGGTTAACGTATTATAGAAAGGCGAGCTCGGTAAACAGATTACCCAACATTAAAATTCCAACCTTAATCGTCAATGCAACCGATGACCCGGTTACTGGTGAAAATGTCATCCCATACAAACAGGCTAAAGAGAACCCTTGCGTTCTGTTATGTGAGACGGACTTAGGTGGCCATCTGGCTTATCTTGATAATGAAAACAACTCTTGGTTAAGCATACAAACCGCAGAGTTTTTTAATAAATTTGACGAGTTAATTTTATAGAAAAAAAAAAAAAGGTGTTCATAGATAAAATTCTTTCTTTATACATATTAATTTGTTCTTTTTATGTTATTATTTACCGTCTTCCCCACGCTGCGCCTTCCAGACTGCCGACCCACTTTCTCGTCCAGGGTTAGAAGTATTTGAGGCCTCGGCGTTCTTTTCTGTTTCCGTTTCATTTGCCTTCCCAGTAATCAACTCTATCTGTTCTTGCTCATCACGACATGCTAGCTGGTATATCTCTTCGTCATTTAATGTGGATCTTAGTCTTTTGGTTATGAATTTAAACAAACCACTTAGATCCCCTTCCTTAATTTGATCTCTGGGCAGCTCGTTTTGCAAAATGTATCTCTTGCTGACATCAACAACACCATCTTTACTAAACGCAATACAGTAACTCATTTTCTTGTTCCAATTAACCGAGTAGATATAGGGTTGATCAAATGCTTGTTCACAAGAATCAACATGGACCCATCTTTTTAAATATGGTGAAAAATATTCACACCAGACATGGTCTTCTCTATTCCAGACATAGCGAACATCTAATCCGAATGATTTTAAAATCAAAGTGAATAAGTTGCACCATTCACCACATCTACCTTGCCTTGTTTGTAACAGCTTGATTGGATCGTTATAGCGAGGGAACCTGGTGACATTGTGACACTGGTTGCATTCATAGACCTCAACAGATCCACATTGAAATTTAGACTCCTCTCCATTGGGCCCTTGAATACCCATAGATGTCATATTTTCTGAAGTGTTCTGGCCACAATGATGACAATCTGGCTTATTACACCATTTAAAAAACCCTTGCTTGAAGTAGCGAAGCAACTCCTTCACCAGGTAATCTGAATACACACTATCGCCTTCTCCATGCCCATCTTTGGTAAACTCGTGATCCACGTTTTTGTAAATTAAATCAAGATCTAAGGTCTCCAAGACAACAGAATGCCATGAGGGGTTTTCATAAATTGAACAGAGGTGTTGACTCTGTCCAAACAGTCCTTGTGCGAAATGGTTTGAACGAACTAAATTTTGAAACTTTATATTTTCTACAGGTTCGGTTTTCTTAAATTTCGATAGTATAAAATCCTTATACTTAATTAAAAACATGTTAGCCACTGCGTCGAAATCTATCGTATTTTCCTCAGGCACCAAGCCCATTGTTTCTCTATCTTTTGTCCTGTTGTGTGGCTTTGCACCTTATATACCTGCATATCAACAATATCCTTTTTTCTTCGCTGCGTACTGAGAAGATTACTTTACGTACTCTTGCAAAATATCAATATTGAATCGAACGTTCAATACAGAGCAAAAAGGCAATAGTGTTTATATGACTATTAACTCAGGTAAATATGAGGCCACGTAACCTAGGGGCTTTGGTTTTGGGCCTTACTTACTCGGTGCTTCTCACCAGTTTTGCTATATTTTGTTGGTTGCGCAATAATGAATCGTTACTACACTATTGGTGTGTATTGTCGCTATGCCCTGCAACGCTTTGGCTATGGGCACTTATATCCTGGTGCGATAGTGAAATGTTTGCAAGCAGTAAAGACGAATAACCGGTTATAAATTTATTTACAAGTGTCTCCTGCATGGAATGGCGTAGCGTCATCATACACAAGTTTATTTATGTACACGTGTATATTGTTTTGTCTCTTTTTAATGCATTTCTATTATAAAGCATTTTTGCTTTCCCATCCTCAAGATTAATACCTGATCATCTATTAAATAAGGACCCCACTCGACAACGTCCTCTTTAACTTTGATTCTTGAATGATGTAAGTATATGCTTCCTTGAGAAAGTTTCCTTTTAGCTTCAGAAATTGAACAGTCTCCTAGTTTAGAGATTAACTTGACTAGGTTGCCCTTCTTATCTGCATGTTGTAGAATCTTGGCCTTGTGACACAGTTCTTTCAACTTGGCTGCAGATAAAGTGCCGTCATAATGCCCAAAGATAACGTTAGAAAGCGTCTCCGAGTCTGTACCGGATCCAACTCCATATAACATATCAGTAACTTCTTTGGCTAATAACGTTTGGCCATGACGTATATTGGGTGATTTAATATGCATTTCCATAACAGAATTAATTTCATTTGAACTTAAGAAAGTGAAGATTTTCAAAAACTTGGACACATCAGCGTCCAAAGTATTGAAAAAAAACTGGTAAACATCATATGCTGTGTTTATTGAAGGGTCAATGAAAACTGCATTACCTGCACTCTTCCCGAATTTCTCACCTGTTGCCGTTGTCAATAAGGGCACCGTAACACCAAATGGCACTCCCTTTTTCTGTGTAGGCTGTAACCTATTGATAAGATCAATCCCTGCTGTTATATTCCCCCATTGGTCATTGCCACCAACTTGTATGCTGACGTTCTCCTCTTTATACAAATGATAGAAATCGTAAGCTTGTAAGATTTGATAAGTAAATTCATTAAACCCGAGACTATTTTGGCTTTCTAGTCTCGAAGAGACTGAATCTCTCGCTAGCATTGACTGCACCCTGATGTGTTTACCAAAATCAGCCAAGAAATCCAGCATTTTGATATCTTTCCACCAGTTATAATTATTTCTTGGCGTGTATTTCCCATAAGGCTCGACTCCTCTTTTATCATGTCGATCAGTATAGTACTTTAATCCATTTTGGAAAAACCTCTCTAGTTGCTCCGATATCGATTGGACGTTGTTTTGTCTGATATCATTCTTCATAAAGTCTCTTTCGGTTTTCCTCCCACTAGGATCTCCAACTTTCCCAGTAGCTCCGCCTATAACCGTTACAACGTCGTGTCCTTTTACGTAAAAGTGTAACAAAACCATTAATGGAACTAGATTACCCAAGTGCAATGACTGAGCGGTGGGATCCACCCCACAATAAAGCTTGATCTTTTTATTGCAGTTTAACCTCATCCGTAGGTCATTTTCTGGTTGTGAGACCTGACATACTAGACCTCTTTGTTTGAGTTCGTCCAAAACATTATTACTTCGAGAATTGGGCGTCTCTTGTGTTTCTGAAGAACTAGTCGTGCATGAATAGAGTCGGGTCTTATGCCATACTTTCGCATTTATTCTATAGTGAGTCACTAGAGGTACGATTCTCTTGCCACTGTTTACCAAATGACTACAATTTCGTAATTCCAGCATACTCAAAGATATCTGCCTACAGCCGGCTATAAACCATTAAAATTTGGGGCTTCTTTCTTGGCTTCTTCATCCAACCACTTTCCATTTTCTTTTGAAAAGAGCCGAACAAGAACAACAATAATTGATAACTCCATCACCTTTCCCAAAAAAGCACACCATACCAGATCATATACGCACCTAGAGCAGTACGACCAAGCATACAATAAGACGCGATGCCACCTATGCCACAAAATTTTGCACAACAGCAACCTTCAAATTGGGACAAGTTCAAAATGGGGTTGATGATGGGTACCACCGTCGGTGTTTGTACAGGTATTCTATTTGGTGGGTTTGCCATCGCCACTCAAGGCGCAGGCCCAGATGGTGTTGTTAGAACGCTAGGTAAATACATCGCTGGTTCAGCCGGTACTTTTGGGTTATTTATGTCCATCGGGTCTATTATTAGAAGTGATGCTGAATTAAGCTCAACGCCCAATCCTAACTTGAATCTACAGCAACAGGCAAGACTTGAAATGTGGAAGCTACGTGCCAGATTCGGTATACATAAAGATTGAAAGGGAAATTTGCATATCCACGCCCTTTTACATTTTTCAATATCTTATACGCCGATTACATACCTTTCTGTTTTTATTTAAGATATCTATCAACCTGTTTATAATTCTACAAATACCATGTATTTAATTTATATTGATGAATCTCACTTTATTGGCATATTTTCTGCGTGTGATACACCCATGTCGTGTATCGTCCTTTCCACATCATTCCTCTGAGAGGGGCCATTAACGGCAAGAATAATAAAATAAAGTCATTATAAAAGGAATCTGCTTCATTTGCAATTCTAAAGAAAAGAGAAGAGCCAAAAAATAAGGTATATAAGTGATATCATGCTAAAAAGAAGTTCCCGTGTACTTACTGCTGTGAGCAGAAACAACTTATCTTCTAGGTTTGCCGTTGCCTACTACCACAAGACTCCCTTAAGCCAACAACAGAGAGCTACTACAACATCACCGCAAAATAGAATTAAAAGCCTGGAAGATTTGGTTAATTTGAATTCCCTCGATGGAGTTGATCCTGAACTAATACGTAGTCTAATTAATGAACGTACAACAGAATTAAATATTAAGAACGAGTTAGATATGCTCAAGAAATTTTGCAACGAGGAAAAAACAGTCCACGAAAGCCCAATGAAGAAATTCGTCAGGCCTCTTTGGATGTTCATATTGATGGGTTCCTCTGTATACTTACTGCTTCATCTCACGTGGTGGAAATTAGAACGTGATGAGAGAGAAAGTGAATTAAAAAAGGAAGTAGAAGCCTTGGAATCCCAACTTAATAAATTAATCAAGCAAGATGAGAGTCACAAGAGTGACGAAAATACGGAATTATCCGATGCCAAGCCTTGGTTTAAAAAATGGTTTTGGTGAGATTGCACTTCTGCTCGCTTTGCCCTTTTCTTGAATATATCCTTATCTTTATAAATAGCTTCATTATTATCATGTTAAAATATCACTGCCATAGTGTAACATATTCATTCGCGTTTAGACATCTGTATAGAAATATGGAAAGCTACGTATATATTACATAAATTTGTTATTTTTGGTTAACACACATTCACCAGGTCTTGACGGAATGCTATATATACTGAATGTTCCATCATCTGAAGCGACATAAACTTGATTAGGAAATTCGTCTGGGAACCCCAAGCAATTCCTGTTCGATTCGTTGACTGATATGTGTGCAAAATTACGGCTCAGGTTTTGGTTTGGAATTGAAGATTTTATCTTTTTAGAAAAATAGTCTGCAAGTCTTGGTTTCGGTATAGGTGTTTCTTTAGGACTCCCCACACTGGGATTGGAATTTGCTGCTAATATTTCTTCTTCTTCATTCCACTGACCACTGCCAATAGCATCTCCGACAAGGCTATTAGCAACTTCATGAAGCTTGAAAAGGTGAATAGTGTCTGTATCACCTACACATCCAATCATGGTCATGCTCTTATCGAAAACCAGTTGATACAAATTGCATAACCTGGTGCCACGCCTAAATTCTTTAAACAATGACCTGGAAGATGCGTAATCTGAATCGACCCCAGTATGAAACACTCTTATGATGGTTCCTTTATCTGAGGCAGTAGCAAGCAGTCTACCATCATGACTCACTGCCAGACATGCAACATTTCCCTTATGTACAGTATTCAAGTAGTTAATCGGTGTCACGTTCAAAGTATCATATATAACCACATCATGCAATACTTCTGAGTTGGGCTTATTCTTTTTGGGTGAACTGTATGCAGTAAAGCACAGTATGCTCCTATCATCGTTACTTAATACCATTCTTGGCCTTATTCGACTTCTTAGGGAGTTTCTTCTGCTTCTCACACTTGCATTGGAACTACTTGGGCCCTTCTGTGTGGCATTTGATAGCAAATTACTAGCAGTTCTGTTCAAAGTCGCAGAGTCTCCATCTAAGACCCCCGTATTCGAAGTATTTATGCACGAACTGGCTTGAGACCTCTTGTAGTGATCTTCCCAAAGGTCGATAGTTTCCAGCGGTTTCATGCAGGATATATCATAGATGAAAATCTGGTCACTCTCTAGAAGCACACACATTCGTTTCCTATTCATTACTACGTCGATTATTTCATGTGGGAAAACAATTTCACAAATGGTAGATTTCCTTTTGGTGTTGACAATTTTCAGCTTCTTACCCTTGTTCAGACCTTGTCCTCTATCTGCTATGGCAATAAGACTAGTTGAAAATAGCATTTCAATGACAAACTCTCCTTCTTTCAGTATATTTCCAGAGACAAGGGCATTATCGTCATTATCTTCCTCCTCTTCCTCTGCATCGCCATTGTCACGAGAGCCATTACTTATCAATATGCTCTCTTCATTATTTCGTGATTCCGAATTCGTAATTATATCACTATTGTTTCCATTTTTGCTCTTTGAATTCTTAGTATCAATCTCAAAACACTTGCCAAAGGGGTCACAGTTATAAATCGATATTTGATGAGATGACGCAGCGACCACACAGCATGTCGCGTCTTGGTTGAATTGTAATACTTTCATATCCTATATATGTTTGCAATGGTACGTAATTCAAAGGACTAAAAGTTTCGTAGCCGCAAACTCTGTTCAACTCCTCCTAATTCATTAGCTATCATTCCACTTTTTCATTTTTGACATCTAACCGATACCTTTTTTTTACCTTGCAAATATCACCGTTTGGGTTCAAAAAAAGGTGATGGATATAATAATTGTACGTAACTAAAAAGAAAAAAATACAATAAGCATTTATAGAGGTGATGTTATTATACATGCTGGCAGATCAAATGGTGACTTTCAATACTCCAATGAGATCCTGGTTTTTTTCGCCGGTTTATTGTGTGAGATTTCATTTGGACTATCTGAATGAGGATGCGAATGGGAATGCGAGTGTGACTGGGGCTGTGGTTGGTCTGCATTTGAAGAACCTTCCGCGTCGTCCACAGGTATACCCCATTCTTCGATCTCGAACTTCTTTCTACCGTTTCTAAATGCCCATTCGGACCTGAGGACCCTCATTTCACCACGATCTGTGAAGACGGGCAATTTCAAAATGTGGACAAGACCATGCTGAATCTTCCCCGGTTGGGACTTGTAGACACGTTCTAAAAATCGCGACATGTCTTGATTGAAAGGCTCCAAATCAATGACAGAATCAAACATGTTTCTTAGTACTACCAATAATGGAGGCGTAATGATATCTATGGATATCGAGGCAAACAGTACAACCCTTTCGTCATATTTCTTGACCAGACTTCTTATACCATGCAGTAGACTAATTATTTCGGATGACGCAAACATTTTAGGCGGATACATTGCAGGATGTAGTAAGGAGGGGATGACGATTCTTATCAGTTTCTTGTCGTTATTCTTGATGATTTGCTCCATTTGGCCCAGGATAGTGAAGATAGGCTGGGTTGGCGCGATGAATGTTAACTCAGATGCTATGGGGGCAGGCACCAAACGAGATGTGATTTCAAACTGATGATTATAGTCCTTGTATTCGGAGCTTTGTTGCATGTCGCCTCTGTCTGGAGAACCCATTCTATTCTCGTCTGCCAATTTATACTTCCAGGCAATTTTCAGATCCTTATATCTTGAAGGTGTAGATCTCTGAGTTTGGTTCAAATTTTGAACGGTGACTTTAGACTCCTCTTCAGAGATCAGGTTTTTCTTCACCTGTTTACGAGATCCCTTGTATATGCCAGGCAATTCCTTAGCGAACATCTGGTTCAATGATAGAACAATGACATGGGTGTCACCTTTTCTGGTTTTATCAGCAGAACCATCTGTAATTCTGTTGTGAATAATTCCCTGTGCGGCAAACAGCTTACTAAGGATTGAATGAAACTCGGTGGTAGTCTGCTCCTCTACTAAGAGGGAGTTTCCTAGGGGCAACCCCATATGGCCCAGTATGTTATCCAAGTCACCACTTCCTGTGGAAGTGGTGGGTTGTGACGTCGCGGGGGAAGGCCTGATACCTACATGGGTGCTGTCTAACCCGTCCACCCTCTTGGGCTCCTCGGTAATGTTCAGCTTCATCAACCTCTCCGTAGTGTCAGGTAGGGACACGCTGCCAGGGGTTATTCTATGGGGTCCTCTTGAAGGAATTGATGGAGTCCTCGGAGGGCCTCTCATTAATGGGCCTCTAAGGCCACTGCCTCTGTCATTCAGTACTTCTCCTCGTTTGCGAAATGACATACCAGAAGACACGATATCACTTTGTAAATCTTGAAAACACAACACCGCTTTCTATACACAGTCTCTGAACCATTCAGACTCATCGACAACGTCGAATATCGCTCTTGTTATTTGGTTAATAAGCTCATTGCGCGCTGCTTTACCCGGTCTGGTGCCAGAAGCCATCCGCTGTTATAGCTGCTGCCGCTTGGGAAAGTGGGTAATGGTAGGAAGTCAATAGTCTGGACGTTGCTACTACTGTGTTGTGCTTCCACCAGGGGTGCCTCCTCAAGCTGACGAGAAGAAAGGTGCTGGGGGCTCGCATGCAAAACTTGATGAAGAAGGTTCGTGCGCTGTCTTAAAAGCGCATTTACCTCGGTGGTCTGGAATGCATATGATCAATGTGCCCTCAAGTATTGCTTAAAGCACCGAAGACAGTAAATATCAGTTCTCTAAACCGCGGTGGGGTGACAAGCTACATTGCAGACAACCATAGTGTGATCTTCTTCCTCGTGCGCTCCCTCGTTATATACCAAGATTACACAGAGACCTGCATTATAATCTCAAGGTCTTCCATGCTAATGGCAAGCCAGTTTCTTTCGGTGAGAGACCAGTCATATTTAGACTTCCTTTCTCTCTTCGTAAAGTTTTTCAGTATTTGCTTGCTCTATTTTTTTGGTTTTTTTTACTGTCGTTAAGCTGTTTCCGAAGATTTACTACAAATGTTGAACAAAAAATGATTATAAGATAATAGTGAAAAAATGTGGAATTCCGTTTAAAAAGAAGCCTCATGCTTGTCACTGAGCTTTTCTGTGCTGCGAATGAACTTTGTAACCCATCATGTACGAATGAGGCCTTTGTTTCAGAGGAGGTTACCACTGCCTCGTGAATCAAGGCTATATAAGCCGCAAACATCGTGGTCGTCGTTCAAGAGACATATTTCTCAAAAGCCACGCCCCACGCAGAAATCCTCGAGACATTACGTACGTATACTTGTGCTGTCCCTTTTGGTACCTTACACTGGCTATGCCTTCTATGTTTCCTTAGCTACCATGAAACAAATCGATCTAAGGAATGATTTATGCGAAAAATTGGAAGATAAGGACACGGATGTCACTTACAAGGGATCCTTGTTGAAATATTCTCCATTGCAAGTTTTGGGTCGGTTTGAAAACCCGTTTGAAGAATACAGAATACAGACCGTTTTCGAATTCTTCGCTAATAGAGTGTTCGAACTGTTCGAAAGAAATAGGGGAGGTATTCCGCCTGATGTACACCAAATGAACAAGCTAATGCCTGCTCATAAGCCTACCTGGGGGCCTGGTTTAGTGGGTATTGACCCCGCGGTAGAGAACACACGGTCTTTGGAATGTACAATATTGGACGAACCTCATACGCTAAGCACCATCGCAGAAAATAAAGAGTCGACGGCCCCCGTCTATAACACATGGTTGGGCCAATCTTGTAACTATGCAGTCTATAATGGATTACGAATACTGACAGATCCTCTGTTCAGTGAATATCTTATCCACAAGACATTAGGCCCCAAAAGGATCTCGCAAATGCCATCTCAAATTACTGAAGTGCCAAAACCAGATATTATCCTCGTCTCCCATAATCACCCTGATCATATAGACTTGGAAAGTTTGGAATACTGGAGCGGCGAGGATTCTCCTCTATGGGTGGTACCCAAGGGGATGAAATCATTCATGACAAGTAATGGCTGTGATAATGTCCTAGAGTTATCATGGTGGGAAACTTTGCAAGTTAAGAAAAACAACGAAATATACCACCTATCAGCTACTCCAGCTATGCATTGGTCTGGAAGATCACTCTTAGACACAAATAAATCGCTGTGGTGTTCCTTCTTACTGACCCATCATGGCACTCCTATACTTTTCCATGCTGGTGACACCGGTTATGTGAAGGACTTATATGTAAGAATCAAAGAGCGTTTTGGCAAAGGCTGTAAATTGGCGCTGCTTCCATGTGGGCAGTATTGCCCCGAATGGCACCAAAAACCACGACATATTAATCCTCAAGAAGTTCTTAAGATCATGAAAGATTTAGAAGCTCAAAACGTCCTGGGAGTCCATTGGGGGACCTTTGTACTAAGTGGAGAATATTTCTTGGAGCCAAAGGAAAAATTAGAAATGCTGGCTGAGTGGAGCGGTATTAAAGACCGCTGTTATTGTCCCGAATTGGGCAAGACAGAACGTTTCGATTAGGTTGACGCCATTCTTATCACTATAAAATTCATGTAAATAGCAATAAGCTACAGGACGCTTGAAACGTAAAAAGTTCATTTCTTATAGATTTTATGACTTAATGGTTTTGTGATTTTTACATAATATACAACAAAAATATAAAGATTAGGCAAAGAGTATTATCGTCATTCCCCTTCCCCACTTCTCTCTACTATATGCAGAAAGTAGATATACAAGTATAATATTTACAGAAAGAACCCACCTAACTACAGTCACAGCGCGGATTTCTTATTTTTCCTATGGCCACTGTAACCTTAACTTATCCTCACTTTTCCGAGTTGCCATATCTGATATTGTAAGCCTCTAAAACGCTTTCGGATATCACACTTGGACTCTTAACCACCAAATCAGCCCCTGTGACACTTTTGGGAAAAGCAATTACATCCCTTATACTCTCAGTACCGCAGATCATGGCGCACATTCTATCAAAGCCAATTGCAAATCCAGCATGAGGTGGGGTCCCCATATCAAAAGCATCCAATAGATGACCGAATAGTTCGTGTGCATTATCAATCTTGAGAACGCTTTCGAAAATATAGTTTTGTAATTTTGGATCATGAACTCTTGTAGAGCCACCGCCCAATTCTACGCCATTTACTACAAAATCATAATGTTGACCCAAACACTTCTCCGGGGTTTTCTCTAAATTCTCATAATCATTGAGCTTTACCATGGTGAAAGGGTGATGCGTAGAGCATAGCTTATCCTCCTCGTACTCCGGATAAGCGAACTTTTCCATTTTAACAGACTTCTCTTCGATGGTAACCGGCGAAAACAATGGGAAATCAACAATCCAAGACGCAACATCTTTATTGGTGCTGTAATAGAGGTTTTTTCCTTTCTCGTTTTGCAACACCAACTGTCTTAACCTTCCCAAAGGAGTAGGATTCTCAAAGATAGAATGGTTTGGTTCTCTGGTACAGCCGCATATTATGTCACCTTTACGTAATTTTAGGAACTTGGTTATTAAATGAGGATTCTCGAAAGTCGCAATTGGAAGAAAATTCTCAAACCAGCTTGATTGAGCTTGTTCGTCATTTTCGATTGGAAGCACGATTGGAATTCTATAGTTATAATTCTTTTCATTAGTCAGGAATGACCAATGCTTTTCGTATTCCTCCATATTCGAAAAAGCGTTTCTTAAGATCATCACTTCAAAAACGGGGAACATTTTGTTCAAATGACTAAACGCGTTGAACTCACTCAAGTTAACGATTTTCAAATCTGGTGCCCTCAAGTCCGGTTTATCAATACCGTATTGAGACATCGCTTGTTCATAAGGCATACGAAAGACAGAAACTGTGTTGTCCTCTTTTTTCACAGGCACTAATGAACCATTGTTATCTAAAGTTAATAATCCTCCCTTGTCAGAGAATTTACACCACACATCAGGAACGACCCTCTCAATGACTTTCATAACATCTTCAGAATTAGCAAATGCCATTTCCATGTCAACTTGTGTAAACTCGGGTTGCCTATCAGCTCTCAAATCTTCATCTCTAAAACACCTAGCCATTTGATAATATTTATTGATACCACCGGCCATCAAAAGTTGTTTGTATTGTTGAGGACTTTGATCGAGAGCGTAAAATGATGGTTTTCCATCAGATCTCTTGGTCCTTGTTGGTACTAGAAATTCCCTTGCGCCTTCTGGGGTAGCTTTGAATAATGTTGGGGTCTCTATTTCCGTAAAGTCCAAATTAGTAAAGGAATTTCTAATTTCCTTCGAGATAGAGGACCTCTTCTTTAAAAAGTTCTGAAACTTGGGACTTCTCAATTGTAAATAGCGGAATTCCGGTGGATAAGTAGCAGACAATTTAAAATCCTGCAGTTGTGCAGGTTTCTTATTCGAAGCGTTTAATACCACTACGTCTTCCAACTGTACTTCGTACGTGTTAGCTTCCTCATTTGACAACTTCCTCTTCAAAGAGAGTACACCTTTGGCCTGAATCACATCCTCTAAAGTAAAGCCTTTCAGTAACGACTTATTATCAACCAATTGAATTACATCGCCATTACAGTCCCTTAAAAGTCCAAATATCAAATTCTTACCAATTCTTTTAGGTTTTTGCTCTATCCACCCATTGAGCACTACATTTTGGCCATTGGATAGCTCTTTCAACTGTTCCACAGTCGAAGTATCCTTTTCGAACAGAAACTTTCTTTTAATAGCGTTGACTTCTGGAAAGCCAGACAATTGTCTAATGACTGTATGTAAACAAACCTTGGAACGGACCAACATGGTCGAAGTCGATAATGTCAAAAACTTTCAAGGACATACACTAATTTGATTCTCAGAGAAAACGAACGTTAAATAAGAAGGCATGAGAGTTCTTAACAGCAACAATTGCTACCCACTCCCATTTTTACTTATTATTGTCCTTTGACACGGCAGTGGGCCTTTGGAAATTTCATTAAACAAACTTTTGAAGCAAGAAAAAGAAAGCGAAACATTTTGCTTGCCATGGACGTTTCAATGACATTTTCAAGACAGTGCTTTAATACCACGGCTTATCTAACTTGATAGTGGAAATAATTGATGAATCCTCTTAACCCTCTAGCATTTGATCTCCAAAGTATCAAGCTTGCAGACACAAACTCAGATACAACTACACTATCAAACAGCAATACTCCAATGATGAACAATACAGCTCCTTTACAAAGGACCTCCTCTCTTTTGGATTCCATTGGCATCCAAAGAGTGTCCTCTCCATTTGTACCAGCAAGTGGCAATATTGTTAATGGTGCCAGTGCTGTTCCAATGAATGCATATGGTGCTGAGATTACTGGATCTGGCCCACAGATACCTGTTAATCAAGAAAACAGCGGTGCTTTCAATGTGGCGTCTAATTTGCATGCAAGCACTAGCAGTGCTTCTCTTAACAACAGTCAACCGAAGGCGTTGCCAAATATGGGTTCTTTTCTTTTCAATCCAGCAGGACTTGCCTCTAACGTTGGTAACCAACTTCCACCTCCTGGTATAGAATCGCAGTGGAAATACATTGACTCGAATGGTAACATTCAAGGCCCCTTTGGTAGCAATAATATGTCACAATGGTACCAAGCAGGGTATTTCACCCCGACCTTGCAGGTTTGTAGATTAGCAACATCTATTGAGCCATTCGGTGTGAACGATAAATTCATCACACTGGGTAAATTAACTACCTTGGTTAACAATTATCAGGATCCATTTACCACTTTTGATTTTATTGTAATTACAGCATTAAGTAGTGTTCCGCCTGTCGCTCCAATTGCGCCAGAAAACCAAAAGGTTGGAACGAGAGAGTTAGAGCCTACTGCTGATGTGCATAGTGATGACTTTACTTACGAAGAAGTATTAAATCTCAAGTTTGAAGATGGAAGCTACTATCATGAAACTCAAGTTTGGGTTCCTGTAAATGGCCCTCATGTCACGAAAGTAGACCACATACCGGAGAGTATTAAGAGGCCTGCATCTGCTGCAGCACCTACTGCTGGCGTTGAACAAAGAGGCCGTCCAGAACCAAAAAGTACTCCAAATAAAACGAGCGCAGAAGAGTACAAAGTGAACACTGCTAGCGATAAAAATGAGTTACCTCAGGAAGTCCAAAATCGTCTTGTAAACGGTGACGAGAAAAATACTCTTCAAGAATCAATTCAACCAGAAATCCAAGAGGTTGGGATTGAACAAATATCCTCAGATCAAAGGGAGCTAGAAAACAACGGTACTTCTCAAATACCTTCTGAAGAACAAAAAAGGTTTGCAAAAGCAGAAATGATGGCTCAAAAATTACTGGAAGAACAACAAAGACAAGAAGAAGAAAAAAAGAGAAGAGAAGAACAACGCAATTTAAAGAAAGAGAAAAAACTAAAGCAAAAGCAAAAGAAGGAGGAAGATAAATTGAAAAAGAAGAAGAAGGAAGACGGGAAGTTAGAAAAAGAGAAACAAAAGGAATTGTTAAATAGCATCTTGAGTGAAGATACAGAGTCCTCCTCACCGACTGAAAGCCCTGCAACCTCTTCCGGTACCAATTTAGCACCCTGGGCTAATAAGCAAGCGGACGCTGCTGTCTCTAATCAAATATCCTCTGCTTTAGAAGATTTGAAGAAGAAAAACACATTAAAGAAAGAGAAAAAGGCTAGCCGTACCCAATTAGACCGCGAAGAGGCTTTGAAGTTACAAAAGGAAATATTAGGTTCAGCGCAGACTCAAGCAACCCCTCATACCGCTTCTGCTTGGGGCGTAAAGCCACAACAACAGCCAATCCAGCTTGACATCAAAGAAGAACTGATGAAAGGATCTAAAAATGCAAAGGGTCTGCCAACCATTAATAAGAAGAAAATGGCCAAAGATGATGATTTCAAATCAAACTCTACTTTCATTGAAGAACAGAAAAAGCTATGGGAACAAGTTCAAAAGAAATCCAAGAAATCCAACCGCATTACCTCACTCGATGATTTCATTTCAAGGACGCCTTCCCCATCATCTTTAGCAACCAGTTCCTCAAATTCTAGCAATACGTGGACCACGGTTTCTTCCAAGAGCGCCACCACTACGACAACTCCAGCGGCCTCTGTGTCCGTAAATCAACCAAGGTCATACATTAGTCCTGAAAAATTACGTTCTGTAGGAGGAACAGCTAATGCAACAAAAACTAAGGCAAACGGGAAGGGTAAGCAAATCGGCTCATCTACTAGTATCCCTAACCTGAAGGCCCGTCAAATTAATGTGTCACGAGCTCCTGCCTATCCCGGTAATGCTTCAGTTTCTAAGCGTCAAGAATTTTTGAAGTGGTGTCGGTCCCAATTGAAGTTAAACTCAGGCGTTCAACCCGACAACGTTCTAGAGATGTTGCTAAGCTTGCCACCAGGCCCTGAGTCTAAAGAAATCATTGCTGATACTATATATTCTTATAGTTCAACTATGGATGGTAGAAGATTTGCTACTGATTTTATCAAGAAGCGTTTAGAATGCGAAGAACAAATCAGCGACCCGTTAAGCTGGAGCGAAGTATTAACTATGCCCGAAGGTAGTTCTGAAGATTGGGAATTCCAAGTCGTTGGTAAGAAGAAAGGAAGACGCTTCTAAAGCCAGATGTAACTCTTTAGTTCCGCAGCATTTGATAGCTGTATGTGTATATTTCTTTGTTCGATGTATAGATTAGTTTAATCCGCCTCCTATTTGTATAATTAATTGGAACTAAACATCCTAATTAACTCTTATTTTACTGATAATACTACATCTATATATTTAAGTCTCTGAAGAAATTTATATCTTAGAAGAAGATTTAAATCTGTACACTGCTACCAGGTTTCGTTCTACTAGTCAACCCAGGAAAGGTAGACGAAGAGAAAATATTTGAAGATAGCAGAAACACCAATTAAGCATACCCAATCGCCGATCTGGGTAGTCTTCTATTGGATGATATGTTAACAGTTCATTTATTGACGGTCGGTTGAGCACCTAGTCACTTATTACGTGTATTTCTTTTTCGTTTTTTCTTTTTTTTTTTTCAAAGGCGATGAAAAAAAATTTAACGAAGATGGTTCTAGAAGATTCCTTTTTCGAAGAGCACTACTTCTTGTTGGGATAACGTTTGTGATAAAAGATATAGTTTATTCCAAACTCTTTTGTGTCTTAAATTTTACATTGTAATCCAGGTCTTTCTTATTCTTGATTCTTTTTTGATAGCCACAAGCAAAAAGTACATTGATACATAACATTTTCTTTGAAAGATGAGTACTCCATTTGGTTTAGATTTAGGTAACAATAACTCTGTCTTGGCTGTTGCTAGAAACAGAGGTATTGACATTGTTGTCAATGAAGTCTCCAACCGTTCCACCCCTTCTATTGTTGGTTTCGGTCCAAAGAACAGATACTTGGGTGAAACCGGTAAGAACAAGCAAACTTCCAATATCAAGAACACCGTTGCTAACTTAAAGAGAATTCTTGGTTTAAACTACGGTCACCCAGACTTGAAGCAAGAATCTAAGCACTTTACTTCCAAGTTGGTTGAATTGGATGACAAGAAGGTTGGTGCTGAAGTTAGATTCGGTGGTGAAAAGCATGTTTTCTCTGCTACTCAACTAACTGCCATGTTCATTGACAAAGTCAAGGACACTGTTAAGCAAGACACCAAAGCTAACATCTCCGATGTTTGTATTGCCGTTCCAGCTTGGTACACAGAAGAACAACGTTATAACGTTGGTGATGCCGCTAGAATTGCCGGCTTGAACCCCGTCAGAATCGTCAACGACGTTACTGCTGCTGGTGTTTCTTACGGTATCTTCAAGAATGATTTGCCAGAAGGTGAAGAAAAACCAAGAATTGTGGCCTTTGTTGACATCGGCCACTCTTCTTACACATGTTCCATCATGGCTTTCAAGAAGGGTCAATTAAAGGTCTTAGGTACTGCTTGTGACAAACATTTTGGTGGTAGAGATTTCGATTTGGCCATCACTGAACATTTCGCTGATGAGTTCAAGTCCAAGTACAAGATCGACATTAGGGAGAATCCAAAGGCTTACAACAGAATTTTGACTGCCGCTGAAAAATTGAAGAAGGTTTTGTCTGCTAACACTACTGCTCCATTCTCTGTTGAATCCGTTATGAACGATGTTGATGTATCATCCCAACTAACTCGTGAGTCATTGGAAGAATTGGTCAAGCCATTGTTGGAACGTGTTACTGAACCAGTTACCAGAGCTTTAGCTCAAGCCAACTTGACTGCTGAAGAAGTTGATTTTGTCGAAATCATTGGTGGTACCACTCGTATCCCAACTTTGAAGCAATCCATTTCTGAAGCCTTCGATAAGCCTTTGTCTACCACTTTGAACCAAGATGAAGCTATTGCTAAGGGTGCTGCTTTCATTTGTGCCATCCACTCCCCAACTTTAAGAGTTAGACCATTCAAGTTCGAGGACATCCATCCTTACTCCGTTTCTTACTCCTGGGACAAACAAGTTGAAGAAGAAGACCACATGGAAGTCTTCCCAGCTGGCTCAACTTTCCCATCTACTAAATTGATTACTTTAAACCGTACTGGTGACTTTTCAATGGCTGCCAACTACACCGATGTCACACAGTTACCAGCTAACACCCCAGAACACATTGCTAACTGGGAAATTACTGGTGTCCAATTACCAGAAGGTCAAGACTCTGTTCCAGTCAAGTTAAAGTTGAGATGTGACCCATCTGGTTTACACACTATCGAAGAGGCCTACACTATCGAAGATATTGAGGTTGAAGAGCCTGTTCCATTAGCAGAAGATGCTCCAGAAGATGCCGAACCAGAGTTCAAGAAGGTCATCAAGACCGTGAAGAAGGATGATTTGACCATTGTCGAACACACTTTTGGCTTGGAAGCTAAGAAGTTGAATGAATTAATTGAAAAGGAAAACGAAATGATCGCCCAAGACAAATTGGTCGCCGAAACTGAAGACCGTAAGAACACTCTTGAAGAATACATCTACACGTTACGTGGTAAATTGGATGAAGAATACTCTACCTTTGCCTCTGATGCTGAAAAGACCAAGTTGAAGGATATGTTAAACAAGGCTGAAGAATGGTTATACGACGATGGTTTCGATTCCATCAAGGCTAAATACATTGCTAAATACGAAGAATTGGCTTCCCTAGGTAACGTTATCAGAGGTAGATACTTGGCTAAGGAAGAAGAAAAGAAGCAAGCTTTAAGATCCAAGCAAGAATCCTCTCAAATGGCTGCTTTGGCTGAAAAATTGGCTGCTCAAAGAAAGGCTGAAGCTGACAAGAAGGATGAAAAGAAGGATACCGAAGGTGATGTCAACATGGATTAAAGCTGATCCAGTAAAAAGACAAAGAACCTTTTCGCTCTTTCCGCTTGTTTCACTCACTTTTGATAAATTTTTTTAATATCGTCTCTGTATAGTTAATAAAAAAATATAATATAATATAACTGAAAAATTTCATGAATATATGTGTACGTATATGAATATGTATGTTTAAAATAGACATCAATATCTTATACTTTTGAATATGAATATACGCGTGCTTCAACTCTCTTCACCTACCATATTCGGCAAGGGCCTGGATAGAAGAAAGTGTTATAGACAGGTTTTGAACAATATCGTTTGTTCCTTGATTCAAACTAGAGCAGTTTTCTTTTTTTGTTCTTCCTGTTGATGAATTTTTTGTAATCTTTTCTTTGACTCAAATTCGGCAAATGCTTTAACGTAAACAGGAATATCCTCCCAACCTTCGTCTGCTTCTAGCTGAGCAATTTGTTGGTTGGTTCGTTCTTCTTCTTGCCCGTGCTTGTGTCTTAGAGCATTGTTTTTTTTTTTAGCTGCTAAGACACTCTTAGGCAAAGGCCCTTTCCTCTTGGGGAACATACCTCTGATAGCCGATAAATCAGGAGGTTGATCTGCTTTCATATCATCAATTTCCAACTTCTTTTTCTGTAGTTCGACTGGGACGTTTTTTATGCTTAGCAAGCCTAAAGGTGGATTCCAATCCATAGGCCACTTCTCCTTTGTTCCCTGTATCTTTTGGGCAGCTTCTTTTCTCCTATGTTTCCAGTCCCTTAAGTCCTCACTATATATTTCCCACACACAATTAACACACCCTGACATACAACAGTTATCAGGTTCTTGCGGTTTTGCAGGTACAGGGACACCAGCTATTTTCTTCATTCCACCCGTAAGCACTCTACTTGTAGATCTTGGAGGCTCACCTTTCAGACGACCCCCAAAGACGGTGGACATCCTCTCTTCAGCAGAAGCAGAAATGCCCTGAGTGTTTCCTTCAAAAGTCATATCTATCTTGGAACATCTTGTGAAATTCCGAGCTGGATAAAATTTGTTAAGTATTAACCATCTGTGACTTCTTATCATGCTGTACTTTCAAATCACGTATATACCTCGTGGTAGCTGCATTCACACCAACCTGGTACAGTTACGTATTACTATTTCTATTTTAGTTTACATTAGTTATATAAATCATATCCGCCATATCGGGGAAAGAAATATCTCTTTTTTCAAATTCGAATTCTTATTCGGCTTATAACACCTGTTTACGACACTGCTCGATCATATAATTCAACTCTTCCAACTCACGCTTCATTTTATTCTTCACGTTGAAGGGTTCGAAGAGCCCCAACAAGTAGCTGCTGAGGTCCAGACATTGCTCATACTTGCGTTGGTAGTAGAACCGGTGGCAGAATCCACTGAGCACTTGTCGCTGGTGCTTATTGGAGACGTCGTACTCGCCATTTCGTATCTGGGCCAGAGGATCCACTTTGTCCATCCAACCAATATCTGTCCGTACAGGGCCCTTTTCCACTTGGAAATAGTGTTGCAACTGCTGCTCGTATTCTTCTTCTGTCTGGCCTTTGCGTACCTTGGTTTTTCCTGTAGACTTTCTAACAATCACTTCACCTGTTCTGCCATCTAAAGAGATGGGCTTGGTCACCGATTGGTCTTTCACGCCATGTGGCTTCTTACTGTGGTTTTCCATGACTGCCGTTGTCTTGCTTGTGCCAAAAAGGCCATCTCATCATCGCCATATTCTTTTCACTCAGGGACTCATTCCATATAGCGATTTTTTTCATATGCGACGAGCCGATGAGATTTACTATTGTTATTAAGGCTTAGTTGGCAATTACAGTTGACGAGAGCTTTAGGCCTGTGGATCGGTGATACATTCCTGCGAACACAGTTTAGCAAAATCAGTAGCAATGGGGAATGCTTTCAGCGGGATATTCGATAAATTGTGGGGGGCGCCGACGCAGCTGAGGATCTTGATACTCGGATTGGACGGTGCTGGGAAGACTACGATATTGTACCGTTTACAGTTGGGGGAAGTTGTCTCGACAAAGCCCACGATTGGATTCAACGTAGAGACCTTGAATTATAAGAATCTAAAACTGAACGTTTGGGATCTTGGCGGCCAGACGAGTATAAGGCCGTACTGGCGTTGCTATTACCATGAAGCTGCTTCCGTGATATTCGTCGTCGACTCTACAGACAAGGAACGCATATCATTGGCAGCCAAGGAATTGCATGTCATGCTCCAGGAAGAAGAATTGAAAGACGCAGCGTTATTGGTCTTTGCCAACAAACAAGACCAACCGGGTGCCTTGAGCGTTTCGCACATTTCAAAGGAGCTAAACCTAGTCAGCTTAAAGGAAAGAAGCTGGTCAATTGTGGAGTCGAGTGCAACCAAAGGAGAAGGCATCACTGAAGGGTTGGATTGGTTAACCGATGTTATTAATGAAGAGCAACTTCAAACAAGATAGAGAACCATCTGCCGGGGCCGCTGCAATAGCACACGTACGGAGCAGATTTTTATAGACTATAGAACTGAGATGTAATTTTCTTATGAACCATTTAAGCTCAGGCAATTTTCAATATTAAATATGTATATTAATGACCTGCCTAAAGGCAAGGAAAAATAAACAACCCCGAATATAAGGGGAAAGAAAGTCTACCTGCTCGAAAGGAAAAGTAAGGATAGAACATGTTATAGGATACATTCACTTCAAGAAGCTTTGGTCATTTTCCTAAGTTTTTCACAGACAAAGAGAAAGAAGACGAAAACCTCTGGGCAATGGCATTTTTAAGATTTGCTTTCAGAAACTCTTGGAGATACTATAGCCACTCAACGCGACATTTGCATAAAATACCTTTGAGACACCTGATAGTACCTACGTCTACGGCTTTTTATTTAACTCACGATACCGTTTCAAGGCAATGCAGTTTGATATACAATGACTCTCTGAAGCCAGATCCCAAAGGTGACACTTTCGAAATGGGTCTATATATATCTTCTGAAAATGAATTAGAAGAACAAATCAAATGTTTTAGATCTACTAAAATCACCGAATCGCGCAATAGGCTAATGAGGTATTTAAGAATCTTGTGGTTCGGCTTCAATGATAAAATTGTTGAACCTGTATGCACAGTTTTCAGGTTTTTAGAGATTTCTACTATTTTCTTACCCATTCTTTTGCTATACCCCATATCGTGGTTCGGTCATAAACTAAAAGTTAATGGCACGAATATAACTGAGACTCGGGGTTCGCTGGTTTGGTGCCAATTGCTGCGTAAAGGATTGGAATTGGCTGGTCCAAGTTTTATTAAACTCGGTCAGTGGGCAGGATCGAGAACTGATATTTTTTCCCATGCCCTCTGTCATGAGTTGGGCAAATTGCATAGTAATGTGTCGGCACATTCCCTACGTTTCACCCTAAAAAAATTGTGTCAAGCATTAGAAGTTGATAAGGTTGAAGATGCCTTCGATGAATTTAACCATACCCCGATTGGAGTGGGATCCATCGCTCAAGTTTATGTGGGTGAATTGTCTCAGAATTATATTGACAAATATGACGATATCCAAATTGGTAAGGATGGTAATCGTTGGTGTGCAATAAAAATTTTACATCCTAATATAAGATCTCAGATACGAAGAGATTTGAAAATAATGAAATTTTTTGCTGACACAATTAACTGGATTCCGACAATGGAATGGTTATCTTTACCAAATGAAGTAGAGCAATTTTCCATTTTAATGAATATCCAATTAGATTTAAGAATTGAAGCGTTAAACCTACAAAGATTCAATGAGAACTTTAAGAATTCTATTCAGGTGAAGTTTCCTAAACCATTTCTTCCCTTATCAAACAGAGACGTTATGTTTGAAGAACATGTTTATGGTCTTTCTATGGAAAAGTTTCTATCTACAAAAAGAGAGCTTAATGATGTTGAACTTTGTAAGAAGGTCAGCGATCCCTTTGTTGACGCATTTTTACAGATGTTAATCCTCGATGATTTTGTTCATGCAGACTTGCATCCCGGGAATGTCATAATCAGGTTCGTCAAGACAAACAAATACGGAACAAACATTATATCCTCTGAACATGATTCTTTCCAGATCACGCACGCATTAAGGAAAAAGATGGATAAATATCAAAGCAAAGACTTTGTTGATGAACTGAAGTCTATTTTAACGAATTATACGCCCCAAATTTGCTTTATCGATACAGGAATTATTACCGAATTGAATGAAAAGAACAGAATTAATTTTATAGCACTATTCAATTCATTGGCTAGATTTGATGGTTATAAAGCGGGTGAGTTGATGATTGAAAGATCAAGAACTCCGGAAACTGCCATAGATAAGGAAGTATTTGCATTTAAAGTAGAAAAGTTGGTAGATAAGGTCAAACAAAGGACCTTTACATTAGGAACTGTATCAATTGGTGATTTGCTTGATCAAATGTTAAATATGGTAAGATCTCATCACGTTAGAATGGAATCTGATTTTGTTTCCGTGGTTGTCGCCATTTTGTTATTGGAGGGTATTGGACGACAGTTAGATCCAAATTTGGACTTATTTGAAAGGTTCGTATTTTATGCATTGATTAATGGTTTTGAAGAATAACATCTTTATGTGTTTTTTAAAATCTTTTCCTCTCTCCCTTTTTTTTTGATTTCTAATAATGAATAACTTTACTAACAACAAACTAACCTCTTTGTGTTTTCTCTTCGTAAATAGTTCGCTACCCATATTACGTGAATTTGGCTTTAAACGAGAAGCCAGAAGTCTCTTGAATGATGCAAGCACATTATCAATGCTCAAGATATGGGTTGGTTTAGAGGTGCGTCAATTAATGCACCTATCCATGAAACAAATTTACGATCTTGTTAGGACGGATCAATTGTGTCCTAATTATTAATATTCTTTTTTTATGTACTAGTTTTATAATTAAAAATTTCCACGTATTCGTGCGGTGGAATGATGCTATAAGACCCTTACACACTATCCCAAACATTAACAAACTTTAAGATAAACGATTGAAACTATACAAATAGAAAATAATCCGTAACCATTCCAGCAGTGTTGTCTTTTCCTATACATTGTGTGTTCTAAGAGGCATTTTTGCGTACACAGTTGTGTTAACTTCTAAATAACGTAAAAGTAATCTAGAACAAAGAATAATAAAATTATTTTTAGAACGTGCACGAAATATAATTTATTAAAGGAGAAAGCATTCTTTGATAAAAAGTAAAGAAAAAAGCTATCATCTGAAGAATTGTAATTTATAAACAAATTGAGTTTTACGTTTATTCTATTTATAAGGAATAACAAAGCATAGCAAAAACTAAAAGCCATATAAAAAAAAGGGAAAAGCCCCAAATTTACAACGTAAAATCAAACTGATAGTTTCAATAAACTGACAGTTGAACCGAAGCAACAAATAAAACATTATATCATTATTTATGAAATTTGGGAAAACCTTTGCTAATCATCGAATTCCTGAGTGGTCAACCCAATATGTGGGCTATAAGTCATTGAAGAAAGTGATAAAAGAAATTACAAGACTTCAAGAGGACATATACAGGAATTACAATAAGAATAACTATGATCAAAATGGACCACCAACGAAAATGAGAGACTCGACCAATAGCGCTCAGAATTATCTAGATTCCCCAAAAGTACAAAAGTCATTGGGATCCTTTTTCTTTGCAATCGATAGGGATATTGAAAAAGTTGACACATTTTATAATTTCCAATATGCTGAATATAAGAAAAGGTTTGAAAGGTTACTTTTATCTAATCAATTCAATGAAATAAAACAGACATTAGGGCTCAATGTCAATGCTGAAGACGGGGTAGCACAAACTCTACTCGCAAAGGATACGAATGAGATTAATAGACTTTTAAAAGGAGTCGGCCAAGCTAATCGCACGCCTTACCACAACGATGACCTAATAGAGATCCAGTCTATTCTCGCTGACTTGAGGAAGCAATTCAGGAATTTAAAATGGTATGCAGAACTAAATAAAAGGGCTTTTAGCAAAATTCTAAAGAAATTGGATAAGAAAGTTGGCACCAATCAACAAAGATCATTCTTAGAAACTAGAATCTTACCATTGCAATTTGCCGATGATGCTCTCATAACTGAAAATTTGAGGTTGCTGAAAAACGTTTGGGAACAAGTGACGTTAAAAATAAACGCATACGAGAATTTAACGGATAATTCCACACTCAATGCAAATGTCAGTGAAAATGTGGAGTTTTTCAAAGTAATTTCCATTTTTATTGAAGACGATAATAGCAAAGGCCTCATTAGAGAGTTGACGAACTTATACTCGGAATTGTCTTTGATCCCGACGAGAATGATGATTAATGTTTTGAACAAGGCTGCATTATCTAAATCAATGGCATGTATTGATGCTATTCTAAATGTTATTCCTTCGTTAAATGACTCAGAAGATATTAATAAAAGAAATTTTTTCCACCACCATATAATTGCATTAGGTAAGTTAATTGGAAGGCAAGAGGTTTTAGATAGGAAGAGGGTTTCACAGCCCTCTAAATATACCAGTAACAACGGAGAGATTATAACTGATTTAAATGCTTTACATAAGATTTTAGCTGTATCAGTAGAATCAGATGTTACAGAGGAGGAAAAGAAGTCCGCCCAGATAATTTCCTATATTCTGAAGAAATTGCCAGTTCACTTAACACCATGCCTTTTTCAACGTGATAATTACAGAAGAACCCCCTTACATTATGCTTGCCAGTACGGCTTGTCTGAAGTTACAGCATTGATTATTAAGCTGATGAAAGAATGGAATGTATGGAAAGGTTTGCCTATTGATGATGTTTCCGCATTCGGAGATTCCGAATCTTTGACACCTTTACATTTGAGTGTGTTAGGCGCCCATCCTAGAGCCACAGAAGTTCTATTACATTCATTAGATCCAAATATGAAGCTAAAGAGTTCAAGTTTGCTGCACTTGGCTACCGAATGGAATAATTACCCCCTTTTACATGTCCTCTTATCTTCAAAAAGGTTTGATATTAACTATCAAGATAACGAACTTCATGAGACGCCATTGTATCTTGCTTGCAGGTTAAATTTCTTTGAAGCAGCTGTTTGTTTGTTGTATAATGGAGCAGACCCTGAAATAAAAGAGAAAATATTTGGTTGGACAGCAGTGTTTGTTGCAGCAGCTGAAGGGTTCAAGAAGATTATTAGTCTTTTAGTAGCTAATCGTGTGAATTTCGATATTGAAGACGAAGGCGGATGGACGCCGATGGAACATGCTGTACTACGTGGTCACTTAGACGTTGCTAATATGGTTCAAATCAATGATGAATTAGTAACACATCCTCAATCGCAATTAAACAGTGGTAGCGAAGACAAGGAAACGTCAAATGTGATTCCTTCTGAAAGAATAGACGATAGAAATGAAAACGGAAATGGAAGAAATAAAGGACCTTTAGGACCGATCAAGTCATATGGACACAAGTTTTTAAGCAAGGATGAATCTCTGATATTAATAACGTTGGGAAGTAATGATACAAGAAACAGAGGCCCCTCGGTTTCATTAGACCAAGAAGCACTTGCAAAGGTCATAGGTTTGGAGACGGAATGTGCGTTATCACTAGTAATTTCGTGTAGTGATTCGATTGATAAGTCCTCCACGGTTATAGATCTACCATTAGATGATAATGTAGATGCAGTAGACTTCAAAGTACCATTCAAAGTCGATTTTTCTCATACGTTATATTTTGATATTGTTCCCACATATGGAACACATTCATTAGAGTCAAAAAACAATATAGATTGCCAAAAGGATAATATTAACGACGTGATGGGGAGAGGTGTTTCCATGTTGAACAAGTCATATAACTCAGTGGGAGTTAATAGAAGTGTATTGAATGGGAATATGACCACCCCTATCATTGCCAATCATACATTGGACATACTCGGAACATTGAAATTTGAATATATTATTACAACGCCATTCGAACATGCAAAGCTCCCCCTGGAAAGAACAGAAACGTATTGGAAGTCCTTGGTAGCAACACGGGTTATAGGGCATAGAGGATTGGGTAAAAACAATCCTAACAAATCGTTACAAATCGGGGAGAATACGGTCGAGTCTTTCATTATGGCAGCTTCGTTAGGTGCCTCGTATGTGGAATTCGATGTCCAACTGACAAAGGACAACGTACCAGTAGTATATCATGATTTTCTAGTAGCTGAAACGGGTGTTGACATTCCCATGCATGAGTTAACACTAGAGCAGTTTTTGGATTTAAACGATGCGGATAAAGAGCATATCCAACGAGAGCCAGGTCGTTCAACTCGCCATGTTAATGGGGTGGAAATGGCATTACAGAAAAACAGAAGGCGTTCGGTGGATGATTCTAACGTCAACACGTTGAGGAGGGCTTGGGATTTACATAACGTTGACGGTGAAGAGAGGTCCAACAATGCCAACTGGTCCAACAACCGAATGAGACTAACCAAGACATTCAAGAAGAACAACTTCAAGGGGAACGCTAGAGGCCACTCAATAGCGTCATCATTTGTTACCTTGAAGGAACTGTTCAAGAAAATCCCAGCCAACGTCGGCTTTAACATCGAATGCAAGTTCCCCATGCTTGAGGAAGCCGAAGAAGAGGAATTGGGGCAAATCGTGATGGAAAAGAACCACTGGGTAGACACCGTGCTGCAGGTGGTGTTTGATAACGCGAATGGCAGGGACATCATCTTCTCGTCATTCCACCCGGACGTCTGCGTCATGCTGTCATTGAAGCAACCGGTGATTCCAATATTGTTCCTAACCGAGGGCGGCAGTCGGAAGATGGCCGATTTGAGAGCGTCATCGTTGCAAAACGGAATAAGGTTTGCCAAGAAATGGAACTTACTGGGGATTGTGTCTGCCGCGGCACCCATTTTGAAGGCCCCACGGTTGGTGCAAGTGGTCAAATCGAATGGGTTGGTGTGCGTTACTTACGGTGTTGACAACAATGATCCCGAGAACGCAAGCATTCAAATCGAAGCTGGCGTGGACGCGGTTATCGTTGATAGCGTGCTGGCAATTAGGCGGGGGTTGACCAATAAATACGAAAAGTAACGGAATACAGTGTGTTTTTTTAACTTGAATGTTTTTTTTTATATATTATATAAATATGCATGTATTTAACAAAATAAAAAAATTGGTTGATTTTTTTTATCTGAAAAAAGGAATGATAAGTAAGGTAAACTACAATAAGGTTTCACCCAATGCACATCTGGCAATGGCGCAACCTGCGGAGATGGTGTTTGAGACATGGATATCGTGAATGGCCAAATCTGGGTTACATTCGACAATGTCTAGGGCAACCAGGTTACCGGTTTCAGCCAATCTTTCCACGACGAAAAGACCTTCTCTCAAAGTCAAACCGCCTCTTACTGGAGTACCGGTGGCAGGGATGTATAATGGATCTACACCATCGACGTCATAAGAGCACATGATGGGGCCTTCACCGTTTGTTTCCGGGTGGATGGCCTTCATGGCCATCTCAATGACGGCGTTGATACCGAACTTGTCCACGTGGTACATGGAGAAAGCGGAAATGCCCAGGTCTTTCAAGATTTTCTTTTCACCTGAATCGATGTCTCTCAACCCAATGAATGCTATTTTTTTTGGACTCAAGTTACCGGGAACCCATTTCAATGACTCGGGACAGCCTGGAATATCTTTGTTCAAGCCCATTAAGAATGAGACGGGACAACCGTGCAAGTTACCCGAGTCTGTGGTCTCTATAGTGTTGATGTCAGCGTGTGCATCGATCCAAAGCACACCGGCTTCAGGGAACTTGTCCAAGACGGCTGACACAGTACCCATGGCGACGGAATGGTCACCACCCAAGGTTACTGGGAATCTGCCGGCCTGAACCACTTTGGACACAGACTTGTAGACTAACTCGGTGGCTTCGCCGACCACGTCGGCTCTCTTAGCCTTAACTCCTCCCTCCAAGACGGAAGAGCCTCCGGTGGACGATTCTTTTTCCTTTTTCAATTTGGTGACGAATTCTGCTTCGTCAAGAGCTGGCTCCAACTCAGTGGACCATCCCAACTCTTCTATGCTTGACTGCAAGCCATGCTTTAGCATATATCTAGGACCTTTTTCGACACCGAATTTACCTTGGCCACCGCTGAATGGGGCTAAGACGATTGACAATTCGCGGTTCTTGTAGTAGTTGTAGTGAGGACCAGTTTCCATTGTAGTAGTTTTAGTTGAAGTTGCTGTTGCTGTTGCTGTTGCTGTTGCTGTTTCTCTCGAGAGGAGAGTACAAATTACCAAAGAAGGAAAGGGTCTAGTGGTGATCGAAGCTCTGTTTATATATCCTCCAAGTCCCTGGGCGGCTACCGCTAAGTGAAAAACTCAGCGAGCGCCACTACGCCGTGGATTGCCGTTAGCAGCGACAAACGTCGCCAAGGGCAGGAGCTAGAGATCGGCGGGCCCGCCGATAACCGCGCAGGGCCTGGGCCCCGTCGAAGAGGACAGTTAATGGAAGGAGCAATCGCAGAGCCGTGCGATCGCGGGCGACGGCGCGGCGCCAATCTCGGGCGGGGGCCAATAAGAAGCGAGCTAGGTTTATCTGTGACGATAGCGTATGACTAAGCGTGGCGAGTCAGGGACCAGCCCGCTGATCCGTGCAAAATGACAGCGCGACACTGTTGTGCAGTGCAGGGCAGTGCAGGGCAGTGCTGCCATACAGATTGGATACCCGCAGGGAGTGGTGCAAGGCTGGTTGGTCGCATACGGGTGCTCAACTCTAACATGAATTAGCAGCGCCGTGGCGCAGTGGAAGCGCGCAGGGCTCATAACCCTGATGTCCTCGGATCGAAACCGAGCGGCGCTAAGTTATCTTTTTTTCAAGCCAGTGGCTGTCGGCGTTAGTACCTGAAATTCCGGTGGGATTTAGCCTATTATTCCCGGTTACATAATTTTAAAAAGGGCTCTTTCTCTTTTTCTTGGTTTCTAATCGATAATACGGTGAAATGACTATACATATCCTGCGTGTTGGTTATATACCTGGGGGAAAAAACAATATAGGACTCAACACATCTCTTTCGTCTCGAAGCTTTTACACAGAGTGTCTAACCAAAAACAATACCATAATTTTCCGGGATGAGTCAGTTCGGTACAGATATCGTTTCCGGTTCAGAAACACCACCTTATTCGGGGGGCAGCTATGAAGACGCTAAAGACGATAATGCCAACGCACACTCGCCATACGTCACCGCGGTAAAATCTGGCGACAGTAGCGGCATAAGTGGGAGCAGTGTTCATACTGATGCTGATTTCTCGAGAGGCAGCAGCAATAATGATGATGATGACACCGGCGCTAAAACGAAAATGGTGGATAACATTACCATTTTGAAATATCTGTTGGATTCGCTGTCTGGTCGAGACAAGTTTGCTAAAATTATCAAATACGCCTTGGACATACTGAAACTGTTCATTGAAAAGTCCAAGAAAAACCTTACTGTCCTGGACCCTTCCGTGTTGACCTATTATACCAAAATTCTGAAGAATTTGACTCTAAAAGTCGCACTAAGGCATCCCATCACAGTGGTCAAGGTTGTGCTTTTGTCTCTTCTGAAAAATTTCGACAGGAAAATTGACTTCATCAGCCAACAATTAAGCACGTTTAGATACATCCTGAGGTTCGGCGGGACCCCATTTAGATTGTTTAGCTTGTTGGGGAAATTCAACAGGACCAGACAATGCAACTTCCAAGTGGACCAGATCAAGAAAATATGGTTTAATGAAGCCTCGCTCAGAGAATTTTTGGACTTGTACTATGGAATCTTCGATGAACTAGACCTCCTATACAAGTTGAAAATCTGGTCAAACAAATCTTTCTATTCATTTGTGAGTAGACAAGAGTCACTCTCGTGGCAGTACGACATCCTTCTCAGCTTGAAGGATAACTGGCTCAGCCTGCAAAACTTACAAAGAAAACAACTGGAATTGGAGGTCCAACTAAAAGTGCAAAATAACGCCCTACTACTATCGCCCATAGTTATGCACAAGGCCCGTGACGATGCGTCCCAATCGCCAATCAGAAAGCAACTGCTGAGCGATCTCAACGCAGACAACAAGTCAGAACTGCTAATACGCAAGCAACTAAAGGCTATCAAGGACGAAAAAACCCTTTTGTATCTAGACATCACAAGACTCTCTTTCGACTGTATGGCCAATACATCCGACATTCTGAATTTGAAAACTCCAAAGGGGACGTACGCGGTTTTGTCCCTAGGATCCGGCTTAACTGGACTGGTCAAACTTTGGATAATGGCAAAGCGGAAGCTTTGTTCTTCAAACGATTAATAAATAAAAATAAATAGTAATATTTTACCCGTACTGTTACTCCACACCCTTAGAGAAACAGGGGTTTTTCGTATTTTTACGTTCTTATATTCCCTTCCAGCTGCTTTTGTTTTTTGGTGCGGTAGTCATAGGTCCTTGTTTATTCTGGCACTTCGGGCCAGATCTGGAAAAGGTAAAGAGCTACCTCCACTTATCTATGAAATACCAAGGCCACACAGAGTCGGTAGACTGCAAGCTGCAAGATGATAACCCCAATCGACACTGCGGACACGACACATTCTGCCAAACCAAGAATATTGGTACCTTACAAGAAGCTATGGGAAGTAGCCAGTCATCTTCCTGAATACCAAAAACTGTCTGAAAAAGTGGAATTTTACGAGTATAAAATGTCTACAAATGACGACTTTATTGAGTTTTTGAGAACTTACAGAATAAACGCGTTTTGGGTAACTGAGGAATTTTTCAGTGTGTTGGGGAACCCTTCCAACTATATTGAATTCTTCCCATCTTCTTTGAAAGCCATCCTGGTGCCTTGGGTCGGGTGTGATTTTATTAATAGTAAATTGTTGAGGTCGAAAGGTATCACTTTATGCAACATCGGACCACACGCTGCTGACAACGTCACGGAATTAGCCATTTTCCTGGCCATAAGCTGCTTCAGAATGAATTCATTTTGGGAGTACTGCTTCAAATATGTTGAAAACGGTAACGTTGAACAATGTAAGAAATACATTTCTAGTGGCTCGTATGAAACCATTACAGACAAATATCACAATCAGGAAATGAAATTTCCCCAAAGAACTGACCGTGCTGAAAATGATGGAAAAGTAGTGGATTTGGCAAGAAATTACACTGTTGGTGGAAAGATTGTGGATTCACCAATGAACAAGACAACTTTGATCCTAGGCTTTGGCTCTATTGGCCAAACTATAGGAGGTCACTTGCAAAGAACCTTCAATATGAGTATTGAGTATTATAAAAGGGCCGGACCCGTCCAGAAAGATTTACTAGATTATGATGCCATGTACCACTCTGATCTTAATGATCCAGATACTTGGAAAAATGCCGATTTGATCGTTTTGTCCCTACCAGGAACACCATCCACAAATGATATAATTAACCGTGAAACTTTGGCTATGTGTAAAGATGGTGTCAGGATAGTCAACGTCGGAAGGGGCACATGCATAGATGAGGATGCCCTCTTGGACGCTCTTGAATCTGGTAAAGTGACAAGTTGTGGGCTGGACGTCTTCAAAAATGAGGAAACCAGCGTCAAGCAGGAATTACTACGCAGATGGGATGTCACCGCACTTCCACATATCGGTAGCACGGTAGCCGACATGATCTTGAAGCAAACGCTCATCACATTGGAGAATGTCCATGACATATTTGTCAACGGGGGTGAGGGTAAATACGTGCTCAACTAAACCATCTCTCTGTATGTGGCATTTTGCAATCACAAGTGTACATATATATATATATATATATTTGTATACGTTCATAGCTCTATATCATGCTTAATAGGAATGTCGCAAAATCACTGATGGCGGCGGTGCGGTTGGAAAAAACGCGGCCGTTTTGTAAAGAACAATAAATTGTTTAACTGAGCAAAGTAATACCAGATAAGGACCGTTTAATACGTGCTCTGGCATATTAGTTTAATAACTTCACTTCATATTATTAGACATATCGACAATAGAACTATTTCAATTACCATCTACTTCAGTGTGTTAGCTTTACATCTTAGAAGTTCTTCCATTCCTTTCCTTTTTATCCTTCCCTGCATACCATTTTCCCTTTAGTTAGAGTTTGTGATTCTATCAGGCATATAAAACTTCTGTATTGTTAGAGTGCTGTTTGTCAAGAGTACTTGTGTGTGTATACTAAGATAAACGCGTTTGTCGTGAACACAGAATGTCAAATAATTTGACCACTACGCATGGTGGCAGTACTACCCTTGAATTACTAGCGCAGTACAATGACCATAGATCGCAAAAGGACAAGAGTATAGAACACATAGAAAAAGGAACGTCTTCAGAAAAAGACAACAGACCCTCATATGATGAAATATTCACAGAAAATATCAAATTAAAGTTACAAGTCCAGGAACACGAATCTGAAATTGAGAGTTTGAAAAAAGTCATTGACATTTTGCAAAAAAATAGGGAAGCTTCCTTGGACGTGGTACTAGAACAGATCCAGAATGATTCAAGAGACTCGCATGTCCCTGAGCATTCCTTTGTGTTACCCCCGAGATCTGCTGAAAGGAAAACCCATAATAAGAGCCTAAACTTGCCAATACCGACATTGTCTCCTTCGTTGCAAGAAGATGATAGTGTGCTTCCTGAAACTATTGTAACGCCCACAATACCTCAAATAGATATTACGTCAAATTCGATCCCTAACCGGTCCAATACTTCAATAAGTAGGAAGCATTTACAAAATATGATATTGAACGAGGAAATAGAAACTAACAGTGGATATTCGTCGCCCAAAATTGTTAGTAGGTCCATATCGAGTCCCACAAAAATCCATTCAGAGCAATCAGCTAGCCCAGCTGCATCAGTAACATACACAACTTCTAGAATAACCATAAAATCGCCCAACAAGACTCCAAAATCCCCAGTACAAGAACGTTTACGTTCACCGCAAAACCCTAATAGAATGACGGCAGTCATCAACAACCATTTACATTCACCGTTGAAGGCTGCTACACCAAACAATTTAGACGAACTGACTGAATGTCAAGGCCAACAATTCTCTAAAAACATCATGCAGAAGAATGAGCACGCCTTTTCTTCTGTAACCTCTTCTGCTTATACCACTGCAACACCCTCTTCTTTGACCAAAAGTCCATTATCGCATTCGAAAACCAAAGAGAATAGTAACGATACGTCGAATTTCTCTCCAGCATCGAAAGAAAAACTTAATAATTTCACACAATTACTTGACTCTTCATTTGGCGAAGAAGATTCAGTTAAACCGGAAATAAGAGGTTCAGCAATTGCAAAGCCAATAATGAATGAAACTCTACCTCCACCACCAGCACCCCCCACGTTTTTTTCACCTACCTCCAGCACTGATGGCAAAAACACTACTCCATTATCAAGCCATTTGGCATCTCCAGTGATCTTGAACAGAAAAGATGATGTTGTTAATGCTAATGGCGCAAGCAATTTAAGAAACTCTGCCCTAACTTCCTCACTTTCTAGCCCTTCCACAAAATCATCAGCAGCAAGTCAAAATACTTCTCTCCCATTAAATCCCCCCACAGATGCTCCGTCAAAACAAAAACAATCTATAGAGACTGCATCTATCAATTCGAACAATACTGCAAATACATTCAACTCAACTTCTCAAGGTTCCTTGAAGGCTTCCAGACGACCACATGCAAGTAGCGTTAGCACGGTGAAATCTGCTGCCCAAAGCTTTAAGTCGGAAATTCCATTATTCGTGCAACCAGAGGACTTTGGTACCATTCAAATTGAAGTATTGAGTACGTTATACAAAGAGAACGAAGATGATTTATCGACTTTGTTTGCTATCATAGACAGGAAATCTGGTAAAGAAATGTTCGAATTCTCGAAATCAATCCATAAAGTCCGAGAATTAGATGTTTATATGAAGTCTCATATTCCTGATTTGCCATTGCCCTCGTTACCTGATAGGCAATTTTTCCAAACTTTATCACCTGTGAAGGTAGATACGAGAAGAAATATTTTGAATCAATATTATACAAGCATATTTAGTATCCCTGAGTTCCCACCAAATGTCGGCTTGAAAATTGCTCAATATATTAGTACGGACACGGTAATGACGCCCCCGATGATGGACGAGAATAAAAAAGATGGATCACTTTTATTAAGAAAGCCAAAGACTTTAACGGGTAATAGTTCATGGAGGGTTCGATACGGTGTCCTGCGTGATGACGTCTTACAACTACTTGATAAGAACCAGGCGATGGAAACGATTAGACTTAGACAAGCGTCTATAGAACTCATACCCAATCTTCCTGAAGATAGATTTGGTACCAAGAACGGATTTTTAATCACAGAGCATAAGAAAAGCGGACTGTCAACTTCAACAAAGTACTATATTTGTACCGAAACGCCTAAGGAACGTGAACTGTGGCTTTCTGCATTCAGTGATTATATAGATCCTTCACAGTCTCTGTCACTTTCGAATTCAAGGAATGTAACTTACGCAAACGATACAGATTCTGCATCTCATTTGAGTGCAAATTCACATTTCTCCAAATTTGGAAATACTACTACATTAGCAACTGAGACTTCATCATATGTTACGGATTTAACACAGGAGTATAGCAGTAATAATACCAATAACAATAATTACATGGTGAATGGTGATAATATTGATACTAATCTATCATCTCATTCTAATCCTCTTGCCAATTCAACTTTCAGTGCAGATGAGGAGAAAGATAACAGAAGAGTCAAAATGAGAAGTTTGTTCCCATTTAAAAAATTAACCGCTCCGACAAGTGCGATGAACCACTTAGGTATCTCAGTTTCGAACGATTCTGATTCACCAACATCTCCTGATTTTGTCATCAAATCTCCAAGCAAAAAGTTAATGGAGATCCCGAAGACGACAAACTTTTCCTCAATGGCCCATCCAACCGCTGTAGTATTTGGGTCATCATTAGAAACATGTTTGAGACTAAGTTCGCATAAATACCAGAGTATTTATGATTTGCCAAGTGTTGTTTATCGTTGCTTAGAGTATCTTTATAAGAACCGTGGGATTCAGGAAGAAGGTATATTTAGGCTAAGCGGATCGAGCACTGTCATCAAAACTCTACAAGAAAGATTTGATAAAGAGCATGACGTAGATTTATGTCGTTACAATGAAAACATTGAATCTAAGGATGATGGAATGTCTCCAAGTTTATACATCAGTGTGAACACTGTGAGTGGACTACTGAAACTGTACTTGAGAAACCTGCCTCATTTGCTATTTGGTGACGAGCAATTTTTGTCTTTTAAAAGAGTAGTAGATGAAAATCATAATGATCCTGTTCAAGTTTCGTTAGGATTTAGGGAATTAGTTCAATCAGGTGTAGTACCACACGCTAATCTGTCGTTGATGTATGCCCTTTTCGAACTATTGGTAAGAATCAATGAGAACAGCAAGTTCAATAAGATGAATCTAAGAAATTTATGCATTGTATTCTCTCCAACCTTAAATATTCCAATTACTATGCTCCAACCATTTATTACTGATTTTGCATGTATATTTCATGGTGAAGAGCCAATCAAAGAAGAGGAAAGAGAGAGAGTAGATATACACATTCCCCAGGTTTGAAGGGCTTGGCTTTGTAAGAATGTAATATTGTCATTTTCTTCCGATGATGGAAGGGTGGCAAGATATAAGGAGGAAATTTTTCTTTGACGATATTTTTGTAATAATATAAAACGTGTAAAGCTACTATAGTAATTGTTTGTCCACCTTTTTGTTTGTAGGATGAACATTACTCAATAAATTTCTTCCATGAGAGCATAAACGCTTTAAAACTACTAAAATGATATCGTAAAATAAGAGATTAATTATAAGTAGAAAACTTTAAAGTTTTAGAACAAAAATATTGGAGAAAAATTAAAAAATTAACTGTACAGAAATATAAAATGAAAAAAAAAAAATATGACGTAGCAATAAAAAATTAGATAAATGCATCATTTCTCCGGTGGATTTCAACAAAAATACATATGCAAATGCTTACCACCTACCACCACTCCTTGTTGTATGTTTTCTTGAAACATGAGATATCATTGATATGTCACTATCGTCGTAAGTTGGTGTGTTTGTATTTTGGGTTTGTCTCATGCGTTGAGGTTTGGTATTAGAGGGAATCTTATACATTCCATTGCTTTGTAAACGACGTTGATGGGAGCTTTTACAGTTCTTCTCCTTTTTTTCTTGGTCAGAATCTTCTTCATCGTGTTTTTCAATCTCCAAAGTTTCTAAATGTCTAGAAATGTCATCAATAGTAATATCTTCCACTGTACGATTAAACGTTTTGTTCAATTCTTCATTGTAAACATATTCTTCATCTTCGTCTTCACTAGAAAATTCTTGTTGCAAAAACGGAACTTTAGTTTCAGCAGCTCTATTATTTGATGGAGGTTGACTGACTTTGACCTCATTACGAATTTCTCTTTCTTCTGGTTTTTCCTTTTCCATATTCTTGAGCTTATTTTCATAAATTTCTTTCTCTGGAGAAGCGCTGCTTCTGTGAGATCTGATGATTCTTTGGGCAATTGTTGACGTCATTACTGGTTCTACGGCGTTGGTAGGTAAAGGATCAGGTGACGCCGTTTTGACGATGTCTTTGTAGATCATGTCATCGAATTCCGGTATCATTGCTCGTCCTAGCCTAATGACTTCTTCGGCCCATATCCTTATGACATCTTTAGCTCTCCTTGTCTTGTAAGGTTTCCAAGTTGATTTACATCCACGAACGATCTCCTTAACAACTTGTTCAGACCCCCATTCTTTAACCCAGTCTTGGTTTTGTAAACCAATCAGGTGCGCAAAAACACCAGAACAAATGGCTTTATCAGAATAGCCACCCTCCATTAAGGATAAAACTTTACCATGGCAGTGCATTTGGGCTAATTTCAATGCATCTTTAGTAAACGTTGTATAAAAACTAGTAGGGACATTAACGCTATGTCTTTGCATGGAAGTTTGTTCGAATTCTGACGCATCGAAACCGGCACTTATTACTACCAAACCTTTAAACGGTTTCTCCTGTTGATTCATTTCTAATTTTGCAGTCTTGAAAAACTCATCTGCTTTTGCAAATAGAGTTCTATATTTTGTTCTGTATAGTATGTTGAATTCTTCTTCAGTGGTCCATTTAGATAGATGCACATTCCATATATTTAAGTCATGAGAGTTCATGATACATGTAGATGCATTTTTGATGTTTTCTTTTGTAGCGAATCCTGATTCTGTTGGAAATGAATTTATATCATGCATGGAAAAATAACCAACTTTGGGAAACTCAGCAAATTTTTTACCAAAATCATCGTAAGATGAATTCTCTGACTCTTCGTCTGGTTTGAAACCAGCACGTTTCCAACAAATGTCTTGGGTGCCATCACCATGATGTAGATCGAAATCCAGTACGACGACGTGAGTAACATCATAGGTATCGAACGCATATTCTATGGCTACATGAACGTTGTTCAATAAGCAGAACCCAGATGGAGTGGCATAGTGGCAATGGTGGCCAGGTGGTCGTATAGCCACAAAGGCTCTGTTACTAATATGTTCCGGAGAAGGACCTTTGAATATGGAATCTACACCGGTTTCAATAGCACCAATCGTACCCTGCAGAGCTTGGATCGTTTTTGAACTCAAATAAATGTCTCCCGAGTTCCATGTATCCGGAACTTCAATCTCGCCCTTCAACAATTTGACATCTGCCATTTGACAAAGTTCAATTAATTCAGTTGGCCAATGACTTCCGTGCACCTTGAGCACATGAGGTGCCATCAAAGAACCTTTCCGCAGGTGAGAAGATTTCAAAGTGAAAAGGGACGGATACATGGTAATCGCAGCCGATATACCCATTGAACTTGCCAACAATCTCTCTGGTCGTTCGACTATGGTTTTCCTGTACGACTTTGTTACCCATTCTCTGGGGAACACATGCTGCAACGAATAAGGAGATAACACAACAACAGCCTTCGCAGACTCCGGGATTTGTGCGGCTGCTCGAGCAGCCGATATGACATTGGGGTTATTTTGAACAAAGGTCTGGAACTGTTTATAAAACCTCTCCAACGGGTCCGATTGTGTGGAAGACATGTTGTATCGTAGGGGTGTTTCGTCTTGGCTCCCACTACCCTACTTCTTGCAATATTTTAGCGACTTGATAGCTATGACAGAAGCTGGTCTCGATTGACTACACACACAGGAATAGTCTCTAATTCACTTGATAAGTTTCGAAAGGAAACTGCTGACAAATTATAAAATCAACAGTAGATAAAGCAATAAAAACTTAATAGCCTCTTCTTCTCGAATTGAAAAAAAAACACAACAAGAAAGCTAAAGTTTCATCTCTCCAAAAGAAAAAAGTAGACAACATTATCCCTTGACCAGTTGTTTACAATTCTTGAAACTTTCTTGATTTGTTGTTTACGTTTCTAAAAAAATCAAAAAACAAGGAGCTGGGTAACACTTCCCAAGACCTAACATATCTAGGGTTAATAACAAAACAAAACAGGATATTAGCAAAATTATTAGGGCAATATGTTTACGATTGTATTTTAAGTAGGGCATTGAGGCTAACATGCGGCTGTTTTTTTCCTTTTTTTGCTTTTTTTTTCCTTTTTCAGTCTTTTCCGCTGCTATCGGCGAGAATTTCCCTTTTCGTTCCAACGAATTTGCCGGAATTGCTAAAACTTAATTGTGAGTGAAATTTTCCAGTCAACAATTTCGCAATAACGATGCTCTGCCCGATTCTTTTCTTATTCATAGATATTGGGAAACATAATTGTTCACTATTCTCTTCTCGCTAGTAGGGTTGCATTTCTTTTTCGGTCTTAACTCCATGTGTACTTGTTTATCTGTTTTTTCTTTATTTAACAGGCAATAGTTTTCTTAAGAAAGGAAACGGCATATTTCACTTATTTCGTCAACATACTGTTCTCACTGCAGGAATACAGACAGAAAAGAAAGTCCGAAAATACAATTCACCGTAATGACTGCCGACAATAGTAGCGTGCCTAATGGTGCAGTATCTAGTTACGCCAAGCTAGTGCAAAATCAAACACCTGAAGACATTTTGGAAGAATTTCCTGAAATCATTCCACTACAACAAAGACCTAATACTCGATCTAGTGAAACTTCTAATGAAGCAACCGAAGAAACATGTTTTTCCGGCCATGACGAAGAACAAATCAAACTGATGAACGAAAACTGTATTGTCTTGGATTGGGACGATAATGCTATCGGTGCCGGTACTAAGAAGGTGTGCCACTTGATGGAAAATATTGAAAAGGGTCTACTACATCGTGCATTTTCTGTTTTCATTTTCAATGAGCAAGGAGAATTGCTTTTACAACAAAGAGCCACTGAGAAAATCACCTTTCCTGATCTTTGGACCAACACATGTTGCTCTCACCCATTGTGTATTGATGATGAATTGGGTCTTAAGGGGAAGTTAGACGACAAGATAAAAGGTGCAATCACTGCAGCAGTAAGAAAACTAGACCATGAATTGGGTATCCCAGAAGACGAAACTAAGACAAAAGGTAAGTTTCACTTCTTGAACAGAATCCATTATATGGCACCAAGTAATGAACCTTGGGGTGAACATGAAATTGATTATATCCTATTTTACAAGATCAATTCCAAGGAAAATTTGACTGTCAATCCAAATGTCAATGAAGTTAGAGATTTCAAATGGGTTTCACCAAATGAATTGAAATCCATGTTTGATGATCCAAGTTCTAAATTTACACCTTGGTTCAAAATCATTTGTGAAAATTACTTATTCAATTGGTGGGAAAAATTGGATGATCTTTCTGGGGTTGAAAATGACAGGCAAATCCATAGAATGCTATGATAAAGTGTCACAGTATAAATCAAATAGTCAAATAATAACTATAACAACAGTAACCATAATAAATGGGAAATAAAGTATTTATTCAAGTGATTAAAGATAAGTTAATTTTGTTTTTACTAGCCTTTCTTCGTAAACTTTTTTTTGTCTTCATTTCTTTTCTATATTTACATGTCTCTCTGAATATACATTAAACGTTCACAAAAATTTTCAATTTCCCTTGATTATATTCAACAGATTATTAGCCTCTTGAATGTTACCCACTGATGGTCGACGAGACCTTCTAGGAGTTAGAGGTTTGTAGATTGGTCTCTTGTTGAAAAATTCTCTAGTCTTATCATTTTGTGGCTCTAGTAGTCTGGCATGCATAGAAACAGAACCATTTTTCTCCATGGAAGCCTCCAAAATCTCAAACAAGAAAGTTTTCATTCTGATGAAGTCGCCCATCGAATTGAAGGAATTAGGTGGAGATTGAAAAAATACTACATCAGCAACGAACCCACCAATGGCCGCCAGCCATTTATTGTCGTTGTTTTCCTTGACAACATTCAAGACTCTGCCAGGCACGACAGTTCTTTGAATGACACCATTTGGTGAGTTTTTCAATTTTCCTGATAAACTATATGACAAACCACCTGTACCTATAATCTCGGAGTTAAATTTGCTGCTCGTCTTTGCTTTCAATTTTTTGTTTAAAAATTTTACTACATAATCTTCTAGCTTATTGGAATTTAATCTCAGTTCCTCTGGATAGTTCTCCACCAGCCATTCCTTGAACTCCTTTTGAAACGACTTGATGAGCCTGATTGTCTTCTCTAAACGCTTTTCCATGGCTGCGGGCGAGATATCTGCCTCGCCTGTCATTTCTTTGAATAGAGACAACTTAGCATCTGAATCATCTTCAGAACGCGAAGGGTCCTTGAAAAATGGGTTTTGTCTGCCTATATTGGACACAATGGGTACTCCCATTTCCTGGAATCTTAATCTGTTCCATTGGGTACCGCCTCTGGGTTCGAATGTGGTAATTCGTTCTAACGTGTCCAAATCGTTATATACCAAGTACCTAGACTTTATTTTTGATGGAATAGCGGATTTCAACCCCCATTCTTGTCGATATAATGTTGATGGCTTAGTTTCAATGATTTGGTGTGTAGGATGGAACTTTTTACCTGTGTATGTCAACGGTTTATGATTGTTTGCTACTTGAGCAATTCTTGACCGTCCCAGTAACTCTGCCAAAGTCATTCTGCTCGACCTTTATAAATCTGAAAAAAAGAAAGAAATCAAACCACCTCGCCAAGGTCGCTTCCCAGTGTTTATTGCGTGTTTTCTTTCTTCACCACTTCCTTCTGTATTGCTCCTTTAGCTCGATCTAGTTGCTTTTACTCAAATTTCCAGAAATATCACCAGACACGTATTTGTTACCCCGCGAATTGTTTTTCACTTTTTTAAGGGAAGCCTAATAAAGGTCATCTGAGAATTAAATGGCGTTATTATATAACAAGGATATGGTAATTTTGGTGGCAAGCATTTTATTAGTCTTGGTTTGAGGATGATATAAAACAAATCAAATCTTTTAAGTAGTCTTTATTGAAAGAAGGCATGAGTGATTTGTCCCAGAAAGTGGCTAATTTAAGCATTAACGACAAAGAAAATGGTAACGATGGCGGCAAACCTTCGTATGTCCCACCACATTTAAGAGGCAGTGGTAAACCAGCATTTAGGAGAACCGGCCCTCCAAGGGATGACAGGGGTTCAGGTGGAGGATTCTTTAGTCGTTCCAGCAAGCAGTCCGGCGATAATGACGGCTTTTTTGGTTTTTCTAAAGGAAACATTGGAGGATCGAATTATAACCGCGGAGGCAGTTCAAGCTTCAAGTCATCAGGAAGCAGATGGGTGAACGGAAAACATGTGCCCGGACCGAAGAACGCAAGGTTGGAGGCTGAACTATTTGGTGTACACGAAGATCCCGATTACCACTCATCTGGTATTAAGTTCGATAATTACGACGATATCCCTGTAGAGGCATCCGGTAAAGATGTTCCAGAACCGCTATTAGAGTTTGATTCTCCACCTCTGGATGCATTGCTACTAGAAAATATTAAACTTGCTGGGTTTAATAAGCCTACCCCAGTGCAAAAATACTCCGTTCCCATTGTTACTAATAACAGGGATTTGATGGCCTGCGCCCAAACTGGTTCAGGTAAGACCGGCGGATTTTTGTTTCCCGTCTTCACGGAATTGTTTCAGTCAGGACCTTCCCCGGCGCCTGAAAAGGCACAAAGCTTTTATTCCAGAAAGGGATACCCATCCGCTCTAGTTCTTGCGCCAACCAGAGAATTAGCAACTCAAATTTTTGAAGAGGCTAGAAAATTCACTTACAGATCATGGGTTAGGCCATGTGTTGTTTATGGTGGTGCGCCAATTGGTAACCAAATGAGAGAGGTCGACCGCGGTTGCGACTTACTGGTCGCTACTCCAGGGCGGTTGAATGACTTATTGGAACGTGGAAAAATTTCTTTAGCCAATATCAAGTACCTCGTCTTAGATGAAGCTGATAGGATGTTAGATATGGGGTTCGAACCTCAAATCCGTCATATCGTTGAAGAATGTGATATGCCTTCTGTAGGTAACAGACAAACCTTGATGTTTTCTGCCACATTCCCAGTGGATATTCAACATCTGGCCCGTGATTTCCTAGATAATTACATCTTTTTGTCTGTAGGAAGAGTTGGCTCCACTTCAGAAAATATCACACAGAGGATATTATATGTTGATGATATGGATAAAAAATCTGCTTTACTGGATTTGCTATCTGCAGAGCATGAGGGTTTAACATTAATTTTTGTCGAGACTAAGAGAATGGCTGATCAGTTGACTGATTTTTTGATCATGCAAAATTTCAGAGCTACAGCTATTCACGGTGATCGTACACAAGCTGAACGTGAGCGTGCCTTATCTGCCTTCAAATCTAACGTGGCGGATATTTTAGTCGCAACCGCCGTGGCGGCAAGAGGTTTAGATATTCCGAACGTCACCCACGTCATTAATTATGACTTGCCTTCTGATATTGATGATTATGTCCATAGAATTGGTAGAACCGGTCGTGCTGGTAACACCGGTGTTGCTACTTCATTCTTTAATAGCAATAACCAGAATATTGTAAAAGGTCTGATCGAAATATTAAATGAAGCGAACCAAGAAGTGCCAGCATTTTTAAATGATATTTCAAGGCAGAATCCAAGAGGCGGTAAAAGTAGAGGTGGAGGCGGCGGAGGCTTCTTCAATAACCGCAACAACAATTCAAGAGATTATCGTAAGCATGGGGGCAATGGTTCCTTTGGAAGTACAAGGCCAAGAAATACTGGAACATCAAACTGGGGTTCCAGCAACGGGGGAGGGTTTAGAAACGATAATGAAAACAGTGGCTTTGGGGGTAGCAATGCTTCTTGGTGGTAATAAGAAAAAGAAAGGGGAGGAACATGAGTACAGAAACTTTTCCCTTTTTATTCACATTACGCAAACGCACACCGATGCATTCGTTTTTTCTGAATCTACTTTTTACTACCACTGAAGTCCCTGATGCAGGGCCCTATAATTTTCCTGTTTTTTTATTCTACTTTTTTTCTTCTTATATTTTGTTTTCAGTTTTATCTTTGTTTCCTAGATAAGGAAGCCTGGCGCTTAAAGAATGCCTTTATTGTTTTATAGAGAAGAAAACGCAGAACAGACTTGAAGTCAACTGCTTATTTTAGGTCACCCATACTCATTTATTGTAGTATGTAGACAAAATTCTGTTACGGAAGGAAAAGTTGTTTTTATACAATTGACAGATTCTTTTGGTGTTATATCACACCCGCAATTGTTGGTTTTAGTTCTGTTATCTTTCAACTTGGCCAAGAGTTAAGTTTATGGGGGTACATTATACAGCACCCAAAAAATGCAAAAACAACCGTTTTATGACTCAAAAAAAAATCAAATTTTAAATAGTTATGTTTCTCTTAAATATTAGCACTATTTTTCTTTATTCTCCACTTCGTGAAAAACGTATGCTAGTCTATTTAACTACTAGTGGTGCTGATATCATTATCATTGTTCGAGGGGCTTAAAGTCACTGACTTAGATAATAAATTGGAAGAAAATGCCAACAACCACTTTATATTTGTTAGTAAAAATTTCATAGCCGTTGTCCACTCAAGATTCGGATTGCTGCCATGCAGTTTAACAGATAGCCCATTTATTTTCTCCTTATTCATCATGTAGGGCAATTCCAGGATGGAGGGATCATTATTAGTGTTACCGTTGTTATTTAATGAAGAGGCGTCTTGATTTGATAAACGTGTTTGAGAAGAAAATGATGATGCTATTGTAGAAAGCTGCTGCGTCATTTGTATTATTATTTCTAGTACTGTCTCTAGTGACTTATCGAACTTCGTCTCTTTATGGAAAATTTTCCCCAGGTTAAAATTTTCATCGTTATAGACAGGTAAAATTAACCAACCATCAGGACCGTTTGTGGTGGTATTATTATTGTTTTCAACGTTATTAATTATTCTTTTTTTGATCTTGGAAAATGAACCCATTGGTTGTAGCTTATAGTCTAATAAGTTTATCTTTAGATTTTTATTTATAGTGGCCAACAAAAGGATTAATTGGCCTAATGCTGCATTAATTTCCTTCCAAGGCACCACTGTTTCAGGTATACTGCCCAGTCTCAGTCTATTTATAGTGGCAAAAGGCCCGCTATGCGAGATTTTGAAAGTAGCATTAAAAATGTTGATCTTTCTTAATCTGTCTAGATGATTTAGAGACAATTCGTATTGTAGCTTGAGCGATTGCAGATTTTTATTGAACTGTATGTTGTTCAAGTCCATTAAGTTCTGGTCGCTCAATTTTTGTAGTTTTTCGTTTTCTAGTTGGATTTTCCTTTCTTGCAGATGACTTAACTCTTCGTCTAAATCATTATCTGTCGTTTCCAAACGCAATAATTGCTTTAATAATTCTTTTTTCTCCTTTTGTAAATTTTCGTTTTCTAAAAGATTGTTGGAGTATTGCTTATGAGTAATGCTGTTTGATATTTCCTTGTTTTGAGCTTCTAGCTTGGATAAAAATTGAGCATAAGTGTCTCTTTCCTTGATTGCATCATCATATTCACTTTTCAGCCTATGTATCAGCAGATTGCAGCAGTCCTGGCAAACAGGATAGTCTATATTTGTTTGAGATGAAAGGATGTTGAAAACGTTAGTCATTGCGTTGACTTGGGTGGACAAAGTCTTAGAGTTCAATTGTAATTGTTGGTTTTCATCCCCATCTATGATTTCGCGTTCCTCCTCTTCATGATCTCGAAAAGAGCTGTTTCGGCCAGAGGCATCACTATTGGCATTCTTGTCACTATCACCGTCTGAATCATCCCCTTGACTGTTTCTGTTAATGTCATTCTTGTTATAAGCGCTACTATCATCATCGTGGTTTAAAAAGACAAACGAATCTGTAGTCAGTTTGTCATCGATTAAACTCAGGTCTTTTATGTTCTGGATTTCCTCCAACCGCTTCAGTCTCTCCTCTGGTATTTGAAATGCGCAGTTATCATTAGCATCTCCTTCCTTGTTGTAAATGGCATTTTCATTCGTTGTAGTAGCAATATTATTGTTTGACAGTAGTAGATTTCGCTGGGTCAAGCTAAGACCTTCCAAAGACGGGTCTAATTGCAAAGGTAGGTGGCAGTTCTGGCATCTCATTTTAATGCTCGTTTCAGAGGGCATCTAACAAGAATGGACAAGGCAATTGTTTGACAAGCTACAGAATACGTTTTAAATGTAGTACCTTCTTTTACCACCATCGATAAAAGGTAAAGCAGAGAAGGCGGGTGACATCTAAAACTGGCCACTAATGAGAACGGAAGAAGATCTAAGAAGATCGCGATGATAGTTTTTAATGATTGGCAGGTGATTTGAAAGATTGGATGATTGAGTTAGGTTTCTTGATGCATTATTTTTTCATACTTATGATCACTATATATTAAGTGTTGGTTGTTCTGCTGACAGACTAGCCGCGGAAATTGGATTAGCCGCCCAAGCAGTGTATTTCTCGTATAAAAAGGACAGAAAACAAAAACTGGTTTCTTTCTCTTCTTCACATATTTATACATGTTTTCTGGGTTAACAGTTTCACTGCAACAGTTCCGTAATAATGCAAGGTCGGGAAGATTGGTTAGATAAGGACAAAACTTTGGTGGAAGAAGAAGATGAAGGAGCCAACGATGACTCCTCTCATAAAAAGAAGAGCAATGATGGTAATCGGATCAGCAAGAAGAGCGTTAAGGGGTTGAAGGAACATCTAGACAAGAAGGAAATTGCCATACGGAATAGGGAATCGACGAAGCAACTCACTCTTTTAAGACAAGAAAATACCCATTTACAGCAGGCCTGTAAGATCCTCAGCGAGGATAAGATTACCAAGAATAAACAATCCATAGAAAAATGGAGGACAGTTTGCGAGATGGAGCTTTCGTTCATCCTGAACTCAACCTTAATCAAGATTAACAGAATGGGCGGTTATAAAGATTTTCTGGAAAAAGAAATGGAAGCTAAAAAAAGAAAGCTGGAATACCAGATCGATAACGGAATGGAAGACCAGCTCTATGAAGTAAGGGATAGTGAAGACTTTAAGCAGCTCTCTGAAGTTGAGCAACAACAATGGGAAAGTCAAATGAATGAACAACTAAAAGAATTGGAAAAGAGTAAAGAGGTGGAGTTGGAAAAACTAAATAAGGTGTTACTTGATAGCGAGGGGAAGGAATTCGATATGGCAGAACTATGTAATAGATTAAAGCTTGACTATAAACTAATCTTCCCATAATGGCAAGTGAACAAGAAAGCATTTCATTCATTACGCATTTTTTTAGGTTCGCGCGTTATTGAAAGAAAGAAGGGAAATTTTCTCTAGCGCAAATTACGCAAGATCATACTCTTACACAATTGAAAATTTCATTTTCTATGCGCAATATCAGTGCCCTAGCATTGAAGACTATCATCGAAGCCAAGAAGTAAAGAGGTAGAGAAGATAATGAGTGACTACTCCTTGAAACATTCGGTCACCCAGTATTTGGAAGAAATTCCCCAGCAAGTTCAAAATAGACTATACACTTCACCAGCTACATGTTTGGCCATCTATAGAATTTTACCACCTTTAGCCAAATTTTTTATTATGGCAATGGTTTTCAATGAAAATGAAGTCCCTTTATTAGATTTAGATAAATGGGTTAACTCGAATGGCAAATTGCAATTTCAAGATGCAATCAAATCAATGAAGTCTTTGCATCTTCTTATACCAAACAAGTCTTCTGGTACTTTGATGATCAACCTGAATCCAACCTTCAAAATCAGTCTGAGAAACGCATTGACAGGTGGGGAGGTTCAAAATTCGTTTGGTATTGTTGTTGAAGATAATGTGGTTAGTTTAAACCTATTGGACGAATATTCAGCTAACAAATGGGAAACCATATTACATTTCATGGTTGGTACTCCACTAGCTAAAATTCCATCTGAAAAAGTATTAAATCTTCTGAAGCACAGTAAACTTATGGAAGAAATAAACTCCACTGGTGAATTCAAAATCACTAATGAAGGTTTCCAATTTCTTTTACAAGAAATTAACTCTCAGTTATGGACTTTACTACTACAGTATTTAAAAGTGATTGAAACGTCCAAAATGGATTTAGTCGATGTGTTACATTTCATTTTCATGTTAGGCGCATTAGAAGTCGGTAAGGCTTACAAAATCGATGCATTAAGTGAAACACAGAGGATTATGTTACAAGATATGAGAGATTATGGACTAGTTTTCCAGAAGCATTCAAACGATACCATTTTTTATCCAACTAAGTTAGCTTTAATGCTAACTTCCGATACAAAAACGATTAGATCTGCCTCCAATGCGATGGATAGTGTATTAAGACAGAACAGGGAAGAACCCTCAGTTAACGAGGACGGCAACAATGGCAAGCCTGCAGCAGATATCAATATACCCGATGATTTAAACAAAGTTGATTCGAAAAATCAGGATATACCCGATGGTTCATTGATTGTAGAAACAAATTTTAAGATTTATTCATATTCTAATTCTCCATTACAAATTGCTGTTTTGTCTCTTTTTGTTCATTTAAAGGCAAGGTTTGTTAATATGGTTTTGGGTCAAATAACAAGGGAATCTATTAGAAGAGCACTGACCAACGGTATCACTGCGGAACAAATCATTGCATATCTAGAAACACATGCTCATCCTCAAATGAGGAGGTTGGCTGAGGAAAAGTTAGAGAAAAAATTAGAACTGGACCCTAACTGTAAAGAGCCATTACAAATCCTGCCTCCAACAGTAGTAGATCAAATCAGATTATGGCAACTAGAGCTAGATAGAGTTATGACATATGACGGCTCTTTATACTCCGATTTTGAAACCACTCAAGAATACGGTATGCTAAATAAATATGCTCAAGATATTGGTGTGTTGTTATGGAAAGACGACAAAAAGAGGAAATTCTTCATTTCAAAGGAAGGTAATTCACAAGTACTTGATTTCGCCAAAAGAAAGCTCAAAAAGAAACAGTAACTGTATAGCTTTAGATACCCATGCATCCAACTTAAATACTCACGTTTAATACTCAAGTTCCGCTTGAATCGTGTATACATTATTTTTTACTTTTTCTTTTGTATTCCGATCGGTACATTTTCGTTGCGCTTATCTGAGCTTTTCCCCTAAGGAGGAGCCCTTATGAGTAAAGGCTTATCTAAAAACATGGTAACAACTCATTTTTCAATAACACCATATTCCAATTTATTTGGGGCTTTGATCATATTTCAATAGAATTACATCATACTATTGCAGCTAATGTTGCTAAACAGTTTTTACAGTTTTTTACGATTACCGATTTTTTCGAATGGTGCAAATAAGGGGATAGACCCAAATTGTCCTATAGATATTCCATTGTCATGCTCTAATAAGACAGTTGTAAATAACTCATGCTGTTTTGAGTATCCTGGTGGGATATTCTTGCAAACCCAATTCTGGAATTACTTTCCAAGCAAAAGCGATTTGAATGAAACGGAGTTGGTAAACGAACTAGGTCCTCTAGATTCGTTTACAATTCACGGATTGTGGCCAGATAATTGTCACGGTGGCTATCAACAGTTTTGTAATAGGACATTACAAATTGACGATGTTTACTACCTGTTGAATGAAAAGGAATTCAACAATGATAACGACACATCTTTACAAATTTCCGGCAAACAATTATTAGAATACTTGGATTTATATTGGAAGAGTAATAATGGCAACCATGAATCGTTATGGATACACGAGTTCAATAAACATGGCACGTGCATCAGCACAATTAGACCAGAGTGTTATTCTGAGTGGGAAGCTAATAACATTGACAAGAAGAGAACCGTTTATGATTATTTTAGAATAACCTATAACTTGTTCAAAAAACTGGACACATTCGCCATTTTGGAGAAGAATGATATCGTTCCTAGCATTGATAAAACTTACTCCCTGGAGCAAATCGAATCTGCTCTAAGTAAAGAGTTTGACGATAAACAAATACATATAGGCTGTGATAGACACAATGCTCTAAACGAGATATGGTATTACAATCACTTGAAGGGCTCACTTTTGAGCGAAATGTTTGTACCTATGGATTCGCCTGCGATTCGAACAAATTGTAGGAATGATGCTATTAAATTTTTCCCCAAAGGGTATGTACCACCTTTTAGGAGAAGGCCGAATAAGGGAGAAAGTTATAGAGGTGTCATTCGTTTATCCAATATCAACAATGGGGATCAAATGCAAGGCTTTTTGATCAAAAATGGTCACTGGATGAGTCAAGGCACACCTGCAAATTACGAGTTAATCAAATCGCCATATGGAAATTATTATTTGAAGAGCAATCAGGGTTTTTGTGACGTCATTTCATCTTCATCCAATGAATTGGTTTGCAAATTCAGAAATGTCAAGGATGCAGGTCAGTTTGATTTCAATTTAGTAAAAGGAAAAGATGGATATATCGGTTACTCTGGAAAATTCGATTGGGGCTCAAATGATTACCCAAGGAGGAGAAGCCAAAGCTCTGTTTCATTGAATGATGAAAAGGGTTCTATGAAATATGAATACAAGCTGAAATTCATCAAGAATTAGAAGTTCTTTATTAAGAAAGCTAGTGTATAAATATGGGAAAAACGGTGAATATATATATATATGTATATATATGTGTATGTTCAAGATTATTTCGATTATGATATGCTGGTATTATTTAGTTAATTATTATATTCAGTCATGGAAAGACGATGATAAAATTTTTAATATATCTTCAGTACTTTCATTTTCAATATGGATTGGTGAAGATCGATTAACTCTCGGTCTTTCTCTTTTGATATTGTCGCTACCCCTTCGATAAGGCATCTCGTTTTCATATAGTCCACCCATTTGTAAGTCATACATCTTATTTGCAGGAAACCCGGAAAATGAGTTAGAGTGTTCGAGAGCATTGAAATTATTTTGTTCTCTGTCTGAAGCAGGGTTCAACATAAATGATTCTAATCTCGTTATCCTTGATGTTAGGTCATCGATGACTGAGCCTTGATCATGTACAATACGTTCTAGATATTTTATTTCCAACCTTTGATCATCTATTACATCTTGCGTCGTGAACCGTTCACTCCTCACGGGTGAGCTGGTTCTTCTTCTTATCCTATCCAGATTGGAACTGTTGTTTGAAGGTACCCCATAACTGGAAAACGATGGAGGAGGTAGTCGTGTATTGCCTTCCCTTAATTGTCTTCTGAGCTTATCGTCTAATGGACTTCTCATTTTCTTGTTTTCTGGGTTATTCACAGGAGACAGCCTACGTAAAGGTGGGCTCATTCTTTCTTGTGCCTTGTATTGCTTCTTACTTCCTAAATTCGATGTGTTTGAATTAAAGTTCTCTTCACGTAACTTCTTTAGGGCTTCTTGATGCTCTTTTCTAACTCTATTTAATGTATCATCTTGAAATCTTTTACTCGCACTACTTCCAAAATTGTTATAGTCCATTATGTCCTCAATTTACTGGTCTTGTTTAGCGCAAATTAGCCTTTAAGTTTTGAACAATGATATCTTTATCTTAAAACACTTATTTGGTTCATATTATTACGTGGGCAGTTTTCGCGTTTGTTTTTGTATTACGCAAAACGCAAACAAAAAAAACTGTAGCATCCGGTTAATATAGGGCATTAGTAATAAATGCGATGCTTAACGAAGAATAATTGTAATTTAACCTTAAAACCTTAACTTTATGTCGGTTATACTCTACGTAGTTGCATAATGTTTATTTAGCTGCTAAATATTATGAATGATGCACTTGTGGATGGATGGATAAAAACATCTGTAGGTTCTCTAGCAAGCTGGGGTTAATAGTTTTCAAGAATTCTTGATACCTTTCCACTCCCAGATGAGATTCGAGATATTCCATCGTTTGGGAAATGAAATCTTTTATACTAATGTTGTGTACGGGATCATTGCTTTTGCATAGTTCATGATACCTTAGTTGCTCGGTAGTTAAAGGATGGAAGGCAAGCGACTGTTCTGTGACAATATCATTCAAGTGGTATTTTTCACAGTCTCCTTGATTAGTTTCGTTGATTTCTTCCAACATTTCGATCCATAAAGATGCAATTGATGAAAACTCTGTTAAAATAGGAACCAAGCCGGTCCTTAATAAGCTTGACACGCCCAAAATATGAACTTTTTTGAATTTGGGATCAAAGATGTCCCTAAAGCATACAATCCATCCAGTAAGAAGCTTGTTCACAACAAGATCATACGGTTGGTCCTTGGATACAATTTTTCTCATAGATTCTGGCAAGTGCACGTTTTCATTAGAACTTGGCAAGTTTTCATGATATGCAGCTAGAAAAGTCATTAAGGCATCTGGATTTACGTAGGAGATCCTGGCGACAACTTGAATTATTTGGGAACACAAATATGATGAAGGAGCTTCCTCCAAAAATATGGCATCAAATAAAGCCGACAATACTCCAGTCTCAAAAAAGTTTTGCAATAAAAGGTTCTCATAATCAGACTCATTGGATAGTATCAAAATTTCCCAAATTTCTAGTACTAATTGAAACGAATCTTCTCTTAATTTTAGAAGATATTTAGACATTTGCTTGAAAATATCTTGGAACGTGATGTTTGCGAAAAATTGTTCGGAATTTAAAATTAATGCATAACTCTTGATGATTTCCAGTAAAGTTGGTAGAATTTCTGAGTGTGTTTCAACACCATATTTCAAAAATGGTATTAATTCAGTGAATTTATCGTCGAGTTCTTGTTCCTGAGATGAAAAGTTTTGTAAAAGCATGCCCCATAGTTCATATCCATCTTCGCTTAACAGTTGATATTGCATGGAAGATGGATCGCACGATAGTGCAACCACAGGTACAGCGATATCCCACGTTAAGTACGATTGTGGTCCCAAAGATGATACCAAATGTCTCAATAACCTTAGTAATGCATTTGCCAAAATAGCTTCGCTTGCGTTGTTTGTTGCTATTTCCCAAAGATTTGGTATTATTTGCAGTATTTCGACCAACAGATCCCTGCTAATCAATGGTTTTGTTTGAATTATGATGTCACTCAAAGTGTTTAAAACATACAACCTTGTTTCAGTTAATGACACGGATGGCAAGATCTTTCTTAACAGCAAATGAACGTTCTCATTTAAATATGGCTGGAAAGTGTCCTTATTGAAATTCCAATCATCAATCATAGTTCTTAATGTTTGAACTGTGGTTAACAAAACAACTTTGTCATCCTCGTTCATTAAGAAATTGGTGAACAGCTTGTAGCATAAATTTTTAGACTCCTCTGAACACTTCACAGTAGACCATTCATTAATAATCAAGGCAACCCTCCTCCTAATTATTCTCAGTTCGTCACATGATATATTTGTATTCGTAGTTTCTGGCAAGAAAACCTGGACCAGTAACCTGTCAAAATCTACCATTTCACTCACGGCAGATGCACTTAATTGGAAACTTGCGTAAATAGCATCCTTTTTCAAGAAGTCATCCAATGAGTTTGATAGCTTGGAAGCATCATTCTCGATTTTTTCTAGTAAATATGGAACTAACAGTTCAGAAAAAGTATTTATCAAGTCTTGGAAAACATTTTCTGCACAAGGCCTGATTTGGTATTCATAGCTTGTAGCCATTTGTTCATTAATCCATTCTTCTGGGTCCATAAACCAATTTTCCAATTCAGTTGGTCTTAATCTTAAATACCATTCCATCAAAGTGTCAACTAACCTAGTTATCAAGTTATTATTCAAGAACTCTGTATTTATCTTGTTGATAGAAGTATCTATAGTCAGCTTATCACTTCTTGCTTTTAAAGTAATTGCGCCCTTTTTGTGAATGAAATTAATGACTCTTTTCAAAATTAATAGCCCTCTGATGGCAGTTTGTTCCCAAAAGTCTCCTGTAACATCAGAATTTTCTCTATATACTTTAGGGGCCTTATCAAAAATTAACCTGGTATAACTGATTAAAATTTGAGTGGAGCATGGGAGTAATATGAAATTTGCTGGAGATCCAGTAACTAAATTAAAATATAACTTGCCCAGACATTTAATAAACTTTTCGTAAATGTCAAATTTTCTGAAGTTTTCATGGTTTGAAATTAACATTTCAAAATGTGAGACGGATAGTTTAATAAAATCGCAAACGGATTGATCGATCTGTGGGCGCTCATATCCCTCGCAGATCATTCTTCTAATTACTTTCAGGGATAGGTAAGAAACTTGTAAACTGGAGAGGTTTTCATAGTTAAGATTTGAGGATGTTGTCCATTCTTCAAATGATTGTAAGTATATTCTTACAATCAGTGGGAATATTAAGGGAACTTTGCTTTGCATTGCTGGTCTGCATCTCCCTATTCTTGCTGTGCCTAACACTTTAACAATTTGGTTTATATGCATTAATATATTATGGACCTTAATTGAGTCATTCCTAATGGTATCATTGTTCAATAAGTTCTCTAGATCTTCAAACAGGTTTGGCCAATCTACAGGGAAATCTAGCCTGGCAATCCTGGCTGCAGCTTGAGCATTTTGGATACAAAGTTGATTATTTTGTTCATCGATCATTTCAAAAAGGCGACCTCTTATAGAGGCCTTTTCGTCCTTTGGTATAGCGTTGATCCTGGTGGATCTCCAATATTTGTCTACACCATTCTTGAACTGAATCACCGCTAACCATCTAATTTGCAAAGAATTTGATAAATTAAGATATATCGACTGTAGTAAGTAATGGAATCCCGGCTGAGTTTCCCATTGCTTTAACTGCTGTTCAGCTAATTTTTGAACTTCAGATCTGAGATGTTGTGGGTTACTTGCTTGTTCCAGCACTTGAACCAGGCTCAACTCATTAAGCGTAGTGGACATTTTTCGCAGAAACCTTTCAGAACTAGATTCGGTTGACAGCGGGAGATATGTTGGGATGTCAGCTCCTAGCTTATTGAGTACTTTCTTTTCTTTAATACCACACTTACCAAGAAAAGCAAACGAAAGATCAAGCTACTCAATTGTTGAAATTTCAACTCCTGATCGTGAACGTGCTTTATAGAAGTGCAAGTAAAAAGAAGCGTCTTATTTGAGGATATTATTTCATTCAACTTGGTTAAGGAACGTCATCAAATAAAAAATCGTACAAAAAGATTTCATGAAATATTATAAAACTCTATGGCCTCTTGGTGATTGACAAACGCCGTAAGAAATTCTCTATCATGGCCATCCGTTTGTGCTTTCCCTATACTTTTCAGTTATTGTGAGATTTATAGATTTTTTTGCTTTTTACTTGCTATATAAATGTGTCTATATTTCTTGACATCGAACGGATAAACTGAATTATGTAATAACTTTCATTACACGATCGAAAAAGGTATCCATTTGTACATTTTGAATATTGTCAAACATGCTTGTGAAGCTATTCATATTGACCAGTTTGTCTTTCTTTTCGCCGTTTATAAATTCCAAAGTGATGTCTTCTTCGTCTTCGTCATTACCATTAGCATCTTTATCACTAGCGTCACTTTTGCCTCTGGATGACAATTGATTCAATTGCTCCGCAAAAACATCGTTGCTGGAGGCTAAAGTCCCAGTAGTGTTGTTCATTAGACCGTCCAAAATACCTTCATTATTGACTTCATCGGATAACTGAGTATTAACAGTGGTTCCGACGACACCTAATGTGGATTCTATGTCCAAAAATATGAAATCAGTATCATAATTCCACCCGATCCATGATATGTATTCGTGATGTGTAAAATTACCCAATTTTGTAGATAAATCGGAATCGAATATGATAATACGAGACTTATAATTTGTGGTTGGTACACCTTCGGGGTTAGCCAATTGTTGGTTTATTACTAATGCGATGTTACCTGATTTTTCATCACAAGTGATCAATCTATCTAGGTGACCATTTTTATAAACGCCGTTAACAAATGGATACAGGTCAAAACTATTTATGATTCGACCTTGCAGTAAGTTGATGGCATTCAATGTAGTTCTGGTAGCAACAATTAAATTAGTATCATTGATCAATTTAATGGTTTGGATTTCTGAGTCCAGTGTAAATTCACTGACTGTCTTTGTGTTTTCTAGGGACTCAAACTTCTTGAAAGTGTCGAAGTCTAGGATCTGTAACTTATCATCGAATCCATGGAATACAAGAGATCCATCTTGCGACCAAGCTAATGAGACGGAATTACTGAAGTGGTTGAAGTTTGGTAATGAAATCTTCTTCAAGCACCAGTTGCCCTCATGAGCGTCAAATGACCAAAATTTCAACCCGCCATTGTTATCTGCCGTTAAACAGCCTTGGCCGTTATTGATTGATCTTGGGGACGGTAAAATATTGGTTATAGGAACACTTGACCCATGCGGATTTATCACTTTTGTTTTTAAATTCCAGTTTGTCTCATTATCATTTTTGGTCCAAAACTTGAGGATGTGAGTTAGATCCTTGGATGACAAAAGATCGTTGGGTGGATATTCAATTTCATATGTGATCATCCATTGGCCATCCTTGGTGAATTTCAAGTCAGTTATTATTGGGTCCTGTAAGTTTAACTCAAATCTGACTTTACCCATGGAATTGTTGACACCCGATGTTAAATATTGGTAATTGATTTGCTCGTTTTTATAAAAGTCAAAAATTTGAATAGCGGAAATATGTGGGAAATAGAGATTTTTATTGATGGGGTTGATTTCCACATTTGTGGTAAAATCCTGTCTTTTCGCTTTGATCAGTTTCCTCAACTGCTTTTTCTTGGAGTGGTTGATAGAGGTGATTGAGTTGGAGTTCTTGGTATTGACAGCAGAGATTGGTTGTTGAATGTGTTTTATGGTAGTGTTGAACACTGGTAATGGACCATTGATCGATAATTTAGAGGACAAATCGGAAGCACTCAATAACAAGAACTGGTAATCCGAATTTGAATTGTTTTCAGTCATTTGTAAGATCAAAGAATAGTAGTTACCTTGAGGACCCAGGACTTGACAATCGATTACGATACCGTTCAAACGGGGCAAAAACTGTTGCGAGTTTGTAGCTAGTTGCCATAAACTCAAAACTTTTTCCCAACCACCAGACAAAAGATAGGTTCCGTCGTGAGAGAATGCCAGCGAAAGAACAGAGTCGATATGCCATTTGAGCAGCCTTATTTGCAAGTCAGCCAGGCTCACGATGCTTATAACCCCTGAGGCAAACCCAATAGCCAATTGTTGGCCCATGTTGTTTATAGCCATGCTAGAAACGTATCTGGTATTGGAAGACAGAGACTGAGTTTGTGAAGAAAGGACGGAACTGAGGGGGAAACTCAAGTTTACAGAGTCGTCGAAAATCGAAACGACAGAGATAGATTTGTGTTCGTGGTCCTTTGTTGAAACGTCTTTATTCATCAACGTCAGCAATTTGCCGTTAGAAGAGGTATTCGACAAGATGACGTTGCTCCATTCGGCCTGAAAAGTTACATCGAACTGTGCTTTGGATTCATCGAAAGTCAACCCGTGCAGTCTGTAGGACTGCAAGGAGTTGTGGGCTTTCTGCTTGACATCTTTGAACGTGGTTAGGATCCTGTATGTGCCCTTGCTGTGGAACACGTTAGAGAGCTGTTCGTTTTCCAAAGAAATCTTGAAATGCTTGGGAGACTCGACCAGTTTCCCCTTGTAGTTCAGGACCACGACGTGGCCGCTCTTGGTGAAGACGGTGATCATATGTGCGTTCTTCTGCTGCGGAGCAGTTATGTCGCCCAATAAAATCTTCACTATGGACTCATTGTCTTCCTGTTCTTGCAAAAAGATCCCGCAAAGAACGGGGTTGTTGGCGAACTTCAACGTCTTGACACATTGCCTGGTCTCCACGGAGTACACCTTGATCTGGTTGTTGAAAGGAATGATATAGTTCAGCTGGTCGTGTGACAAACGTGCGATATTCTTGTTACCGGTTACCGAGCTGAAATCGTTCAAAGTGGGTTTACCACCGGACACGACCGAGAGCTTGTACTGTTCGATACCCAGGGATTGCGTCATGCTGGTGTGGAAATCTGGAGCTGGTTCTGGTTCTGGCTCTGATTCTGGCTCTGGTTCAAGGGGCTGCAACGTATGTATCTGTTAATTATACCAAAAACCAATCATCATAACCATCTCTTGAAAAATTTCATCTCATCTCATCGCCAGGAAAAAGAAAGGAAAATTTTTTTATTCCCCTTCCGTTTTGTCACATCACTCGACACGTACCCTAAGCTCCGACCGCCGCTAGCCCTAGGCCCTATATCTCGTTACCCGGATCCGTACTCTGGTGGGCTTGCTTCGAGGGAATAATAACTGTAAAGATCTTGTTATGAAATCCTGAGTAGTTTGTGTCAACGACTCGCTCCCAGGGTTGCTCTCATTATTTCCATTTCTACGTGGTCATAGGAGTGATGAGTGATACGTGCTTGTTTTCTTTGGATGTCCATTTTCGCGTCGCGTTTTGCGCTGTTGTTGTTTTTTGTGTGGGAAAGCGGGCGGCGAAAGTTTTTTGTTTATCTGCCTTTATTTAAAGAGGAGCGGTTGTAGATTTGGGGAGGTTGTTGTTAACGGGATCTCGTTATCAACAAGCACAATCGCAACTACAACCACCACCACTACCACTACCACCAGAATAAGATGGCCCCTAAGGAGACCAGCATCAAGACTATGAACAAGGGTAAGAAGCCCGTGACCAGCAAGGGCAAGGAGAAGCCGCCTGCTAAGACGACACCTAAAAAGAGCACGGCAAAGAAGGAGGAACCTTCCTCCAAGAGCTACAAAGAGTTGATCGCGGAAGGACTCGCCGCTCTGAAGGAGCGCAAGGGCTCCAGCCGCCCCGCACTCAAGAAGTTCATCAAGGAGAACTACCCGATCGTCGGGTCTACGAGCAATTTTGACTTGTATTTCAACAACGCCATTAAGAAGGGTGTAGAAACCGGTGACTTTGAGCAGCCCAAGGGCCCCGCCGGAGCTTTGAAATTGGCCAAGAAGAAGTCTTCAGAACCCAAGAAGGAGAAAGAAACCAGTCCAAAGCCCAAGCAAACTGCCGCCGCCACTGCCGCCGCCGTAACAACACCAAAGGCGAAGGCCGCGTCTAAGAAACAAGCGCCCAAAAAAGTAGTAAAGAAGAAGACGTCGCCTACTGCCGCCAGCGCCAGTGCCGCCGCCAAGAAGGTGACTTCCCCTTCCTCATTGAGCTACAAAGAAATGATCCTAAAGAGCATGCCTCAACTCAATGACGGCAAGGGCTCCAGCCGTATCGTCTTGAAGAAATACGTCAAGGACACCTTTTCGTCCAAGTTGAAGACTAGCTCGAATTTCGACTACCTGTTCAATAGCGCTATCAAGAAATGCGTGGAAAATGGCGAACTGGTGCAACCAAAGGGCCCCTCCGGCATCATCAAAATAAACAAGAAAAAGGCTAAAATATCCACTTAAGAAAGGAAAACCCAATAAGAATAATAATGATAATGATAATAACAAACCCCCTCCTCTTTATTTTCGTGTTCTATCACTATTAATATTTTGTATTATTTCTAGATTTTTTTTCTACTGTTTATTTTATTCAAGTGTTTATTGGCGGTATTATTATTTTCTTCCCACTCTCTCTCTTCGTTATTGTTCGGGGAAACCACTCCTTTATGATTCTATTCAAATTCTATTCTCTCTCTATTCTATACTAAATACTTCTCTCTTCCCCTATATACATAGCAAGGTGTGTAAAATTAATTGTTATTATAGTAACGAAAAAAGGCATAAAAGGCGAAGAAACTGACCCTAGTTTATTTTAGCATGAAACGCGTAATGCCCTGTTTTTCAGGGGCGTACCCTATCTTTTTGCGTTCCTTCTCGCTGAACCCCGAGGAGACCTCATTTTGATCGTTTTTCTGCTGTTTTTACCCTTTCTCTCAAATATAATAACAATAACAGTCAATACCATGATAGCGTTTTAGCTTGTTTTGTACTGGCAGCCGTTCAAGATTGCCATTGCCCTTCAGCGGTTGAAATCCTTTGATAATTCCCTCACCATCACCATCGCCATGGACTCGCAACTGCCCAATAACAATGAAAGCATGAACCGCTTCAACGACATCATCCAAAGCCTGCCCGCGAGAACTAGACTGACCATATGCTCACTCTGCCTGTTGGACAACATATCCACGCAGCTGTTGCGGTTTCTAATTCTGAACGCTAACTCCCCCAACATCATCGCCGTCCTGACCGACCAGACCGCCTTCCTGAGCTCTGGTGAAACAGAAATATTTCAAACGTTGGTCAAGCTTTTCAAGCAGATTAGAATGATCTACCACACCAGGTCTCCCTTGCTTTCCGTGCACGACGTGGCGCCCGGTTTGTGGTTCCCCAACTCTCCCCCTCCCCTCATACTAAGAGGCCACGAGGCCTTTATCATCACCACCATTAGAAAGGCCAACCTGCTGACTTTCCTATTGACATCGCTAAACTGTCTTAACTACGGATTCGAGCTGCTGCAGTCGATTTTCCTCGACATATTCTGCCCGAACACAAACACCGTGGGTAACAGTTCGCTGGAGCAAAGCGGGAAGTTCCTGAAATCGCAGGCCATCCTGTACCTCGATCTGAAAACACAGGCTTATATTGCCGGGTTGAAAGAGTTCCAGGACGAGGCAAACGAAATATCCCTTGAGAAAAAGCAAGAACTACTGGACTTAATCTTCCCATCTAACTTGGCCGATATTCTCGTGCGAAGAAGAACTGGAGATTCTGGCGACATCACGCTTTTAACTCCATCGGAGAAGGACTTTGTCGAAAGGTGTGATCGTCGTAGAGAAAACCTGAAGATTGTTCAGGATTTCAACTCTTTGACTCAAAGCTACGAATGGGCTCAATTCATAAGAGAACTGCTAGACTACTGTAATAAGAATATGGGTCTCATCATTTGGGGCAGAAAAGGCCGCGGAAAATCGCCACTTTATGAATTTGACTCTAACGAGTTCGACCCTCAAGTGCTTTTCTCCACGGGAGCCAAGACTCTAGAATTTATGGACGACCAGAACCAGCCGAACGGTGCGTCTGCATTTTTGTCTTCTGCCCGCCCCAGTCATTTTGACAATCAAACATCTTCTACCGATGCAACCTCTAAAAATCCCACCATCACACAATCTATCGTGGACGCCGCCGTTGCGGCTTCGATGAGCAATAGCGGCTCAGGCCCCAACTCCGCTCACAGCAACAGTAACACTGGCAACAATAATGGTAGTATCGGACTAAGGAAACCAAAGGCAAAGAGAACCTGGTCCAAAGAGGAAGAAGAGGCGCTTGTGGAAGGTCTTAAAGAAGTCGGTCCATCATGGTCCAAGATCCTGGATTTATACGGTCCCGGTGGTAAGATTACTGAGAATTTGAAGAACAGAACCCAAGTCCAATTGAAGGATAAAGCTCGTAATTGGAAACTGCAATACTTGAAGAGCGGTAAACCGCTCCCGGACTACTTAATAAAAGTCACGGGTAATTTGGAAAAAATCTACAAAGCAAAGAAGAAATTCTCGCAATCTCCAAACTCATCTACTATCATGGAACAAAATCTTTCTCAACGCCCCTCATCTTCGGGTGCTTCCACTAATAACGATGATACTCAGTCTCACCAAGATGATTCTCATGGTCAAAGTAACGATAACATGCCGTCTAATGGGCTTTTCGGAACCAGCACATCAGACAATACTGGATTTGATCCTCATTTAGAAGATGGGATGTAACACGTCTATGTGCAAATGATTCAAACTCCATGAAACCCTTCCTTCCAAAACTCACCTATAGGCCCTTAACTTAGCATGTCGGGTTATCCGAAATATATTTACGTGCCTTGTTATTCTCTCAACCGGTTGTTTTAACCTGTACTCTTTCTATTTTCATCCCCTTTCTTTTTCTATTACATTTGTGTATGTATGTGGTTGTTTTCTCTTCTTTTAAACTTAGGATATCGTTGTATAATTATATAAAATTCAAGATAAACTTGTAGTATATGTGTTTGATATGTTTTCATAGTTTTTAGAATACGAATTGTGGAAAACAAAAAAAAAATCACAGTTTATTTTATTTATACAAATATAAAAGCGCGCACTATTGATCTTAACATCTTTCTACTTTTTTTTTACTCAGTATTTTTCTTAACGTAGTCCCATAAACTTTTCAATAATCCTTCAGGCAAACTATACAAATCGATTATAAACTCACCTTCTTCAACATTATTCGTCACGTTCATCTCAGGCGTCTTATTGTCAGTGACCATTTGAACGACACCAACTAAATCGTCTTCGTTTAGCTTAGTCAATCCAAATGCCAGTTTCTCTAAGTCTACGCTGCCCTTCACAGTAGATGCGCTACCTGTTTTGGCTTTCTTGGCCTTTGGCTCAGCGGTTGTACTTGTAGTGGTCTTTCTTTTCCCAATCGTGCTGGTATTGGCTGTAGTTTCTTCAACAGACCCGCTTTTCGCAAGTTCTTCAGTTAAAATTGGTTTATTGAGAGGAATTTGAATAACGTGTTCAACTTCATAACTTTCTTGAAGAAAGTTTAAATCATGTGGTACCTTACGTTCACCTGCTTTTTCCAAAAGGAAAACGCTTATATCTAATGGGAAACCACCCCAGCCTTGTTCCTCGATCCTGAACGGAGGATCAGTGAATGTTCTATTAGGATTAGCGAAAGTTGGGTGTAGGTGGTAAACAACTTTGTCGAAAATTGTCGCTGGAATTTCTTTACCTTCATCATTTAATAATACAATTTCTATACTCCATTGGCGAACGGGGAAATTTTCTACGGGTGTAACATCTGGCAAGATATGTTGCTGAGTCTTTATACGGATAGTTCTCTTTACTGTCTGTTGAGTATTAAATCATGAAAAAACATTTGAAATTTAGAATATGAGTTAGTATGTTATCTTTCTTAGCAAACCAAAAGGGAGAGAGGGGAGATCATTTTAAAAAATTAATAAACATACTGCTACCATGATTAATGTATTATATTAGTCGGCTTTGAGGTAAGTAAAAGAAGAAAGCTATTGTCTTTGTTGTTTTTTACCGAACACTTTGCGTGTAATACTGCAACATCTTTAAATTTCAGTTGTTCTCGCTAGTCGTTCGCCAAAAAAACATGGTCGTCTAAAGTGATCCATTTAGGAGGTGACAGTAAATAAATCAAAAATATTAGCAAATCATTTATTATTTAAGTAGAAGCAATCTATTTAGTAGGTCTGTATAAATAACAAAATGGTTAGCAATACGGCCAAAACTAGTGTTGTTGGAGTTAAGAAGGAGCTCCCATTATCGTAATCCCCACCCGCTATTGAAGCATTCGAATAGGGAGTAAAAGTAGCGGAGTAAGAGTGAGATGTTTTGAAAGGACCAATAGTAGTAGATGACTCTATCGTGGTTGAGTTAGTGAGATTTTTATCATAGGTGTTAATAACTTCTTTTTCTTTAACAACTTCATAAACATTGGCATTAATTTTGTCCATGTCCTTTGCTTGAATATTAAAATCGTAGATCAAATCTTCTTCTTCCTCTTCATCAACACCGCCTACGGAACTTTCTTCAAAATCATCGAATTCGTATTCGTTAATATACTCTAATAACATGTCGGATTTCGCTTTCATTTTTGCGTACTCATTGAAGTCTATAAACTCAAGGGTTTCAGGCAAATCAGTAAGGACAACGTTTCTCGTAGTTGCCAACTGTTCCAGAGCCTTTTGGTTTATGGATTTCGTGTCGATTTTTACCACAACGGGGTCCTCGTCAAAGTACACAACTGAGTCACCACCCAGTTCTTCAGTGGAAAGCCCCACGTTGGTTCGTTCACCAAAAACAGTAGAACATAAAATACTTTGAACTGCAACCATTAATATTTGTTTCCTCATTGATAATATCTTGTGGTCTTTTGTAACTGTTTAGTGAATTACCTATGATATTTATCTAAAAGAGGGTGATTCGAAAGAAGAAAAGTCTTAGAGGTTTAGTATACAAAGTAACAAAAATACCAGAGGAGATAACAATATTTATAAATTTTATTTTTTTTGTGGTTTTTTTTTAATTTTTACTTTTCTGTCGTTTTTTTTGTTATTCATCCAATTTGTAATTTCTCAATGACAGGAAATAGGGAAGCATGAAAATGATATACATCTTGATTTTCAATAAAGAAAGAATTGGAAGTAGATAGTCTAAATGAGCTAACAATTAAAAATGAATAGTTATATAAGAGGGTGAATTTAAGCTAAAGAATCTTAAATGACGTTATATATCCATAATTTATTGTTGGCCAGCCAAAGCAGCGATCTTGGCAGCAACACGAGCAACTCTTTCTTCTTTGGACAACTTGGTTTGTCTGTACTTCTTAGATTCAGCAGCGTATTGTTCCTTGGTGAATTTCTTTTCAGTTGGCTTGAAAGCTGGGTCAGCTCTGATAGCTTCGTGAGCAGAGGTGTAGATGTCTTCCAAAGAGTCGGCATCAATGTCGTCAGCCAAGTATCCCTTGAATAATTCAGAGAATCTTTCTTCATCATCGTCAGCCAATTCTTCCATGTATTGGGAAACGTGACCACCGAAGATGTAAGATCTCAATAATTCTGGGTCAATTTCTTCGGTTTCGAAATCCCAACCTGGGAATCTGTTTTCGGAGTGAGGAACGTACAAACCACCGTCAGAAGCACCCTTTAGAGCACCAAAGATTCTGGCACCAGTGGTGGTTCTTTGCAAACCAATATCCAAGAAAACCTTGAATGGACGTGGACCATCTTCGACAGCTTCGGTCAATTCGTATTCACCTTCAACTTCTTCGACACCCTTGTAGGTTTCGTCCAAACCCAACTTTTGCAAGGCTCTTCTGGCGATCAACAAACCAGTAGCGTAAGAAGCAGCCCAGTTAGTCAAACCATGGGTAATACCGTATCTTGGTAATTCATGGGAGTAAGCAGCAGCTAAGACAATGTCACCGGTAATAGTGGAAGAGACGATTTGACAGATGATATCCTTGTTGGTGAATCTGACGACTAATCTGTACTTTGGAGTGTTGTACTTGGCCTTGTGTTGGCAGACCAATCTCTTTCTTTGGTAGTAATCGGTCTTACCTTCTCTTCTTCTCCTGAAAGGAGTTTGGAAACGAGATGAGTAAGCAGAGGACTTAGCGTCTTTTTGGAATACCATTGTTGCTGAGATTTGTGACGATTTTTTTAACTTTTGAAGTTTAATAGAAAATCAAGATGAGCAAGGCTTCTAAGATATATCATGTTGGCTATGTCTACAACCTTTCTATTTATTTTTTTCAGAGCAATTTAGCAATTATTGGGATTTGCGATGCCAAAGTGAAGTGCTCTGAAATTTTCGGATGCGGAATATCTCACGATCAAAAGGCTGCCAAAAAAATAAAATAAAAAAAGAATATTTTCAAAATTTCCGTTTTATGGGTGTTTTAGTAATGTTTGGGTGTTATAGAAAGCCGTCCAAAACCTCCCATTTCATCTGAACTGAACAACTTCATTACTGTCGCCGATACGCTAGCAACTGTTCAATGACTTTCAAAAAAGTATGGATGCTGGAGTATATGTTCCAAATGACTTCATTTTACATCATTCCCATTTTTTATTTTCAAAGTACAATGATATATATGTGTGTATTGTATACTTTTGTATTTACAGTTGTTTTAGCTTAGTCTTTCCTTGTGTCCATAACTTCTGGGGACAGGATAGCTGCATTGGCTAAAGATGCGGCTTTTTCGTCGGAGTTCATCTCCAGGTCCTTTTTTGAGTCACTTACAGCTGATCCATCACCATAATGTGCTCTGAAGAATGTGTAATGTAATATAATGTCATCGATATTTCTCATAGCTGGATCACTAGCAAAATCTGGATCGATAAAGAAAAAGACAGGCATATCGATTTCTTCGCCAGCAGCTAGTTTTTGTTCTTCGAAGCAAAAACATTGGATTTTATTGAAGTACTGGGCCGCCTCGCCAGGCGCTATACTATAGGTAGCCATACCAATAATATCTTTATTACTTTTATTCTTTGCTTTATAAAATGCTAGAGCTGTTTCACCAGGTAAAACGTAAACCTCACGTTGCTGAGGAACAAACTTCCAGGGCAGAATTTGTGATACTTCACTGGTGAACGAAATACGGATTCTCTTTTCAGTATCTACAGGAATCAATTTATCGTCGGTGAATTTTCTTCTATCTGTTATGGGAGTACCACCGAAACCGGTACGGGCACAGATGGCCCTGTACAATGGCACTGCTGCGTATGCCAAACCTAAGAAGAGTATCGCTATACTGCTAAAATAAAACGCCACTGTACGATCTTTATATTTTCTTTCCCTTGCTCTTTTCAAGTCTCGTAATTGTTTGATTTCATTTCTTGTAAGTTTTGAAATATCGAATGAAGGTGTTGGCTTTTCACTTTCTATCGAATAACTTCTCGCTAGTACATTTCTTGAAAGGACCCGCCTTAAAGCAAGTGTATGTGGTATAAACTGAGAGCTTGATGCGACAAAGTTTCTGATCAATGGACGAGTAAGGTTAGAAACGGGGCAGAATCTTATCATAATAGTATGCTATTTCGCTCTCACAGAGGTGTGGTTAATCTGTACGCTGAGGTCCTATCTTTATTAACGTGTATATCAGTGGAACAAGAAATATTGCTTCGAAGATCGTACTCGAATGTTAGCTACACCTATGGAAACTCTACTGTTCTTTGTTGTCTTCTCTTCACAGCTGTATCATATTTTTACTTGCTAAAGAGCATCCATTTCCCTATGAGGGGAGGGTTTTTTTTTAATGGTTTATGCAGTTTTTCTACAGATCCGCTCCTTAGATTGGAGATCATAATACTTTGTTGTGGTAAAAAAAGATTAAAAAAAGATGAAGAAAATGAAAATACTTGAATACCAAGAATAAGGATGAGTGCCTTTGAGATGGAGGAAAAGAGTAAGTTATATGAAAAGTTTCCTTTAGCAGTAAATTTAGAGTCCAGGAATTTTCATCAAGACACAATATATATAGCTTTATATATTGTCAAATAATGTCAGAGAATAGCGGGGTAAAGCGAGCTAGTAAAGCTTTCAAAACATGTCTATTTTGTAAGCGATCGCACGTCGTGTGTGATAAACAGCGGCCGTGTTCTCGATGTATCAAGAGGGACATTGCACATTTGTGTAAGGAAGATGATATACCGGTTACAAATGAAAGAGCATCACAACAAGAAAATTCACCAGAGGAGAATTGTATAGCACCAGAAACATATGCAAGTAGGGCTAACAATGGGAATATGTTTGATTCTCAAAACAATCCGAATGGATCGGCAAATACTGGCAGCCCCAAATATTGCGAGAAACAGTCATCAAAACTAGACTCCACTCTTGTAAACGATACAACCAGTTTATTACTTCCACAACAGCCTATATTTGTATCAGAGAATGTTGGCTCGGAATTCAGTTCTTTGAATGAGTTTCTTTCGATGCTAGAAAACCCTCTGTTGGCCCATTCAGGCTTAAGCTCTGGTAGCACGAGTAATATTCATTTAGAAAATGGATCACAAAGCACCCAATCTCCATTAGAATATCAAAATGATAACCATAGAAATGGAAGCGAAGTGGTGGGCCAAGAACAGAGTGCTCCGGATATAATTCCAGCGTCTTTTAATGACGTTTCAAAGACGGATGGACAAGACGAGCCTAAGGAAGCATCTAACGATCAGTTCAAAGCCGACCCGAACCAAGAAAGCGCTCCAACGCCTAAGGAACAGTTTTTCCTAACAGCAGCAGATCCATCCACAGAAATGACACCGGAAGATCGGTTGAAATTAGTCATAAACGCTAAACTAGAGGCAGGATTGTTGAAGCCTTACAATTATGCCAAGGGGTACGCTAGGTTACAAGATTACATGGACAAATACATGAACCAATCTTCCAAGCAGCGGATTCTGAAACCCCTGTCCACGATCAGACCAGCGTTCAGAACCATTGCGCGTTCGTTGAAGGATGTAGATCTAGTACTCGTGGAGGAGAGTTTTGAAAGGATGCTATTGTCATACGATCGTGTTTTCACCTCGATGAGCATGCCCGCTTGTCTGTGCAGACGTACGGGGGAAATCTACAGGGCTAACAAAGAGTTTGCCTCCTTGGTCGATTGTACCGTGGACGATCTACGCGATGGGAAATTAGCGATCTACGAGTTGATGACAGAGGAAAGCGCGGTAAACTTTTGGGAAAAATACGGGTCCATTGCGTTCGATAAGGGCCAGAAGGCCGTCCTGACAAGCTGTAGTCTACGGACCAAGGACGGGATCCGTAAACGACCATGTTGTTTTAGTTTCACCATCAGAAGGGATAGATACAACATCCCGATTTGCATTGTAGGGAACTTCATCCCTTTATCATAGGCATACGTAATACATAGTAGCAATTGGCGTTCCAAGTGCTATCGAAAAAAATGGGCGACCGGCTTACCTTTCCTGCAGGCCGCTAGCCCGAGCGGTGATCCAAACGAGACCATACCATTACTAGCGTTTTTAAGTACTTTTCCGATGGATATTGTTGCTTTTTTCATTAATATTTTCACCATTACCCCAGGATCTTTCCCATGGTGCGGCGATAGAGACAGGGAAAAAAAAATTGCGAACTCGCTGGATCTGATTTGGTAAAGGGCAGATTCTCGGGGAGATCGCCGAGGAGATATATATCAGTCGTTTTGGGGGGATTTACCACACTTGAGAATGGTATTTAGAGCTGTAGTAAGAGTAAAATCGAAAAGAGCCGTAAGATGTCCGCCGTAGATAACAGACCTTTGCCGTTCATATACCAGTTCACAGCCGGCGCTATTGCCGGTGTTTCGGAACTACTGGTAATGTACCCGCTGGACGTGGTGAAGACAAGAATGCAATTGCAAGTCACTACTACAAGCAAGCCCGGTGTGGCTGCCGTGAAGGCTGTCGGAGAGCATTACACGGGTGTGATGGACTGTTTGACCAAAATCGTCAAGAAGGAGGGGTTCTCACGTCTATACAAAGGTATCACGTCGCCTATATTGATGGAAGCTCCGAAGCGAGCCATCAAGTTCTCGGGAAATGATACATTCCAAACGTTTTATAAGAAGCTTTTCCCCACGCCCAATGGGGAAATGACTCAAAAAATTGCTATATGTAGCGGTGCGTCTGCGGGCGCCGTGGAAGCGTTTATCGTGGCGCCCTTTGAATTGGTGAAGATTAGGTTGCAGGATGTGAATTCGCCGTTCAAGACACCCATTGAAGTGGTAAAGAACTGTGTGGTGAAGGGGGGCATCCTGTCGCTTTTCAATGGGTTGGAGGCCACCATCTGGAGGCACGTTCTTTGGAACGCCGGCTATTTCGGTATCATATTCCAGGTCCGAAAGATCCTGCCGGCGGCTAAGACAAACACGGAGAAGACAAGAAACGACATGATCGCTGGTGCCATTGGTGGCACTGTCGGGTGTCTATTGAACACGCCGTTTGATGTGGTGAAATCGAGAATCCAGAGAAGCTCCGGGCCCTTGAGGAAATACAACTGGTCCCTACCCTCGGTGTTTTTAGTATACCGCGAAGAAGGGTTCAAGGCATTATATAAGGGGTTTGCGCCAAAAGTCATGAGACTTGCCCCCGGTGGTGGGTTGCTGTTGGTGGTCTTCACCAATGTCATGGATTTCTTTAGAGAAGCCAAGTACGGTAAGAATTGACGGCCTGGCCTCGTCTTCGTCTACGTCTACGTCTACGTTTTATATATCCTTGAAAAACAAGTGCTCTTCTTTAATCTCTAGATCATCCCTTACACGCCTGCACAAGATAAAGCTTGGAAAATAAAAGAAGAAGAAGTTTGGATTGGTTGGTGTAGTGCAAAATAGTGTTAACTATAACAGTTTTTTTACAACTAAAGAATATTTATATATTAGTATATGCTATATACCACGCATAGGAATAAATGTTAGAGATATCTTGAGAAAGGGTGCAGTAGGTGGAGAAACAAGCACGCCTGTTTCGTTTTCGCCCTATAAAAATATCTAGGAAGATATGCATGAAAAGGATAAAAAGGGAAATGCTAGATTAAAGTTAAGGGGGAAGGGAAGTACAACAATATTAATGAGGAGAAGTGTCCATGCTTGCACAAGTTTGATCCAAGCCCGTCAAGACCTGACCTTATTTTGCTTTGAGTTGTTTTCGTTTTTTTTTAACTATGACAGCATGGTTGGCGTGCTTCTCTTCGATTTGTAGTCCTTGATGGCTGCCTTGATAGCATCTTCCGCCAACATGGAGCAGTGCAGCTTCACAGGGGGCAAGCTTAATTCCTTGGCAATTTCGGTGTTCTTGATCTTTGCAGCGTCGTCCAGGGTCATCCCTTGAACCAGCTCAGTCATATAAGAAGAGGAGGCGATGGCGGAGCCACAGCCAAATGTTTTGAACTTGACGTCCTCAATAACACCCGTGGAGTCGTTCACTTTGATCTGCAGTCTCATCACGTCGCCGCACGCTGGCGCACCCACCAAGCCTGTGCCGACATTGGGCAATTTTTTATCTAAAGACCCCACATTTCTTGGGTGCGTGTAGTGTTCAATGACCTTGGGATGGTACAGTCTTTTTGTTATGCTGGACGCCCTCAACAACCCTGCGGCGTTCATGGGTCTCGTAGCCATCACTGCAGGCCTTGCTAATCTGGTTAAAATAGGAAACATCGGCCTTGAGTATTTGTTTGTTTGTTTGTTATATGAAAGATTGCTTATCGATCAGGTGCTAAATAGTCAAAGATGACAAGAGACAGAAGAGAAAAAAAAGGCTGTGACGGAACCCTTTCATTTACTTATATAAATAACCTGAGTCATTTTTCCTCTCTTTTTGCATCATCATGATCATCATATTTTTTTTTCTTCTTCCCTTATGGCTAATTGGGGTGCAACGCACCTTATCGCTCCCGACGGCCAGGACCAGGGCCGGCTAGGCGTTAAGGCGGAGATAAGGCACGCCGAACTTCGGTGCCGAGCGCATATAAGACGTATATGCGTACAGTCCGCTCGTCGAGGTGAGATCCGTGGAAATAAACAGCGGTGACTGGGCATTACGTGAGAGTGACGATGGCACCGTTGCTGTAACAGGTCACGGGCTCTACCGCAACAACCCAGACCCAAACCGACTGCAAGCGCGCCGTACTGTGAACAATGACAGCAACAGACTCGGTGGTTGAAGGGAGTCCTGTGACGCGCAATCCTAAGATGGGGAGTTGCTTGGTTGTTTGAGTCTGCCATCGGCGTGTTCCTTCTTTTCGCTTTAATAAGGGAAGAGGGGTAGAAACGCAAGGAAGAAGAGGGAAAGGAAGAGAAGAGGAGGAAAAAGAAAAGAAGGAAAAAAAAATTCAAGATTTTTTGATATCGTGACCAAATAGGCAGGTGGAAAGGAACTGTGCAACGCAAAGCTAGGATTTTGGTTATTTTATCTATACTAGTTTTATAGAAAGCAGAAACAAAGGTTTTGCAAAGGAAGTGCAAGAAGTGGCGATACTAACTAGGTCATGATAACGAACACCGAGTTTGATGTGCCCGTGGACTGGCTGTACAAGGGTAAGAGTAGGCGGAAGGCGAATACGAAGCCATCGAGGCCATCCACGTCGCCAGCTTCTGGCTCGTCTGTCTCCGCCCCAAAGGTGGAAGATAACAACAGCAACAGCAAGCCGCGTGCGAGATCTTCGTCTATATCGAATGCAGCCCTTTCAAACAACGAGAAGCCGAAGTTGGCTGACGGCGATGGAAGCGGTTTTGGCTCAGGCACTAAGAACTTGTCGCTTCTCACTCCTGTTAGCAGTGGTGGCCGTAACAGTTTGGCGGCCGCAGATGGTGTAGATATCGATGATTTGATAAGTGGTGACGATAGCAAGAGTGGCATCCTCCTCGTGAAGAAGAAACGGTCCACTTCCATATCCAATGCTGTGGTCTCGTCCAAGCCAAGGCTGTCAAACGCAACTGGAACCCCTTCTCCTGCCAAGGGAAAGCTCCCCCTACCCATCTCTTCTTTGTCAAATGCCAATATCAAGAGGAGCAACTCGTCGGGGAGTGAAAAATCCAAACGATCGATCTTCGGGTCTTTGTTTGGCAAAAGATCTACCCCTTCCTCTGTTTCTACCATCAAAAAAGCATTGCCCGTGGTTAATACCGCTGCACCCGTAGATAACTCATCTAAGAAGGAGCCATCCAGCAACGGTAATAATATCAAAGTTAACACCACCACAAACCCTCGTGTGAAGGAACTTTCCTCCCCGAAGGTAGCATCTCCTTCTGTGAGTAAACCACTCACTCCTATATCTCCCTCCCCTTCAGCATTACCTTCCCCTGCTCTCTCAGTGAAGGATTTATCTACGGTTTCGTTGAAAAGAGTGTCATTTGCCGTTGATAAGTTCGAAGCCGACCCTCCTCAGCAACTCCCTTCAAGAACGCCCAAGAAGGGCAATATCCTGATCCCGGACGACATGATAAGCGAAGCACCGTCTATATCGGTGGGAATATCCAGCATTAATCAAGCACCCAAGTCACCCAATCCCAACTCCAAGGGACCATTGTATACTAGGAAGTCCAAAGAATATATTCTCGCATTGGAAAACCAGAAACTGGCTCTGAGGGAGGCTGCCAAACATCAGCAAGAGGCTCATTTTGCTGCTAATAGGATAGCTCACGAAGTGGCTAGTTTCAAAACTTCCGCAAATACAGGCGGAAAGCTTGCTGCAAAGTCACCCCGGAACTCCGTTTCGAAGCAAAATGAAGAGGCGCCACAGTCAAACATTGACCAGGATTTTGAGAATAACGCATTTGCAGAAAACCTTTCAAAAGTAGGCATCGATAAACCTATTCACATGCATGAGCACCATTTCGAAGCTCCAAATGATGAAAAAAATGACACCAATTCCATCAATGAAAATAAAGAAGTCACCCTGGATGTAATCTACACAAGATGTTGTCATCTGAGAGAAATCTTGCCCATCCCATCCACCTTGAGACAAGTCAAGGATAAAACGGCTCCTCTACAAATATTGAAGTTTCTAAACCCTAAGCCCACCTTGATTGATATCCTTTCGTTTTGCGACTTTATAACTATTGTCCCCATTCATACCATTATTTTCGACAATGTTGCTTTAAACCAAGATATGTTTAAAATAATCATCTCCGCTTTGGTGAACTCCACAGTATTGGAAAAATTGAGTTTGAGAAATGTTCGAATCGATCAAGATGGGTGGGTACTATTGTGTAAATTTCTTTTATTGAATAAATCACTAAACAAGTTGGACATCTCTCAAACAAAAGTCAAATCCGACCTAGCTGAATCATTGTATCGTCACAATATGGATTGGAATTTGTTCACTCAAGTGTTAACAGAGCGTTCTAATAAGCCCCTGGAAGAATTGTTATTAAACGGCATTCAATTCAGTAAGATCTCTTACTCGTGCTTTGAACGTTTGTTGACATCTTATGCGACCCAGAAGACGTTGCCGGAATCCGGTATCAGGCTTGGTCTAGCAGGTGCTACTACTTCTAATATATCCCAGGACTGTTTGAAATTTACTTTCAATTGGATGTCTCAGTATAACATACAAGGTGTGGATCTGGCGTTTAATGAGTTATCTACTATGGTTAAGCCAATGGTTAGTAAATTGTCTGCTTTGCCATATGATAATTTGCGATACTTTGTCTTGAACAGTACCAATATTTCTACTTCTTATGATTTGGCTTTGCTTTTGAAACATCTCTCAAGGCTGCCTAATCTAAACTTTTTGGATCTAAGCAATTTGCCGCAATGCTTCCCTGATATTTTACCATACATGTACAAGTATTTACCAAGGTTCCCCAATTTGAAAAGAGTCCATCTGGATAACAACAATCTAACATTTAAAGAATTAGCCGTGGTTTGTAACATTCTTATCAAATGCAAATCACTATCACACGTATCGATGACTAGTCAAAATGTAGAAAATTTCTACTTGATAAGTGACGACTTGCCAGTTCAAGTAACCAACACAGATGAAGAATCGGATAGTTCCGGTTTATTGGAAATTAGAGGCCAATTTGCTAAGAACAGTTTATCTTCTACACTTTATGCATTTGCTAGAGATTCCCCTAACTTGATCGGTTTGGATTTTGATTATGATTTGATATCAGAAGAAATTCAATCAAGAATTGCCCTATGCTTAATGAGAAATATGCAACGGACCATGGATTCTACTTTCCAGTTAGACGAGTTGGATTCTCAAGATGATTTATTGTTCGATGGCTCCTTAGTTACCATGACGGCTGAAAGTGTTCTAGAAAAACTGAACCTATTAAGTGACAAGAACGCAAATGTCAAAAAAGACGTCACCAAAAGATATTTATTAAAAAAATATATTGAAAAGTTTCATGTTTTGCATCATAATGTTCAACATACGATTGATTCTATGTTTGAGAAAAGAAAGTCCGGTGAACTACCATTACAAGAAAAGGAAAATTTGGTAAGACTGCTACTTTTGGAACAGAATTTATGCAACATTCTCGAATTGTTTTCTCACAATCCAAACTTAAATGACGTTTTGGGCTCCGGTAAGGATGACTCTAAAGAAAGTGTTGATTCAGGCGAGGATTCGAAATTACCAGCTTTAAAGCACGTTGAATCCGGATACCATGTCTCCGAAGAAAAAATACAACCTGAAAATGAAGTATTCACAGCAAGACCACATTTGATGGCCACTGATTCTGGTAAGACTATTGACGTTTTCACAGGGAAACCTCTAGTGTTTAAAAATGCGTCATCGAGTACTTCTGTAGGCTGTAGAAAGCAAGAAGAAGAAGAAGGTGAACTGCACAAGTGGGGGTTCTTCGTCCAACAGCAGAGATCTTTGTATCCTGAAAATGAATCAGCAAGGCAAGCACCACCAACATCACGTCACACATCCAACAACTCTCAAGCTATCGATAATTCGACTTCATCATCTTCAGTTTCGGCTTCCACCAACGAAACTGCTGCCACGAGTTTATCCAGTCCAGTAACTCCAAAAATCTTGCCAAAGATTCCATCAGGTGCAGCCTTAAGATCAGCAATCATAAAAGCTAAAGGTATTGACTCTATTGACGACCTGATTCAAAACGTCAGTTCCAATAACATCGAACTAGAAAACATTTATGGTAAATCCATTCAAAATAGTGCTTCGATGCCCCCATCAGGCTCACTTTCCAATGTTTCTGATTCTGTTTCCGGGAAAGATTCTCTAAAAACATCGCCTTTAAACCCGACTACTGACAACTGTGAGGGTAAAGTCACTGCTACTTATGAGAAGTTATTAAACAATTTGTCCATGGAGAGATCAATCAAACCCTAAAGATACATGCATTCTTTTCTTCACCGATCACTTAATTCTATTTTTTACTGATCACTTAATTATCTTTTTTCTCTGCATTACATTATTTAAACTAGCTCACTTTACGTTTTTTTTTTCCTATATTCATTTATATAGACTGTCGCTAGTTCAGTGACACTCGATAGACTCAACAGATAAACTTTTAGACATTAAAAACTTAATCACAAATAATAGTAATTGTACTACAGTAGTGGGTTGGTTATATTCGAGCGACCATAAGAAGCTAAGTGTGTTCGTCAAGAAGCGGGTAAGAAAGCGCGCAATTAAAATGGGCCCTGGGCAAATACTTAGTATTAAATATAAACAAAGGTCATCAGAAAGAGAACACTAGGAGCTCGCAAAGATATCCAAGTCATCTATCATTGCGCGTCTACCTACCTGATGTCCCTGCCACAATGGTGTCCTCCACATTCAAACCTAAAGACAAATCCAATAACTGGGGAAGACGTCTACTGCATATGTAAAAAACCGGATTATGGGGAACTAATGGTAGGATGCGATGGCTGTGATGACTGGTTCCATTTCTCTTGTCTTCATATTCCTGGCCAGTTTAAAGACTTGGTGTTTTCTTTTTTTTGTCCCTACTGTCAAGCGGGCATTACTGGTAAGAACAGAGATGCCATAATGAATGGTGAGATGAACCTGCCCAAGACTTTATGGAAAAGGAAGTGCAGATTGAGCGATTGTTACAAGCCGTGTCTACAGGATAGCAAGTATTGCTCAGAGGAACACGGCAAAGAATTTATTGATGATATTTGGGCCCGATTGAAAACGGATGACGATAAAGGTAAAGTTAAAAAAATGGTCGAACAAACTGAACATGTAGATAAGTTCAAAAACTTTGGGCAAATAGATTTTATCAACAACGATGTAGTTATAAAAAATGACCAGGAAAAGGAGATTTTCGATCAAATTGTAGTACGAGATAGTACATTAAAAATACTTGAAAATGATCTTCGGGAACTTCAAGAGAAAACGCTTCCATCATTCAAAAAGAAATTCGAGCTTTTAGAAGCATATTTGAGTTGGTTAGACAACGTGTACACTGAAATTCGCAAGCTAGACGATGACATCGCGACCAATATCGAAGGCGGTAAAACTAGTACTAAGGGGACAAATAAAAAGAAGAAAAAGAACAGTAGCGGGAGCAGGAGCAGGCCAAGGAGGAATATCTGTGGCTATTACTCTACATATGAGCAGAAACCTTGCACCGTAGAAGAATTTGTGACTGAGGTTGGAAAGGACGAGGAAAGCACTACAATTCACGGGGTATGCACAAAATGGAAGTGTAACAGACATTCAGATTGGGTATCTACAAATCAAGAACAGTCTCTTCAACAGATTGACTCCTTGGAATCGATGCAGGAGAGGTTACAGCATCTCATACAGGCAAGGAAAAAGCAACTCAATATCCAATATTATGAACAACTTCTTAGAAAAGGCTTATAGCAACACTGGAGTGCTCAGTTCATCATCTACTATTTTATTAAATAAATAGATAAACGCACTATCGATGAACTATTTATTGCTGTGTCTTTACGTAGGTTTGTGCTGCTGTTCGACTTGCCTAAGTACTCTTTATATCTAATTTTCATTTTCACGTAAATAAAACTACCTTTGCCTCCAAAAGGTTCGGCCGATTTGGCTGCGAAATTTTAATTAGCGGTATTGACTTTTGTCAAGCGATACTTTGTATATTGGAGATAATTCAGTCAAATTGAAAAACACTCCCTTCTAATCACAGATTCTCAGTGGTATAATTATTTACTTCCCCACCCAGTTCATCAGAAAATTACTTAAAAATGACTACTTTGGATGTTGCAGAGAGTAATAAAATTAAGAATGAAGAATTCAAAATCTGGAAGAAATCAATACCTTCTTTATACCAACATATTTCAAGTTTAAAGCCTAATTTAGGTTCAAGCGTTAACGAAACGCTAACAACACCTAGAAGTCTAGTTTTCACTAACGATAAAGCTTGTGACAAAGCTAACGGAACTCTAAACGCACCGCTTTTATATTCTCAAGGGAGTGAGATTTTTGAAGTGGAATGCGTAATGCCACTTGGACTTCATTATAAAAAGCTAGAAGGCAGTATAGAATCATTACCACAACCTGATTACACTATGGAGTCTCTAAAAGTAGAACAGACTGTCCTAACCGCAAAATGGGAATTTAAAGGTGAAACCATTGAAAAAATGATCTATGTTGATAACAGTGAAATAAATGTAAAAGTGATAGCCCTTTCCGCCAATGGTTCTTTGGCATGGTTCAGAGATGGGGTTAGATTGCCTGTTTATACAATGTTGGAAGCGCCCAGTCCTCTGAGTACAGCATCATGTGGAGAACATAATAGTAAACTAAATATTGATTTTGCAATCTCAAACGATTCAAAAACACTGGTAGTGACTAAAGGAACTATGCTTGATAGTGAAAGCGCTACGATCAAGATAATAGACAACTCAAGTAAAATAGGAGAAGTTGTTCGTATAGTGTCTGTTTCTGATGTAAAAAACATTCAAGCGGTTAACTTCTTAAATAACCACATATTTGCTACTTGTTCGGATGATGGTGTTATAAGGTTTTGGGGCACTGAAACAGGCGAAGAGCCCCTTTGGATACTAAATGATTCTTTAGACGGGAAATCATGTTGCTTTGCCGTATCGCCCTTTGTTGATACCTTATTCGTAACCGGAACAAGTAATGGAGCCATCAAAGTCTGGGATCTTCGTGCGGTTGTTGCCTCGGTGGATGCTGCTGTTGATCCAAACTCCAATCACGAACACAACAAAGTTAATGAACTATTTAAAGTTCATCATTTTTACAGTGAGCGGGTCTCTAGAATTGAATTTTCTGCCATTTCACCTACAGAGATGATAACAGTTGGGGACCTTGGAAATGTCTACCATTGGGATTTTGAGCCGGTTTTCTCCAGCTACAGCGAAACGAATGAGGATTTTCAAGGTACGATAGCGGATGAAGTAGAAGCAGAAAGCATGACATTTTATCACACTGAGGGCTGTAGAAGAGAAATGGGGGAAAACAACAAGGTCAATACTGTTGCTTACCATAGTTCTATTGAAGACCTGGTTGCCACAGTTGATAGTGATGGTTTATTAACTGTGTATAAGCCGTTTACAGGAAAGATTCCTGGAGATGACACCAAGTTTGAAATTGCAATGAACTAGTATATTTTACATAACCTGTGTAAACTTGTCGGTAAAAAGCTGTACGAATAAACTATGTAATATTTAGTCTTTCAAGCGCAAATTGTTTTTTAAATTTCTTTCCATTGAATGTTTACTTGAAAAAGATAAACATAAATCGTTGCCACATATGTTCATTGCCTGCTTGAGCAAAGAAAGAAGTAGCCTCTTTATTTTTAAAAAAGAGGGCAACATCAAGTTTCGTGTATTCAACCATCAAGATTCTCAGACGCAATCAACACAACAACTACCAATGCTGCAATTATCGAACTTTTTCAAGCAGCGGTAAGTCGGCTCGTGAACGCGTAATAGCCTTTGGAGCTTAATTTACTTTTTTTGGTGTTTACTTTCTCATGCGAAAAAAAAACAAAAAGAAATGAAATTGATCCTTAGAGTTGAAGAATAAAGAAGAGTGTGTAAACAACGGGGTCATTAGGAAATTCAAAGCCTTTTGCTTGTTGAACCATAAATAATTAGCAAACATATAGATTCACACACATATACCTTTATATGTTGGCTATATTCTGATTTGCATAAATTCACTCGCTAGAATATCGTACCTTTATTTCAAGCAAGAGATAGATCTGATTAGCATAAAATACACCGTCACAATCTCTGAAAATATACAATATAGCACCAAAACAGCATAATGGCTTCGATGTTCAGGCCACCAGCATCCAATAGGAGCCACCAAAAGACACCAAAGTTAACGCTTCCAGCGACTTTAGTTCAAAATTTGAAACCGGCTCATGAAGGACAAAATCCCAATCGTTCACCTTACTCTTCCGTGAATGAAAGCCCATATTCAAATAACAGTACCTCGGCCACCTCAGCCACCTCATCTATGGCTTCAAATTCTACTTTATTGTATAGCCGATCAACTACGTCTACAAAGTCTACTTTAACAATGAAAAACAGACCAGTACCCCCACCATTACCACCCTTAGTATTAACACAAAAAGAAAATGACAAAGAACATATAATAGCTGACGATGTTCACATTTCTGAAAGATTCTCAAGTTTGCACGTTGATACAACCTATAAGGAACCTCTGTTTAGTGGTTCTTCCAACAAGTTAGCTAATATAGATACTTCTTTTTTCAAAAGAGACCTGAGCACACCAGGTGGCGATGATTCATATCCCTCGACACTTCTCTCGGCATACGATTTAAGTAGCAGTGGAAGCAATGCCACCCCTATAAGTGCCACCAATATAACTTCTTGTTCCGCCTTGGTACAGGGGAAAGATGTAGATCAACTAGAGGAAGAAGCTTGGAGGTTTGGCCATCTCAAGAACGAAATCACAACGCTGGGTATCTTAGGAGAGGGTGCAGGAGGATCCGTAGCAAAGTGTCGATTGAAAAACGGAAAAAAAACTTTTGCATTAAAGACAATTAATACCCTGAATACCGACCCAGAATACCAAAAGCAAATCTTCAGAGAACTGCAATTTAATAAGAGTTTTAAGTCTAATTATATTGTGCAATATTATGGTATGTTTACTGACGAACAGAATTCCTCCATATACATCGCTATGGAATATATGGGAGGAAGATCGCTGGAGGCAACGTATAAAAACCTGTTAAGACGCGGTGGGAGAATAAGCGAGAAAGTGATGGGCAAAATAGCGGAGTCTGTGTTGAGAGGATTATCATATTTACACGAAAGAAAGGTTATTCATAGAGATATCAAACCACAAAATATTCTTCTCAATGAAAAGGGAGAAATCAAGTTATGCGATTTTGGTGTTAGTGGAGAGGCCGTCAACTCTTTGGCAATAACATTCACCGGGACATCGTTTTATATGGCCCCAGAACGAATACAGGGGCAACCGTATAGCGTAACATGTGATGTATGGTCTTTAGGCTTAACACTACTAGAAGTTGCTGGGGGGAAATTTCCCTTTGAATCAGATAAGATAACGCAGAACGTGGCACCGATAGAATTACTGACCATGATTCTAACTTTTTCTCCTCACTTAAAGGACGAACCTGAATCAGGTATCATCTGGAGCAAGACGTTCAAATCGTTTATTGAATACTGCTTGAAAAAAGATGCCAGGGAAAGACCATCTCCTCGGCAAATGTTAAAGCATCCATGGATTATCGGACAAATGAAGAAAAAAGTCAATATGGAACGATTTGTCAAGAAGTGTTGGGAAAACGAAGAAGACGAGTAGAGGAGTTTCAATTTTATTCTTCTCACCCCCTACCACTGCTGCTATCACTCAAATTCACTAATGCTCAGTCGGCACTTTTTTCAACAAGCATAACTTCAAAAGGAGCTGCCGTTTTTTCTTTTTTTTTTAAAACAACTTTCTGAACATTTTTAAATACGTGCATATATAATCTATTCAATAACAGTTCATTTCGGGGTTCATTTCGGGGTTACACGAGTTCTTGTCACGCTTGCCTGGTTGCTCATCAACCCATAAGAGCCATCTAAGCCTTCCTTACAGGCACACTCTAGCATGTCAAAATGTGACTCAAAAGAGCCGCGCAGTTTTGTGTGCAGCCGTGCGGGGAAGTGATGTACATTTTCCCCGAAGGAGAAAGCAGCGCAATACGACGACATCAAACAAAACGGTAGATACCTCAAACAAACTCATATCTAACTGTATACACTGTACAACTCAAGAAGAAACAGATTGCAATATTTCTGGCTAATTCGGGTTTTTGACTTTGGTGTCCTGTTCAATACAGTAGAGCTTACACTCGTGGATAGGAAAACGTATTAATACTGCTAAATTGTTTCAAGCAGGATTACCGTGCTGTGCTCCGCCAATCCTGTCCTAGTCTAGCCACAGGTCTCCATATAGACAGTGCTTACACTGATCACTGGTACAGTTACCTTTGAAGATTCGCTACTTCTTGAGCGTTTTTCGTTATACCCGCGCATATTTCCACTACATACAAAAAAGAAAAATGAAGTACTGTGTCTAAGAGGTAGAAGCCATTCTCTGAGAAATTCAATTGTAAGCATACATAACGGTGCAATTCACCTTGATTATCCTGTATTATCTTCACATTATCAAACCTAACCCCCCCCCGGTTTGTGCTATATTGGATTGTCTGCATGATTGACGATATTTCCGGAAATGCAGTGCGCATTTCGCTTCTTCCCTCCCCTTAAAGCACGCGTAACCCTTTGTTTACTCACCAGTCGGTTGGATGCTCATCCAAGAGTATATCATTCCAGGAACCCTAAATAATAGAGCCATTATTACGTATATTTTTAGATCGTATCCTGCGTTGAATTCCCGCACGCCTTTATGTAAACAAAGCCGCACTTCCTAAAAAAGCAATTGAAAACAATTCGAAGAAAAAGTGCAGAGCTACGAAAAGGTAAACAAAAAAAATATTTTGAAACTTTGATCGAGACCTGTTTCAACCCCTTCATCGCGATTTAAATATAGTTCAAGTCTAGGGCCATCGGGTAAATCTATAACAGAATAGATCGTATCATCCAACTCATTGCTATTGCTGACTGCCGTCCTTTTCGTCTTTTTTTCGTTATTGCAGTTTTCTCGACTGCGCCAAAATAGCTTTCATTTCCATTGATTTGTTTCTTGTGACTCGACGGTTTTCCTGAATTTTTGATTGCTGCTTAAGAGCACTTACTGCTTTTCGTTCACCAAGTACAAAAAAAACAATAGGGTAAACTCGACGACCCATTACGTATTGGATTAATCACTACTTCTTCAAACAAAATAAAGGTTCCAACAGTGTAAATGTCGTACACCAATAAACGCCATACATACTACGGGGGGATTACAAACGACCCGTCCGGCAAATTCCAACATACACAACGAACGAATGAAGAAAGGCGAAAACATGTAACATTTGGTCCTTACATCCTAGGCTCCACTTTGGGAGAAGGGGAATTTGGAAAAGTAAAGCTCGGTTGGCCAAAAAATTTTCCGAACAGTTCTACCTCAGCTTTTGATTTCCCCAAACAAGTAGCCGTTAAGCTTATCAAACGTGATACCATATCGAACGACTACAAGAAAGAAGTAAAAATATACAGAGAAATCAATGCGTTAAAACATTTATCACACCCTAATATCGTAAAGTTAGAAGAAGTGTTGCAAAATTCCAGGTACATCGGTATCGTCCTAGAGTATGCATGTGGAGGGGAGTTTTATAAGTATATCCAAAAAAAAAGAAGACTAAAAGAAACTAATGCATGCAGATTATTTTCCCAATTGATAAGTGGGGTACATTACATCCATTCAAAGGGTCTTGTTCACAGAGATCTCAAATTGGAAAATCTATTACTGGATAAAAATGAAAACCTAGTCATAACGGACTTTGGATTTGTCAATGAATTTTGCTCACGTAACGAATTAATGAAAACGTCATGCGGCTCTCCCTGCTATGCAGCACCTGAGCTAGTGGTAAGCACAAAACCATACGAAGCCAGGAAAGCCGATATATGGTCATGCGGTGTTATACTTTATGCCATGCTGGCTGGATATTTGCCGTGGGATGATGATCCAAACAACCCTGAGGGAAGTGACATTGGAAGACTTTATAATTATATCTGTTCTACGCCATTAAAATTTCCTGATTATATTCTGCCCATACCTCGTGACTTATTAAGACGGATCTTGGTTTCGGATCCAAAGAGAAGAATAAATTTGAAACTAATTGAAAAGCATGGATGGTTAAAATCTCATTCTTCATTCTTATCTATAACGCCTGATGAATGGGATAAGCTGCACAATACACACTCTGTGTTCAGATTAGAGAAACCAAGAGCAAGATATGGATCCAGACCACAATCAAGCTGTTCCACTTCATCCATTGGTTCAAGGAGTGATAAGAGAGACTCGCTGATAATCGATTCTACTTTACTTACATTCCCAGCCCCACCTCAAGAATCTCAGAACCATATAATAACCAGACCCACTTCTATTCCGTCCGATCAACGGCTTTCACCTATTAGAAGATCTAATAGGCATAATAGAAGCAACTCCGCCGCTTCCATTGCTTTACAAGCAGTGGTAAATGCGGATAGAGAGTATGTTTTAAGCCACGAACAATCACTACCTTCGGCACAAAAAACAAGACAGCTAACTGTAGGAAACGTATCTCCCACTCTGTCACCTCCATCAGCTGTCACTTCAGGAGATATTATAGTGGAATCCACACAAATTAAAAGAAACACAATTTCCGGTAATAATGTCACATCATACTTAGAAAAAGAGCTTCTTGGTACAACTCAAACAAACAAGGTTCAACCAAATAACGCAAATTCATCACAAAATGATCAGTATAACAAACCTAAAACCCAAAATAGTCTCAAATATACCAATAATTTTCACCGTACATCTTCTTCATCTCATACTAAACCTAGACCAACTTCCTATCATCCTGGCTCATACACAACGACTTCCTACAACTCGAATAGACTTTCTATAGAAGAAGCTAGCAACAAGACCAAAAGCACTGCGTCATCGCAAACACTTAATCAAAGAGAAACATCTCCATTTGACTCCGCACCATATCTCGCACCAGATACGTGCATAACCTCATGCTCCTCTATTGAAAGCTCTCCGAAATTAATTACAAATGGTTCGCTCTCTTTAGCAAAACCATCCGTTGATTTACAAATTGTTTCTGGTGATTTAATCAAATACAAAGGAGAAGCAGAAGGAGTAACAAGGATATACGATGAAAAATACAAACAAAGGCGCAAAAGCTTAAGGTACAGTGGAATATTCAATGATATATCATGCGATACAGTTACAGAGGAATCCGATGATTCAAAGGTACCTGAGTCAGCTGTTACACAGGATCAAGAACGAGAGACTTTAGACAAGATAAAGGCGGACAATACAAATCAAGATGCTTCAGTTCCAGTAAAAATTCAGGTTAATATTCCCTTAGAGAGATCACTAAATGAAACAGGATCCGTAAAGAAACGTTTCAGTTTTTTTTCCTTATACTCCTACAATACTTCCAAGTCCAGTTTATATTCATCGATGGATTCTAAGAGAAAACCTTCTCCACCTTCACAGAGGCGTCCAAAGAAAGACGATTCCAATCCGCGAACTTCATCGACGACGGCGTCAAAAGTATCAACATCTCATAAATTAAAAAATGATCAATTCCTACAAACAATCGCTCAAGATGAACGTATTACAGAGCCTAAAAAAGCTATCAGAAGTGAGAGGGCCTCCATAATGGTGTCTGAGGTCACAATGGCAAATACGGACAATAACGAAATTCAATATCCAGAACAGTCAACTGCAAAAAGAGTATTAGGATTTTTTAAAAGAAGAAGCATGAGAGTTTAAAGATCATGACACACTTTTTTTCTAAAGATTTTCAATAGTCGTATAAAACATTCATTATTCTATGCATTTTTCATTCCAAATTTTTTTTTTCACTTGTGTTATATTATATTATTATCCACTACAGTAGAACAACATTACATTAATTACACTTTATGATACTTTAGCTTATTAACATTTAGCATGTATATATATACATATATATATATATCTTGCATTAATAAAAACATTGAAAAATTTCTATAATAGTGTTACCTATAATTCATAGGATTTACTATCAGCTTTATTCACTTGCCCCCCCCCTCAAAGAATCGGTACATGATTGTGCTCACAAATGTAAATATGCCGAATAATAATAGGTTCTATTACCTTATATACGAAATTAATTTTAAAAATTATACTATATATTAGTCTTTTTTATTCTCAAAATGTAATAATTTATAGTAATAAAAGAGAAAACGATGTTAAAGAGGATACTTATACAATTAACAAATTTAAATGTTAGATGGGTACAAGAAGATTCTGACAGAAGCACCGAAAGTCTTGGCTGGCAAGTTGTTTCTGAAAGTAGCTCTAACAACACCAGAGTTACCGTGGGTTCTGGTGACCTTACCCCACATAACTCTAATCTTGGAACCTCTAACTTCCTTGGAGGCTCTGTAGACGTAGGCAATACGCTTACCCAAGTAAAATTGCGCATCTTGTGGAGTAGCGACACCTTCAATCTTGATCAAAGAGACATTTGGGTTGTTGACTCTCTTGGATCTTTGGTAGGATAAATGCTTACCTTTGACGTACACTAAAAAAAAAGGAAAAATAAATTTCCAACATATTGTTAGTATTTGATGATCTTCGTAGATATAATTATATTTGGGCTGGGAAATTCAGGCTATCGAAAGTATGGTGTTTTATTATAAGGAGTGTGCTTTTCTAATTTAGTCAGGCAAATGTTCATAACTCAAAGCAAACGAAGAACAAATGGAAACATCCTCGTGTTGATTTGAGGTTGTAACTTCGAAGTCATATCCTCTGCACTTTCGTAATCCTTTGCATATATAAATAAATATATCGCTAAAGGACGAATTTCAGACAGGGTTCTAAGATTTTCGTGATGTCAACTTCCACATTTCCACTTTGTTGCATTCCTTACTGTATTTCTATTCTGATTCATAGTTTCTGCATTTGTGAATATTGTTATATTTCCTATTGAACATTATCTGAGGGGTTTCTAACAGCTACATCTTCCACAATTTTATCGACATTTCATCTCAAAAGTTCCCAGGTACTAGCCCAAATTTTTTCAGCGTGTTTTGATTATCAGCTTCAACATACATCTATGGGATTCAGCCATTTTTCAATTTGTTTGATTGTTGGGTTTTTACGTATTCTTTCTATTCCTAAAGGCAAAATAACCCAAGTTTTGAACTAGCAATTAATGCATATTAATTAAAGGTTGATTGATAGTGAATATTTTGGCAAACGGAAGCAGAGATGTTACGCTAGTGAGATAATTCGCCGGAAGGGAACGTGCCAGTCTAGGCAGGGAGGGTGGCGTCTGCTCTCTCCAGCAACTGCCTTGCCAGAGGGAAATCTGCCTCGGTAGTCTCCGTCAAACGGAATCCATGTCGGAACGTGCCGAACATTTTCCTCGGCACAGAAAACCCAGCATGAAATAGTGTAGCAAGGAAAAAAGCTTACAAGAAAGTGTAGGGATGTTGAAATGTAAGGATGTTATAACCATAGCTGGAAAAAAGCTCAAGAAGGTCGGGTGACACTTTCAGGTCGTAAGTATTTTTAGCTTTTTTCTTTAGGGTTGGTTTTTTACGGTTTTTTTCCATTCTCGATGAGCTCGATGAGCTCGATGAGCAGTTAAAGAAACATATAAATATGAAGTTTCATTCAATACAACTTATTATTTATTATGTGTTTCTCTCTTCTTATATATTTTCTTCTTGTTGTTTTTACTAAAAAAATTGTCGACGTACTTCAGTATGTTATATACCCTATACTTTCATTATGAGATTAACAATGCAATGCCTAGATTTTTAGCTATGCGATTGTCATATCTCACCGCCTTCCAATTCCCCCCCAGCTTCAGGTTTTGACTAACACATTCAACAGTAGGATCATTTCTATAGGAATCGTCACTCTTTGACTCTTCAAAAGAGCCACTGAATCCAACTTGGTTGATGAGCCCATAACCTTTGTACCCTAGAGTGAGAAATTGAAATTAATCTAAATTAGCTTGGTCCGCAATCCTTAGCGGTTCGGCCATCTATAATTTTTAACAAATTTTGCTTTGCCGTTGCATTTGTAATTTCTTCCTTTGGAAGCTTTTATGATCTTTAATGGCGCGATGATCTTGACCCATCCTATGTACTTCCTTTTTGGAAGGGATAGGGCTTCATGGGTGGGTACAAATGGCAGTCTGACAAGTTAACCAATCATCTTTTTTTTTCCAAAGTATTTCTTGAATCAAAGGTTTGATTCAGTATTCTGGAACTAAATGCTATGATGTGTTTTATATTATATACTACAGGTATACATACTGAGTATGTCTTCATTCCCCGAGCTCGGCTTTTAAGAGATTGAGACACTTCTTCAAAATATATAGATGGCTTGTAACCAACATAGACGAATCCTCATTAGGTGATGATGACCACGTTACATAACATGGCCTATTGAACTTTTCGGATATTATTGTCGCTAACCGCCTAGTCATATCACGAACTCTGTCATCATTAGTATCCAATAATGGTATCCCCACAACACTATCCTTACCTGATTTGAGATTTGGATATCTGCCGTTAGCTAGGGGGATGGCGTAGTAATAACAGGCCAAGGACGAAACTGATTTCAAAGAGTCTTCTTGTTTGCAGCCCACAACCAAACTAATAGGAATTTTTCTAGATTGGGCATCTGCCGGTATGGTAGCAATGATGTCCAACGCCGGCTGCAGGAACCCAGATTCTGATTCAATTGTTTGAGCAACCGTTCTTACCGACATCGCCAACACTTTTGTGAAACTCGAAGTGGATTCGCTTGTTGCAGTCCCCCATTCCAAGCCTCTTTAAATGATCAATATACCACAGCTAAATCGTCTATACACTTTTGATGAGCGCAGCATATTTTCAGTCCGGGCAACAAAACCCGCCTTTTAAAATAGTAACCGGAGCTCCTAAACGAGCTAAAATAAACTCTTCCCATATGTACCTCATCCAGCTACCGGACGAGGAGCAATCGCACGGACCTTTGTGTCAATCCTTTCACGGGATCAGTAACGTATTCCGTTCACGTTTTGTCAGCTGCAGTATTCCTGGGCCCTCTCACGTAACAGATTATCATTCGGAGTTGTGCGGTGCACGGATGCGGACTTCTCCTTTTGCCAATGCGTTCGTTGATTATTCTTGTTTTTCCAACCTGCCCATTTCCTGGACTACTCGACAAGCACCACGTTTATTGGGTTCTGTTACTTTCTATTGTTAGTTCTTCTAGTGTGCAAGGGTCTTTACGAAGCAAGAAGACATCACCTTGATTTATCTTTCTTAAGTAGACTTTTCTTTGAGTTTGGCTTTATCACATTAGCTTTTTTTCTTACCTAATTCTAGCTGCTGTACTAAAGAAAAAAACAAAGGAAGAAAAAATCACACATTGGATAGAAACTGGAAGATTGTTTACGTTTTCAATCAGATCACTGGCCCAAAAATTATAGCAAGAATACATCAAGTTTTTATTACGAAAAAAAGTTGTCAAAAAAAACTGGAATCTCAAACATTAAATCATGTCTCAATACGCAAGTTCATCCTCATGGACTTCTTTCTTGAAGTCAATCGCTTCATTTAACGGTGATCTTTCGTCATTATCGGCTCCTCCATTTATTCTATCTCCGATCTCATTGACCGAATTTTCACAATACTGGGCTGAACATCCAGAGTTGTTCTTGGAACCTTCTTTCATCAATGAAAAGAATTATAAAGAGCATTGTCAGGTCGACCCAGAAGTCGAGTCTGCAGAACTCTCTCGTATGTTGGCGGTTACCAAATGGTTTATTTCTACTTTGAAATCTCAGTACTGTTCTCGTAATGAATCCTTGGGTTCTGAGAAAAAACCTTTGAACCCATTTTTGGGTGAATTGTTTGTTGGTAAATGGGAAAATAAGGAACATCCTGAATTTGGCGAAACCGTTTTGTTGAGCGAACAAGTCTCTCACCACCCACCCGTCACAGCCTTTTCTGTCTTCAATGACAAGAATAAAGTGAAACTACAGGGTTACAACCAAATCAAAGCCAGTTTCACTAAATCCTTAATGCTGACCGTTAAGCAATTTGGCCACACTATGTTAGATATTCGTGATGAAAGTTACTTGGTCACTCCACCTCCATTACATATTGAAGGTATCCTTGTTGCTTCCCCCTTCGTTGAATTAGAAGGAAAATCATACATTCAATCTTCCACAGGCTTGCTGTGTGTCATTGAATTTTCAGGTAGAGGTTATTTCTCTGGTAAGAAAAATTCTTTCAAAGCTAGAATTTACAAGGACTCTAAAGACAGTAAAGATAAAGAAAAGGCGTTATACACGATATCTGGGCAATGGTCCGGCTCTTCGAAGATCACTAAGGCTAACAGAAAAGAAGAATCACGATTATTTTATGATGCTGCTAGAATCCCTGCTGAACACTTGAATGTTAAATCCCTGGAAGACCAGCATCCTCTAGAAAGTAGAAAAGCCTGGTATGATGTGGCTGGTGCTATCAAATTAGGTGACTTCAATTTGATTGCAAAGACGAAAAGTGAATTGGAAGAAACACAAAGAGAATTAAGGAAAGTGGAAGAGGCTAAAGGTATTAGCTGGCAAAGAAGATGGTTTAAAGATTTCGACTACTCTGTAACACCTGAAGAAGGTGCATTTGTACCTGAAAAGGACGACACTTTCTTAAAGCTTGCCTCTGCTTTGAATTTATCAACAAAAAATACTCCAAGTGGTACTTTAGTTGGCGACAAGGAAGACAGGAAGGAAGATATTTCGTCCATTCATTGGAGATTCCAGAGAGAATTATGGGATGATGAAAAGGAGATTGTTTTGTAAAGTAAATGAAAAAAAGAAAATGAAAAAAAGGAAACAACTTTTTACCGTTGCACTAATATATCTATCTATTTTTTCTCTTTATTTTCCCTTCCATTTTTATCTTTATTTTTCTCTTTCCATGACAGAGAGGATATGAAATCGTCAGAGGAAAAAAGAGTTATTTTTTTTCCTTCTAGCTCTTATATCGCTTTGTTCTCTTTTCACTATATTACCTACAGATTATTTCTAGAATCACAAGAATACGCTATAATATTATTAAGGGTAAGGCAGAAAACCATATTTCATTACTCTGACCTGCCTTTTCCCCTCAATTAGTTGATAGACAAACCGCTTATTTTTTCCATGACTTCATATCCTATCCTTATCATCGTACGAAATTTAAAGTTTTCAAGTTTTCATGCAAGTTTTGTTGTTTTTACACTTTTATTATTAATTTTTTTGCTTTGTCCTTCGTTTTTCTCACTTTTTTATCTTTTTATAACTTTCTACTTCTCTTATGCCAATTTTGTAAACCACTCAATTGATGGAGGATATGCACACTTTACAGCTTTTCTTCATATGTTTATTCTTTCTAGCCGTAGAGCGTTAAAGTTGAAGAGGAATATTCCGTTCTGTAATCAGCATTTTAGTATGATGCTTCAATCAAGCTAGGGCTACTTTTTTGATAGTATAATTAGAATAGTTAGTAGATGAAGCATAGAATTAACTCTTGAATTATCGTCATACTTCACGAAACTTTTAAAGTTTCATCAAAAAATTTTTCAATGCCCGAGGTTTTCTAATTGAGAAAAAAAAAGAAAATGTAGTTAAAATGCGATGAGGTCCTTAGCTCTGAACTTATGCCGTAGTTCTTACTTAAGTTTACTCCATAGGATCCACACGATAAAACCATAATAACTTCAAGATGGCCCCTACTAACGTGACCAAGAAACCTTCCCAATACAAACAATCTTCAAGAAAGGGTAAGAAAGCATGGAGAAAAAATATTGACATTTCTGAAGTAGAACAATATATGGAAAAAAAGATCGACCATGAAGTTACACATGGTACAAGCGATATGACTTCTTTACAGAATGACGCTCTTTTTCAAGTTGATGTTGAAGGTGACGACATATTGAAAAAGAAATTGATTAAGAGAAATCAAATCAAAAAAACTTTGAAAAGTAAGGAGATTTTAGATGCCGTCAAGACCAATTCAAAAATTTCAGCACTAAAACATCACAAGAGTGGTAATGGGGAAAAATCCAATAAGATTCAAGGTGTTTCTAAGCATGAATTGAAAAAATTAATGGCTTTGGCTGGCAGAGTTCACGGTGAATCAAAGATCAAGAACAGAGCTGCCAAAGATGGTTTAATCAAATCAACGGCTGGAGACTTATGGGGTAACGAATCCAGTTCAAAGAAACAAAAAATCAAACTACCTTCCGGTATTGAACTTGAAGTGAATGAAGAGGGCCAAATACCTGAGGATTTATTGAAAAATTCAACAACAGGTTGGTCTATTGCCTCAGTTAGACCGGAAACTTTGAACGTGGAACCACTTTCAGTGAAAGAATTTGTGGAACTTCCACATGCTGGTAAATCTTATAATCCTAACGACAAATCCTGGTCTGAATTGATAAATAAGGAGTATAAAGATGAAAAAGTAAGAGAAGATGACAGAATCGCTTTGGAATTGTATAGAGAAAGGATTAAACATTTAATGGAGACTTTAGAGGACAACGAAGAGGAGGAATCTTCCTCGGACGAAGGAGAAAAAGAAGAAGAGAACGAAGACGAGCAAGCTAGTAGTTCTGATGACATTGAAGTAAGACTATCAATAAATGAACCTGTTAAGAATAAGAAAAAGACGAAATATCAAAGAAACAAAGCAAACAGACACGAAGAGAAGGTTAAGTTGCAACAAGAATTGAAGAAATTGAGAGAGCGTGTTAAAGATTTAGAAACAGTGATTGATTCCGAGGAGACCGAGAAAAATTCTATCGTAGAGCCTAAAAATGCCAACAAGGTTAAGAAGAGCAAGAAAAATAAAAAACATAAATTAGGAACCAAATATTCTGTTATTGATGAAAGATTGGAAGTCAAATTCTCTGACGAACTATCAGATTCATTGAGACAACTAAGACCAGAAGGAAACTTGCTATACGACACCGTTAGGAAATTACAAAGTTCTGGTAAGATTGAATCAAGAGTACCTGTCAAGAGAGGCAGAAGATACAAGCAAAAAATCACTGAAAAGTGGACACACAAGGACTTCAAGTAGTCTCCCTTTTTTTAACGTGTTCCACCGCGCATTTTTTATCGTTTTTTTTGAGGTCATTCTTTATACATGGATTCATAAATAAAAAATATATATATTGGAGAGGTCATTAGCTGTATAGTAGATAAAATCATCATTTCATTTTCTTTCCGTTTTCTTCTCTATCGTTACGATCTCGGTCTGACATGATCTGAAAGTATTCCGTGAACAGAAACATCTTTTAAGTACATACCAAATAGATAATATAAAAGTACACGCGCTAAATGAACCTTCAAATGATTTCAAGCTTTTTCTGCAGTTTTTCCCTTTCATCTTCCCAACCCCTTACTTTCTCTAACTTTTTCTCTAGTTCTTCAATTTCATTGTCAATTGATATAATTGCTTCGTCTGTACCAATGGCTTGTAATTGCCAATTGCCGTCACGATTTTCACCAATCTCTAACAACATTTCGTGATATTTGATCAACGTCGGCCTCTGTGAAATGGAAATAAAATTAAACCTGTATCTCTTCAGTAAGTTAAACAAATAATCTTCCATATCAACACTAATTGCATTTGTAGCCTCATCAAGTACTACGTATAATGGTTTGTGAAACATAATTCTAGCAAAATTTACTCTTTGCTTTTCACCACCGCTTAATAAATCCTTCCAATCGGCAACAGTGTCCAAATACGTTAATCCAACGCCTCTTTTCAAAAGGTAGTCTAGTCTCACCTCTGCCAAAATCTGAACTAACTCTTTGTCTTTGAACCCTCTATCGAAGAATTCGTCCGAAGACATTGGATATATAATTTGGTCCCTTAAGGTGCCGCCCCTACTAAAGTATGGTTTTTGAGGGATGCAGAATATATTATTTTCTGAGGGGATGGATAGTAAACCATTTTTGTTATATACTGGCCAAACATCCGCTATAATACGTTGAATGGAACTTTTCCCACATCCGTTTGGCCCCAATATAAGTAGACTTGAACCGGATCCCTGTAAAAATGGCAGTTTTATATCATTCGCCTTTGATAAATCTTGTATGGAATCGGACTTTGAAGTTATGGTATTAATCTGTAAAGGAATTTGAAAAGTTAGCTTGTTTATCAATTTTATACCCTCGTTGGCCCTCACCGATGGAATTATTACATCTATGTTTTCTAATCTAATGCCGTTAAAGTTCCGTTGGACGGTGCCACGAATAACGTCTTGTGAATTGTCGGCATTAGTTAACATAGTTGGATTTCTTGCAGTATCTTCTGTGTGCAGTGCCGATAATGAAGGAACGGCACCGTAATTGAAGTTTAGAGAATGAACCCTATGAAGAGCAGAAAGTAGAGTAAAAATCCTATTTGTATACCCGGTTAGCTGTGAAATATCCTTTATTGAATGCATCAGTCTCGAACCCGCATCTGCAAGCGATAGCATCAATCTTTTATTGACTATGAATTCTTTCATGTTCTTTTCTTCCGCATTAATGCCAGTTGCTAAGGTAGAGAGGACAATTGGAATAGAGGCAAAAACATAACCTAAACCTGACCATGTGTATTTCAAAACATAGTCTTCGAGCATGTTATAGCCAAATTTGCATCTGTCGACCAATAGCATTTTTTCCATTAATATATCATATAATTCTTTAACTTTAGTTCTTTCTACAGCTGTTCCTTGATAGAAGGCAATTTCTTCGCTATTATTGATCATATTTAGATGATAGTTGTAGTAATCACCATCAGATGCAGATCTTTCGCTTGCCAGCTTTCCCAATGGTGGCGTATACCTTCTTAAAATGAACCCGGTAATGAAATAGTTAACAAATATACCTGCCACACCAACAGTACCCAAATTGTCACGTAAATAAACAGAAAAAAATATTAAATCAATTACAGGTTTTGCAATATTTGCAAAAACGGAGCATGTGGCATCGCAAAATTTTGCAACATCGTTAGTAATTGAGTTGTCAATATTTTTAATTACCGAATTGGATGCCTTCGAATCAAAAATTAATTTGTAAAATGTCAGTCTTTTATCCAGGTACATATCATGGATATAACGGGTCAGGTTTACTCTAAAGTTTAAACTTAACTTTCTTTGAAGTAACTTGATGGCGCTATTGGTATAGGAAGCAGGGACGGCAATTAAGAACCAGCACCCCAAATCCCATAAAAAGCTCCTTCCTCTTCCAGCAATAATATTCTTGACTATCTGCCCATCCAATTTGGCGACAAACAAAGATAGGCAAGTTCTCATTACTAAAAAAAATATTTGAGCTATCAAAAGAAACGAATTTTTATCAAAAACTGTTGGAATTAAGATTTTAGACAAAACATTCATCTGATTTAAAAACTTCGAGTAGAATAATTGTGAATTTTTCGTTTTCTCCAATTCCACGTTTTTGAAAAGAAACTTGTCATGCTCATATATATCTTCATCCTTTGGTGGAATAAATATTCTTTTCGTTTTCTTCTTATCTATAGTAGTTTCAAGTTTATTATCTTTTGGGTTCTGACGATCTAATAGCTCTACTTCAGGGATATACATTATTCTCGCGCCACTATCCAGCTGCATTTGAGATCTTGTTCTTCTAATAAAAGGCCTCCTGTTTTTTCTTTTCCATGGGTATTTGTAGAATTTGTAACACTTTAAAATTATTTTGAGGGTGCCGTAGGTCATGCCGGATAAAAGCGTAACTGCTGATACAAAAAGTGATATTAATAAAATCTGGGCTCTTCTCCTTTGCTTGGGATGAGCAGCATTTGACCTGGATATCTGGAGAAGATGCCGTATCAGTAGTTTAAAATATACCGGCAGTGTGACATCTTTAATATGTAACCCAATACAACGAGTGTGTAGGTTGAGAAGCAAGTTCTTTAGTTTTGCCGGTGTTGCTAATGTAGTCGACATTTTGATGATACTGCCTATTCAGTGATTTCTTCAAATCTATCAGACATTTTGTTTGCCGGTTTTACAATGTGAAGCATTCATTGCTCCTTATATATCTTAAATGTGAAAGGGCTGAAAATAACCGCCGAAAAGGAAATTGGGGTAAAAAAAAAAGGAAGCCGGACCAAAAAGGGCTATACCCGATCGACGATAGTTTTGCTATTGCGTCGCAGCATTATTTCTTTTTCGGAATAATTTTAAGAGAGGTAATTCTATGTGAAAAACACCATTCTTGGCATCGAATTTGCAGATTATATGCACGTACTTACATGCCATCAATTCGAGTAGTTAGTCCAACCTACAGCAGAAAAGTCAGTTTTGGAATTGCCGAATAGAAGCTGGATAGCGACTGTACAGCATCGTTGTTGTGCGATGAATATCTGTTGATCAATTACAAACTTACATACCTCCAGAAATGAATTTCGCATCGGAACACATTGGGCGTAAGATAGTTGGAGTGGGAGTTGATATTGTGCATTTGCCAAGATTTGCTCGTCTGCTAGAAAAATATTCTCCATTGGACCCAGTTGGCCGTTCGACTTTCCAAAAAATCACCCAAAAGTTCATGCATGAGAAGGAGAGAGCTCATTTTAGAGATCTCCTCGCCGAAGAACAACATCTGAGTCCAAGCCTGCACAGATATATCGCGGGTATTTGGGCTTTGAAGGAGTGTTCATTGAAGGCTTTGTGCTGCCGTATTTCGAAGCATGATCTGCCTCCTGCTCAAGTGGTATATTCCAGAATGTTATATAAAACACAGAACAGTGCGGGCGTCCCGAAATTAGACTATGACAAGATGTTTGGGCAAGAGTACCCAAAATATAAACAGCTCTCCAAAAAATATGGCTCCTTTTTCTCTACGCATGAGTTTCTCGTGTCATTATCCCATGATAAAGACTACTTAATAGCGATAGTAAATTTGGTAGAAAGATAATAAAAGGCTACCTACAGCTATATAACAGCTATCTTATCTGTTCATTGAATTGAATTGCCTTGGTGTGTAAATATATATCTAAAATGCATATATAATAGCTCTTAAAGTTCAGCGAAAGGTTCTTGCCACTGAAATTTTAGGAACAAGAGTTATATATAAAAACCCATCGAAACTTCTGAATTTGAGGTACAAATCAAACAGTGCAATGTCCCAGGGAATTTCTATGCCTTGGGATACAATTACGTAACTCCCAGCATCTATTATTTCCTTAGCGCTAATGACTTCTTGTTCGATATCCCTCAGTGTGGGATTGACTCCAGTCATGCTGATAGTTGGTTGTGAGATCACTTCAATTCCCAAATCTTTGTGAGTTTGAATGATAATTGGAACATGTCGTGGTCTTGATGGGCTTATCTTTTTAGAAATTTCTGTGAAATCATGAAAATTTCTTGTAATGACACTTCTCCAAAACTTCCGCGATTCGTTTACCGACAAAGACATGATACCCTTCGAAGAGCCATTCAATATAAAGCAGACTTGCTTCCACTGATGAAACCAGAATTTTTCGGCTTGGTTACTGCTACTTAAGATAGGGATTACAGTTGATGGTAACGATTTCCCCATGACCAAATGAACTTTAAAAAGAGTGATCACATTTTCTGGGTGAATTCCAGAAGAGGTGACAAATGTAGCGCTGCTTGCGACCAAGCCATCAAATAAAACGCCAACTGGATAATTCCATCGTATGGGCCTCCCATTATGTTCAAACCAGAAATACTTTTCTTTCTCGTTCAATGGGTCAAAGGATAGGAAATCTTGGATCCTATTCCAGATGAGCGGCATATAATTGATCAAGTACGTCTCTCTCGGTACTCTTATTCTTAGTACTGCCATTTCTTTCGGGCTTCCTTTCATTAGAAATGAGGGATCGATAGAAACCAGCACATTAAGCTCACCGTTCCAAACTAATTGTCTAATCTCATTCATAATTACATCATAAGGCACACACGTTCATTCGCTTGTGTCAGAAAAATATACCGTACTTGCCAGTATTATTTACCTTTTAGTTTAAATAAAAACGTAGGTGCTGGTGACTTATCACAAAGGGTGTTTTTTTTATCGCGCTACGAAGAGTGATTATATAAGGTTCTCCGCTTCGCGATTTCTTTTAGCAGAACTGAGTTAACTACTTAATTCTTTTAAAGTGATGATCTTACCAATTCATATTTACTTTTCAGGAATATGTCAATATTTATGATTGAAAGGGTCTTGTTCAGCTCAAATCTGTGAGTCCTTAAAATAGTGTTCGTTTATATAAATATATATATGTATATAGTTATATGACTTCCTTATAACAATATTTTAGGTTCTTCACCATCGACATTGCTATCCGCTACATACCCAACGGAATCTTCGCCGTCTTCTTCCACCATTGAAGATATACGCTGACGATTACCGTCTGAATCCAAATACTTACCGGACCAATTACTACCTTCACTCAAAGAACGTTTAGTTGCCACAGCTTTTACATTATTTGGCAAACCGTTTTGTTTATCGATAAGTTCGTCAGAAAACTGAGGTTTAACTGAAAATTCTCCATCAGTATGAATAGCATACTCGTCATCGCCATCTTCATCATGCTCATCTAGTCCATTTTCTATTAAACCTTTGTTCTGCAAAACGGGTGTTGGTAGGCCTGTTCGCTTTTTATCGAGAGCGTTATGGTCTTCTTCTTCCGACGAGCTTACTTCCTGAATGATGGAATCGGTATTGGAAGACGGTATCTTGAATTGACCTCTCTTAGATGAACGCCTGGCGGTTTTACCATGGCGAGATGTCGCATATGCCCTTTTGCCCGTCCAAGGTCTTTGGGTCCCGAATCTAGGCAAAACAGACTCTTTTGAATTTTTGCTTCTGCTTCCTCTATTTTCATTGTTTATAGCCGTGGAAGCTGTTGTAATATCGTAAAAGGAATCCGTTCTTGAACTTCTTTCGGATGCACTGGATGCTGTAGATATAATGCTTAAATCCCTCCTAACAAATTTTCTACCGTAGCCATTTGTCATTTTTTCGGATGAAGCTGAGTATTGTGACGTATTCTCTGAACCTTTACGGATGTAGCTGGGCTTGATCGTATCCGAAATTTTGAATGATGAATTGTTGCCATCAGTGGAATATTCAGAAGTATAAGTATCATTAGAGATTTGTGATATCTCTGATAATGGCCGAGCCCGTACTGGTGGGGGAGAAACCTTACCATCCAGAGAAACGGTCCTGGAGTTATCCACAGATTCGCTATCATAATTGCCAGTGGATGTTTGGGAAATATCACTAGATATGGATGATTTAAACCGTTTGAGACGTGGTTCTTCTATTCGAATACGTTCGTTTAATAATAATCCTGTGGTCGCATTCGAGATTTCCATCGCTTTTTCAGAAACCTCCTTATTTTCTAATAAAATAGTAGCTTTCTGCAACCCAGGAGTGCCAACTAAGTTGTTTTTCAATGACTCCTTGGAGTTTGTCTTTGAAAAACCTGCGCCTGCATCAGTTCTTGATTTCTGGGGGGAGTTACTTTTTTTCTTTGGAAAAGATCCCGGTATGGAAGCACCTTTGGTGCTTGCAACTGAGCCTTCACGAGTTCCTGAATAAATGTTGTTATTCATATTAGCATTAAGATTTTTTTTTGACTTGAAAAAACTGGAAACTTTTTGTAAAAAATTATTGGACTTTCGAGGAGAATTTACCGTAGATTGAGCGTAAGCCTTCTGTGTGGAAGCTTTGGAAAGTGCAGGACGTAAAATCTTTGCCGAATCTTTCGACTTTTTTCTGCTAACCGGAGTCATCGAAGTTACGATATCTGAACCTTTATTTAGCATTTTACTCAGTGAAGTAACTCTAGAAAGCTCAAGCGGAGGCTTAAGCATTCCACTATCAATGTTGCTATCGTCGTTATGCGTGGCATTTTCAATGACTTTTTTCACTGATAACACCGACCTGCTTCTCTTCGGATATTTACAGGTTTCTTGCTTTTTCTCATGTGCTAGCAAAAGTAGCCATAGGCCAGAAAGCGAGTCACACTTTCTTTTTAGAATGGACTGTTTAATTGCCAGAGTATCAACACCTGATTGTTTGAGGCGTTTTAGTAGTCGCCTCTCTAATTTGCTTTTAAACTGAGTTCCACCACTACGTTGCCTACTCAGAGTTTTCTCTGTTTGATCTAGAACTACCGAACCGTACGGCTGTAAAAATTGGTGGTGTAACACCTGCGGTAATGATGGGCGTTCTTTTGGGTTTTTAGCCAATAATCGTGAAATTAAATCTTTAGCATCATCGGGAATTAATGTAGAATCGTAGTTTGGTTCTTCATTAACAATTTTCCATTTAGTCTTAACCTCATCATCATCATCAAATGGCAAATAACCCGTAATTAATGTATAAAGTATTACCCCTAATGACCATATATCAATCTTAAACCCGTCATATGTCTTTCGCTCAATCAATTCGGGCGCCATATAAACCGTCGTACCACAAACTGTTTCCAGTGTTGTCTTTGTCATGCATTCTCTGGTAAAACCAAAATCCGTTAGCTTAGCGTTACCATTTTTATCTAATAGGATATTTTCCAACTTCAGATCTCTGTGAACACAATGCATGGAGTGAGCGTAGTAGACAGCACCCGAGATTTGTGCAAACAATTCTCCACACTCAAGTAACGATATTCTATGTAAAGAAAGTAAATGATCATATAGTTCCTTGCCTGGGCAATATTCCAATGCCATCCACACTTTAGTCTCTGTTACTATCACTTCATAGAGCTTCGTAATATAAGGGAAGTCAAATTGTCTGTGGTAGAATACCTCTCTAACGATGTTAGGATCATTTTTATCGCTTGTCTTCAAGCACACTTTACGGTGAGTTGGCCTATGAAGTGCCAAATAAACTTTCCCAAAACTTCCTTCTCCTACCTGTTTTAAAATCTTATAATTACCTACTTCTGTAAGCTCATCTGAAGTGAACTGGCTGTATAGTCGGTTGTACGATGATCCTATAATGCTCTTGATATTGTTTTGTTCCACTTTCGAAGATCCGGTAGGATTGACCATAATGAACACTGTATTTTCCAATGGAAGAGTTCTAGATGTTTCTCAACAATGTGTGAGATGAATTTGCTTCTCTTATACAGTGGCTGCTTATTGATGAAAATGAAACTATCTATCAATCAGAAAAACGTAGTACTCAGATAACGGGAACCTTATTGATTTCGAAATGGTTTTGTGGGTGTTCAAAATGGTAAATCTACCCAATTTGATAGCTGAATGAGGACAAAGTTTTCTATTCAAGACACTATTCATGCAAGATATTTATTGTATAGCATTGATAACTGTCTTATTGTCAAGATTGGAAAGTCAAGTTTACGCGGTCAAAGTGTTAAGATAAGCCGAAATCATCACACAAATTCAACATAACTTAGAGAGTCTTCTCTGAACTCGTTTAGATTAATACTAGATTAGCGGGGTTCGGCATGGCAAGATACTACATGTCATTCATGATGTATTCAAACGCCCCAATTCCTGTTTCAAATTCAACATACCCTAAATTTGACTGTTCAAGCAGTGAAATGTCGCTATCATTGCATACGAAACAGTTAGAATTTTATTATTAGCAAGGAATTAGGTATAAGGTCAATAGTAGCTAATGACTGCGTGTTTGCACATTGGAGTCATCATTAAGAATGATAAATATTGCAACGCATGGAAATGAACAAACATGGATGAAAACGTTTATAAATTTGAAAATTTGGCGGATATAGACAAATTCTATACCACAATACGCTGGAACAATCAATACTCGCATATGAGTACTTTGCCACCTCATTTACAAAGGGAGAGAGAGAGCCATAAATCCCTGTTGGAACGTTATGATACCTATGCGAATAAAAATTTTTCTTCCAACGGTGAAAGCAAGGAACTTGCGCTACATACCATTTCTAAAGATATGCCAGGGACATCTCAAGCTTTAGTTGACAAGAGAGAGCAAGACGCGGATGCATCATCTTTTGTTGATGAAATTTTCCAGCCAGAAAGCACTGGGCACTTTATAGTAGATAGGTATGAAAAATTGATATCACAAAAACCAGAATGGCATGCCCCCTGGAAACTTTCACGCGTTATCAATGGACATCTTGGATGGGTACGATGCGCTGCAATTGACCCCGTTGACAACGAGTGGTTTGTCACTGGAAGTAATGACACAACAATGAAAGTTTGGGATCTCGCAACAGGGAAATTGAAGATTACTCTAACAGGGCATGTAATGACAGTGCGTGACATTGCCGTCTCGGATCGACATCCTTATTTATTTTCTGTCAGTGAGGATAAGACAGTCAAATGCTGGGATTTGGAAAAAAACCAGATCATCAGGGACTACCATGGGCACTTGTCCGGTGTTCGTACCGTGAGTATACATCCAACGCTGGATCTTATAGCCACTGCAGGGCGAGATAGTGTTGTTAAACTTTGGGACATTAGAACCAGGGTACCTGTCATCACGCTGGTGGGGCATAAGGGTCCTATAAATCAGGTGGAATGCACTCCAGTGGACCCTCAAATAGTAAGCTCGTCAACAGATGCTACGGTGAGGTTGTGGGACATTGTTGCAGGGAAAGCTATGAAAGTTCTGACACACCATAAGAGATCAGTGAGAGCGATCGCATTACATCCAAAGGAGTTTTCAATGGCATCCGCGTGCACCGATGATATTAGGTCGTGGGGATTAGCAGACGGGTCTTTATTAACTAATTTCGAGTCCGAGAAAACAGGAATAATAAATACTTTGAGTATCAATCAAGACGATGTCTTATTTGCTGGTGGAGATGACGGGATGTTGTCGTTTTATGACTACAAATCTGGGCACAAATACCAATCTTTGGCTACAAGAGAAATGATAGGCTCGTTGGAAAGTGAACGGGGCGTCCTATGCAGTACTTTCGATAAGACGGGGCTAAGATTGATTACTGGGGAAACGGACAAGAGCATAAAGATTTGGAAACAAGATGAAACTGCCTCAAGAGAATCGGAACCTGGGTTAGCATGGAATCCCAATCTACGTACTAGAAGGTTTTAATGGCCGGATTGAACGGCATGTGTTGATGTATATGTATATACGCAGATGTGATTTCTATAAATGGACTTTTTATTTAATCAAAGGGTATTGGCTTGTGATTTTTTTTATTCATCTCAGTAGCTGCAATAGCACTTGGTAATTTTATACCGCAACAGTCGCCCCAAGTACTATGGGCATGACCTTCAATGTTGCACTCGTCGCCTGCATCAGTGCCATCGTGTATGTGGCCTCTTGGTAGAGACACGCCTTCAGGACAGGGTAAAAATTCACTGAAATAGAAATGCTGCATGATGGGCAGTTTACTGAGGACTTCGGCTTCGTACATTTTTATCATTCCTTCGGCAACTTTTGACCAAGTCTTTACGCCGCTGATGTCATCTAGCATGGGGGAATGCCATCTCAAAGAGGCGGATGACTTGACTTTATTAATGAATGCGATGCAACCAAAATACAGATACCGATCAGCAAACATTTCTACAAGCTCACTATTGTGAATTGAGATTGGTTTTAGGTGCTTATGGGTGGTCAATTGGAAGGCGCCGAATAAAAACGGTAAGAAGTGATAATCGTCTAACCCCCAAACCCCGTGCGAGCCTGCAGGCTCCAGCCAGTATTTTGTTTCTAATACTCTCATTATGTGAAGGTACTCTATGAAAACTTTCAGTATAAGGTTCGTTGAATCGTTTGAAAGATTGAAAACCCCAAAATTATACAGTCCATAGAGTAAACACATGAAATTTAGCTCATGACCTGAACCATAATCGATTCTTCTCTTATTTCCCCATGATTCATCAAAATAAATAGATATTTGTTCCAGCTGTTCGTCTGTAAGCGAAGAAAATTCAGATTTCAACAGTTTTCGGGAGTTCTGTGAGACTTCATCATAAAAATCTCTGAACTCCACCTTACCAAATCTTGAACTATCTACGTCATGCACCACTGGGTACTTCTCAATGATGTCTCTTACCCGGGAAAGTAAGCTCAGCATGCTAACTATTTGCTCAGAGACGGGTTCCTTGTACTGGGAGTTTTCGTGGCCTTCAACAGATTCGGCTAGGTCTATGATGAATTTCGTGAAATCAGCTCTTGTTTGGGACTTCTCCCATAGTTTCATATCCTCTGCGGTCAATAATCTTTTTTCCGGTAGCATTTTTTAGTAGGTTGTATATCGTGCTTATGGTGAATTATTTTTCAGGCTTTTCAAGCTACCTAGTAACCTTTATTTAGAGTATGCCATCCCTATTATTCCATCGCATCCACCGACTTCTGTTCTTAGCTTGCTCACGTGAAACAGAACGAAAAAAGGATAAACGTTACCCGGGCAGCCTCCAGGCGGCTATTGTAGTAGAAACAGCTAAACAATTCTCTGTAAACTGTAAACCGAAGCACAAGGAGAAAAGCACCGGCTCATCTTCTTAGACACTTTTTTTCAACTCTGTATTGATCTAACTCTCAGAAGAGTCAACGTATTTATGACCACAGCAGTGGCAGGAGACGTACACTTGGCTAATCAGGACAAGCATTCCACCGTCAGATGCAAGTCGCTTCACAATTATTTGCCATTCCCAGTCTAATTTCTGCAGGGATATGCCCTTGTTTTAAGGTAATAGTCAAAAGACCGCTTCCAAGTCGATCAATAGAAGAGACAACAGCTGAATGACCCCGCCTCCTTTTGAGGGTAATATGGTGTAGACGCGTTGATACGGCAACGGGGTGCGACGCGTTAAAATTGGCAGAAAAATCATCAGCGTGGATGAGCTATGGGAAACGAAAATATCCATAGGTAAAGGTACAGGCTAAGAAGATAAAGGGGACACAAGTCATCACTAATAGCCGTGGTCGAGCAAAAGGAAAAAGGAAAAAATAAAGTTCCTGTGGAGAACATTTGAAGATAAGTTGTCTTTGTGCATGCGTTTGTTCTTATTTTAGTTGTATAAAAGAGGAAGAGGAAGAAAAAGCAGCGTTCAGCAACGCCGATTACATATGGAAAATATTACACAGCCCACACAGCAATCTACGCAAGCCACACAAAGGTTTCTGATCGAGAAATTCTCGCAGGAACAAATTGGTGAGAATATTGTTTGCAGAGTCATTTGTACCACGGGACAAATTCCAATCAGAGACCTCTCAGCTGATATTTCACAGGTCCTGAAGGAAAAACGATCTATTAAGAAAGTGTGGACATTTGGTAGAAACCCAGCATGCGACTATCATCTGGGCAACATTTCGAGACTATCCAATAAGCATTTTCAAATACTGCTGGGCGAAGATGGTAATCTTTTACTAAATGACGTTTCCACTAATGGAACCTGGTTGAACGGTCAAAAAGTAGAGAAAAGTAACAACCAATTGCTATCCCAAGGTGACGAAATAACTGTCGGTGTAGGCGTCGAGTCAGATATCTTATCTCTGGTAGTGTTTATAAACGATAAATTTAGGCAAAGCCTCGAGCAAAATAAAGTAGATCGCAAAAGATCTAACTTGAAGAACACGTCCAAAACCACTTCTCCAGGCCTAACTTCCTCCACTTCATCTGTCGTTGCCGCCCACAAGACCGGTATTTTCAAAGATTTTTCTATTATCGATGAAGTGGTAGGCCAGGGTGCATTTGCCACAGTAAAGAAAGCTATAGAAAGAACCACTGGAAAAACGTTTGCAGTAAAGATAATAAGCAAACGTAAAGTAGTGGGTAATATGGACGGTGTGACAAGAGAGCTGGAAGTGTTACAAAAGCTTCATCATCCAAGGATAGTGCGGCTAAAGGGATTTTACGAAGACGCTGAAAGTTACTACATGGTGATGGAATTCGTTTCGGGTGGTGATCTAATGGATTTTGTTGCTGCTCATGGTGCTGTTGGGGAAGACGCGGGAAGAGAGATATCGAGGCAGATCCTCGAAGCAGTAAAATACATACACTCCATGGGCATTAGTCATCGTGATTTAAAGCCTGATAATATTCTTATCGAGCAAGATGATCCTGTGTTGGTGAAGATAACGGATTTCGGCTTAGCAAAAGTCCAGGGAAACGGCTCCTTTATGAAAACGTTTTGTGGTACCTTAGCATACGTGGCACCTGAAGTTATCAGAGGCAAAGATTCGTCTGTATCTCCAGACGAATATGAAGAAAGAAACGAGTATTCCTCCTTAGTGGATATGTGGTCAATGGGGTGTCTTGTGTATGTCATTCTGACAGGCCACTTACCTTTTAGTGGTAGTACTCAGGACCAACTTTATAAACAGATCGGAAGGGGCTCTTACCATGAGGGTCCTTTGAAAGATTTCAGGATATCTGAAGAAGCAAGAGATTTTATAGATTCATTGTTACAGGTAGATCCAAATAATAGGCTCACAGCTGCAAAGGCGCTGGGTCATCCTTGGATCAAAATGAATCCACTCGTTTCACAATCGGACGGTGATTTTTCTCAAATCTCTCTGTCCCAATCATTATCTCAACAAAAAATGCTAGAAAATATGGACGATGCTCAATACGAGTTCGTATTGGCACAAAGGAGATTGCAATTAGAACAGCAACAATTATTACAAGACCAAGACCAAGACCAAGAGCAAAATGAAGAAGACCAAGAAGATCAAGATAGTAAAATCCAAGGATTCAAAGTACCCGCTCACCCACCTGTTCGATATACACAGCCAAAAGGCATTGAGGCTGATAGCCAAGAACAAAAAATCATGCATTCTAATAATATAATAAACAACACGAGCGCAAAGAAAAAGGGACATGGTAGATTTTTGACGTTACAGCCATTACCTGATAGCACTATTCAAGAAAGCCTCGAAATTCAGCAAGGCGTGAATCCATTTTTCATTGGTAGATCCGAGGATTGTAATTGCAAAATCGAAGACAATAGGCTATCTCGTGTGCATTGTTTCATTTTTAAGAAAAGACATGCTATAGGGAAAAGTATGCATGAATCTCCAGCACAAGGTTTAGACGACATTTGGTACTGTCACACGGGTACTAATGTGAGTTATTTAAATAATAGTCGAATGATTCAAGGTACGAAGTTTCTTTTACAAGAGGGGGATGAAATAAAGGTTATTTGGGATAAGATCAATAATTTTGTTATTGGTTTTAAAGTGGAAATTAATGATACTACAGGTTTATTCAACGATGGGTTGGGTATACCGCAGGAACAAAGAGTAATAATGAAACAAACCACCGAAGAACAAGATCTGGTTAAGAGGTTAACCCAAATGATGGCAGCTCAACGTGCAAATCAACCCTCGACTTCTTCTTCACCAATAGTGACTAACAAGTCACAAATTGGTGTCGCAGCTAATAACGGCAATAACTCAGTATTAAGCGATTTAGTAGAACCCCCCAGTAATGCAAACACGGGAAACATTTTAAAGAGGATACACTCGGTAAGTTTGTCGCAGTCACAAATTGATCCTAGTAAAAAGGTCAAAAGAGCCAAACTGGACCAAACTTCAAAAGGTCCCGAGAATTTACAGTTTTCGTAATCAAGAATAAATACCCCATAGAAGCCGCTTTCAATGAAGCGGAAAGAAGCGAATACTTATATTTAGACTTTACGTACTTGAGAAATTTTTTTTTTTTTGGTATTTGAATATAGAACATGATATAGATAAATTGCTTGAAACCTCTAGAATAGTTTCTAGGTTAAACGAATTAATTTTTTAACTTTAGCTTCATCTTTTACGCTTTCTCTTTAAAGACCGAAGCTTAACAAAAGAATAAACTGCACTGCGCCGGACACACTAAAACCGGCTCGTTAAGAGCCGAGGTCCTAAACTTTCTCACATTGCTTTGGATACCTCTAAGCCTATTAAAATGATAACTGTCCAGGCTGTTGTGAGGCAGCTCTCCTCATTATATTGATAAAGAGGCTGTAACCCGTATAAACTGTGCCGGGTAGCCAATTCAATTTGCGGGTGTCGATGGATTAAGGGGCGGAGGCGGCCCTTTTGGGGAAATATATAAGGACCCATCTTCCCGTACTCTCCCAATTCTTATCCATTGGTAGAGGATGAAAGACAAAGAAGTTTGGAGTAATTAGCTACTATTTATCCATTCAACCTTTTTCAGTTTGTGCCAAGTTTTATAATAAGATTTTTTAAGTGGTCTTCTCTGTTCTTTATTGAAGAGATTATCATATTAAGGGAAAAGTAACAGAAACCGTTTTCACTAGTTTCTAACCCTACTGTATCTATAAAAGTCCTTTTTATAGAATTTTTAAGGAAAAGAACAAAAAAAGTGTTTATTTGGAGTACCATCTAGCTCAGAATTTTAATTCAACAAAAAAAAAGAAATGTTCAGCTTACAAGCCCTATTACCATTGGCCTTATTGTTGTTGGCCAGCATTAACCCAGCCGCTGCCAAAGTCCATAAGGCTAAAATTTATAAGCATAAATTGACCGATGAGATGAAGGAAGTCACATTTGAGCAACATTTGGCTCATTTAGGCCAAAAATACTTGACTCAATTCGAGAAAGCCAACCCTGAAGTTGCCTTTTCCAGAGAACACCCCTTTTTTACAGAGGGTGGTCACGATGTCCCATTGACGAACTATTTAAACGCTCAATATTATACTGATATTTCCTTAGGTAACCCACCTCAAAACTTTAAAGTTATTCTGGATACTGGTTCTTCAAACCTTTGGGTCCCCAGTACTGAATGTGGTTCTTTAGCTTGCTTCCTGCATTCTAAATACGATCATGAAGCTTCTTCAAGTTATAAGGCTAATGGTACCGAGTTTGCTATCCAATATGGTACTGGTTCTTTGGAAGGTTACATCTCCCAAGACACTCTTTCTATCGGTGATTTAACCATTCCAAAACAAGATTTTGCTGAAGCTACCAGTGAGCCAGGTCTAACATTTGCGTTTGGTAAATTTGACGGTATTTTAGGTTTGGGCTACGATACTATTTCCGTCGATAAAGTTGTTCCACCATTTTACAATGCCATTCAACAAGACTTGTTGGACGAAAAGAAGTTTGCCTTTTATTTGGGTGACACTTCTAAGGATACTGAAAATGGTGGTGAAGCTACTTTTGGTGGCATTGACAAATCCAAATTCAAGGGCGATGTCACTTGGTTGCCAGTTCGCCGTAAGGCCTACTGGGAAGTCAAATTCGAAGGTATTGGTTTAGGCCACGAGTTTGCAGAATTGGAGGGCCATGGTGCTGCCATTGACACTGGTACTTCTTTGATCACTTTGCCATCAGGTTTGGCTGAAATGATCAACGCAGAAATTGGTGCCAAGAAGGGTTGGAGTGGCCAATACGCTCTTGACTGTAATACTAGAGACGGTTTACCTGATTTGACTTTCAACTTCAACGGTTACAACTTCACCATTGGACCATACGATTACACCCTGGAAGTATCAGGTTCTTGTATTTCCGCAATTACTCCAATGGATTTCCCAGAACCAGTTGGTCCATTGGCCATCATTGGTGATGCCTTCTTGCGCAAATATTACTCCATTTACGATTTGGGTAACGATGCGGTTGGTTTGGCTGAAGCTATATAAGTAAGAGCTTTTTTTCTCTCTCCTTTTCTGCCATTCTGGCTTCTTTATAAATAAAAAAAAGAACAAAAATAATTAGTATATTTAAAAAATAATAAAAAGACACACTTTTTTCTGGCTTTATTCAAAGAATCAATAATTGTTCACACTCATACTATCTTGATTATCATACCTGTCAATAACATATCTCTGGGAATAATACTTGCGGGTAACCCTAATTAAATTGCTCGAGATTCTCGTTGTTTATTGTTTTCCAATTGCGGAATAATTAATAACAGAGCAAGGCAAGCAGAAACGAAAAAAGAAATACGCAATACGCTATAGACATCACCAGGCTCCGCTTGATTTATAGCACCCGGTGAGATCAGAACATATATAGAGTGCTAAATATACACTCAATCATTTACAGAGTAGATTTTATCGATGATTCAAAAAATGAGTCCAAGTCTAAGGAGGCCATCTACAAGGTCTAGTTCAGGCTCAAGCAATATCCCACATTCACCCTCCGTACGATCAACTTCATCGTTTTCCAACGTGAGGACAAATTCGATTCGGAATGCGTCCAATTCTGGTTCAAAATCGGTTTCTGCATCCTCCACAAGAAGCAGTTCGCCATTAAGATCTGTATCCGCTAAGTCTGATCCCTTCCTCCATCCAGGGAAGATAAGGGTCAGAAGAAGCAATAGTACTAACAACTGCTTGAGGAAAAATGACACATATACAGGTTCAATCACTGTAACCATTCGGCCCAAACCGCGGAGTACCGTGGCGTCTCATGACAACGTGGGGCTTAAATCGCCTAGATATTCTCAACCAAGACCCAATCCACAAAACGGTGGAAATACATTTGTCAGAGATCCTTGGTTTATTACTAATGATAAGACAATAATACATGAGGAGATTGGAGAGTTCGAGTTTGATCATGTTTTTGCCTCTCATTGCACCAATTTAGAAGTTTACGAAAGGACCAGCAAACCAATGATTGATAAGCTATTGGTAGGGTTCAATGCCACGATTTTTGCATATGGTATGACTGGGTCAGGTAAAACGTTTACAATGAGTGGGAATGAACAAGAATTAGGTTTAATCCCGTTATCTGTTTCGTATTTATTTAGTAATGTAATGGAACTTTCAATGAATGGCGATAAAAAATTCGATGTTATTATATCATACCTAGAGATTTACAATGAAAGAATTTACGATTTATTAGAGAGTGGATTAGAGGAATCCCTTAGTAGGCCAAGCACACCTTCAAGACTGTACATGGGTAAGGGAAATAGTAATGGATTGAGTGCTGAGTTGAAGATTAGAGACGACACCCAGTATGGGGTGAAAGTTATTGGCCTCACTGAAAGAAGATGTGAAAGCAGCGAAGAACTACTAAAATGGATTGCTATTGGTGACAAAAGTAGGAAAATCGGTGAAACTGATTACAATGCAAGAAGTTCCCGATCTCATGCTATCGTCTTAATTCGTTTGACGAGTACGGATTTAGAGAGCGGTACGTCAAGATCAAGTACGTTATCGTTGTGTGACCTCGCAGGTTCAGAAAGGGCCACGGGACAACAAGAGAGAAGGAAGGAGGGATCCTTCATCAATAAATCGTTACTTGCACTGGGGACAGTGATATCCAAACTTAGCGCTGATAAGATAAATCCAACAGGCTCAAACATACCCACGACACCGACGAATACCGGCAGCAGTAATAGTGGAACTGCCACTAGTAATAATAATATTCCGAACAACCACATTCCATATCGAGACTCCAAATTGACGCGCTTGCTGCAACCAGCACTAAGCGGGGATAGCATAGTGACGACGATATGTACAGTGGATACCAGAAATGATGCGGCGACAGAAACTATCAATACATTGAGGTTCGCATCGAGAGCCAAAAACGTCGCATTGCATGTATCCAAAAAATCCATCATAAACAACGGGAATAATGACGGAGAGAAAGACCGCACTATTGAGATGCTAAGACGCCAATTGGAAGACCAACGCCGGCTGATATCTGATTTGAAAGGCCGTCCAAGTCCAGGTGAGGGCCCAAGTCAGTTCTCGAGTGACAGCAACATCAAGAACAATGGGGCCGTCGATCCGAATTTGGCACTAATGAAAGCGGAAAACCGGATACTGAAATATAAACTAGAGAACTGCGAAAAACTATTGGATAAAGATGTGGTCGACTTGCAAGATTCTGAGATCATAGAGATTGTAGAGATGTTACCATTCGAGGTCGGCACTCTACTAGAAACGAAATTTCAAGGACTGGAATCTCAAATAAGACAATATAGAAAGTACACTCAAAAACTCGAGGACAAGATCATGACGCTGGAGAAACCCGGGCACACTACAACGTCGCTAACCGGGTGCGGTGACACCGAAGCCGCGGAATTGCGGAAGATGCTCGAAAGGAAGGACAAGATGATTGAGGCCCTGCAGAGTGCCAAACGATTACGAGACAGAGCTTTGAAACCGCTCACTAATGCACACCAACCCCTCGCACCCTATTGTGAGAAACGATAAATTGACTTGATAAGGGCCCCAGATCTTGGGTGTTTTCCTCTTGTGCGGCCTTTCTCAGCACTGCGCCTCCGGCTGCCCGGGACTTGCTGTGAACGAGATCTGCGCTCAGAAGGCCGCGTACGAAAGGGCTGCTATAGGCACTTCTCGTTCAAAAGTACGCAGAACATGGATTTACGAGGTTCGTTTCAGTGTTGGATCGAATAATTCGACATCAGCTAATGAAGATCAAGACGTTTTGGGGCTGTTTCGGGTCTGTTTCGAGCTTAAGCGCATGCTTACTAGGGGGTTCATTATATAAGGTATTGACCAGATCGAGTAATGGGGCACTTCCCGGGATTGTTTGGGTCTGGATTTATAACATAGGTGTTTGCATATATATTGTATACCTTTATAGCATCAGTGTCAGCAACAAAACACAATTTGATAGAGGAGAAAATAAGAACTATGATCACGGACTCGTCAATTTTAAAAAAACACACATCTTCTAAAAAAAGCACAAGGATAATATCTTTGACGCTAGTTTTGCTCGGGATAGTAAGCTTTCTAGTGCTTGCATGGGACGACTCCTTGGAATTTTACAATAATGCTACGGGCCCTAACAATAGCAACAGGCAAGAGAGCGCGAAGAGATTAATTTACAAGCTACCAAACTTATTAAAGACTGCGGACGGTCGTCCAGATAGAAAGGAAAATGAACTGAATATTTTAAAAGTCAAAGAAGAAATCTCGCACATCCAAAGTGAAATTGAGGTCGATATCCCGGCACCCGCATTTGAGTCTACAGCAACGTTTTTATCTACATCATTCCAAAAAGATGTGCCCACGCCCAGAACGGCTACATCAACAGTGCCCTCATCCCCATCCTCTATGGTCTCGAAAAAAAACAACAATCAAAGAAAATTCGACCCCAAAGTGAACTTTCTTGACATAATAAATACTTCGCCAGCCGTTTTATTTATTAAATCATCACAAAAGGACTCTGCCTTTTTGAAACACTTATTACAAAGAGAATTTGAGATTTCACCTGAATTAGCTATTGTCGATTTAGAAAAACATTCTTATGGTTATGAATTAGAAAAGTATATCAAGCAAAATAAACTGGACATAGATCCCAGTACTGCCTTGGAAGCCATCCATTCGCCCTACTTATTTTTGAATGGCGTTTCCGTAATAAATAACGGAATGGCAAGAGACATAGTCGAACCTGATTCAAAGGGGTTGTTACTACCTGTTTTAAAGTCTAAAGCCGGCGGTAACTTACTCATTGAAAAGAGAGACATCCCTTCCAATTCATGAATCACTATTCCCATCCACATGCGCTTGCAATTGAATAAAGCTTTTAGCTGCTTCCTACCTACATATGTGGGCGCATCCCTTTATACTATATACATATCATATTATAATCATTGCATTTTTTGTTTAATCACTTTATTTATCTTTATTTAACCATTTATGTCGTAAATGTCTTCACTTTTATTTTTGGTTACTACAGTAGTTTCGTCTTTCTCCTCCTTCGGTAGTTCTTCGTCTTCAGAACAAAGCTCTACTACGCTGTTTCCTTGCGTTACAGGTTCGTAATTAAAGAAGCATTCCCCCCACATACAAAAAATTCCCTTCATGTATCCATTTTCCTTAACATATAATACTTTACACTTGGCAAATGGACCCAGGACTTTCCTCGTGGCTCGAGAAAGCTGTCCCAAGTCAGAATTCCTTGGCAAAAACATGATCACATTAGAACTCAATTTAAGGAAGCTCTTTAGCATTTTTGTTATCCCCATGGGTTTTAAATGAAGCTCTAAATCATAAATGTCACTTCTTAAGTATTCCGGACCACCCCACGGCGGCGATCCAAACACACAATCGTACTTTATCTTGGAGAGTTTCTCCTCAGAGACTAGTTTTTTCCAGGATCCCTGCTTCAACCATATCCTATCATCCACTCCATAACTTTGAGCATTTTTCGCAGTACAATATATGTGTTCGATGCTATAATCCACCCCATAAACATAAGGGAATTGCTTGGCAAATTGTATAGTATTACCACCACCGCCACAAAATACATCCAATATCCTTTCGCCGTTTGGTATGCATGCCTTGACGAAATTTGCCAAGAAACACGCAATTCTTTCAGGCGTTACACTGAACCAAAGCTCATCTGTCATATATATCGATGACGAATCTATCTTTGAAAACAATCGACGTCTATTCTTCCAGTACTTAAAAAGTTTCCCATTTAATGGCTTTGATGATTCTATCTTGTAGGCGTTCTGCTCTATTAGATTTCGCAAGGTTTTGTATTTGGAGTGGTGCTTCCTTTTGCGTGCTGCATGCTTTAACTTCGAAGCATGAATGAACCTTTTTACCATTATTTCAACTACGCTAACAGCCTTTTTATTGATTCTTTCCGCAAGAAGTTATGCTTGAAAGTAATTAAAATCAAAGAGCTACTAGTTGCTCGAGAACCAACTCCCCTATTCGCATCTCATCTAATGCGATGCGATGCATTGAGAATTTTTCATCTATTGTTTTCGTGTAAAAATATTTAAAAAAAAAGGCGATGGCTGGCAAGGACGGAAAAAAAAAGGCTGTTTCAGCCATTTATATATTCACATTAAATCTTTAATTGCCAGGATAAGGAACCGCTATACCCACCCCTCCGAGAAGGGCTGCAACCAGGGGAACCCGCTTGCTGGGCTTTTTGAATATCATCAATATCTTGTAAAAAATGTAGTATATATAGATTTAAGCATTCACAATAAATGGGATCGAGAATATAACGGCATAGCAAGGAAATCAAAGTTAAACTTACTTGACGAAAACACTAAAACTAAAACTGCATATTCCCATCAACAATTCTATTGTGCAACAATGATTATTAGAGCCCCAATAAGAACAAAGACTAAATCATTTAAAGGCGACCAAGTGGATTTTAAATTTCCGTCCAACGAAAGCTTACCAAGAGGAACGATGGAAGAATACCATCTAAATAATCACCACCTTTTGAACAATGCTTTGGGTGGAGAAAATCCAGTCACACACGATGAAGACACCACCTCCCAGATTTTATCTGACTATACATCTGCATCCAATACAAATACAAATTCTGGTTACTCCTCTAATGGATACTATTCATTTGCTAATATCTCCGATAATACTACATCCTCTCCACGTATTATTGTCAACCCAAATGAACCCACTAAAAGATTGACATCCTCAGACTCCAACAAAAGCGATTATTTTGCTTCTCACGATCTACAAAACGATGATTCTTTACATTATAGCAGTTCAAGTGTGGTAAGAAACCAGTTGCGTTCGATGGAAGTTATTCCAGAGGGAAATGTAACTGGCTCAGTATCGACAGCTTCACAGACCATTCCAACTGCAGACAATGTTTCCTACAATATTGCATCGTCATCCGCATCATCGATATCGTCAAAGGAATCAACTCCCAGCGGAACACTGCAACCAATGCAGGAGGCTGAACTCAAAACCAAACCGAAATTGGAGAAGCAAAAAAAAGTCATTGAAGCAAAAAAGCCAGTATCGGAACATAAAAAAAAGCTAAACAGAGTTCCTACCATAAAACAGGTCGGGTCTATAAAATCTTCAAATTATAGATATAGTTCTAGTGCCAGTAGCAGGTCAATCAGCGCCCGTAGCAGCTTAAAAAGATCGAAGGCTATTAGATGCAAAGGCGGTCTCTTGTATTATTTTACTTCATTGGGAATTAGTATAAAAAAAACATTACGCAGACTGAGATTGGCTATAAGAAGAAAATTGTTCTCATTTAATGACAAAAACGCTACACCCACTTTTAATTCTAAAACCTCCAAATCCAAGACTCAGAACAATAAAAAATCAACAAGAAGGCAGGCCGACTTAACTAGCACCAAGAATTCTTCTACTTCTCGTCAAAAAAAAGCGCAAAGATATGTATCCAATCTACAAAGATCAATATCATCAAAGTCTTTGGTGCCTGTACTAGCCCCACTAGCAATCACCAAACCTCTAAGAATTGATACAAATTGCGAGGCAACGGTTTTCAAATCCAAGGAACCAACAACAGAATCAAAGGCACCAAAGAGCCCTTTAGTAAGGTATACGCCGTCCTTAAGAAGAACAAATTCTTCCATCAGAAGGGCTGCCTCCATTTTAACTGCACCTGCCACTATGACACCGGTAAACAACAGAAATTCTTTTATTTCTGTATCAGATAGTGCTAACCATGCTGTAACTCGCAACAGCAGTGCATACTCTAGATCAAGATTGGTAAGATCGAAACCTTCAACTTCCCTAAACGCTATCGCGAGACAACCATCAATTGTAGTGGAAAATAAAGTAATTCCATTATCTATGAATCGATACTCAATAAGGGAAGAAGACGAATATGTCATAGACACTACTTCTATGAGGGAGTTATCCCCTGTTAATAGTGTTTCCTCATCTGATTATGACCAAAAATCATTAGACAGCCATTCAGATTATGCAGATGCAATGGAGACAGTAGAAGCAATGGACAAAGACGGAATTGAAAATAACGATAACATACAAGATGACAACTTGAAGAACGAAAATGTCTCTAATGAAATGAGTTACGATTTGATGAAGCATTATTTGAGCACAGTCATTGCGCAAAGAATCATGCTCCGGGTGCAAATTGCACGTCTACAGGATTCCAAAGACACTGCTGTTTATATGAATAAATCGACTGAAACAAACTCGACTATCTATGAAGATCTTGTCGATTCTCTATTAATTGAATATGAGGCGGATGGCAATTCCTCCCAAATACTTGATGATGTTTCAGTGAGGGATGAAGAAGAAGAAGAAGTAGAAGAAGAAGATAAGGGAGACATTTTGGTGGAAGTAGACCAGTTGGCAAACTTAAGGCCGATAGAAAAAGAAAGAAATTTGAGCATTACTTTCAGATCACCAATCGCTATGCTGCACTCAGCCTATTCTAATAGCATTATATCGTTGCCTACAGGGGCCGTCAAGAGGTCATTGACTCTTCCTGTTGGCATAAAAATATAACAAACATATATAATCATATAAATCTGCATTCAATAATAACATAAATAATAATAATACTAACGGTCATAATAATTAATGGCAATCTCAACCATTATCATCTTCGACGAGAATCAACACCTTTTCTTTTTATCGTTTCTTTTTCTCTCGCCGTGTCGGGATCGTTTATCCCAAAGGGTATTTATAATAGCTACTTGAATGTCTCTATATTTCCTTTGACTTACATCACCTTACGTGCACAACATACGCACAACGTGTAAAGACCATTTGCTGTCAAACGCTACCAAAGGGTTGTTAAGAAAATTCCTCTATTGAGCAAGTCAGAGCGCTAAGTCGACCCATAAGCTATGTTAAAGCTAGCTAGCACATTTTTCTCACCCTTATCAAGGAACAGTGTCGCTTCCTTAAGAACAGCGTCCACATCCAAACGATATCAGTCCTCATTTACATTTTTAAACAACCACTCGCTATTGTCCAAAAGTCAGATGAAATCTAAAAGGAGAAAGGGCAGTAAAAAAGCAGCGTATCATCGCCAACCCCCAGAGCACGAATGCCCCACACCACTTATAGAGCAAAGCGAAGCAATAGCCAAAACAGATTCCACCAATATAAGGGCTTCACATTCAAGAAAGAAAAGGCGCGATTTTTCGTGGCTACCAAGAGTTCCATCCACTTCACACTTAAAACATAGTGACATGACCACAAACGTACTCTATTCTGGATACAGACCCATATTTATTAATCCTAATGACCCAAAGCTAAAGGAAGATACTGGAAGTACATTGTACGAGTTTGCGATGAAACTAGACGATTTGAACGAACCTCTGTCTCCATGGATATCCTCCGCCACCGGACTCGAATTCTTTTCAGAATGGGAGAACATACCTAGTGAGCTGCTGAAAAATTTGAAACCATTCCATCCACCTGGTGAGAAAGCAATGGACGTTGATGAACTAACGAATGTAACTGCTAAAGGGAATACGGCAAACAATAATGAGAAAAACGAGACATTTCAGAAGAAAATGGATGAGGTTTTAAAAAGAAGAGGTAAGGGTAGAAAAAAACCAGTGGTGACATTACTCCAAATGAAAAAAAAAATGGAAGGATGAATAATGAAACGCATCATCCTACTTTTCACTTCATTAACGGGAGAGTTTTTAAGCATCAGTGTGCATGTTGTACGTGATCATTTGGGTTTTATTTAATTCTATTTTTTACTCAACTTTTCCTATTACTTTTTTTAGGGCGTTCTTCCTCATATACTGACCACATCGACCTGTTTTATTTGGTTTTGATACACAATGCTTTTTTTCTTACATCCTTAAAGTACATTACATTTATAAACTTTATCATTCATCTAACACATTTTTATTTATTTATTTATTTATTTATTTGTTTATCGATCTATCTATTTATTCATTCACTTACTTTTCGACTTTTTGTTTCGTCCCGTCCTTTGGTTTATGTCAAACCTTCCACTGATCCTTGATTATCCATCTGATCATTCACAGGAAGGACTACAGCGATAACATAATATGACTCAAACAGAATGTCTGAGGAGTAATGCAAAAATACGTATCCTTTTTTGAACTTATAGAGCGCTTTATAAAGAAGTAAGCAACTAGAGAACGAAACTGTGTGATTACAATATATTATATTATATACGAGCCGAAATGTATCGAAGCTATGTCATTTTTGGTAGTTCTTTACTGATTTTATAAACTTTTTTTTTAAATTTTGTATCCTTTTTTTTTATCAACAAATCATTATGAGGCATCTCAAAACATATTTAGATGTTTTGGAAAATGACACCTGGATTACCTGGAACAGCGTTTTCAACAATCTTTGTCACAGGTGGAATTTCAACTTCTTCACCAGTAAAGATATCCTTACCAGTCTTAGCGCCATATGGGAAAGAAATTGCGCTGAATTCAGCAACTTTCAAAGCTTGAGCAGCCTTTTCAACATTCTTAGCTGCAGCTTTAACGGTGTCAATTTCATTGAATTGTAATTCTCTTTCAAAGACATGTTCTGGACTTTCACTAACTAAACGTTGCTTTAACAAAGAAATGAATGGCATAGCTCTCTTCATTTCCTTGGGTTCAACGTACTCTCTGATCTTCTTATTATCATTTAAGGTTTGTTCACCAAACATTTTACGAACAACTTCAACACATTGTGATTGCCATTCCGGGAAAGATTCAGAAATTAATAAAATCAACTTGACAGGCTTGGATGCATCAACTTCGGCAGACTTTCCCTTTTTCTTCTTTAATGCTTGACCTTCACCTTCTCTAATACTTCTTTGTAAGTTTCTTAAGTAATCCAAAGAGGCTAGAGCTCCCTTATCTATTGGCTTGGAAGCACGTGGGAATTTAGCATTTTGTACAGAACCTTGCTTGCCTAATACTTCACGGTACATGTATTCAGCGAAATGGGGAACAATTGGAGCCAACATCAAGGCTTGTGCTTCAATGTAGCGAGCAATCAAATCTTTATGCATTACACCGCTAGCTTCACGATAGTAATCTCTAGCAGCTTGGAAATCGAAAAGACCGTATTTCAAAGCATTCTTATAATTGGTTAATGCATATTGTTCGTAAGTCTTTTCAATCAAAGCGTTCATTTCATGTTCAAATGCGATGTCAAAGAAATCTGTTATTTCACCAGTTCTCAAATTAGAGGAATCTTGGGTAATTTCTTCTGCCCATTCCTTCAAGTTGAATAATCTTAAAATAGCAGCATTGGCATTAGATTCATCAAAATTGGCATCTTCAACAGTGTCACCAGCGTCGGCGAAAGCAATACGAGAAGCATCTGCACCGAATTTTTCGACAGTCTGTTCTAAAGTCATGAAATTACCAGTGGACTTAGACATCTTGGCATTGTTCAACATCAAATGACCATTGGCTCTAATACCCTTTGGCCAGAATTTCTTTGGGAACAATGCGACATGAGTATAGATGAAGAAAGTTAAATGATTTGGAATCAAATCTTTACCAGAGATAGAGACATCTAATGGATAGAAGTATTCGAATTCTCTTCTCAATTTTTGCAAGGCGATTAAAGGAATGTCAGTATTTTTAACTTCATCTTGGTGCTGGAAAATGTAGTCAAACACTTCCTCGGTCATTTGATCAGCTGAGATGCCTAATGGACCAATTTCTTTACCAAAGTAATCCTTGAATAACAAATGAGCGATAGTATAGAATGATTGGTAAATAGTAGAGTCCGATAAAGACTCAACTAAGTACTTTTCATCCCAAGGTAATCTAGTACCCAAACCATAAGTACGACAAACAGCCCAGTTCTTTAACCAATCCAAAACACCCTCGAAAGCGTTTTTCACTTCAGGAGCATATAACTGCATACCTTCCAAACATTCAATGGCTTGTTTCTTCCAGCTTTCTTCACCATAGTCAACGTACCATTGATCTTCCAGAGAAACAATACAGTCATCACCAGAACGAGACATAACTAGAGATTCTGGCTCGTTGTAAACGAAAGCTTCACCTGCAGCAATCATATCAGCCTTGACTTTATTCTTGGCGACTTCGACCTTTTCGCCCTTGTAAGGACCGTAAATCATAGTACCAGTATAGTAATCTTCCTTGTAAGCAATCTTTTTGGCTTCTGCCAATAAGTTCTTATCCTTTGGAGATTGAATTTTCTTTTCTTCAACAATGGCCTTAGCAGTTAGATCACCATACTTTTCAGTACGCATAATTGGAACGATCTCATAGTCAATCCATTCAGATTTGATACCGTAATATTCTGGCTTATGCAGCAAATCCTTGATAGTAATATAATCATCTGGGGAGTTAGATGGGACACAAGTGACCACACCGGTACCCTTGGTAGCAATAACAGTTTCCATAGGTAAAATTCTTAATTCTGGATATACGGATAGTGGAGCATGAATTCTGGTACCAATGAAGGCCTTACCAGGGATGGTAACAACTGGTTTGTAGAAGCCTCTCTTTGGAGTCAACTTTTGGTACGACATGTTTTTGAATGCACGTTCAGTGGTAATGTAGTAAGAGTCACCAACATCGAAAATACCGTATTTAATTGTTGGAGAGACGAAGCAACATGTTTGACCGTACATGGTTTCAGGTCTCAAGGTGGCGGCAACAAAGTAGAACTTCTTAGATTTGTCAATGGCAGAACTAGAGTCGATTATTTCCGCAGCATCAGCGGCGAATTCCAAAGCTTCGATTTTAACACCGATATATTCTTGAGGTGTAACACCTTCACCTGATTGTCTATCGTGATCCATACAAGCTTGACCATCTTTTTCTGAGTAAATGGTATAACGTTCACCAAATTTGATCTTACCTGCAGCCTTTAACTTGTTCATTTGCCATCTGATGAAAGCATCGTAATAAGGATTAGCATCGGTGGTAACAAAAGAACGTCTCCAGTCAATACGGGAACCCAGCGAACTACAATCACTTTCACATAAAGGTGGGAAATAAGTCAACCAATACTTAGCATCGGCAAACTGGATAATTTGTTCTCTTGGGATACCAAGTTGTAGCATAATCTCGAATTGATATTTACCACGGCCTTTCTTGGCTGCAGCCTTTGATTTCTTAGCTTTGAACTTAGTAACGTCTTCATGTTCTTTTTCTACTGGAGTTTCTTCTTTAGTATCTTCTTCTTCAGCTGGTACATTGTCGAAGTGTTCACCAAATAATTCGGCTTCTCTCTTTAATTTATCGGCACAAGCTAGGATTGGCATACCAGTGCAGTGGAAACCTAATGGGAACAAAGCTCTCTTACCATTCATCCTTTCAAAACCAATAGAAAATTCGACTTTAGAAAGAGTGAAACAATGGCCGGCGTGTAAAACACCGTTCATGTAAGGATAAGCCATAGATGCCATGAACTTGGGGTACTTGCGGTGCAGTTCTTCAGAGTCCATAGTGATGGGCTCATCTTCAATTGATGGAGCATCAATTTCGAATTGATGTTCTTCAGCCCATATTTTTTGATATTTCTTTTCGATGGCAATCAACGCATCTCTACGTGCCGTATTTTCTAAGACCAAACCAGAAGACATTGTGTACTGGTTGAAGTTTATCCTTTTTTATGTCTTGAATTTTTTAAAAAAAAAAGACCGTTAAGTTTCCGTGCTTATATTATATAACTTAATGCATCAAGCAAATGCTGAAAAAGAAAAAAGCATAAGCTTTCTTTTCACTCTTAATTTTCTTTTTTTTTCAATTATTTGCGTGGGTGACTGATTCGTTTTTTTTTTCATCTTGCAGACAAAGGAACCGTTAACGGCCAGAGCATCGTACCAAGTGAGGGCAACAGAAGGCAATCAGATGGCTTAAGCAACAATGCTGGGTGGAGAAAGGAAGAACTAGGAGCATCATCCAGCTGAGGCTACCCATAAAACAACGCACTCAATGACTACTTTTTAAACATGGATACAAAAAAGAAATGTATTAGATCGAGGCTAGTATACCTTTTATTCAATCAAAAATTGGGTCTATGGTTTAGCCGCTGAAGAAGTGTGGAAAATACCGCGTTACTGTACTCATACTTGCGTGGAGAGAGATAGGGATTCTAGCGTTGAATATAAGTAAGCCAGCATTTCGAATCATTAGTAACTAGCCTATATCAGTGTACTGTCCCTCGTGTCTACTGGGAATCGAGAAATTGTTTCCATAGGTGGGATAAATACAGCTATTCTTCTCGGAAAGGGCCAATAAAAACAAGACACTGTTACCCGTAGAAAAAATATAAAAGACATTACATATCATGGTCGAAGAGAACGGTGATAGAGCACTCTACACCATGAATTATCTAGAGAGTTTCTTCGGTTGGACTATATTTCAACGCTAAAAGGGTCACAATTCGAAAGCAAAAGGCGGTAAAATTTTGGTGAATGGATTACGAAGAGATTTTGTTCGGGTTGCAACCGATTCTAAATGCTTCTACAATTAAGGATGTTCCAATGAACGATGTTTACCTGGGAAGTTACTTAATTGTAATGGATCAATTGGCCGTTTCGTTGAGAGAACCGAATAATAGAAACGTTGTTGGTAAAACTGGTTTGCTAGCGAGTCTGGTGCGGGTTCTAGAGCAAACTCTGGATCACTGCCTTCATGATGCGAATATCTCAGATAATGATAAGGTAGCATTTTTCAAAGTTCTTTCTGAGCTGATCAGATGTGTTGCCAATGCAATGATTGACAATGATGATAATTGCGACACTGTTCTATCTGTGGGAAAGAACAAACTGCTTCCTTATTATATAGGCGGTATACTAAAATTGGATCAAATCTCCCATGACGACACGGACGATAGCCTATTAAATGACCTGCAAATGAGATCGATTGCGCTATTAAGAAACTTTTGTGCTGGAGGTGAAAAATATATGGAAAAGCTGGCTCCCTTTATCAGAGGTCCATTATTTAGTATGTTAAAGACGACCCAGTATACCTATCTGGCGTCGTCCGATCAAGTTACCTTAGGAACGGAGTTACTGAGTGAGCTCTTAAAGTTCCACTACGAAAATGTCCAAATTAGCGATTTGTTCTTTTTGAGTCAGTACATCAAAAGAATTTCCTCTAAAGTGCAAAACATAGAATTACCACCAATAGAAGATGAAACAGTTGCAGCCAATATCGAAGTTCGGCAGGATTTCATCAATGAGGAAAGTGACGATGAAACCAATATCAATCTTGCATTGCTATTGGACCTATCAACATGTTTGGAAACTATTGTAGCCAAGGATGAAGATATAAACTTCTCTGGTGAAGATGAAGTTGTTCTGAACATACAAAAGAATATACTAGCATCATTAGACTGTTTGACACCGAAAACTTTCAATAATAAACTGATTATAATGAGAAGACTTGTATCGTGTGCTGGAAACATATCAGCTAATTTGACTAATTCAAACGAAAAGGAGCAACCGTTGTGCATCGAAACCATCAAAAACTCCACAAATAGTTACACGTTGGCCGCAGCTTTAATTATTCTATGCAACTCAATTGCATCCAAGGCTGACGCTGATGCTTTGATAAAACTCGTATCCTTTAGTGAATTAATTCAAGTTGGCAGTACCTTTAAGGACCCAGTGCAATATCAAGGATTTTTAGATCTAACAAGAAAGCTGCTAAACTTAGAAAATGCTATGTGGTTAGATGCTAAAGATCTAGTTACTCTGTTTCAAACGATGAAAAATTGCCACGAACAAGCTAAATTTTTTAGCAATTTGACACCGTTACTAACAAATTTACTAAACAAAGTTCTAACCGTGCTGCCAAGCTCAAAAATACAAGGTTTGATAAGCAGTGATCGGACAATCATGGCTTTTTTCACAGAACATGGAACATTGACATGCTGCATTGCGATGGATAAACTGCTGGTATCCAAGACAACCTGTTCTACCGAAACGTTGAAACCTTTATGGGACTCAATCTTCAAATTCCAAAATCTAGGCCAATCCGAACAGCTATCAGTTTCAGATTTATTTCACATTACCAAAACAGTTGGAATTTATTTGAGAAATGCAAGCGCGGCAAATGACGTCAGCCCCATCGAAAATATACTGTTTATAGATTATCCTCAAAAGTTGATTTTGATGCTAGAAACTATACTTTCGTTTAAAAATAACGAGGACAAAGGTAGCGAAAGCTGTTTCAATAACGGAAAATTCATAGCGGGTATGATTTTAAATCTACTGAAAGGCACCGAATACTTGACACCGGAAGAGACCAAACTACAAACCCTAGCAAAACTGTTTTTCTAGACTTTAAGTTGTGGGATACTGATAGCACAGTACGTTTAAACACAAATAGTTGTTTTAGCTGCATATGTATATTGTATATATAGTACTAATTATATTAAATGAAACATGTGCGGTTAGCAGTGGGGTATGGGTGTAAAAAAGATGAGTCCCAAAGGGAGAATGAAAAGATTATTACGATGTTTTATCTGCACAAAAGCTGTTAACTAAGGGAAAGAAACGTAGCTGTGCGACATATCAACAGGTCGGTAAACACGTCAAGTGTATTGGTATATCAAGAGAAAAAACTAATATGTTTTCTTCCGAAGGAAAGGATACCTGCCAGTTGTTGGGACCAGTGTCTCTTTTGGTTCAAACATTGATGGGTATAACAGCAGTGACTGTGTTACTGATTAAAAGAAATTATGAGCATCCAAGAAGGAAAATGATTGTGTGGAGTTACGATATCGGAAAACAAATCATCGGTTCACTCGGAATCCATTTCTTAAATCTGGGCATTAGCATATTGAAAAGAAGGCGGAAACTATTTTTACTGGCCACCGGCAGTGATGATGATGAAGACCAATGCGACTGGTATTTCCTAAATTTACTCCTGGATACCACTTTTGGGATCCCCATTCTTTGGTTATCCTTATACATAATTGAAAGAGTGCTAAAATCTTTACATTTTCAAAATATTGAAAGTGGTAATTACTTCCCATCTAGAAAAGTCAAGAATCACCCTAGAACGCCTTTATTTTCTGCATTTGTGAAGCAGCTGTTCATTTTCATTCTCGGGCTGTGCGTGATGAAGCTATGCGTGTTTCTAATACTAAATTACATGGAAGAATGGGCCTATTGGTTTGCAGATCTGATCCTTGGCTGGTCAGACTCATGGCCAAACTTGCAGGTTTTTCTGGTGATGTTTGTCTTCCCCATCCTACTGAATTGCTTCCAGTACTTTTGCGTAGATAACGTCATCAAGTTACCTACAGAGAGTTTGACGTTAACTAATGCGGAGAATTTTGAAACAAACACATTCCGCGATGACGAATTTCCCGATCTATCGGAAGACTCGACTTACACCAATACTGAAGCGCCTAATAAAGGCAACAACGCTTCTAGCTATGGCAGTATAATATAGTGCATCGGAGATGCGCAAAGCCCATTTTTACTGTTTATCTTCCCTTGTTTCCTTGTTTTTGCAAAAAGAACAGACGTTTTAATCTTACTCTCCGCAAGGCTTAGACAATCCATTAACACAATTGTGTAATAGCATTTACAAGTGCATTCTCATCTTCGGCGTTGAAACTGCCATTCAGTTTTCACCTTGTTATTGCGCATCGGATTTTCCTATTCTATTTTTCGTTTTCATTTTCTGCCCGCATTGGATAGCAAATTCGCGACGCTGACAAATTGGCATTTCGTGTTCTTGAGTTATTTCGTGTTTCAAATAGCCGTAAACAGAGGAAGACCCAAGAATTTCTGATGGCTTAGAGCATATGGATGCTGGACCGATGTGCATTTGAGGAGAGGATTGTATTTAAAAGACACAATATCGTTTTATCAAGTTGCCGTTATGGCCTTGGAGTATCTGTTTTGTTCATTAACATAAGAATAGTACTCCCATTTACAAGTAAGCATATATATCATAATGATTTTCAATTTATTGTCTAGTTTATTACTAGTTTCTTCTAGTGTCGTGTGTGCTCAATACACCAATGGTACTCAGAGCTATACCGCATACACCAAGACATTATCCCCAACCTACTCTGTTCTGCCTCAAGAGACGACATTGACATACAGCGATGAGACGACCACCTTCTACCTGACATCTACTCTCTACTCTACTTATTGGTTCACCCCCTCTCCATCAGCTACTATTACAAGCGCAGCTACCACTAGCGCTCCTGCTTTAAGTACATCTACATCTGAATATACCACCACTTATTTCGACACAGATACCACCTACACATCTACTATAACTTCCGCTTATACCATTACTCTGTCCTCAGAGGCCGCAACTCTGTCTTCAGAAGCCACTACTCTGACCTCAGGTGCCACTACTCTGACCTCAGGTGCCACTACTGAGAACGCTGAGTCCGTTTCCACTAGCGTCACAGAAATTGCTTCTACCGTAACAAACTCTGGTAGCACGTATACTTCCACCTTAACTTCAACTTTGTTAGTTACTGTACGTAATTCTAAAACAAGCGCTAGTGTGACAGCTGCTTCAACTACAGCTGCTGCCTCTAGTAACGCTGATTTAGAAAAGTTGGTGTCTGCTGAAAGCAAATCCCAAGCTGCTGAAACTGCATCCAGCGATGAAGAGCAATGTAATGCAGCCACTCAGTATGTTACAGTTACTGCCGCTGCAGTTACCCAATTAGTCACTACTACTGCGGAACCTGTCGTTCAATATGTTACTGTAACAGCCAGTGCTGGTAATATAACCACTGCTGCTAACAACGGTACCCACGTTTAGTGCGAATTGTTATAGAGCCAAATGGGAAATGCCCCCTCAAATAAACATGCAGTTATTCATCGCGTACTAGATTATTAGTGCTATTTGATGGGCATCGAACAAAATAGACAATAAGAAAAAAAACATTCACATTTCGATCTCGTAAAGAAAAGATAGAAAATAAATAAATACAAAAATAAAATGTGTAACTTGACTACTATACAAAAAATTTATAGTTTTATGAATTTCAAGGTAGAGTCGTAGGACTATTTGCACCGTCTCTGAAGGTAGTATAAAACGCTCCTGCTAAAATGTTATATATTCTTTTTTACTTTATTTGAAAGCGCCGCTTGAAGGGGAAAAAGATCAAGCCTAGTTTCACAAGGAAAATGGAAGAATAGTAACAAAAACCATCAATACATAAACGAGACAGGTAAGGATGAAAGCAGATTTTCCCACTACAATACAAAAAATGAGTCGACATATTGAGAAGTTAGATTCTATTGTCTTGAAGAGGCTCAAATCTCAAGTTTACGCAGTCTCATTAGCGTCAGCGGTTAGAGAAATAGTTCAAAATTCTATAGACGCGCATGCATCCAATGTCGATGTCACAATAGACCTTTCCAACCTGAGTTTTGCTGTTCACGATGATGGTACTGGGTTGAGCCCGGATGATTTGAATAAGTTAGCTACTCGAAATCACACTTCAAAAATACGAAAGTTAAGCGATTTAACAACAATAAATACTTACGGTTTCAGAGGCGAAGCCATATACAGCATTTCCGACGTCTCGAAATTATTTATATGTTCCAAGACCAAAGATTACAACTCCACATGGATGAGAAAGTTCCCGTCTAAAAGCGTTATGCTAAGTGAAAATATAAAGCCCCCGGTGGATCCTTTTTGGAAAGTCCAGCCTTGGAGCCAAAGAAAATCGGGCACTGTAGTTATTGTCGAAGACATGCTATATAATTTACCGGTTCGGCGCAGAATTTTAAAGGAGGAACCTCATTTTAGAATCTTTAACACATTAAAGGCGGATATGCTACAGATTTTGGTAGCGAATCCAATGGTTGCACTTTCTGTATCGTATACGGACGGATCCAAAGGCCTCACAGACGTTCTTTTCCGTTCAAAGAATATAACCGACGAGTTAACGAAACACCAGAAGATGTCTCAAGTATTCAGAAATGTGTTTGGGTCAATAATACCACCAGATATGCTCAAAAAAGTTTCCTTGAAATTTAATGATTATCAAATTGAAGGTATCATTTCTAAGATACCAGTTCGATTGAAAAGCCTTCAATTTATATTTATTAATGGTAGGCGTTATACAGATAGTATATTCCAGGCATACATTGATTCTCTATTTCAACTGCAGGACTTCGGTGACAACGATTTAAATTTACTTCGGACCAAAACTGTGGGAAAACCTTATCGATCCCACCCTCTTTTCATTTTTGATATAAGTTGCCCTCAGACTATCGATGACCTATTGCAAGATCCAGCCAAGAACATTATAAGACCTTCCCATGCTCGTACTATTGAACCCTTAATTATTAAGACTGTTCGTTCTTTTCTGACATTTCAAGGCTATTTACCACCTGATAAATCAGATAAATCGCTGGAAATAGTTAGTTGCTCACAAGCCATTGCGACATCCATCAGCAGACAAAGTCAATGGAGGAAATGTGATCAAGTCTTAGATTCCAAAATGAAAGTGGCACGCATTATCTTAAACCCAGGAAAATCTGTTGTCAATAAATGTAAAGTAAGCAAAAATACATCGAATTCTGAAAGGATAAACAAAATACGACTCAACGGTCAGAAATCAATTTTGCGCAACAAGCTTTCTTCTGATCATTATGATACTGATGTCTCACAATATTGTGATAATATGGAAAACACAATAGAGGACTTTTCCATTTCCAGATCTGTTTTGGCAAACTGTGAAGTGATTAATCAAGTCGACAAGAAGTTCGTTCTCATACGATGTTCGGGTCCATCTATCTACAAAACCCCAATATTATTATTAGTTGACCAGCACGCTTGTGATGAAAGGATAAGGTTAGAAGATTTACTTCACAGTTTACTTTCAGAAGTATTAACAGGGACTTTCGTTACCCAAGACTTGACTGATTGCTACATCGAAATTGATCGTACTGAAGCTGATTTGTTCAAGCATTATCAATGCGAATTTAAGAAGTGGGGGGTCAATTATGAAGCAACTAATGGCACACTAGAAACATCTCTTTTGATAATTAAATCACTACCTGAAGTGTTAGCCTCCAAGTATAATGGCGACAACAATTACTTAAGAATGGTACTGTTGCAACACGCTCATGACTTGAAAGACCTCAAAAAGCTTCCCATGAACCTAACTCATTTAGAAAAGCACACTTTAACTGATAGATTATATTGGTGGAAGTATGCAAGTTGCATTCCAACAGTGTTTCATGAAATCCTTAATAGCAAAGCGTGCAGATCCGCAATTATGTTCGGAGATGAATTAAGTCGGCAAGAGTGCGTTATTCTAGTTAACAAACTTTCTCAATGCCATAACCCATTCCAATGCGCTCACGGTAGACCATCTATGGTTCCCATTGCAGAGTTGAATCAAAATAAAACATAACCATGATCTAGGAATAAAAGGTTAAGGGTTCTTATCCATTTTTAATTGCGCGGACATTTATGCAAAAAAGAAGATTTCCTCATCACGTTCCTAAAAAACTGAAAAAAATAGAACAAAAAAAGAAACGTGGTATAATGCTGCTGATAATTTTCATTATTCAATGTTCTTCTTACGCTATATTTGGCAGCTGCTAGTGCCCGTATCAGTATATACCACTTACATACCAATTATATACCATTTATATACCCATAAAGCGGTAAGTTGAAACTTGAAAATGACTATTGATGAGGACGTGCGGGAAATTTCCCCATATTTCCAGGTAAGGCAAACTACATGGGGGGGTAGGGCTTGCTTTAGTAGCGGTAATATTCCTAAAGGAACAATAGTTTTGCAAGTTGCTCATTTTACAGGATCATCAATTTCCTACGAATTTAGAAAGGAAGTTTGCCACAATTGTTTCGCATACGATAATGCGAGAACCATGAAGTACAAACTAAACTATGATTCTGTTAAAAATCTGATCCACGGTGCGGATTGCCAGATCAATTCCAAAAAGTTTCTCGGCGCTGGATTATGGTTTTGCTCGGAATATTGCAGAGATTGTTATCTTCAGATACCGAATATCATTGAATTGATCGAGTTTTATGAGATATTATTGCGCCATTTCCCAAATATGTTGAAAAGGTATAATACTATTCCCGAACAAGAGACAAAATTTAATTCTATCTCAATTTCAGAAAGCATTATACAGTCTGCATGGGATGAAATCGAAATCAATTGGATACCGCGCATCGATAACATGAAAGCAACCAAAAAAATAAACAAATTACCACCTATTTCAGAGGACGAGTACTGTTGTATTAGGTTTGTTTGCGAAAGTTTGTTTAATTTGAAACACATGGATCCTCATTCCATAACGCAACGAACATTTAACACGCTGCAATCTAATGAGCTTGGTAAAATATCGAGATTTCCTGTCTTGTTACATTTCCAAAAGCTAGTGTTTCAAACACTATACATTCTGTTACCTTCACATTTGCACAAAATGCTCACGATACCATTGTTAAGACATATTCTAGGTACAGAATATGGGAACGCATTCGGCGTATGGCAAGAAGGTGAAGCTGCTGAAAGTAGAGAGTATTTTGGATACTGGGTATTCCCAGAAGCCTCCTACTTCAATCATTCTTGCAACCCCAATGTTACTAAATATCGTAAAGGCAATTCAATGCTGTTCAAGCTCAATAAAGACATCAAAAATAACGAACAGATATGTATAGATTACTCCGGAGTGTTGAACCTACCAACTAAAAAGCGTCGGAAATTTTTGGCTGACAGCTGGTTTTTTGATTGTGCTTGTGAAAGGTGTAACTCAGAATTGCAATCTGTCCATTAGTGCTTCCTCTAATGCGGATTTGCTAACGCTTAAGCTCGAAGACAAATCGTCATCCGAAGTACCTCGTTCAGATTCCTTCTCAGCGCCATCCTTCGGCATGTTGCTGTCATATTTCTTTTCATTGTTTGACTTTGCCTTGTGAATATTCAAAATTTTAGAGGTTTGCAAATGTTGTAATGCCTCAGTTGTAACTTCTTCATCTACTTCTTCCAAAGTCTCTCCCTTACTCTCCGATGGGCTTGTCGGTACATTCAATAGATTATCGTTTTGTAAAGTGGGGATATAATTATTTAACACCTCAAACATCCTGTCGTTTACCTGGACATTTGAAAACTTCTCAAGATCTCTCTTCTTTTCTAATTGTATCTGTAAAAGCTCTAAATGTTTGGCAAACAACTTATATGTCCTTTTTTTTATAAAGAATCCTGGTGCTTCAAGCACTTCGGATAGAGCTTGCCAATCGATTTGATCTTGTGAATAATTTAGATTTGATACCATTGCCCAGAGTTGGCGCTCTTTTGCACCATTCCACTCAAATTTTGGAGGATCTACAAACCCCTCTGGCCTTTTCCCTTTAACTTTGACATAGATGACCGTATTGCTACTATTCATGATCACGAAGATTCCAATGATATGGCTCTATTTGCTCTTGCAGGTATTTTTTTTTTACGCCCCTTTATTTTAGGATCAATATCTACAACTAATCGTATTGATTTAAATCCGTCGTCACACAGAATGTTATAAGAAAAAAAAAGATCTTAAGTAAAATTAGGTAAAACATACATAGAAAATAGGCAAAGCTGAGAAGACAATACAACACTATAGGTTAAAAGCAAAGTAAAATGTCTGAAAATGTCGCAAGAGCAGAACGACAGGGACGAGAACAATACGTTGGGTACCTACTCTAAATCAAATTCAGAATATTTTAGAATTCAGCTAAATAACTATGACTTCTATATGGCGAAACCTACCTCATTAGACCGGTCGCATGGTGAAAGCCTTCCCCTAAATCAGTTCTCTCAGGTTCCTACTATCCGTGTGTTTGGTAATATATCCACAGGCCATCAAGTATTATGCCACGTCCATGGTATTCTACCATATATATTCATCAAGTATGACGGCTACATATCTGACACAAGTACATTAAGACACCAAAGATGCGCTCAAGTACATAAAATACTGGAAGAAAAGGTCAAAGCATCTTTCAATAGAACAAAAGATGCCAAACAGAATTCAAGCACCAACAAACTCGGAAATCTCACTTACGTCGCAAATGTGTCTGTTGTGAAAGGCGTACCATTCTATGGCTACCATGTTGGGTGGACGTTATTTTATAAAGTTTCTTTGCTCAATCCATCCTGTGTAAATAGGCTTTCTGAATTAGTTAGAGACGGCAAAATGTTTGACAAGAAGTTTGAAATATTCGAATCGCATATCCCTTACTTGTTGCAATGGACCGCTGATTTCAATTTATTTGGTTGTTCATGGATAAACTTGGACAAGTGCTACTTTCGCTCACCTGTTCTCAACAATATACTGGACATAGATAAACTGACATTAAATGATGAGCTTCAATTACTTTTAGACCAACACTGTGATTCGCGCAATAACGTACTTAGTAGAAAGGACTTTCCTCGAGTTGGAAATGGTTTGATTGAGCTAGACATTTTACCACAATTCATTAGAAATAGAGATGAGCTACAGCATAGAGACTTACATCACGACTTTAAGGAAAAATTGAGAGATACTTCTGATATACTGGTCAAGCCCTATGTATCATCAACTAAAACAATGGTGGATGAACTAAGCATGCAACGAAAGGCATTATCATTAAGTGAATACAAAGTGACTTCAGAAATGAATCGCATCGTGAATGACCACGAATGGCAGTCTTCTAAGGAGTTTGAAGCATTTTACAAAAAAGCGCAACATAAGATCAGCACTTTTGATGGTCAAGTACCTAACTTCGAGACTTTCATAGATGATCATCAGAAATTTTCAGACATCAAAAAACCCTTCGAAGCATTACCTGAGCTATGGCCAAGGCTTCCACAGGCTGTAATTACCAACTCTAGTGTAGAGCACAAAAATGAGGAGCAACCCGATACCTTACTCACGGTGTGTGAGACATTGAATTTTGAAAATGGCCAAGAAGGATCAAAAGAAAACAACAATAAGGTCGAACCTCGTCTACATTCATCAGAAAGCGCAGAGACTCTAAAGCATACGACTAACTCTTTAGACGATCAAATAGATCCTCTGAACACGATAAAGTTTTCAATGGACAGTATTCTAACACAAAATATGGCAAGAAAAAGGAAATTGAGGACGCTCGGTTCTGCCGAAAGGATTTCTCGAGTGTCAAGAAAAAGGAAAAAGGCTACGACCCCAGATTTGTGCTACGGAGAAAACAATTTTGTTTATCGAGTGCCTCCCTTTGGTTATCGAGATATTCTTGAAGAATTGGAGGCAGAAGGATTCCCGAAAACGGAATATCAAGAGCCGTTTTTTTCAAATCCTGTCGACTTAGAAAACAAACCTTATGCCTATGCAGGGAAAAGGTTTGAGATAACTTCAACACATTTATCAGCCAGAATACCGGTCCATTTTGAAGGGGAACCCATATCCATTTATAATAAAAATACTTTCGATATGTTTTCCTCGTGGAGGTACATAGCAAAGCCACCTGGATTCAATGAAGTAGCACAATGGTCTAAAGAACACTTATCTACAGCAACAAAAACCATCCAGTCCCAGATAGATTTGCAGACACCTCGTAATAAATTTTTATACAAATTTGCTAGTGACACCTCGGTAAAACAGAAGAGAAAAAAGAAAACGCTATTTGATTCTCTCACACATTTGACGCTTGAAATACACGTTAACACTAGAGGGGAGAAAAATCCAGATCCTCTAATAGATGAAGTCTCCATGATCATATGGTGCCTCGAAGAAGAAACCTTCCCTTTAGATTTGGATATTGCTCACGAAGGGATCATGATCGCTCACAAAGAAAATAAGGATAGTAATTTCCCCACTCAAATTCAACAGTGTGTTGGAAACATTCCAGTCATGTTTTATGAAACAGAGTTTGAAATGTTCGAAGCACTAACCGATTTGGTATTATTGTTTGATCCTGACATTCTTTCGGGTTTTGAAGTACACAATTTTTCTTGGGGTTATATAATTGAGAGATGTCAAAAAATACATAAGTTTGACATTGTTGAAGAGCTTGCCCGAGTTAAATATAAGTTAAAAAGCAAACCTCGGGATAACTGGGGATATGCACATTCTTCTGGAATTTTAGTCACTGGAAGACATATAATCAACATTTGGAGGGCACTAAGATCTGAAGTAAACTTAACACAATACACCATTGAAAATATTGCATTCAATCTTTTACATGAACGGTTACCTCGTTTTTCATACAAATCTTTAACCAATATGTGGAATTCTGAAAAAAGTTCTACAAAACTGAAAACTGTAATCTTTTACTGGCTATCAAGAGCTCGGATAAATGTACAATTGTTGAGAAAGCGAGATTACATTGCTCGAAATATTGAGCAGGCAAGATTAATTGGTATTGATTTTCATTCTGTCTATTACAGAGGGTCACAATTCAAAGTAGAGTCATTTTTAATCCGAATTTGCAAGTCCGAAAGTTTTATTCTCCTCTCGCCAGGTAAGAAGGAGGTTCGTCAACAAAAAGCACTTGAGTGTGTACCATTAGTTATGGAGCCGGAATCCGCATTCTATAAAAGTCCCTTAGTTGTTTTGGATTTTCAGTCATTATATCCGTCCATTATGATTGGATACAATTATTGTTATTCAACGATGATAGGAAGAGTAAGGGAAACAAACCTAAATGGCAATGAACTAGGAGTGACTAAATTTTCATTACCGAGAAATATTTTAACATTACTAAAGGATGATGTAACTATCGCACCTAACGGTGTTATTTATGCCAAAACTTCTGTTCGAAAATCAACCTTATCAAAAATGTTAACTGACATTCTGGATATCAGAGTGATGATAAAGAAGACAATGAACGAAATTAACGGTGAAAATAGCACTCTAAGAAGACTTTTAGATAACAAACAATTAGCACTCAAATTATTGGCTAATGTTACCTATGGTTATGCATCAGCATCCTTTTCTGGCCGAATGCCATGCTCTGATTTGGCTGACAGCATTGTCCAAACAGGTAGAGAAACTTTAGAAAAAGCAATAGACATTATTGAGAGAGACGACACCTGGAATGCAAAAGTAGTTTATGGCGACACTGATAGTTTGTTTGTATATTTACCTGGAAAGACTGCCAATGAAGCTTTTCATATTGGTAATGCTATGGCAGAAAAAGTTACCCAAAACAACCCAAAACCCATTTTTTTGAAGTTTGAAAAAGTGTATCATCCTTCCATACTGGTTAGCAAAAAAAGGTATGTTGGGTTTTCCTATGAGAAACCCTCCCAAACCCTTCCCTTTTTCGATGCCAAGGGTATTGAAACTGTTAGAAGAGATGGTATTCCAGCACAAAGAAAAATTGTTGAAAAATGCATACGATTACTTTTTCAAACCAAAGACCTTTCAAAAATAAAAAGGTATCTTCAAAGTGAATTTTCTAAAATTCAAATAGGTAAGGTGTCTACTCAAGATTTTTGCTTTGCCAAAGAGGTTAAGCTAGGAGCGTATAAAAGCGAGAAGACTGCTCCTCCAGGGGCTGTCGTTGCGAGTAGAAAGATGAACGAAGATCATAGAGCTGAACCTCAATACAAGGAGCGTGTACCCTACGTGGTTGTTAAGGGTAAACAGGGACAAATTCTCAGGGAAAGATGTGTATCACCCGAAGAGTTCTTTGAGAGCGAGGATTTGGAACTGGACTCGGAATATTACATAAACAAGACGTTGGTGCCTCCCCTTGATAGGTTATTCAACTTAATTGGTATCAGTATTGGCGCTTGGGCCCAGGAAGTAGAAAAATCAAAGAAAAGCAATACATCAGGGAAAAAAAGGGAAAAACTAGAAATAATAGGAACCTCCTTAACATGCTGTAGTTGTGGAGAAGAACTAACTAAAATAAGTTCATCACAGCTTTGCGATGACTGCTTAGCAAAAAGAAGTTCCACAACATCATCGCTTCTAATAGAGAAGTTGAAGAGAGAAAAAGAATACGAAAATTTAAAGACGGTGTGTAGAACGTGCACTTTTCGCTATACTTCTGATGCAAGCATTGAGAGTGACCATATAGCTAGTGAATGCAATTCCTATGACTGCCCAATATTCTATTCTCGCGTCAAAACAGAGAACTATTTAAAAGATAACCAAGCTGCTAAGAGAGAAAAAGCGTTGGCCTTCTTGAATGAATGGTGAACTTGGCAGAGCTATCAATGATAAAATGATGAATATTGAGTTTTTAATATATAACGTTTCTATGTAAAGGATCAAGATGAATTAACTCCAGCCTCTTTATGTTGAGAAAGAAGGTATCTGTAATATGCATAAAATGAGACAATTAAAGTGGTGATAGAAATGAAAAATGTCTTGCGAGCAGTAGACAGCCTTTTAGACGCCCTTCCCTCCTCTTTGCAAAATGGATCCTTACTTTGGAAAACTATTGTTTTATTATTATCATACAAGTTCCCTACGCATTTCCAACCTTTTAGCTCAATGCCATTGATCTGGTCCAATACTCTTTCTGGTGGATATCCAGAGGCATTGATGACGCCAAATAAGTCTGTGAAGTTGATGTTGAAGAAACCATAGTCAAGTTCGGTTGACACAGTAATGTCCTTATTGTCATCCAATGAATGCAACAATAACCTACTTCCTTTCAAGGCTTTTTCGCCATTACCAACTTTCTTTCCTCCTTTGTTTGGGTTCAAAAAAGTACTTATTCTATTTGCTAAGCCTTTTAATGGGCGGCTGGGTTTCCTCTTAAATAAAATGTTTCCCGCTGTCAACGGTACCGATTCAGAGAAAGAATCTGTGCTCCATTCATAGATACGGGTTTGACTTTTCTTTCGCTTATCAATGGCGTTTTTTTGGTATGCCTTCTTTTCAATATTCTGCAAGTACTTTTTTAAAGAGTTTAAATCGATGTCTACATGGTCATGTTGCGAGGGGCCCATCGAGTTCTTATTTTCCTCATTTTTTTGTAGGTAAAGAGAAACTTTCCTGTATATCTCTTCATGTTCATTCGTATCTATGTTTAAAGAGTGCAGAAGTTCTTCAATATGTACTTTGTTACTAGGATGAAGATCAATATTCTCTAATTTTCGACGTTGCAGCTCAACTTTTTGTTTTTCTTCTTGAGACGTTATGTCTCGAGGAATAGCAACATTCACTGGCACAGATACCGAGTCCATTCCTTCCAAGATGTCTTTATCTGAAAGTCGTAGTGTCAATAATGACTTATTGAGGAGAAGCAGTTTATCTTGAAGGGAATTCGCTGGATCTTGCTTATCTCCCCCCTTAAGGCCACGATTAACCAAACATGTTATTAAATCAACCTCCATTGGGGAGAAGCTAACTTTGCCTTTACCTATAGCAGATTGATATACTGCATGTTTGAAGGCTTTGATACGTCTCGATTTGAGGGTCTTTGAATCAAATACACGAGACATATTATGGTCTGCAATTTTCGTACCTCCACCCCTTGCTTGAGATAGAACTCGTATCCAGCGCATATTTACGCCAGGTGCTAAGCATTTTGTTTTTGCTAGCAGCGGAGATATATATAGTACACACATTTCTTAACGAAATATATGCTATCTTCCTGCTTTATGTTGAATGACACCTGTCGTGTGCAGCTAAGGCCCAGATGCAAGAGAGCAAATATCTAAAATAAGTTTGATCGTAAACCAACTGGCTTACATCTGCACTACTCGACCTTTCCTCTACTTGTACGTATCATCAATTAACGAACAGTAACCTTAAAATCCTGTTATGACCTTTAAAACTTCTGTTACCCGTTCTTTGTTTTTTCAAAGAAAATTTCAATAAGAAGTGATATGAGCAGTTGAAAAAAAAAAATTAGTTGAAGGCACTTTTATTTAAGATTAAGAAGGTCAAACTGAATAGGGAAAAGACCATCATCTACCTGTAGTAGCAGAAAAATGAGCGGGTTCCATAATGTGGGAAATATCAATATGATGGCGCAACAGCAGTTGCAACAAAACAGAGTAAAAGTCAGTATAAGGAACTGGCAGAATGCTACAATGAATGATCTAATCAATTTCATAAGCAGGAACACTCGAGTAGCTATCCTTGATGCCCATGTGGACGGACCATTGGTTGTTGGTTTTGTGAATTCAAAGACTGACGCCGAATCGTTAATGAAGTGGAACGGTGTTCGTTTTGCAGGTAGCAATTTAAAATTTGAGCTTCTGGATGGCAATGGAGGTTCTGCTGGAACTTCAGACACCATTTCATTTTTAAGGGGAGTATTGCTTAAGAGGTACGATCCCCAGTCAAAACTATTAAATTTGGGAGCATTACATTCTGACCCTGAACTAATTCAAAAGGGCGTATTCAGTTCCATTTCCACCCAATCTAAGATGTTTCCAGCAATGATGAAACTAGCTTCTACTGAACGTAGTTTAGTAGTGGAGAGTGTGAATCTTGCGGATAACCAACTAAAGGACATTTCCGCGATTTCCACATTGGCTCAATCGTTCCCAAATTTGAAGAATCTGTGTTTGGCTAATAACCAAATTTTCAGATTCAGGTCATTGGAAGTATGGAAGAACAAATTCAAAGATTTGAGAGAACTCCTCATGACAAATAACCCCATCACTACCGATAAGTTGTACCGTACTGAAATGTTAAGGCTATTTCCCAAGTTAGTGGTGCTGGACAATGTTATTGTAAGGGATGAACAAAAACTGCAAAGTGTTTTTTCGTTACCAATGAAAATCCAACAGTTTTTTTTCGAAAATGATACATTGGGGCAGTCATCCACTGATTTTGCGACCAACTTTTTAAATCTATGGGACAATAATAGAGAGCAATTGTTAAATTTGTACTCACCACAATCCCAATTTTCTGTTTCCGTGGACTCCACAATTCCTCCCTCCACGGTAGCAGACTCTGATCAAACCCCGTCGTTCGGTTATTACATGCCATGCTCACGCAACATCTCCAAAGTATCCAGTGAGAAATCCATCCAACAAAGACTATCGATTGGCCAAGAATCCATCAACAACATATTTAAGACATTACCAAGGACGAAACACCACCTTCAAGACCAACCCAACGAATATTCCATGGAAACGATCAGCTATCCTCAAATCAACGGGTTCATCATTACTTTGCACGGGTTTTTTGAAGAGACTGGCAAGCCTGAAATGGAGGCCAATAAGAAGACGGGGAAAAACAACTACCAAAAGAATAGAAGATACAACCATGGGTACAACTCCACTTCAAACAATAAACTGTTCAAGAAATCCTTTGATAGAACTTGGGTGATCGTTCCGATGAATAATAGCGTCATAATTGCATCTGATTTATTAACCGTAAGAGCGTACTCCGCGGGCGCTTGGAAGACTGCATCCATTGACGTACCAGCATCACTGCCACTGCAACAACCATCAGTGCTACCACAGGCCGCCATCCCCCTCAACGCAAGCATGAACCCAAACATAACGACACCACCACCAGCACCGCCTTCAGTGGTTCCAGGAGGAATGAACATGCCCGGTGTGCCCCAGGGACCAATGGTCATGGCGCCCACTCTACAACTGCCACCAGACGTCCAATCGCGGTTGAACCCCGTACAACTCGAGCTGCTGAACAAGTTGCATCTGCAAACCAAGTTGAACGCAGAGTATACGTTTATGTTGGCCGAGCAAAGTAATTGGAACTACGAAGTCGCCATAAAGGGGTTCCAGGGTAGCATGAACGGCATCCCGAGAGAGGCCTTTGTGCAATTCTAGCCGCCGCCGCCGCCACACCATAACTACAAAAACTATACAACGTACGCTGTCGGGTTTGTTTCCCACAGAGTCGTATCCGTTAGTGCCGTATTCCGTACGCCGGGGTTTCGATAAATAGATTATTATATTATTTTCTATACATCCGTTATATAGAAGGTTTCTCGAAAAAAACAATATATATATATCATCCGCCATGTGTCTTCTTTCCTCCATTGGGTGATACTAATAAATACTGGCCCGGCAGGGGTGGGCGCCCACACGGTCATACGTTCACGTTCACGTTCACGCCGGGCTCTGGAATCAGAGTGCCGATGCAAGGATACTTGTTTTCGAAGTGCTCCTGCCACTCGTCCAACGCGTCGATCTGCTCCGTGGTCAGGTCTGCCAAGGGGTCGATGGGCTGGTCCCAGTCGTTGATGATATCCAGATCGAAGGAGTTGAGCGCCAGCCCGCGCGACGCATCGTGGCCTGCAAAGTTGGTGTACGGACCGCTGGGCCCGTAGAACTGCCTTCCCCGTGTGCAATCGTAGACCTTGCCCCTGATCGCAATGAAGATCTTTTCATCATCGTGGCCGTTGAACTTGGACAGCGTCCTCGGGAAGAAGTTACCGGCCACTACGGGCTCGCTGGGCTGGTGGGAATCGTTTGCGTCAGAGCCTGCGGACCCTGTGAGCCCCGTTGGGTCCTCGCTCGTTTTCACGCCCCCGAATAGCAAGTTTTTAATGAACGACATCTATCTGTATTTCTCTAGTTGTTGTTGTTGTTGTCTTGTTTTCTACCACTATGCTCTAATATACTAAATATCTACTGCGGCAAGAGGAGGAAAGCTGGCACACGGACGCTCTTCGATGTATATATGATCCTGGAAACATCGACCATAGCACAATACAATTCAACAAAAAAAAAAGGCAAAAGGCACAGAGGTGTCTTGTCGTTAAGAAACCAAAAATCGCGGGCACGATGGCCGCCTTAATTCCGCCAAAAACGAAGCGATAAAAGGGGGTAACCCGCCCTATTTTTTATTTTCCCGCTACACTAACTCCACTCAACCGCCGGTATACATCTATTTCCCTCACATATGCCTGATTAGAAGACCAGGCCAGGCCAGGTCGGATTGCTCGCCTGCTGCCCGCCTGCTGCTATACGAGTGACGATCCCAACTGTGTGCGCACCCGTCTATCTTGTATGCGCGTCGTGCGCCACCAACGGCAGAGAAGGAACTGGGCCTTTACAGATCCTCCCATTCACGCCTTGTCGTTTAGCCGCGCAGCTCTTCCGTTTCTCGCCGCGTCCGTTCCGTCCCGCTCAGAAATGCCGCTCGCTGCCCGTATCCGGGGACGAGACTTCCTGAGTAAGCATCTTTCCATTCCTGAAGCAGTGCAGTTCAGAACAGACATAAAAGCGCAAGGACCATTAGTAATCGCGGGTGTGGTCCGTTGAGAAGAGTCGGGCCTATATAAGGGCGTCGCAGGTCGCTGGAGGTTTGCAGATGCGCTGTAGTTTTTACTCTTACATATACGATATATACACACATATACTCGAAAATGCCGTTTGTCAAAGACTTCGAGCCAGTTTCTTTGGAAAACACTAATCTATTCAAACCGATCAAGCTCGGTAACACCGAGCTTGCGCACCGCGTTGTCATGCCTCCCTTGACCAGGATGAGGGCCAGCCATCCGGGCAATGTTCCGAACAAGGAATGGGCCGTCGAGTACTACGGCCAGCGTGCGCAGAGGCCCGGCACCATGATCATCACCGAGGGCACTTTCATCTCCCCTCAAGCTGGTGGCTACGACAACGCCCCGGGCATTTGGTCCGACGAGCAGGTTGCCCAGTGGAAGAAGATCCTTCTAGCCATCCATGACAAAAAATCCTTTGCGTGGGTGCAACTGTGGGCCCTAGGCCGGGCGTCCTTCCCGGACGCCATGGCTAGAGACGGGCTGCGCTACGATTCTGCCTCGGATGCAGTGTACATGGAGGACACGGCCAAGGCGGCCGATGTCCCAGCTCACAGCTTGACCAAGGACGACATCAAGCAGTATGTCAAGGAGTACGTGCACGCGGGTAAGAATGCCGTCTTGGCCGGCGCTGACGGTGTGGAGATCCACAGCGCCAACGGCTACTTACTGAACCAGTTCCTGGACCCTCGGTCCAACACCAGGAACGACGAGTACGGCGGGTCCATTGAAAACAGGGCCCGCTTCACCTTGCAGGTCGTCGACGCTGTAGTCGACGCCATCGGCCATGACAGGGTCGGCCTGAGGCTGTCGCCTTACGGCACTTTCAACGGCATGTCCGGCGGTGCTGAGCCGCATATTGTTGCGCAATACGCTTACGTTTTGGGCGAGTTGGAAAAACGCGCCAAGGCCGGTAAGCGGTTGGCCTATGTCCATCTGGTCGAGCCTCGTGTCACCGACCTGACGTTGGACGAAGGCGAAGGTGAATACGACGAAGGTAGCAACGATTTTGCCTACTCCATCTGGAAGGGCCCAATCATTAAAGCTGGTAACTTTGCTCTGCACCCTAATACCGTCAAAGAAGAAGTCGCACGTGACAGAACGCTGATCGCTTACGGCAGATTCTTCATTGCCAACCCGGATTTGGTCGACCGTCTGGAAAAGGGCCTGCCATTGAACAAGTACGATAGAGCTACCTTCTACACCATGTCCGCACAAGGCTACACCGATTACCCAACTTACGGTGAGGCGGTAGACTTAGGCTGGGATAAAAACTAACCTACCTACCTATATATAACCATGTATGTAGACGCCCCGCTATTCTCTTATATACATTTCTTACGTACCTCTGATTCTAGTAAATAGACTAAACAGTTTTTGTTTATATGACAAGCCAAAAAAAAAAAAAGGTCCTTCCTTTGCTCAGCTTGTCCACGTTCGCGCGCTGTTGCGTAAAGGGAATTTATTAAAATGACATTTTTAAGCTTGCAAGCCCATTGACGTAGATCCATCGTTAAATCAAACTACGCAAAGAAGGGACTCGTGGTAGCTGGTACAAACGCGACTCAAACGTGGACAGTCTTCCTACACTATTTCTTATCCTGGTTTTCCTTTTTCCCCGTAGATGAGTTACTTTCCTCGAACATCTGCTCACTTGATGAGGAATGTTCTGGCTCAAAATAAAGGAACCGTATATCTGCGAATCACCACACAGGCGACTGACATCCCGATACAGATCCGGTTCAGTGGAGTCCGTCATATTAGCGGAAACCGTGGGGGGAAACAGCAACAACACATAAATACTGCGCCAATAGAATTCACTCCCAATTTTGGCTATGGCGATAGGGTTCCGAAACTCGACAAAAAGGTAGGAGCCACTGCCTTGAAGACTCTACGATGCACAGATGACGTTTCAAACGCTTCCGAGGCGGGGACCTTGTCCGATCCAGGCGCACAGCTGCCTTTCAAAGTCAAACTGGTGGACCCAAAGGAAAGAAAATCTAAAAGGTCATCATCACACGCAACCAGCCAAGGGTTCGACTTGCAAACTTTGAAGAAAAAAATAATCATCCCCTATCTTCAGTTGACCAAGCCCCGGCTCACCATTCTGGTGATGTTGAGTGCCATATGTTCGTATGCCCTGTCCCCATATCCGGCTTCGGTCAGTGAATTGCTATGTCTGACAGTGGGCACTACGTTATGTGCTGGTTCCGCAAATGCTATAAATATGGGCAGAGAACCTGAATTCGACAGGCAGATGGTGAGAACCCAGGCAAGACCTGTTGTTAGGGGCGATGTTACACCTACCCAGGCATTTGAGTTTGCCGCACTTATCGGGACTTTGGGTGTGTCTACCTTGTACTTTGGCGTTAACCCTACTGTTGCTATACTCGGTGCTTCGAACATTGCGTTATATGGCTGGGCCTATACGTCTATGAAAAGAAAACACATCATCAACACATGGCTCGGTGCCCTAGTCGGAACCATTCCTCCATTAATGGGATGGGCAGCTGCAAGTCCCCTTTCACATCCAGGGTCTTGGTGTCTAGCCGGCCTATTGTTTGCTTGGCAATTCCCACATTTTAACACACTGAGTCATAACATTCGAAACGAATACAAAAATGCCGGATATGTTATGACTGCCTGGAAAAATCCCCTGTTGAATGCCCGGGTTTCGTTGAGATATTCAATACTAATGTTCCCTCTTTGCTTTGGGTTATCTTACTTCAATATCACAGACTGGTACTACCAAATAGATTCTGGACTCATAAATGCATGGCTAACGTTTTGGGCTTTCAAGTTCTATTGGCAACAAAGAATAAACTATTCCGCGAAAACATTAAAGGACAACGTTAAGTTCAATAAAGGTTTGAGTGTAGCCAACATATACGCAAGAAAAACGTTTATGGCCAGTGTTTTACACCTACCGGCGATTTTAATACTTGCTATTATTCATAAGAAGGGCCGCTGGGATTGGATTTATCCTGGTGAGGCAAAGCGGCCACAGGAACGTTTATAGCATCGGTACAGTGAGACAGAAAGATAATTTTTAAAGAGGGAGTCATTACTCTTGTAAATAAATGTATTTAAGCCTTTTTCATTCGGTAAGACTATTGTATATACACACATATTTATTTTTTTTTTCAGGAAAAGAAAAAAAAAAACATTCGTGACATAAGTTTGCTCTAATGTTTAAATCCTTTTTTAACGTTATTATATGCTTTTTATATACAGGTTGAATATAACTATATTTTTTACTTGATTGAAACCAATTCAAAACAAATGTATAAACTACAAATTTTGACCAGTTTGTTCTGTTTTTTGCTTTTCTAAAAACTCAAAAACTCTGGCCCCAATGGCTTCCATATCTTCTTCGGTTAACTTTGGCATTTCTCTTTGAGCTAGTTCCTTTTTCTCTTCTAAGTAGCCTTTCTTAACATCAGTTAGAGGCATTTGAGGTGCCACCAGTTTAGCTATATCTTTCGCTGTCAAAGTACCCCTCTTGTATTTGGAGTGAGGGTTACGAATACTCAGAATTGCGCCCTTTGGAATAGGGCTTTTCACTACGGAATCCACCCAGAAGGTTTGTTCTCTAGCAATTGCTGGATCGGTGGCCAGATCCGTTTTCACATCGAGTGGATCTGGTTTAGGCCATGGAATAACCAAATCTGGTTGGCCCTTTACACATCTATATGGCATCACCTTTTTGTAGTCTTCATCGTAGTATGAACCGTTAAATGAAACATCCCTCACGGCCACGGTCCTTGTCTGTCCTGGGGTTTTTTCATCGTCGAGATCAGCAACTAATCTTAAATCCTTTCCTAAAATTGACGTTGGAACTGTAATCATGTGGGAGGTCTGGCCCTCTAGCCAAAACTGCTTAGGAACGGGAACAGTCTTGGTTGGTCCATTTTCATCTAGTACAAATGCATTTGTTCTTTTATCAAATGATTTGATTATGGCGATGTTTCCCTTGGAAGCTCCTTTCATTATAACTACTCTGTCTCCCGGTAGAAATTTCCATTCTTTTTCGGTCTTGAAGCTAGTCTCTTCATCTACATCCTTCAAATCTGATTTCATGAACTCGGGAGTAGATTTGTTGATGAACTTTTCACTATGGGGAAGGAAATTTCTGGGTCGATTCCCCAACCTCTTCATAACACGTGATCCAACGTTGGATAAATGTTGATAGCTTCCGGACATGACGAGTTACTGATTCTATGTGCCACGATATTCCTACTTGATCAACTACAATTGCCCTTAATTGAAGTTTTCAAGAATAATACTCTTGAGTTAAACTTGTCGTTATTTTTCATATCACTTTTCAGCCGGGTATTTGGCAATAACGAACATGAAAACGTATACATGCTGAAAAATTATTGCGTAAAAGTAAACTAAAAACTTATAACTGTTTGAAATTCTACTTCAGCCTAGTGTCTATGCTTAGACTGTTGATATAGCTGTGGGAAGATATTTATATGCAGCGGCATTTTTGTGCTGAAATTCTCTTTTCTGTAGCTCTAATTTTTATTCCATAACCAATCTTCATTAAACGCACGCTAAAGCTTTAAGCAAATGGACAATGCCCATGTTCAGGATAATGCTCATGAACAAGAAATATGTTTACAGGATTGGGTTTGGGTTAACGAGATGAAGGGGCAAGTGAAATTTATTGGGGAGACAAAATTTGCTAAAGGTATATGGTACGGCATCGAACTAAATAAACCATTGGGAAAGAATGATGGAAGTGTGAAAGGTATCCGTTACTTTGTTATGGATGAGGCGAAAACTGCTTTGAACGGTACCTATTACGGTCTTTTTTGTAAAAGAGAGGCATTGCAATTGTACAATCTAACCTATAACGCAAACGGTATGTTAAGGGATGATGGACCATTGCAGGAAACAACTAAGGAGCTACAAACAGAACGTGGATTGTCAATCTCCAAATCAAAAGAAGGTGAATTAGAGGGAAAAAAGGTGGATCAATATAAAGCCGCTATTAAAAGGCTGAGTATGAATGAGTCTGATTTATTATCCAAAACTTACGAACTGGACAAACTAATCAAAAGTTTAAAATTCGAAAACAACGATATGAAGATCCGTTTAGAGAATTTTAATAAAATTCTAGATCCTGCAAACGAAACAGCAGGATCAAAGGATGACGAAAGCACATTATGGGAAAGAAACCGTCTTCTTCAGGGATCGCTAGAACAAACAAAGATGTCATATAACGAAAACATGAAGGTTCAAGAGGAGTTACTTGAGGAGAATACCCAGTTATTGGAAGAAAATGCAGTATTATCCAAAAAAATATCAGATCTAAGCTCAAAACTGCAACAGTCCAATAACATGATCAGCGATCTCACCCTCCAAGTCGAGGCCCAAAGTAAATCCTCTAATATCGTTGATAGGCTGACAAACGACAACATTTTACTCACAAGTAATTTAAAAGCTTTGAACGATCAATTGGAGGAGTTGCGCACAAGAGAGAAACTTGATGAACATTTAAGAATTACTTATGTAGAACTTGAACAAGAACTGACACTACAGTTGACTGGCTTGCAATCCGCATTAGAACAGAAACAGAATTTAGCAGATCAGTGTATTGAAGAAAATGAAAGATTGAGTGTTATGTTAAAGTCGTCAGAATCACAGGCAACTCATAAATTTCAAAGTCTTGAATTAAAAGTGAATACTTTACAAGAAGAATTGTATCAAAATAAATTGCTCAAAAGTCTTTACAAAATTTATGAACCATTTGCACAACAAAACATGTGGGTTCTTTCTTCTCAGTTACAGTATTTAGCCGAAGTTATAGAAGGCGAAAACATTAGAAGCTCCTCTATTGAAAATATTGAAGCCTATACGATTTTGACCGTTTTGAGTTATATCAGTTATGCGCTATACACTCATTCACTGGAAGATGCTATCAAAAATCTGGGAACAATAACCCAAAGCTTCAAAGTGAATAACGTTCAACTCTCTATGTGGCAGAGTGAGTTTTTACAACGAAAGTTCTCACCAAAACAAGAAATCGTCTCTTCTATTACTGAATTTTTAAAAGAAAACAAGTTTCTCGATAATGACGTGACTTTGATACTCAAAACACTTCACTCGGTCTTCAAAACTATCACTCCGAAACTGCTGGCAGTTTTAAAAGATAGCACTAATTCAAATGAGGATGATGGGTTGTCTCTTATTAGTTCATTATATGAAGTATCGTTCTCAGTCACAACCAAGATTGACACATTTGTTGAAAAAAATGAAGCTTCAAAGGAAAATAAAACTATGCTTCTATGTCCTGCTTGTGACTTGACGTTGTCATCTATTTTATCCACATATTTTTCAAATCCGATTTTCTTAAAACAGGATTTCAAACGTGTACGTGCTTGTGCTATAAAAGATCTAACAACATTCTTTTCCCAAATAGAAAATCTCCTAGAAAATAAGATTGTATTTACTGAACATGTCAGTCAGCCGTCAGTTGATACAGAGAATACTAATGATAATAAAAAGGATAAATTTCCAAATTCCTTACTTAGTGGCTGTTTGGATGGAGAGAATAGTCATCTCAAAGAGGAATTGCTTCGAAAGGAAAATTTGTTAACTGAATTGAAGACTAAAATTGAAGTTATTTCTGGACGAGATTCGGAAAGGAATAACCTTGAACAGATTATCAAAGGATTACAAAAAGAGTTGAATGATGAAAATGAGGAAAATCGTTGCAAATCTGAAATGCTAAATAAACTTAAAGATGAAAATACCAACCTACTAAGCTGTTTGAAAAATATGGAACTGGATCTTTATCAAGTGGAGGGCAATAACAATTTAAATCGAATGTGCTTGGATAGAGAGAAAGTTGATAGGATGAACTTGGTTTCTGAGATCAGGGAACTAAGAGAAACTGTCAAACGACAACTAAAAGATGCTAAACCGGCGGGTATTGATCTTAGCTGGTTGGAAGAGCCCCCAACTTTCAAAAACGAGGTGCAATCTAAAGGTGATATTTATCGCGGAGTAAATATTTACAGGATTGAAATGGCAGATTCTGTTAATAATTCGCGAGTTTTAGATTTAAACTTTGGTCAATCATTGAAAGGAGATGAACTGTCATATGAAATTGACTGCTCTTACATTGCTTATTTGAAACACAAGAGGAAAAAAATACGCCTTAAGCTACAGAACATTGTTACAAATAAAGAATGACCGCCGAAGTCAAACAGGTCCACAACATTCAAGTATAATAAATAAACTGATATATCTTAATACTTTTCATGCATAAATGCTAAATTTTCTTTGCTTCTACTTCAATTTCCACTTCCTCGTCCGATTTTGTTTTCTTGGGCCATTTGGGAGCTATGTCAATTTCATTTCTTGGGTATAACCACTCTAGAATAAAAAAAAGCATGTACTCTACAATACCACATAATAGATATAAATGCTTAGCCCAGATGCCCTTTCTTTTGTAAAGATTTGCCACCATTTTCATCCAATCTTTATCATCTGTGGAAGAAGTAGAAGAAATATCGGTGTATATGCTAACTGTCCTTTGGGCTACATCCAGCCAGTCATACATTTTAGACACTCTATCGTGAAAAGAAGATGTGTCCAAATTTTTGCTTCTTATAATGTCGATAGCTTTATTTGTTGCCTGAACAAGATCAGAAACAGATGTCTCTTCAGCATAAACAGTCATATCATTGGGTAGCACCTCTGGAATACCCCCAACCTGGGTTGTTACAATCAGTAAATTGCAAGAGGCAGCCTCTACTAGAATTGTACCAAATGCTTCCGTTAAACTAGCATGCAAATATATATCGCCTTGACACAAAACATCTCTTACCTTTTCGTGCGGAACGGATCCCAAAAGTTGTACACGTTTTTGCAGTCTGTGAGTTTCGATCATTTGTTGAAAATTAATGAACTTGGGGCCATCACCAGCAACTATAAATTCTACTTCTTCATGTGTGGAACAAACTTTTGGAATGATACGAGTAAGCAAATCGGACCCTTTATTCGGAAATAGTCTTCCAATAACTACAATCACTATCTTGTCTTTACCCTGCTTTCTCTCGTTGCTATTATCAGGGTCCCTTGGCTTGAAATCTTCACTGACCACTGCGTTCGGAATCACAGAAATTATATCAGGTTTCAATTCGGTTCTAACAATCATATTTTCTTTGCATGTATTGGAAACACAGATAACCCTGTCTATATTTGTCAAAGAAAATGTCAATAACTTATTTACCCAAATCGAGGTTAAATTATTGAAACCGTAAAGTGAATGGTCTGTGAAGACAGTTCTTAATCCCATCGTATTGGCATGCAAAATTCCCTCATGGGCAAATGTGGAAGCACTCCCATGGGAATGAACAATCTGGATCTCCTCTCTAAGAAGGATATTTCTTATTATTGGGAAAGTTGAAAAAACTGTTGGGAAAGTGGTTTCTCTAAAAATTACGAAAAAAGGTACATGATAGACCTTCAGCCCATTCGTAAGATGCCGTACGCCAACTCGATCTTTATAAGCATGTGTAATAATGATCACGGAATGACCTAAATCTATAAGCTTTTGCGACAAATGGTATATATGAAATTCCACTCCGCCTAGTTGTGGATAGAAAAAGTCACAAAGCATTCTATTCTTGTTGATTTATTTCTCAGCGTCACTGGTTAGTACCATAAGTAAAAGAAAATCAGTTGTGTTTCCAGGAAATTAGTTTGAACATACGCTATATTGAAGGCCATTATTCCACTGAGATACTCTCACTTTAAGTTAACGCGCAGCCTTGCACTGCCTCGTGCATTCGTAGAGGTATCTAAATGTGCTACCGGCATCGGTTATTTTGAAATTGTGTTGGTAAAAAATATTTCGTTTGACAGGCAGGGCTCGGCTTACAAGCGAAAAACTTAAAGCAGGAAGGTGAGATTATTTAATAAGTAGACCCTGAATTTTTTGAGTCGAGATTAAGGTATCAGTTACATTGAACATAGTGAGCTCCTATATGTCTATACAAAAGAGATGGTAAATACTAGAGGCTACACGGCGGTCCCAAACGTTGAACAGCCAACCGGTAACTCACAGGATGTGTCGAGTACACCCATATCTGACTCAGATATGGAAATACCATTAGAGCCTCCTGTCTATGTAGAAGAGATGGGCGTAGAAGAGCCTCAGGTGTCGGAAGCCTTTAGTGAAAAAGTTCAACGATTCCGAATATGTTTTGAAAATAACGTAGTGGTTCCAGTGAAGGAAAAGGTAGTGGATCCACTGGCGCAAATAATGTCTCTGGTGTCTGAAAAATTTGATTTGTGTTTGAGCAAGTTTGGTAATATTTTAGTAATGAGGAGGGTATTTTACCTTGTGATAATGTCTATTGTGACAGTTTTGATCATCGCCAGTGATAAATTACCCAATGGGACAGCCCGGGGTTCGAGTGGATTATTCTCAGACCACGAACTCCTATTACAATACGCCAAGAAGTCGATTGACCTTTCGAAGATAGAAAGAGATTTAGAGTATATCAGTAGTATGCCTCACATGTCAGGAACAAGCGGAGATGCAGCTATTCGACATTACATTAGAGAATCCTTTGAAAAAAATGGTATAAGACTGGCTGGAGAAGAGGAATTCATGGCATACTCGAATTATCCAGGAAACGCTTCACTTCACGTGTACCCAAGGGGTAATTCAGAGGGATTTGACATCCCATTAAATGAAGAGAATTTCAACCCGATGAGTCGCAATGGTGAATTTAAAAACACAGCGGTAATCTATGGAAACAAAGCATCATTGGACGATATGGTTTCCCTAAAAGATGAAGGGGTTTTAAACGAGGACTTTATCTTACTAATACATTACGGAGATTACGTTTTCCAACAAATGATGAGGGCGCAAGAGTATGGCGCTAAGGCGGTTATCTTCATTTCTGAACCATACAAAGATAATAAAAATGTGGTACAAATGAAATCTGTTGCCTTACCTCAAAACGGTACGGGTGACGCACTTACGCCTGAATGGGAAGGATCCATAAGGGACCCAATTGATGTTGCTGACGCTGAATGTCTGCCCAAGATTCCATCAATACCAATATCTACTAATGAAGGCGAAAAAATACTATCTACATTATCTGACACTGGTGTGAAATTTTCGAATAATTTATTTAGCGGATCTGTCAATGATTGTCTACTCGATCTGCTAGTGGAAACAGCGATTAGGGAACGACATCCGATTCACGATATAGTGGGCAAAATTGAAGGGTCAGAACAAGACGGAAAGGCAATTGTTATTTCCGCACCAAGGAACTCTATTAGTTTTGGTGCTACGTACCCTTCTTTTGGTACTGTTGTCTTGTTATCTCTGACTCAACTGTATCAAGAAATGGTGTACAAGTTCGACTGGAAACCCTTAAGAAATATTTACTTCATTTCCTTTGGCGGTTCGGAGTTTAATGAAGCAGGAGCCACAGAATTGATGGAGAAGAGAGCAGAAGTACTGAAGAGTGAGATATACACCATAATAGATGTAGGCCAAGTCGGCATATGGAATGATAATAGCGTTCTGGACGTCCAATGTCATCCGTTGCTAGCAGACCTTTTCCAAAAGAATGGGACGAGCCGTGGGCTCGATGTTAAAGTGGATAACATTCATCAGTTCGGTGACTGGACGCCGTACCTGGCACGGGGAATGCCCGTAGCGATTATTTCGTCGCCTGGTGTAATGAACAGAAAGCTTCCTATAGGCACTGTAGAAGATACATTCGAAACCGTCAAGGATTTATTGCGAGATAAAAATAAGGGAGAAATGCTCTCTGAAATGATGATGTACCTTGTCGAAAAATCACTCAAGCTTATCGACGACCCACTGATCCCATTCGATGTATCAAACTACGCAGATTTTCTTTCAAATACCTTGAAGGGTATCCAGAAAGAGTGTTCCGACACCGTAAACTTTGACGAAGTATTTTCAGGTACGGCGTTATGGAAAAGCACTGGACTGCAGTTCGATACGTGGAAGAGCGGGTGGATCGACCTCATGTATGGTAGCGGCACTTCTATAGAGCCCACCATCATAGCCATCAACCGTTGGTCGTGGAACTACTTACTGTCCCTAATTGGCATTACCCAGTGCTTGGAAGAAGGGTTACCGGAAAGGCCGTTTTACAAGAATGTCATTCTAGGTCCCAAGCTCTGGGTGGAGAAAGATGAGCCACTTCGCTCATGGACATTTCCTGAAATCAGAGATTCTATTGCCGTCAAAGACTGGGCCTCTGTACAAGAACAGCTCAATACCTTGGGTACGATTTTGCAGAACACGGCTCGTCATTTCCTTGAGAATAAAAACCTTCACGAGATAAACACAAATAATTACTAGTTAAAAAAGTTATATAACACGGTTTACGTAGACAATTATCTTCGAAATATATTCCTATTACCTAAACATCTTGCCTGAAATAGCACGGCAATTTAGATTTTAGAGTAGATGACTTAAGGCGAAACCTTACGGAAATAGAGATTTGTCTGTACGGGACATTTAAAATTAGCCGGTCGGGACATCTTCGCGGGGAGTTTGGGCTAAAGAAAAAATGATTAGGCAATTAGGTGTCACTCGCAAGTATCTTCGCAAGTATCTTCGCAAGTACATTCGCCCGGACAAAGACATATCGTAGAAATACCTTCCGATTCTCCTTACTTTTTCCACACTTCTACCCCTAGAGAGGCTTTCGAGTGTGCCACACAACAATCGGAAATTGCTCTAGAGAGTGATCGGGACAGATCCCTTCACTCCAGGAACAAGAGGTCTACTGCACGTGAAAAACATACTGGAACCCATGTAATACAAGCACCGAACATGCCACGTCTCCATGTATTGAAAAGAAAGGTAAATTCCCACCAGAGCGTTCAACACTCTCGCCATACTTGCAAATGAAACAACCGCAGGCGACAAATGAATCCTGGACCGTTCAAGTAACTTCGCACCAATTCAAGTTTGTCAGAGTAGTTTTTCCTAAAGCTGTCCCATCTTGTTTGCGAGTACATGCGTTTTGGCTTGTAGTTGCCAGATCAAAAAATAGCTTGAACAATGCCTTATTGATTTCGGACAACATTAACGGCATTAGAAATTAAGCCGGCGGCTTTGAACCCCCTTCTTGTCTCCTCCCCACGGGAAAGGGGCGGGCGGAAGCTATCAAGGTTACGCTTCACTCCTTAAACAAGCAACTAGGACCGACACAATAGATCGCGGACCCCTAAAAAAACACGTTTCACAACTTCGAACGCCAAGCCAGTAAAATGCCCCCACGGCAGCGTTTGCCAGCAGCAAAAGAATGCGCAGGCGAGAAAACGAACGAGTTGGCAGTAGAACTAAATGAGCAAATATGGTTGAAACAACATACCTTGCCCTGCCGAACAAGAACGAATTCCTCCCGCGTTTCTTTTCGGTATGTGTCTTCACAACCTGACCGTTAACGGCAACGGGGGAAAGGAGCGCTGCCGGCAGCTTGGCGCTAGGCCCTTAGTCTCGCCCACTAGGCTTGTGCACGTTTTGACGCCGTGCATGTCCTACCCTAGGTCGCAAAGGTGCCTACCACGCGGCCCGTGCCTGCTCACACTGTAAAATGCACCCGGAGTCGGCGTTGCCCGAACTAAAAACCCTAGCGTTCGCAACACGCAGACGAGCCACAGCCCTCTGAGGTGTGCAAAAAATGGAGGCGGCAAAAGAAAAACTGTCACTTTCCGAGCGCAGAGAGGACTACGGTGTGTTCTAGGTGGCTCCCTGATTCGTGGCAAGATATTTTCGATCGTTCTCTGTTTTTCTGTCAAACCCGTTCTTGATAGTTGACCAAGCGCTGTTCGTAAAGGGCAATTCAAAGAGACACAAAAAGAGTCCTACGCCCAGTGCTGCTGTGCTGCCGTGCGGTATGTGTGATTGGCCGGATAAGGAAAGCTTATCCGGCCGCACTTTGCTTCTTTCTTCATAATTTGACTTCAATCTGCTGGGACGGGTCATTCTGTCATTTTACGTCGCTCAACTCAGCTTTTTTTTCTCAACCTTAATTTACTCATGTACATCAAGTTATAATTTGTTTTTCTGCTAATTAATTTCTTTGTCCTTTTGGCTTTTAAAGCGGGTATATATATTTATATTGTTTTTTTTCATGACTAATCTTCTCGCGTCCCGTGATTGCTTGTCTTTAAATGGCTTCTGTTTCGGTTGATTGTCAAGATCATTAGTAAATTATTTAAGCTATTAATTCACAATTTTCTATTTATTTCTATATCCTTATCCTTGAACAATACCACGCCCATCCAGCGCTGTTATTGCTACTTGCCCAACACCTACTTTTTTAGGCAAGCAAACTACACTGTACTGACATTATAAGATGAATTACAACTGCGAAATTCAAAACAGGAACAACAACAGTGCCGACAATCAAGTCTGCCTGCCTCCCATCCAAGTCCTTTTTAATTCCATAGAAAGACGGAGCGTGCCCGAATTGCCATTTGCAAATACAGATCGATCCTGCGATACCCTGCGGTGCAACACCACCGAAGAACAAACCTATGCCGCGCCTGTGCTGCTTCCACAGCATTCAGTCGTGTATCCTGCAGTCAATTCTGGACTCGAAGCTACTACTATCGCTACTACACAATTCCTACCTGATAGTACGAAGGAACCCGAACCCGTCTTGGAGGACATAAAGCCTTGCTATAAGTCGGCTCCAATCTACGAGATAATCAATAATGAAGCGGATATGCACACACAGATAAAGAGACCAATCCCAGAGTTTGAAGATTCTAAATCAAAGAAAAAGCAAAATTCTGGTAGAAGGTCCAACCTACCAAAGGAAACAGTGCAAGTATTGAACACCTGGTTATTAAACCATCTAAACAACCCCTACCCAACACAACAAGAAAAGAGGGAATTGTTGATCAAAACCGGGTTGACTAAGATTCAACTGTCCAATTGGTTCATAAACGTAAGGAGAAGGAAGATATTCAGTGACTATTATACTTTAGTGAACTCAATTCCCAGTGATAACACGAACAATACCTCAATGGAACAAGCACGAAACGCTTCGGTGTATCACAACACATTGTCTGCTGCCAACAACACCACATACGATGTCACATCGAACTGTTCTACCGATTATGAATTATCCAAGAGATTCGCTCATACCCCTGTTACACGACGCAAAAAATTGATTGATAGGTTAGAAGAATTGAAAAAACTCTCTAACCCCGATATGAATTGATCTCTCATTGATGCATTACTCTTAAATATTCATATAAGCTTATTTTTATCTCCACTTTTACTTTATCATTACTACATATGGTATATCATATCCGATTTATACATAACACGTTTACTATCGTTACAAGTGATCACATTTTTATCAACAATATAGGATCTGCGCCATAATTATGTCTTCTTTAAAGAAAGGAAAAAAATAGTATAGGCAAAGTAGTTTTCAAAAAAACAGTATTTATCTTATTGGGGGATATAGTTATCATCTTCTCTTTCTTCATCGAAACCTGGTCTGAAAGTGCCCATTGCATCTGGGGGAGGAATATAATCATTGGCGGTTGATTGAGAATTGCTATTATTATCGAATCTAGAATTGGGTACACCGACACGCTCTGCAAACGGAATGGCAAACCCACCTCTGGAGGCGTCGAAATCAAACCTCAACTCATCACTGACTTGCCCGCCGCTCTTACCACGACCAAACTGTCTACCATCTTCAAATCCAGGATCCAAATCAATGGTGATTGTCTTTTCGTCTAATTTGGTATCCGACAAGTATTTCACCGCATTCAGTGCTTCATCGGGACAACTATATATAATGAAACAAAACCCGCATGGTGTGAACTTGAAACGATCTAAACCCATGATTATTCTTTTTACTGTACCACATTTACTGAATAATTCGTAAATTTGTTCTTCTGATGTGTAAAATGATAAATTACCTACATAAATGGTGGAAGATTTCATCGACTCACGGAGTTCCTGTAACCCATTAGGGTTTCTTCTTGCCTTACGCAGCAGATATCTTGATGGGGTATCTAGACGTTTTGTTGAATGGTCGTATTTAAATTCGTCAAATTCTTCTAATGACATTTTTGTGTCCGTTTCAGTTGATTTGTTTATGGGTATACCTTCTGCTGCAAGCTATTTCTTTCTGTACAACTGGTGCAATTAACATTATTGTCTTCATCTTCCTCTAGTTCTGCGGCTCATAATAATTTTTCTTCTTACAAAAAACACAAAATCTAATCCAGCCGGGTAATCAATTACACCACCCTGCTCGGCGGCTGTTTTGTAATAGCTAAACTTGTCAAAATAACGCATGCACAATGGCAGCAGTGCTAGTCTCCATGTTGCACAGTCAAGCTTCTTAGCATAGCTTCATCATGGAATTAGCTATAATAGAACAGCATGATAATAATCACTAATAATGCAAGGCTTTTTCAAAGGCTTACCTCATAATACTTTTAAGATACTGTGTTCACTAATTGGAAATGACTAGTTCATCAAGCTGGGCAAATAATATTCTCAAGATTTGAAGTACTAAAGCCAGTGTTGAGAAAAAAATGTTTCTTTTGCAGAAATTCTTACCGATGAAGATCTGTGATGGCTACGTACTTTTTGGCTATGCCGCTGTCACAAGCTATATTATTCTCCACTATTTTAGAGGAAGCTTTCTTACGTAGCATGCATGCATATGCTTGCGGACCTTCGATTCACAAAATGAAAAAATAAGTAGTTGAAACCTCATATTGTCATTTGACGAAGGACTATTCATAATCACTAGACTATAATCCTAAAGGAAATTCTCCCTTATAAATAGATATCGTGCTAACGAAAAATAAGGATGTTGTACCCTAGAAACCCGAACGCCATCTTCTGACATATGAAAGCGTGCTCGAACTTGTGTGATCAAATGTCGGACTTCTTCGTTCTCTTCCTTACTTCACATAATAATTCAGAAAAAGGGCAATCAGTACTAAGATAAAAAATCAGAAGGGGAGAAGAAATACTTGGACTATATATTTTTGGCTACTATTATCAATCGCGCTCAAGAACCTTATAGATATCTGTCGGTACGTAGAGATATCTCTCTTTCCCTTAAAAACTGTTGTACTACGACTGGGTAATGCCAAGATAGTTTAGCAGTTCTGACGTTCCCAGGGAAGTAACTTCTTGCTAGAACTATTTATCGACTTGATTTACGGAATGTTGCTTATTTTTAATATGTTGCATACAAGATCTGAATATAATTAACGGATGGAAGCGCTGAGTCTCGGATCTAAACTAACTGTGCGTGTATTTATATATTTCGGGTACTTCATTTAAGAACTTAATTACCAATGTGGTACTACTCTCTTGTATAATTTATATTGATCTATTTGAAGCACATTTCAGTTGTGCGCTGGAAGATTAGTACCTTGGCTATAGTTGGCATATTTTGTCTTGAGTTTAAATTAACATCAAAATAACATCCGATATAGTGTAACGGCTATCACATCACGCTTTCACCGTGGAGACCGGGGTTCGACTCCCCGTATCGGAGTTTCTTTTTGGTAGGATACTAATTTTTTTACTATTCCTTTTCACGAATTGGAATGGTATGGACTGTTGATCTTAAAATAATACTCGGAGGTGCGATGCTTTCATATAAAAACGGAAAACCGAGTAAACGGCTTATAAAAATATAAGTATATAAAAACTGAGTAAATAATATAAAATGAGGCCATAAAATTTCCAAAAAAAAATAACAACTAAATACAGTTGAAACTAGAAACAGAAAATACTAGGTAAATTTTCAGAATAAAAAAAAAGCTGAGGTTTCACGTATACGACTTTAAAAATAAAAAAAAGAAACTAAAAAAACCTTAAAGTTTCTTTTTGTTTAGTTTTTTTTTATTCTTTATCACATGCGGCTTTAACAATTCAAAACTACACATCATACCTGTCGTAACGCTCATCACTGCCCCCCAATTTTGAAATTCACCACAATAATTGGGGGCTGAAAAAACTGTGACGAGTTTCTTCTTGGCAAAAAACTCATAACCGTCTTCCACTACCATATGTCCCCTGATTACCAAATCAAATTTAAATTTAGCACAAAAGTCGAGGACATTCCTTTTAGAAAAAGTATACGAAACACCACGATCATTTTCAGACCAATCAGAAACCTGTGAATCTGGATCACTCCATAATAGATCTGTAACCAATCCGTTTTCAGGAATATCAGTTGGCCTTGCAACTCTTTCGATCTGTTTCATATCATGTAAATCAGGAGAAATACCTCCATGGACACAAAATATCTTGTCTTGGATGACGGCTGCTAAGGGCAAAGTGTTAAAGACATCAACAAACATTTTCCACACTTTTGAATTCAATCGCCTTTTGCATTCATCATAGAAACCGTACATCTTTGTGACATTCGCAGATTCATGGTTACCTCTTAGCATAAAGAAATTGTCTCTATATTTGATCTTGTAGCATAATAATAGTAATATGGTTTCTAGTGAATTTTTTCCACGATCCACGTAATCACCTAAGAACAAGTAATTAGTGTCTGACGGTGGACCAGATAATTTCAAGATCCTTAAGAGGTCATTGAATTGTCCATGAACATCACCTACAATTTTGATAGGTGCTTGCAATCTTAATAAAGTAGGTTGGTTTAAAAGGATTTCTCTAGCATGATAACAAATCAACTGAATCTCCCATGAATGAAATGGAAAGCTCTTTTTCTTGGAATTCTTCGTAATGTCTCTTGATTCGCCAACCTTTAACAATTTTTCAATAGCAATATCAATATCAAGACCTTCACTTGAAGAAGCATCATGAGAGTTCCGTTTCAAAAATACAGCGTTTGCAATAGACCTATGATTACGAACCTCTGATGTTGGAGATAAAGGTGTACCGAAGGAACCCGGTTTAACGGAAGATGAAGGTGACTTAATCCTGGATGACAATCCTGATGATTTCAAAAATGAAGATGTTGATGAAGAAGCAGATGTAGCGGACGAGTAGTAGGAAGAGAACGAATAAGAAGATGGGGAAGAATAATTTGATTCACGGTAGGAAGGTGACGTCAAGATGTTATTTGAAGTAGTGGCAGTGGTGGTGGAGGAGGTTCTTGCAGTATTGATCAGTTTGGGAGCAGTTCTAGTTGAAGAAAGATCCTTGGTCACTGAAACATCAATATCTAGATACAAGCTCGTTAAATTTTCATTAGTGTATATCTTCTGTTTATGAGCATCCTGGCCCGGAAAGGACATGTTATCATTGCTACTTCTTTTATTTTGGTTGTTTTTTGCGGCGGATGCTAAAATGTTGTGATTGTTTATAGAATGTTTATAATTGAATTTCTTGATAGTAGGTAGAAACCTACTATCATCTGGTTCGTTAGGTTCGTTACTGTTGAGGTCATCTGAAGGAGTTGTTAATTGTTGCTGACTAGAACTTGAATTAGTTGAGCAATTCGGTACTGCAAAGTTGTTGTTTGATTTAGACGGGCTTCTTCTCATAAATAGGATATAAGTGAGGGGGAAACAATTTCTAACTCAAATGGGAAATGGACTAAAATAATAAAATAGATTCTTTTTGTAAAGGCAAGCTTATAAAGGAAGCTTAGACACCTAGTGAAACAGGAAGTATGAGTGTTGGTCTTAACCGATTGTATTTATAGTCCGCGAAGGGTGCTTACTAAAATTTACTAACGGAAACGTATGTATGTGTTATCTAACGCCCGCTTTTAATTGCTACGAGATGTAATAAAATGGCTAAATTTGCGGTGGTTGCGTTCAACGTTTTTTTTCCATTTCGTTCGAAAATATAATCATTAGATACGGATGTAAATCCGGGTGATGCGAATTTCTCTCACTATATCGTATAGAAATACAAGCCACTATTTGATGTTATTATTATAGTATAGGTGATAGTACATGATTCATTAGAAAGTATATCCCGGTATACCCTTTCCCATTAAAGATTCGTCTTACGGTGAGCACGGAGGGGCTTAGTCTCGATCTATGTTAAGTGATCGCTGAGCTACCTTTGTTGTGACTGTGCGTGCATGTAGCCAACATTCTCCATTCTGCGGTTCACCGCTCTTGTAGTTGGCTGTAAAGAGTTAATTACGCGCTGATGGGGCAATGTAGTGGTAGAGCCCATAGGGCCTCTCAATAAGTTGCGTGCATTCTGTGGAGCGTTATTGGTTATGCTGTGGCTTGTGCTCGATGTCTTGTTCTTGCTAATCGGGTTGACATCTTTGTTAAAAAGGAAACTTTCGTTTTTCCATATATTGGACAATACTGCTTGAATTTTGGCATTTCCGAGGTGTGGGTAAAGGTCATCAAACTTCTTCTCGCAGTTAGCAAAAAGTGAATCGTCTTTACTTTTATGACCTGGCGTACCATTAGAAGGAGCAATCGATTGCCCATCGTTATGGCTTTTTTTTCTAATGTTATTAGTGTTCCCAGCCATTGTAGGTTCAACTCTTAATAATGCTTCGTCTAATGGGTTATAAAACCTCTTCACATTAGAGTATTCATGAGATATTCTTTCAAACTCTCTTTTGGCATCAATATTTCCAGCCATAAAGATGGAGTCACTCCCATCATTTTGTGAACTTAGATCCATGATAGAATTTTCTCTTTGTAGCCATAGTTTTCTTTGTGTTCTGGACTCAGCATCAATACCATCAGATTTTAGAAACTGCGCGAAACTATTAAACTTGGCACCAGAGTCGGAAGATCCGTTTGCATTTCCGTTGGCGTTCGTATTTGAAATGGAGTGTTCATTAATCAATGGAGAGTTCGAAGCGGATGGATTTTTGCCGGCATTATTAGACCTTAAAAGTAAATTCTGGCTACTTTTCTTATGGAAAATGTTGTTTATTCGTGATGAGCCATGAAAACTATCAGGAACTGCTCTTCTCAAGTTATTTGTTAAGCTCGATATAGAGGTCGAGAAGTTATGTTGAGCAATAGCGTTATCTTTATTATCAATACTAGTAGCAGTGGGGAGGGCAAATTGAGAGTTCGGTATATTTTGGCCCAGCTTAGATAGCCTCATATTTTTCGTATCATTAGGCAACTTTTCATAATCCAGTTCATCGAAAGTACCGTCTGAATTTAAACGATCTTCTGGATTTTGAATTTCCTTCCCGAGTGAATTTTGGATGGAAGACAAATTCTCAAACCTACGTTCTACCCCAGTGGACTGGGAAAGAATCATGTCAGGCGCATAATTTTCTAATGGATTAGCGCCTCCGATATCCTTTCCGTTGATGTCATTGGAAGAAATATTTTCCGGATCAGGTTTTATTAGATCGTCTTCTTCGTGTAGTAATTGGCGTTGTTTAGAGCTTTGTCTTCTCAAGGACATAAAACTTGCGTCACTTTTTCTTGAAGAATTACTCCTAGGAGCATCGATGCGATCTTCCTGGTCAAAGTGCTCATCTAAATTGCTTGGCTTTTCACTACTCTTATGTGCGGCTAATGTGTTGCCAATGTCGAGGATTTTTTCTTCACTTGCATTATATGGTGTACGTGAGATATTATCATCTGCTTCCATTATTGGACTGTTCATTTTGGGGGGATGTTCTGTTTCGGCATCGGCGTCGTTTCTTGCGCTCGATTGCTCCTCTTCGTTGATAATATGATCCACATTTAGTTTTGTTTCTGTTGAACTTGACGATATATTGCCATCATTTTGGCGTTCCTCAGAGCGATTAGATTCCCCAAAGTAATCATTGGATGTTAAATGGGGCAGCGGTAGGGATATAGCTCTATGGTTTTTGTTCTGTTGGTCGAGAGGTTTCTCTTCTTCTTTTTCGAATATAGGCTCAGATGATTGTAATTCATTATCGATTAAATGTGGGCTGCTTTCTTTCTGTTGAGGTGCAATATGCTTGTTTCTAATTTTCTCACTGTTTATTCTCTCATTCTCAGCATCATCCTCGGAAAAGCATTCGACTTCTTCATCAGTTGTAGAACCACTATTGTCGGATTTTTGTGCATCTCGAAGACTTAGCACAGACTGTGTACTTTTACTTCTTCGTGGTTTTAGACCAAAGCCACTACTCGCGGAATTAGAGTGACTACCGCTTTTCGGGCTGATTAATGTATTATGCACAGGGCTATGAAAGGATGCCGATCTTTTACCCTGGTTTGACTTTACCCTTGTCAACGCCGTCATGTTCAATCCACTAATGGTTCTCTTTCTGAAAAGAGCGTCTGAACTTTTGCATTTTTGAGAAATATTATGTTTATTGAAATAGTCGCTATCCAGTGTGCCATCATGAGTTAAGACTCTGCGCAAGCCCTTGAAACTTGCGTTACTCTTGGCTCTTGACCTAGTCGAGAACTGTCTAAAGGGCTTCGACTGATGTTGTACTGCAGATCCATTGGGAGAGGTTGTATCGGTGTCTGATTTTAATGTTCTTCCTCTGTGCACCATATCTGCAGATCCTCACTGAAATATACTGTACACTCAAATATATATGTGTGTGTGTGCTCCACAAATGTGTTAAGTTATCTTCTGTCAGTCAGACGACTGGGCTCTTTAATCATCGCGTACAAGTCACTCATTTTACGATTAGTTTTCTGTCCTGTTACCCGAGCGATCATAAAATTACCCATGAAAAACCTGTAGAATTAGTTATTTGTATATATGTACATATATATATATATATATATGTACATTGTTTTCGTTTCAATTATCGTTCTTTTCACTGAAAAGATTGTAGTTTCGCTACGTTTTATTGGATAGCGTTGGAATTATTTGAATATTTTTTCTCCCATAGTAGCAGTTCCCTAGTCAAGTCGTCCATCATGGATAAACTTTCCTTATAGCCATTGTAAATAGAATCTACTTTCTCTACGAAATGCTGATTTTCAACGAATCGTACGAATTCTTCCCGGTCCGATTGGTCTTCACTCAACTCCCACTGGGTTCTAGAAATGAATTCCAGGATGGCAGATACTCGTCTTTTCATCTCATTCAAAGAAGTTCTTTGCGGTGGTAATCTGGGTTTAACTGGTTTGTCGGTACCTATATCGGCACTTTTTCTACTCTGATTCATTTCAGAGCTTGTATTGCTTCGACGCGTCCTGTTACTCTTTCTTACTGGTTTGGAAACTTTTCTAGAGCCCCTTGAAGAGCTAGCTTTCCTTGAGTCATCCTCGGATGAAGATATGGAATTTAATGGTGGGATGAGTTCTTCTGTTTTCTCAACGTCTTGCACGGAACTCACGGAAGACTCCTTCTCCTGACTGGCTTCCTTCACTACATCTTTTGTTTTCTCCAACGATGATTCTTCGGACAACTTGGGTGTATCTTTCACATCCTCATTCATTATTGACTCTGGCTCGTCTTCTGTAGGTGAGACACCCACAGGTAGTTCACCAGCACCATTTTGAAGGTCGACATCGTCTTCATCATCGTTATCTTCTTCGCCATCAATTTCAGGATCGTCTTGATGGGATGTCCTCCTGCTTTCTTTCAAAGCCTTTTCTAACATTCTTTGGTATTGTTTTTCCTCTCTTGCCATAAAAGTGGCTCTTTTCCTATCTTGTAGTTTTTTATCATTGTCACCACCAGCTTCCAATGAATATTGGTCCATGGAAGTATCATCTGTTGAATTCCTTCTTTTTCTTCTACTTGCTCGGGAATTACCGTCTTTAGCAGAGGCTGAAGCGTCCTCTTCGTCTATTTCATCTTCTTCATAACCAATATCGTCCATATTATCTTCGGTATTGCTGATGTTCTTGGGGCTTTTCTCCACTTCGTTGTCCGCCAGAGGTTGAGGCGTAGCAGCATTGCGTGCTCTTCTTCTTGATTGTCTTTTCTTCTCTTGAACAGGTTTGTATAATGACCTTGGTTCACCAGTGTCTGTAGTAAAGAGCTGGTGTAATTCTGGCCTACACTGTTCACACCAGTATTTATCAGGGGCATTGTCCTGTGTAATACTTACACAATAGCCGTGCTGCCAAACACTACACTGTTCACATTGAATGAAAAATCCAGAGTCATCAGGTGTGTCAAGCTCCCCACATATACAACGAGTTTCGCCTTCTTCTTCTTCCCCATCCCCTTCTTCCACATGGAGATCTTCTTGATTTGCATTTTCCTCCGGCACAGGTTCATGCATAGCCGTTGTTTCTGTTGTTGTTGTTGTATCCATGGGTTGCCTCGCCGTGGTGGCATCTGCTTTCTCCATATTTTCATTGCCCATTGCAGAGTGTATAGGCACTACTGCTGTTGTTTCCATTTTACCTATTCGCTTCTGTTTACGTTTGTGCTGATTTGATGTTACGCAAAGTAAATAACCTTAAGTGCACTCACTACTAGTAATCTCACAGTGCTAAGTTTGTACCCCTCGCAAGCATGCAACTATAAAAAAAAGGTCGTATACAAAAAATGACAAGAACTAAGATGGAAAAACAAACAAAACGCTATTTTCGTCCATGCAATGAAGCCGCCAATTGGAAAGTCGAACTGAAAATGCAGCTGATTGTATTGTGCGGTTTACCTATTTTACTCAAACCGGAGAAATTTTTCAAAACTAAATTAGGCTAAAGCTATCTACGGCAAGCTCCGTCTTATTTCCGAGATAGGAGGGTAATGTCCTATCCAGGAGCCAAAAAAATAACCGCTGAGCTCTAGTTTATTATCAAGAAAAGGCAGAGCTGAGTGAAGTTGACTATTTACGCCATCCTAGAAGAAAGACCATACATACTACACGGCTAGAAGAGGCAGTATGAATTGACTGGAACATGCACTAGAAGTGTATGTCTGCTTGCGTTTTTTTGTTTTAAAGCTGCTTTTAAAAAAGGAGAGTGAGAGAGGGAATTCCAAGACTGCCTCGTCACACTGATTATATACTAAGTTCTAGAATTATTCAGCTTAAGGACTCGGCGCCTATACTTTTCCTTGTGAGCTAAAGAGCAAATTCGATCATTTCTTGACGTACGCATCGGCATCTCAAAAAAAAAAAGCAGTTGAAAAAAAAGAGCAAGACAAAAAAAATCACAAGCATGAAAATTTTTGTTAGCGGAACTCATCGTTTGGCTTAGCTTCCCAGTTTTCAATTAAAATTTGTGCATTGATCAAAACGAAATAGCTAACATGAAGGACGTTTCTCATTACGGTCCTGCCTTATGTACCAAGTTTCATAAAAACTATGTTCTAGCCGGCTACGGGCCTTTCGTCCATGTGTATGACTATCGTTCGAATACGTTGATCAGCAAATGTAGAATGTTTCGTAAGAACAAAGTCCATGGAATTAGCGTTTCTGCCGGAGAAGAGGTTTTGGTCTACGGTGCGAGATCGACATCAGTGGTGAGATTCGAAGACATTTTGGAGAAAGAGTCATTGGTGGGCTCGGAAAAGATTAACTCAGATTGGGTTACAAATGGTGAATTTAGTTCCGACGGGTCCCAAATATTTTTACTAACCTGTTATAACAAAGTGTTGATTTGCGATTTGAGTTGCGAAGTACTCTCAAGAAAATCATTACGTGGTGAAAGATCCATCTTATATTCTGGTATGATTAAAGTCTTTGCCCCAGATAAAGTATATATCAACGCTGGTACTGTCATGGGTGGTATCATCATCTGGGATCTGTTTTCAGAGACCAAAATCCACAATTTGCTGGGTCATGAAGGTTCTATCTTTTACGTTACTTTAAGTAACAACGGGAGATTCGTAGCCAGTTGCTCTGACGACAGATCCATTAGGCTGTGGGATTTGGAAACCGGTAAAGAACTGTCCGTTGGGTGGAGCCACACAGCAAGAATTTGGAATTTGAAGTTCTTTGACAATGACACAAAGTTGATTAGTGTTTCGGAAGACTGTACATGTCGTATATGGACCATTGTAGAATCTCAAAAAAACATTACCGAATTATCGATATCTAATATTTATGACGTGCACTTAAGCAAGAATATTTGGGGCGTTGACGTCAAAGAAGATGATATGATAGCTGTAACATCAGGGAATGACGGAAGATTGAAACTGATTGATCTACTACACTTGAAAAGACATGGTGATGAAGAAACGTCGTTTAGCCTAGATGAGATCAGTCAACAACTTGGCGTTGTCTTTGATAAAAACGAAACTATCAAGGGGTTCCAGGGATTTTCATTTGGTATAGTTATCATCACATCACTAGGTAGGATTCTTCAATTTAGTAACACTACTAAACAATGGAAATTATTGCTAACCGATGGGAACTTTGTCGCGTATTCAATCACAAACGGAATTCAAGCACATAATATTGTTGTCTTTTCCAACAATAAGCAGGATGTTCTTTTGATTAGGTTTAGCGAAAATGGAGATGACGTAATCAAGGTTGGGCAATTCCATGTGAATGAGCTTTCCAAGACGAATAACTGTCTTTTGACTGAGTACGATGAACATTCATTCCTCTTAACCCTGGAATCACCAAACCCTCGCGATAAGCTTTTATGTCTAGAGATAAGTATTCAAGACTTAAAAATTAAAATTAAGCACTGTTTTAATAAGCCTGAAAACTTTGCTTCCTCATGTTTAGCCTCTTTCCAAAATTATGTCTTGGTTGGCTCGCGTTTTAGTACATTGGTGATTTTTAACTTACTTAATGATGACGAAGAGCCTTTCATAATTAGGAGATTATGTCCCGGTGACACTACTACCTCAATCAAATTTGTGGAAAATAAGAATGATTCTACCGTCTTTTCTGTAACCAACAGGGATGGTTACTACGACTTCATAGAACTGACAAAAAGCAACTGTGAAAGCCCCCACCCTCAATTTTCTTACAAGGTTTTGCATTCTAATAAGATGATGAAAGGGTTCTTAGAAGGTGCTTTTTTCAATTCAAACAGTGAATATATCACTTATGGGTTTAAGTCTAGTTTATTCTACCTTTACAATGAGACAAACTGCTACGAATTAGCTAGTGAAGTGTGTGGTGGTGCCCATCGTCAATGGAAGCTCAACACCATTAATGATGGTCATATTCTGATGTATATCAAGGCGTCGCGGTTGCATCTAAGGAAAATGTATCATTCTGACTTTCCTGAAACTTTAGAAAAAGGTATTCATGGAAGAGAAATTAGAGACATTTCGATTTGTCCAGGGGCCAGTACCGATACAAATGGCAATTTCAAAGAAGGTCATATATTTTGTACTGCATCCGAAGATACCACGATCAAGTTAGGATATTTCGACAATAAAACAGGCAAAGTTCAGAACTTTTGGACTCAGAGGAAACACATCTCTGGGTTACAACGCTGTCGATTCATTAATGAAAAATTAATGATATCAGCCTCAGCTAGAGAAGAATTGTTTATGTGGGAATTGAACGATAAGTACGACAAACGACCATATGTGACAATACGACAAACGTTACCCACATCCACTAATAATCCAGATTTAAGAATCATGGATTTTGATGTAAAATTTGTATCTCAATCGGGTGATTTCATCCTAGCAACTGTTTATTCAGACTCAGCCATAAAGATCTGGTGTTACAAAGAAAATATAAACAAATTTGAACTAATTACACAAGGTCGTTACAAGACGTGCTGCTTATTTAACGTTGCGTTGATTACACTGAAGAATCAACTTTTCGTTGTCATTTCACCAACAGATGGATTTTTGGTTATCTATAACGTAACAGAATACGTACCGTTTAGCGTTGATGCTACCTCTGGTGACTTGGTGGACAATAAATTATTCACTACTGTGTTGAGTCTTCCTGTCCCTGTGTCGCAGTTGCGAGTGCACCAGTCGGGCATCAAATCCCTAGACTGCGTCGTTGCCCCTACTAGAACATCAGCAGCAATTTTAACGGGTGGTGATGACAATGGATTGGGGCTGAGCTATTTGACGTTGGATGACGCGAACACTCCAGCGTTGGAGGCAAGTGATTTTATCGATTCAGCTGCATCTTCGACGATAACATCAGGCATGTTGATCAATGGCGGCGAAGAAGCTATCACCACATCTGTTGACCAAATCGTACGCGCTTGGAAGATTACCGCGGGGAAACTTACTTTGACGGATAAAAAGTACACCACTGTGGCGGACACAGGGTCATTGGACATCATCTCGACTAATGACGGCACGGGATTCGACAAAACGTTGCTAATCGGTGGTGTCGGGCTATCCTTATGGAGAAAATGATCCGAAAAATTAGTAGATAAATAAAGATATAATTATATGTTATTTACAGGTTTATAGAAGAGGAGAATACCTTGTACAATACATGTAGATAGACGGGTGAAAGTGCTTTCTCCTTTCAGCCTTGACGCTGCTTGTGCTTCTTGTTCGACTTGCAGTAGATGTACACTCGTCCTTTTCTTCTTACCAAGTAGCAGTCGCTACAAAACTTCTTGATGGAGGTCCTGACCTTGAAGCCCCTGCTAAACACCAACGACCTGTTTACTGCTGCAAGTGCCGGCTTCTGGGAACCTGCCGACAAGAGGGAGGGCAGAGTGTACGCCCTCGTTACCGTAGCGGGAGACAGTTTCAAGTGCGATAGCACTTTTGGCATACTAAGGCGGAGGGTCTGTAGAAACATTTTGTTGTTATTATCTCCGATCGATTGTTGGAAGATGCAATGGCCACTGTATGTAAGTAGCCTGATATCTACATACATACATTGCAATGCCAGCGTAATGCGATTGATTCTTCCCTTTCTATTCGGAATGCGTGTGAAAATGGGTTTTCCAGTGTCGGCCTGGCCTGGAAAGAAAAAAAGGCAGAGTTCCCTTATAGAAACAGTAAACACTTTAAGATGTCACATAAAAGTTGTTGCCCTCCTATCGTCCCGTCTTATTGTTTTGAGCAATACATTAGTAGTTGGGATTTAAGTGCATTTCTTATCTTACTTTCGGCGCCCCCCACACCCCAACTACAATGGGTCCTCTTATCGGCCAATTTCAGAACCAAATCCCACTTTTGGGAGGCATTCCAACACCTGCCGTTACACTTCAAGTCTGAGCAAACCTTGGTGTAGAGTACCCCCGCAATGGTGGCAGGATCTTGCTCAACCGTTCTTGTTTTATTAAGTGGACCTGTTTTTATGCGGTCACCCGGCGGTGCTTTCCCTTGTGGTTCGGTTTTTTGCCAAGAAAAGAGAAGAGAAAAGAAAGAAAAAACCCGGATCTCGACATCGACTTCGCAAGAGAGCGGATGTTGTGGATATCCAGTGTTTTTTCAGATCCAGGCACAACCACACTTCATCCCTTCATCGCAGCAACAAATCGGCCACACACGTTTTCGTCTTTTGTGGAAAGAGAAAAGAAAGTAGTTCAAAACTAACCCAGCACAACGCTATACCTACGAGAGTACCATTATCGACTCGTATACTCCATTTTCACAAAAATAAGTTGCACTTAATTTTGCTCTTTTCAGTGAATTCTTTCCTTAATCTTCGTTACTCCATTTCTGTTTTCCCGCTCTGCTACTTCTAGAATTGATAGTCTCTGTACCTTTTTTCTAAGATACACACATTCTTCACTTCTTCGAAACATTGTATTCTTTTTTCCTTCTTCGTTTTTCCGTTGTTTGATATTTCTTCTTTTGAAGTTTTCACCAGTTAGGCTTTTCCCCTGTAGCTGGTACAATCTTCTATTCTAGTTTCCTGTTTGCCAGTTTAACTTCCTTCATTATTTTTTTTGTCTAATTAATATCCGTTTCCAATTTCAATTCTCAAGGACACTCTTCTCTTTTAAAAAAAAAAAAATTATTATCATATCTTTTTTACTAGTATTACTTTACTTTTTCAACTCTAGTCATTAGAATTTTTTTCTATTAAGATATCTTCTAAAAAAAAAAATTAAGAACTATCGTTGTATTTTTCCCTTTTTTGCCATCCCTATATTACCTCAATTGCATTAAAAAATGGTAGTTTCTTATAATAATAATAATAACAACACGCTACCTCCTTTTGCTTCTTCTGATGACTCTACGATGTACCAACACTCCAATTCTTCCGGCCATTATCGAGACCCTTATTTGAATGATCCCCAAGCCTTTGGCGATGCTACGTACCCTACGAACGGTGGTTTCACTCTTTTGCCATCCGACTTTACGCAGGATCCAAACGATTCATTTCTTTATGAAAATGGTGGGTTTTTGGACTACCATCCAATTCAACAGCAACCACCACAATTCCAGGTGAGCCAGCAAATCGAGTTGCAACAGCAACGGCTTCTACAAGAGCAAAATTTTGGAATAGGCAACGAAAATATTCAAAATAACAACCATTATTTCGAATATGAAAGATCTTCTAATGAAGTTTCCCCGTTTGGTGATGAAAACCCAAATGCCTTGTCTGATAGCATTTCTCCTATCGTTAGGGCAACGGCCACCGCCGTAACCAACGCAAATGCTCCTTTGTCAGTAAATTCACAAGCCAACAATTCTTTAAATTTTACTTCTGCCCCAACCAGAACTGTCTATTTGGGCAATGTTCCACCACATCTAACAGTTAAAGAACTTCTAGATCATGTCAGGAGCGGTGTCGTGGAAGACGTTAAAATTATACCTGAAAAGATGTGCGCATTCATATCCTTTGTCGATGAGAGTGCAGCACTACTCTTTCATTCGGATGCAATTTTGAAGCGTTTAAATATTGGTGATAGAGATATAAAGATTGGTTGGGGTAAACCAACTCGCATTGATCCTATTGTAGCCGCGAGGATAACTACCGATGGTGCGACAAGAAATGTATACATTGGCCGTATGACAGTTGAAGGGGAGGAATCCCACTTATCTGAAGAGCAATTGAGAGCCGATTTACAAGAGTATGGCGAAATCGATTGTATAAAAATCATCAAAGAAAAGGGGATTGCTTTTATTCATTTTGCATCAATTTTAAATGCTATAAAAGTAGTTACGAATCTACCAATAAGAAACCCATATTACCAAAATAAGAGAATATTTTATGGGAAAGATAGATGCGCGTTTATCACCAAAACGCAGCAACATAACGCAGCCCAATTTTTAGGTGTCCAACCCGGGATGGAACATATGATAGAATTTTCAGATCGTGAGTTTATATCTAGCGCCTTGTTACAACAATCAGCGGCCGCTGCGGCAATTGCCACATCAGCCGGGGGGCCTAATAACTTGGGCAACAGAACTGTTTATCTAGGCAGTTTGCCTAAAGATGTTAAGATTGAAGAAATATGTAATGCGGTTCGTGGCGGTTTATTACAGAGCATAAAACTATTGAATGATCGCTACGTGTGCTTCGTCACCTTCATTGATCCTACAGCCGCCGCACAGTTTTATGCGATGAGTTCTTTGTATGGATTCACAGTTCAGAAAAAACGTTGCAAAGTCGGTTGGGGGAAGCACTCTGGCCCGCTGCCCAATGCTCTTGCCTTGGCAGTCAGTAACGGCGCGTCAAGAAACGTTTATGTGGGTAACATAGATTTTGCTAGCGATTCCCTAAATGATGAACGTATCTTTACCGAAAACAATTTAAGAAGTATTTTTCAACAATATGGGGAAGTGGAACAAATCAATTTCTTGCCTGAGAAAAACTGTTGCTTTATAAATTATACCAATATCAGTAATGCTATTTTGGCTTTAGACAAGATCAAGTCTAACCCATATTTCAAAGATCTCAAGATCAATTTTGGTAAAGATAGATGCGGTAACGTTCCCCACCAATCTCGTTAAACGATATATATGTATATGTATATGTATATGTTTTTATGTAGCAATTCACTGTTTTGTATTTACATGCCTCTATAAACAAAGAAACGTCAAGATATGAGCCTCCCATCATCTGCACCACTTTCTTCGTATCTGTCCTTGTGCATTTCCCCGCCTGCCACTCATCGCTTTCTTTTTTGACAGAGAAATCTCCGAAGCGGTATTATTTCACCCCCACAGCATAAAGGGTTAAAGATATGAATAAACTTTCTTTTAAGGGGAACTGTGTACAAATGGGATGAAAATTTGATAGTGATATGCTGCTAAGACGAAAGACATACAGATAAATAATAAAGGACTACCCAAAATCACTTTTATATTTTGCTCTCCTTCCTTCTTGTTTTTCTTCTTTCTGTCTATTATTTGCCTACAAATATCTTTGGTTGTAGTAAAAGTATAATAATATAAGATAGGTAAAGTTATAAATAATGGTCACTATTGTATTTGATCACCCAGCGGATGACTTTCCAGACTTGAAGATTGCTGGTGACTTCACCAATTGGGAAGGTATGCCCATGGAAATTAATGATGATTCCGGAAAGTGGGAGTATACATTTGATCAATCATCGACAAATAAACACGACGACAAGGTACATTTTAAATTTATAGATCACAATGGCAACTGGTTTGCCGATGACGAGTATCCAAAGGAGATTGACGAGCATAGTAACGAAAATAATGTGACCAAGTTGGAAAACAAGGAGGATGACACAAATGAAGAAAAAGAAAACAAGGAGGATGATAAAGATGCAAAAGAAGAAGAAAATAATGAGCAGGGTTTGTATGATGAAGGTCCTGAGACTCCAACTCCCTCTTTAAGAGATATTAAGACGACTGTTTCTTCTAATTCAGGAAGTTCTCGAAGCGAACCTGTTCCAGCAGAAGAAGTTGTCACAAAAGAAGGAAATCATGACGATATTGCACTCGATGATGCTCCAGTGAACTCACAAATAGAAAACAATGATCATCCAACCCAGCTTCCACAGGTAGGAACACACAAACGTAATGAAGAGCTTGACAATTTTTCTGAAGGTAATGATAACACAAGAGTTAATGAAGATACAGACGTGACTGATTCGCAAGGATCGGAACATGAGATTGTCGATTCAGACACTGAAAATACAGACATGTCCGAACAAGAAGAAATACAAAAAAGAGATAAACCAGGTGATCGAAAGGCGAATTCGGTGGTCAAAGAAGGTGACACACATCCTGAAGATTATGAAAGTATCTTGGAAAAGTTGCTAGGAGCATTAGGGCGTTTCTTCGGGTCATGGTTCTCTTGGTTGACAACGAAAACTTCAGGTACGGAGACAGCTTAACTCACGAAAGGGACGATCGTTTTTTTTCATCGTAATTATCCCTTTTATATGCTCGGATGTACCTTAACTTGTCGAGGCTTTTTTGGATCCGGCTCTTCCTTGTTTTTCTTTAGCTAGTAATAGGATAAAATATAGGAATTATAATAAATGGGAATATGGCAATCAGCAAAACCAAACTTTTTTTTTAGTGCTTATGTATATGAAAGGAAAAAAGTATATAAAATATGTGTTAATATATCAAAAGAAAGGAAAGGGTAAAGAAAGAATTTGAACAGAGAAATATATCCTGTTAGTGGAGAAATAAAAAACGTCATGAAATTGAATGCGGAAAAGTACGGCTGGATTAAGATAGACTGGTCTGCTGGGTAGATGTCAATCGAAACTAGTACATCGGTTGACCAGGTCTCAATTTCAGCCAGTGCCAAGCTTCAGCTTCGGCTTCGGCTTCAGCTTCTCTCTTGTACATTGGTTGACCAGGCTTCAATTGCAGCCAGTGCCAAGCTTCAGCATCAGCTTCTCTCTTGTTTAATGAAACACCTTTTTCCTTGGCAGCAAGGTTAGAAATAGTAGTGTTTATGAATAGTAACCCAGTATTTGTGCTGTTTGCAAATGGCAAAACAGCAACATCAGAATCACCCTCCAAATCCAAGTAGCCAATGATAGCTTCAGCAGGAACTTGAGCAGTTTCATTTTCAGTAGTGGTATTGACTGGGGCGGCTAAAACAGAAGAAGCTGTAAACAAAACAGCGGTAACAATTGTTGAGAGTTTCATTATTGTTGTTATTCTTAATTGTTGTGTGTAGGAGAACTAGAGTGTTGAGTTATTCTGGTTTACATATAGTAGTATCTAAAAACCATTAAGATATGGATAGAAATAGTATTATCTGGTAAGTAGAGGATGCCTTTTTATATTATAATTTTTTACTAAGATCTGTTGCCGTTTTTCTAATCTCTTACGTTTCATTGTAATTGTGGTAAGGGTTGCTGAAATTTTATGTATGTTTGATAAATGAGATGCATATTTTTACATTGCCCACTATTTTTCAGTAGAGAACTATTATTCTCGGCAAATTTTACTGTCGTTGATGGCCTAATTAGGAAAGTCGGCCTAAAAAAATGAAGAAGAAATCTTTATTGAAGGACTGAATAGGAAAGTTGATTTAATTTTCAGTAAATATTCACACGGTAATGTTGTTGAATATTGCATCAAACGCATCTTATTTATTCCAGCCAAAAGGACGGACAAACTCCAGAAAGGGTTTTATTTGTTGATAATTAGTTAATTTAGGAAGTAGTAATAATTAAGAATAGGCAGTTCTTTCTTATTATATTAGAGAGGTATATAAAACACACGCTGATTGGTTATATGAAACCCAATGGTTCGAACATAATTCAGAACATTAATAATAAGTTATCAGGTATAACTCATCTCCTTATATGCTAATGTCTGATCAATTAATAGGTCTTTATACTCGTCTTCATTAAGTATGTTTGTTTCAGTTCAACATAATTAATATCATATTAAAGAACGTTCGAGATCACCTATTTGGACATAAAGAATGTTATGTCCAAGATCACCTTATTCCAACATGCTCCCTTAAAGATATATTATTGTACTCCAACAGATATCTGCTGTGTGTTCGGTTCTTAATTAAGTAATTTAATTATTAATAGTCCGTTGAGGCCAAAATATCCTGTGGTGTTATTTGATTTTTCAATACTTTGATAAATCTATCAAAGTCAGAAATTGATACTAGTCTTGTAAGTAAATCTGCTATATTTTCTTTGCCATTGATTTTTAGTATTTTTATAGTGTTCTCTTTTAGTTTTTCTTTGATTATTTCAGTTTTTATCCATGTGAACTTCTGTTTGGGTTATAGGTAACTACGATTTAAACCTTCAATAGATGGTTTTGAATCAGTAATCACTGTAAGTTCTTTATTTTTTCCCTCTCCAAGTTCTGTTAAGGTTGCTTTCAGGGTTTCTGAGTCTGCATAACCTTCATAGATAGCGTGAAGTTCTGCTTCAGTTGAGGATACGCATTTGTTTGCGCTTTTATTGGAGTATACATTGAAAATATTCTTTCCATACCAAATTATAACTCCTATTCTTGATTGTGCATCGTATTCTGTTCCAACTGATGCATCTGTGATAGTAGTGATTTTCTTATCTTTGTTAAGGTCTCTATCATAGTGTATTCCAATATTCGTATGTTGTACTAGATATTGTATGATTTTTTAAATCATGTAAAATACCTGTTCATGAGGAAAGTTTACTAATCTAGCTACTTTCTTGACCGCAAATTCAACATCGTATCTACACTTGTACCTAACATAGTTAAGTTCTCCTAATAGTTGCTGTAATTTCAACACACCGTCTTTATATTCCTTTTTGGTCATTTTTAGTTCTCCCTTTTTGGGATCAATCTTGTATATTGATGTATGTGGAATTGAACTTTTTCTACCCTTATCCAAGTCCTTTTTATACTTCTCACCCATTTTTTCTATGAATGATTTTAATGTCAGATCAACCGTACCAAGTTTTTTGTTATAGATCAAATCTATCCCCAAGATGTCTGTATCCAATATATCGTCTATTAGAGTACCAGTAATTTTTAATTCAAGGGTATTTTCTAAATTGTTTATGAAATCATCTAATCTTTGTTCATCACTTGCTGCAATCACGCAGTCCTCAACATAAACTGCGATAATTAGTTTTTTATCCTTGGATTGGTATATTCCTGGAGTATAAGTGTTATCTTTTAGTCCAATACTGTTTAAATATCGTCTAAGATGGTCGTTCCATTCTTTAGGACTCTGCTTAAGACCATATAGCGCTTTATCTAGTTTAACAACCCATCTTCTGTCATGTGGGTGTGGAATGTATATGTCTTCTTCTAATTTAGCATATAGGAACGCATGGTTAATATCCAATGTTTTCATGAACATATTCCTATTATTTGCAATCATCAGAAATATTTTAATGTGATTATGGTTTAAGGATTCTGTTCCAATAACGTTATACGTTTCTGGTGTCTCGATATCACCTCTACAAACAATTCTTGTTTTATAAATGCCATTTCTCTTTTTTGAGAATATTGTTGGAATTATTAAATTACTAGGAACATCAGATCTGTTGTATTTGACATCGACGTCGAATACCTTCATATCCTTGAGATTTTGTAATTCCTTTCTGTATGCCTCTTTATAAGCATGTTTTTCCTTGATCAGCCTTTCTTAAAATAGCTTCATTGTAGTAGATGGTTTTAATTCTCGGTACAGAACTTGTTTCTGTGTTATCCGGAAGTAGTTTGATTATATTTTTTCTTTGACGTTTATTATCTCTTTCAACTGTGTCATTAAATGGAGTCTTGTTTTCAACAGGTCGCTTCCTTTTTTTATTAAGAGAATTGAACGTTTTATTTAAGAATCCAGCTTTGTTTACTGCTGGATTTTCTATCTCAATTGGTTCATCTGTTATCGCTGATGATTCTGGTGTAGCATTCGGTTTTTCCGCTTTGCTACTATCTACCAATTGTACTAACTCTTCATTATTACCTTTCGGTGAGATACTTGTATCAGTGTTGTTTTTGCTTTCTGCCTTGTTTGGTTTATCATATGTTTGGTCAGTATTGTCCATAACGTTTAAAACCAGGGGCAGGTGATGACTTTCTTTGCCAGTTGAATAGTCATCATTAAGAGTATCATTATCACTTAATGATGTGACAATTGATTCAGGTTGAATCTCTACGCCTTGTGAGGTTTCATTATCTGAATTTTGAGACTCCACATATTTTTCAATGTTCATGTGTTCAGGTAATACTTCTGGGTTAATGATTTTTTCGAATAATTCTTGCTGTGATTGTAATATTTTATCATCTGTTAAATTATCCTTTTTGCTTGCAACTGTAACTGAGTCATTTGTAGAATCATGGGAGCTACAATCGCCCTCATCACCTGATAATTCTTTGTAGTTTATTTCATTTCCATTGATCTTCCTTTGCATTCTGCTAGCAATATTATCCTCATTATTGCTGTTTATAGTATTCTGGCTTTCAACAAGATTTTCTTGTATTGCCGTGGGAATTCTATAAACAATTTCATCGTAAACATCCTTATAAGTATAACTTGATTTATTCGTTTCGTTTTTATCACTTTCAGTAGTGATCTTTTCTTTTGATTGAAGTTTTGAATCTACATCCATGTTTGTCACATGATCGTATTCATCTTCGTCAGATTCTTTTATGTTAGAGAAAACGCAGTCTAAATTTCCTTCTAGATCATCACTAGGAGATGGATATTTGGCATTAGCTTCGATTTGAGCTAGCTCTTCTGTGGTAAACAAGTCTGTAAGTTGTGTAACCTGTTTATGATCATCTTCGTAATTTTCCGATGAATCATATAACCTTGAAACAGCATCTATGTTTTCTGCTTCATTGAAAGTATCTGATCTGCTTTGATCATCTAGGTATATGTTCTGTGTGTTCCTTAATATTGGCTCCACTGCCTAGTCTGGAATTGTGTAATTATCGGAAGTGACAATTTTTTTAATAGATGGTACAAAAAATTTGTATCCGTGACTATTAGGATCTTTGCATAATATTATAGCACTAAGTCCTGATGGTTTTAGTTTGTTGTGATTATGATTCCAAACTATTCCTTGTTCTCCGAATGGTAAGAAGGACATGAATCTCACTTTAACAGGTTGACTAGAGATCGCCTTTAGTGGCAGTTGACCTGTGGTTTTGTTTTCTAAACAATTGCGTACATTGGTAGCAGATGTTACTGCGTATTCCCAAAATTTAATACGTAAGTTACTATGTTTTAACAAAGTTGTTGCATCAGTAACGATGGTTCTGGTGTATCTTTCTGCTCTTCCGTTGGCAGCATGATCTTGTGTAACGGAAAAAATATGATGAATTCCTTTGAAACAAAATATTTTGCTATCTGATCATTAGTAAATTCAGATCCTTGATCTGAATTGATTTCTCTGACTTTTCTGTCAAATTGAGTTTCCACGTACTGAATATTCTTCTTGATCTGTGCTAAGATAGTTTCAGCATTTTTGTTAAAATGCGTGGAGGTGATACAATATCTTATATTGTTATCAACCATAATAAGCATGTATCTTTCTGTATCCGAGTTCGAGTTTGATACTGGACCAAAGATATCCATGCACCACGATGAACCAGGTTCATGATCGACACTGTGTTCGTTCATAGATCCAGCATAATGGTTCCTTCTCGTGGTTTTTGAAACTTTACAAGTTTCACACCAAAATTCATTTGGTTCTTTAATTAAGTCAATACTTTCTTCGTAATGACTATGTTTAATGGAGTTTTCAATTTGTTGAACTCCTGTATGTCCCATTCGTTTATGAGCATCTTTTAAGCTTATAATTTTGAGCTTCAGTCTAATTTTTTTAGAAGAAGTTGGTTGTATTGCATTGATTTTAAAATCACATGCATGATGATCAATTAATTCATCCATTCTTGCGTGAATAATTCCATCTTTTACATGAGTTTTAATGTTCATGTCCTTGTTTTCCAAGGTGAAGTAGTTTTTGTTTAATACAAGATCGGTTTCTTTAGCTAACTCATAGCCACTGAAAATGGTAGTTTCTTCCTCAGGAACATAGTGAGTTAATAAGTAATCATCATTTGTGTTACTTTTTATTTTAATGTATCCTGATCCTTTAATGGGAACTGAGTTATCTTTTCCAATACCAAAAAATTTTACTTTTTCTTTGCTGTCTTTATAATCGTGTAATAATTGCTTATTATTTGTAATATTGACGCCTGAACCGGTATCAATAATGACTAGGGTTTTGTTTGAACCCTTTTTGTTCTTCTTCTTTTGTTTTTTCAAAGGGTTTGAATGGCTTTGTGCCGGTTTTGGTGTATTCTTTTTGATTTGAGCTTTGTGAATAATTACCTTTTGAGTAGCTGGATGTGGTAGGCCTAAGTTCCCTGTTTACTTTCTTTCTACAGTTTACAGAGCTGTGTAATTCCGATTTACAGTACTTACAATTTCTTTCTGGATAATGAGAGTCAGTTGAACTCAAATTCATTACTGTTTCAATTACGATATTAATTATAATCTCTTCAATTCTCTCATTTTCATCAATTGGGTAGATGCGTAAGCGTTGTTTAACCGGACTCCTCAAAGATACATGTAAAGTTCCAAGAGTTGCTTCTTCTAAAATGTGTGCAAGATTTGGACAATCTTGACAACATTTTGAAAGGATCCATTTTTCCATTAATACTAACTTTTGAAGTTCATTCATCAATAAATCAGTATTCTTACAAGTTGTATCCACCAACACCTTTTCCCAAGCCTTTAATCTTATATCTCTGCCAAAAAGGCTTGTGTATTTTTTTCTTTAAATCACGAATGATTCTAGAAATGTCGACTGTATTAATGTTCACTATATCAGGACTTTCATCGAAACCTTCTTTGATAATCTTACATAAGATTTCGTTTTCACGAGGATCGATGTTTTGTATTTGTTGATCAAAAATATTATCGAATTCATACTTTTGAATGAATTGCTGAAAGCTGTTCAAAAAGACAGGAATATCTCCAATATTATTCATCTTATGCTTAAATATCCAATCCTTAGGGTAATATTTCCTATTTTTTGAGGTGAGTGTGTCGAATAAGTAATATATTCCAGTGGAATCATTTCTTTCATGTAACTTCTTAACATCTTTATCGAATTCAATCGATTCTAACCTTTTTTGTAACCCAAGGATTATATTATTAGTTTTTTCAATTTTTTCATCGACTTCAATTAATTGGTCGAGATTTGAAATATCATCATCCTCTTTAGCCTCATTTGTAATTTTATTCTTTTCAGTGGTTGATTTGTTTAGAAATATTTCATATGTTTTCAAATCAATTTGAGTTTGCTTCCTCTGTTTGTTTTCAATGGAAGTATCAATACTTAATTTTTGAAATTTGACTTTTGATTGAACCTGCGTAGAAATGTTGTCGTCGGTAACATGTCTTGTCTCATCCCTCACTGGGGTCGCCATGTTGATAATCAGCGTGTAATGTTCTGAATTATGTTCGAACCATTGGATTTCATATAACCAATCAGCGTGTGTTTTATATACCTCTCTTATATAATAAGAAAGAACTGCTTATTCTTAATTATTACTACTTACTAAACTAACTAATTATCAACATTATTCCTAATTTGGAAGTAATCAATGCGCTTATGACTCGGTGAGTTATGTGCCATAAAAATCTCTTCAAATGAACGAAAACAAATTTGTAGTATGAAGGCCATATCAACTCTTATTATGAGAACGAGATAAGTTATCTTTAGGAGAATAAAAGAAAAAGATACCTTCTGCAATACGACACGACGTCGATTATTTGTTAGGTTGGTTTAACCTTAAAACTTAATATACTACACTACACGGCTTGATTCTCCTTTCATGGTAAAAGTCGAAGTACAAATTTTATTTATTGCTAGAATATATATTATTAAATTGTCTCTTCATGCTGCGTATTGAATAAAATACAATCTTAGCAATGTAAGTTAAAAGCAGACACATAAATTTCTCGACAAAAAATGTATCGAGTACTTGAAATGAGAGTTCTGCATGCAAACGCAGAAATAACAAACCTTTTCACCTGTTGAATATGGATTCGATCTTATTCATGAGTTATTTAACTTCCTACGTTCTAAACGACTCAATCATTGTCACTCTGTCTTTTGACAAGTCTAAAGCTGGAATTGAACCCTAAAAGTTCATTGATTCCCCTAATCCAGTCATTCTCAGTTTTGGCCACACAATAAATCCCAGATCGTCTTGGTTTTTTTGAATTTTCGAATTCAGGCTGAGCTTTCCTCGTTGGAAGTTGAGTACCATCAATGTAAATAGTACCAACTTCGTTTATTACGTGAATTTCATCGCCGACATCCAAATCATGTTGAGGTATACCATCTATAGATAGGTTCACCACACTTTTAACAGGTTTTTGGTTCATTTTGGAGCCTATTTTTATCCTAATGTGAGATGAATGAGGCAAAATCAATGGTCTGAACGACAAAGAACGTGGACAGATTGGGGTCATTAAGATAGCAGGCACTAATGGAGAAACGATTGACCCTCCTGCGGATAATGAATATGCTGTAGATCCCGTTGGAGTAGCTAATGCCACACCGTCCGCTGTGGTTCTAGTTAAAAATTCACCGTCAATAAAAATATCCAGGTTAGTGAGATGGGGAGAGTTACCTCTATGTAAGAATATGTCGTTCATGGCATGGGTTACGATAGACGAACTGTTACCTTTCTTTTTCAAATGGCATTCTAATCTGGTTCTATGTAAGCATTTCGCCCTGGAGCTGATTACCTCTTGGAAGACTCTTCTATGTTCTTTGAAATCAAACGGTAATAAAAATCCTAGTGTCCCAAGAGCAAATGCTAAAACCGGAGGGACTTGCGTATTCCCAAACATAGATACACCGTGTAAAATAGTCCCATCACCCCCCAACGTTACCAATAAATCTGTTCTGTTAACAATATCTTGTTCAGAACCAGTATAAAGTATATGAGGCCGGTTAGGATCATTCTCAAGGGGGGCCTTAAAATCTTGAGAAATCTCTTCTGCGACATCTGGTTGAACAATAACGTTCACCTCAGGGTATGACTCATGCAAATGTGTTATAAACTCGACCATCGCTTCTCTTGTAGACGGAGTCCATGGTTTTTTTGTAATATAAACATTCTGTAACGGGTTGTGCCAGATCAAAGACTGTAGTTTAGAGTTTGGAGGAGACACGAAATCTGCCGACGAACTACCCCTCAAGCCATATACAGGCTTTATTTTTACAAATTTTGAGCCGCTCTTCAATCTTAGGGCTTGTGAATCTAGTGTGCTATAGATTCTATAACAGCTTAGTGGGTGGTTCAATTTCAGTCTAGGGAACATGCTAGTCGGTTTGTTTAGTGGCTTTGTATTTGAAGTAATGACTAATAAACGTTAGTCTTTCTTCCGCTTCTCTTTTTATTTTTTATTTTTTTTTCAGCCTTAAGCGCTCTGGAAAAATGTGTTCAATGAGCAGAAGGTAAAAAAGTAATAACAGAGAATGTCAGAATACCTCTGTCTTCGCGACATATGTGGGCATAATTTAAGTTCTCTCTATCCTCATGAGATCGTTATAAACCTGTACTAATTACAATGGTGAAGATTGCATTTTTCGTTTATTATTATTAAGAGGAGTAAATTTCCCTCGATATTTTACTTTATTGTGGCTAAAGTTAAATTTGAACTCCTAAAAAAAGAAATCTGTTTACTTCCAGAAAAAAATGAACTTTTTGTATATTTAGTTTTGTATAAAATTGTAAACTCCATGATCCATTCAAAAATCTAATCAACACTTCAAGTTGATACCATGCCTTTTTTCTTCCTCCCGAATTTCAAACATTATTTGGACGGCAATGAATAAGCTTGCTGCACCCATAAGAGAGAACTCTAAACCAGCCAAAGAGCTGAAGATGTCCTTTAAAAGGAGTTTCGTACCATCTGCGCCCAAACAAAATCCATATAGGTTAATAACCATCATCATGCAAATATTTATAACGGCACCAGCACCACAAAGGAATCTATACCAAACCTTAAATCTATATTTAATGAAACATTTAGTAATGAATGTCTCAGCCAGCAATAAAAAGACAGTTAACCATCCCCAAAATAATAATCTGAACTCAATATTGTGCCATATCGCTACGAATGAAAACACAGCAAAGCTTGTTGATATTCTATTGTTGGACCCTCCAAATGGGACATATATGTAACGGATTACCCATTTATTGAAGCTTGTATGCCAAGCTCTCCAAAACCCTAGTGAACTATAGTTATTGTCCACACATCGTAACATATTTTCAGGCGCGTCAATACCATCGATCATAGCCCATAATCTAAAGAGCCTCCACGGTATCAAAAGTTTTAGATACATGATATTCAAGTTAAACAGTCCGATCATGGCCAGTTGTAAAGGTGTGTCGTTATTCCATGCCTTAGTCCTTGCTATTGCACCTACATAGATGAAATGGAGGACGATTTCCATCAAAAACAAACTGAAAAGTACTTTTAGGGCATATAGACTTATGCTTTTTCTCGTCAAAGAAGGTAGCTTATTTCCTGTCTGATAAAGATAGTCATTATAAGTTATTATCGGGCCTACCAGGAATAATGGCGCATACGTGATGTAAGCGATGAAATTAATAAAGCTGTAATCCTGTATGTGATGTTCTGCGACCATTCGATCTTTTTCGTCCAAGGCGCTATTCTTACCTGATTCATAAATGGTCTGTAAAGTGGAAACGGATAGAATTTTCCTAAATTCGGGCCGGCTATCCGCATAATTTGTTGAAGGTTGCGGACTTAGTTGTTCATGCCATCTTTCCAAGAAATCCATAGAATAACTTAATAACCGTAACAATGTGAAATTGAAAAAAAAGTCCCATCTTGGGATAATGCCCTTATACCAATGGTCCATAGGGTTTAAGATAGTAGCAATATTGCTGAAAGGAAAATTTCGCACTTTTTGGTTAATGAATAACGTAAAGACACCGTAAGACCAAATCGCAAAAGTGGCCAATGAACGCTTTCTCTTCAACGAATGGGCCAAGGTGAAAAAGATAAAAGTATGCGTAAAGAACTTGATGGCATTGATACCGTAAAATAAGCAGATGAAGACTAGACCACATGCAAAATCGAAATATATCTTGGAACTTTTACTAAATTTAATAAAAAGTTTTTTCAACCCAGTTTGTAGTAATATCAGTACAGACAGATAGAAAAATCTCGACCTAAAAAATCTATACTGAGAGTCGCTATTGTCTACTTTGCGTCCTAGAATCCAACCGTGAGATAGCAGGCCACTATATTTATAATAATTTGGGTTGGAATCGGAACTCGTAGCCAGGGCAGCTTTGAGCATCCAAGGAATCACTATTGAGAACGCTAAATAATATAATTTAAATTCCCAAGTATTCCATAGTGATAGAGATGGGTTATTGGAACCGCTCACTGGGTTACGAGTAGTGGCACCGGCAGTAGAAACTATGCTTTTGATGGACGATGAACCAGTTTCGTTTTTCGAGGAGCTAATGAACAGTTTCCGTCGTCTTTTGAATTCAGGATCTGGCTTTATACGTGAATCAAGCGCCTGCACAGAAAAGAAATGTACGACGCTACTCCATATCCTCGACATCGACATCGTGGTTTAGTATTGACGTAAATCTCTTTTCACCCAACGTTGACTAAATACTTATAATGGAAAGGGACTCGAAACCCTCAAAAAAAAATATTCTTGGTCGAAACAATCGTTCTTTTTTCATCTGTTTGATAAGCACCATTCTCATCATCAGCCACTACAGAAACAAACCTCACATAAAGCAGCGCAGGTGAAAAATGAAGAAAAAATACGAAAAAAAAAGTGAAAAGTGACTTAAACGCGCTTAGTTGGCACGTAAACGATCGGAGAGCACCTGGCCTTGCGTGCCTGCACGACTCCTTAGAGCTCAGGGTTCACATGAAAAAAAAACGGGAATGTTCCGGTAACCCTAGCAACAGGTGTGTGGGTGAAGGCCACCCAGTCACGTGCTTAAGTCCCCAAAAACCGAAACCCTTGCACCGCCTCCTGCAAGGGTTTTTTCTTTTTCTGTGCTGTGATGGCTTTTCTCCCCGTGTTTGTAGTTGGGATATATATAGGAATTTCGATAGTTTAGCGCTGCTAATGCTGCCCTTCCACGATAACATAAGCTCCTCGAGAAACACCAGAGAATCTAGAGCTCTATTTATTTATTTGCAGGCACGAAAGGCCAGTCACACACACACACACACACACACAGGTACATATTATGAGGGCTGTTACGAGGAATAAAGTAGTTAACAACCTGTATTTTTCCACGTTCCTTATTGCATTCGCATCCGTGGCCATCGGTTCTATACTGCCATGCCCAGCGCATTCCGTTGAATCTGATTCGCCGGCTGTGGAACAACACAAGCTTCAGCTGGCACACGAGCAGGAGGTTAAGAAACATAATGCTTCGAGGAAGGAGATCTAGACAGGTGCAGGCTACCTGGGCTTCTCAATACAGTGTACTTCATTTAATTTAGTTTCTTTCACTCCATTTTATTTATTCCTGGTGCTATTGCACTCATAAACAGGGAATACCAAAACTTCCAAATCAACATCCTAATTCAAAATGACTCCGTCAGGTAAAAGACTATTTAAACATGTATATAGACTACAACCCCGGAACATATTTATACACCGCTCGTACATATTCCAATATTTAAAGAAAACTGTTCTATTCATTTCTCATGCTCGTCTTGCTTGTCTTCGGTCCTGAATTCTTTTAGTGCAAGCACCGTTTCACGTGATGTGGTGTAACCCTGAAACTGTCCAACGGAAAAAAAAAACAGAAGAATTGAAAAGGGCAAAAAAAAAACAAAACTGCCAATTTCGCCACTTATAATGGATGATCCTTCAAACATTGTTTTCGCCTCTCATATTAGTTGTCACATAACAACAAGTGTTACATTTTACCGTTTTACAAGAATTAACTTGCGTGTTTTCTCGATTGTCTTTTATAATTCGATAAATACCTGAAAGACATGTCAGAAGAAAACGATAACATTGAGGTTCAAGATGTTCCTTCTCCCGAACAGTCCATAGGTAGCGACTCTAACGAAAACGAGTTAACGAACAATATTAACGACGATGAGCAGAGCGAGTCTAACGATCAGGAAGAAGAACGGGAAGCCGAAAGAGAGGAAGAAAATGAAGAACAACATGAACTGGAAGATGTAAATGATGAAGAAGAGGAAGGAAAGGAGGATGCAGAAGAGGATGAGGACGAGGACGAGGACGAGAACGAAGAAGAAGAGGAGGACGTGCAAGAAAATGGCAATAGTTCTGCGGAATTAGATAGTTCCAGTGAAGACGATGATGACGAGGAAGAAGAAGACGCAGAAGAAGAAAGCGATAAACCTAAAGATAATCAAGCGGAGAGCACTAGTATGAATATTTCAAATGAAGAATTACCAACGGAACAGATCGGCGTCGATAAAGCTGGAAACGAAGTTAGTGGTGATGAAAATGAAAATACTCAATTGTCAGCTAACATGGAGAATGTTAATTACGAACTTCTACAGAAACAAGTAAAATATATTATGGATAGTAATATGCTAAATCTACCTCAGTTTCAGCATTTACCTCACGATGAAAAGATGTCTGCCATCTTGGCAATGCTAAATTCAAATTCTGATACAGCTCTTTTTTCACCTGTGCAAGAAGTTACTGTCGCAGCAGCTGCCATGGCCCCAGCCCCCACTGGTAGTGCTAAAAACATTGACCAAAGAAAACCTCCATTATCGGATGCTCAAAGACGTATGAGATTACCCAGGGCTGATTTGTCTAAACCAATTACTGAAGAGGAACATGACCGTTACACTGCCTACTTGCACGGTGAAAATAAGATCACAGAAATGCATAATATTCCACCCAAGTCGAGATTATTCATCGGTAATTTACCACTTAAGAATGTTTCCAAGGAAGACTTGTTCAGAATTTTCTCCCCATATGGTCATATCATGCAAATAAACATTAAGAACGCCTTCGGGTTTATTCAATTTGATAATCCTCAAAGTGTAAGGGATGCTATTGAATGTGAATCACAAGAAATGAACTTCGGGAAGAAATTGATCTTGGAAGTTTCCAGTTCTAATGCACGTCCGCAATTCGATCACGGTGATCACGGCACCAATAGCAGTTCCACCTTCATTTCTTCTGCTAAACGTCCATTCCAGACCGAATCTGCTGATATCTACAACGATGACAACGGTGCTAGTTTCAAGAAGTCCAAAAGACACACCCCTTCATGCGTTATTTATGTTAAAAGAACCGCGGACCGTACTTATGCCAGCGAGGTATTTAACAGATTTAGGGATGGTACCGGCTTGGAAACCGATATGATTTTCTTGAAGCCAAGAATGGAGTTAGGTAAAATGATTAACGATGTTGCATATGATGGTGTATGGGGTGTTGTTTTAGTCAATAAAACGCATAATGTTGATGTTCAAACTTTCTATAGAGGTTCACAAGGCGAAACAAAATTTGATGAGTATATTAGCATCTCTGCTGAAGATGCGGTTGCGATTTTCAATAATATCAAAAACAATAGAGAGAGTTCCCGTCCTACCGACTACCGTGCCATGAACCATCAACAAAATGTGTACGGCGCTCCTCCTCTTCCTGTACCAACTGCACCTGCTGTTGCACCACCTCCTCAACCAAACTATTACCAAAGTTACGGCATGCCTCCTCCACAACAACAACAGCAACAACAACCTTATGGCCAATCCTATGGAATGCCCCCACCATCTCACGATCAAGGCTATGCAGCACAAGCGCAAATTCCTATCAATCAAAACTACGGTCGCTACCAAAGTTCCGTTTCTGCGCCACCACCCCCACAACAACAACAACAACAAATGCCTCAAGGGTATGGTCGTTATCAAGGCGCTCCACCCCCACAACCTTCCTCCCAAACTCCAATGGATCAGCAACAACTACTGTCTGCTATTCAAAATCTGCCTCCAAACGTTGTGTCAAATCTACTTTCCATGGCTCAACAACAGCAACAGCAACCTCACGCTCAACAGCAATTGGTTGGTCTAATTCAATCAATGCAAGGCCAGGCTCCCCAACAGCAGCAACAACAACTGGGTGGCTATGCTTCGATGAATCCATCGCCTCCTCCTCCTATGAATAACAATTACAATGGACAAAATCTGTCTGCAAAATCCCCAGCCCCACCTATGCCACATCACAATCAAGCTCAACCCCTACAACAACCCCTACAACAACCCCTACAACAACCCCTACAACAACCCCCACAACAACAACAACCTCCACAACAACATCAGCAACCTGCTGGAAATAATGTTCAAAGTCTATTAGATAGTTTGGCAAAACTACAAAAATAGATTCCCAATTTGCAGTCCTCTCTACTTTTCTTCTTGTACATTATACTTGAACTCTTTAAATGGAATGAAAAAACTATGAAAGAAGTAAATTGATATTATTTGCATGAATCCCACACATAATTTATGTTTTAATTGTTTTCCTGCCTGAATTGAACTAGGACTTAATTCTTATTATCGCTGCATCTCTCACAGAACAAAAAAACTTTTGCCCTGTTATAAATTTCTTTTACTTTTTTCCTTATCAAATGCTATTTGGTCTATTTATTCCACTTACACACATCTTTCTTTATTTTTTCTTCAACAAAATGGCTTTATCTAATTCATTATTCTTTTCTCTAGTTAAAATGTTTCTTATGTCCAAACTTTGTAAAAATTACTTTGTAAACAGATAATTAAGTATCTCTTTATTTAACTCACTACGAAAAGGAGTTAGTTTCTCTACGAGGACTTCAACCGAACTTCCGCTGGATTTTCTTGTCTATTTTATTTTAGCCACCTATCAAGCGAATCTTTTTCGTTTCGCAATAAAATCAGAAAGTAACAAAAAAGGGTCTTGAAAAAGTTGAATCAAGTTTTTACACTAAAAGAAAAGGTAATCCATGGACAGTTTCTCAAACACTTTTACATGGACTTGAACTTTACGGCGAAAAGTGTCGAAATAAATGGTGAAACCCATAGAATTCTACTGCAAAACGAAAATGGACCTTGTGCGCTGTTAGCACTTGCTAATGTCCTAATACTCTCCCCAAGTCATACCAAGATTTCTTGTGAGCTAACAAAGTTGGTAAACAAAGGAAATGAAGTCCCTTTAAAAGAACTCATTCAAGTGCTGGCCGACATCGGTTTACAACTTACAGATAAAGCTGGTGCTGACATAAATGAATTATTAACAATATTACCCCAATTACATAAAGGCTTAAACGTTAACCCCAAATTCAATGGATCCTTTGAAAATAGTAAAGAGATGTCAATATTTCGATTGTTTGACGTTGATCTCGTCCATGGTTGGGTAATTGGTAATCGTATAAATGATGCAATAAATGAAAAAGTATGTCACTATTCTTATGAATCTGCTCAAAGAATCCTAACACAAGCAGCTGATATAAATAGCGGTGTCTTGAAAGAAGATAACTCGAAGGAAATTTTGGATGATGCTATGCATATTGAACTTTTTTTGAACGAATCACCAACGCAATTAACAGACATCGGGCTACAACATCTAAGAGAAAAGATACTGCAGAACACATATTCAATTTTATTCAGAAACGACCATTTCTCTACATTGTACAAGTACAAAGATCAATTATACACACTGGTCACAGACTTTGGGTTCAAGAATTGTACAGGCATCGTGTGGCAGTCCTTAGATTCTGTGGATGGATCAGGTGATGCCTTTTTTGCTGGCGATTTCAGCAGCGCAAAATCAAATGATCATTCGCCGCCAAATGATATTGAACATGACTTCAAAAATAGCAATCTGTCAATTGAAGAGGTTCGGCAAATTGAAAATGATAAAGAATTGGCTAGACGTTTACAGCAACAAGATGAAGAACGTTTAGCAATGTTAGAAACTAAGCGGAGGAACCGTCACTCTAGAAAAAAATCAGAAAGAAGCCCACCAGAAAAAGAGGCTTTCAAACGAAAAAGGAGTCCTACGAAGGTAAAACGGTCTGAAACCTCAAAAAGTGAATGTATTGTAATGTAACGAGCGTCATTTTTATTTATTCACCGGTGTAGCTTCGCAGAAAAACTTTTTGGATGCATTTTGATTAGGATGATGACAAGTAGCTTCAGCCAACAGATGCGCAAGATATATAGACACTGATCCGGGTATACAGAATACCAGAAACGCCAAAAAAGAAAAGCCTTGGAGTTGTATCTGTCTTTGATTTACAATTGTTTCAGATCGATCATCGGAGCGAAGGTTACCAGCGCGAGGCGTCGGAAACAAACTAGGAAATTATTTAAGACATGTCCTTCCACATATTTCTGGCACCAAAAACATTTTACTTTGGTTTCCTACTAACGCCATGGTAAAACGAAATCGAAACAACTTTTATCCCCGCTCAGGTATATATAGTAGTAAAAGCCTGATATAGTATAGAGATAAAAAGAAATATGCGTTAATTAACATACACGATGTATAGAGTAAATTTTATTTACGTTTGAACTCAAGATAAATCTATAAGGATATATATAAAGAATAAAAAACGTATAAAGGATTCTTCAATAAAGCTGAATATGAACGATAATACCCCTCTAAATACGCCGAAGAAAGAAGACGATCAGAAAATCAAAGACGATCAGAAAAAGCTTAGAGAACTTGAAGAAAAAATTGAAAATGCTAAAGCTATCAATGGAGTCCTCATAAGTAAGGCTAATAATAAAGCCCTCCCCAATAAAAATCCACCGGTTCATTATAAAGCACATAGTAAGAAGGCTATCTCACCTGGAAGAATCAGGAAGCATAAAGGTACAACATCTCCCACGAAACCACATTTGAAGAGTAAGAAAAAAGACATTTCCGAAAGCGCGATTCCTAAGGAGAACAAGGGCTCATTTTATCAAGGTGCCCTTGTAGGGTCATTCATAGGGGCTGCTATAACAACCGTTCTGGGTAACGTGGCAGTAAAGGCTTTTCAAAATTAGTTTCATGTGCCCACAGCACACAATAAATTGTTATATGACTTAATCTTCCTATATTTTTTTTTATAATTTTTTTACTTTCAATATTTGGAGGACTATTTACCTATTCCTAGAAAAATTGCCTCTATTTGAATTAGTGTTCCTATTTCTGTAGTTTGGTTTATAGTTATTTCTATTATTATCTTCAGGGGTACCAAAAAGTACGTCCTTTTCTCCTTGTGTTAACTCATATTCCAACAAACTGGCATCCCCAAGTTCCTTTATAAAATCCAAAATTTGAGAGTTTTCGTTTGCAAACTCTCGCTGGATCAATTTAATGTTCAGATCAGTTTTTGGATTTCCTCGCTGCACTTGATTTTGAATACTCTGAATGAATTGTTTTTCTTTCCTAGACTCCCTCAAAATGCTCGGCTGACCCTTCAATTCGTCTTCTTTTATACCCATGCTTTGCATATGCTTCGTTTTGTTATTAGAAATTTTTAATAACCACATTTTCTTTCTTTCCTCCCTCCACTTTTTAATATCATCGTCAGTAACTAATGCAATAGAAGTCCCAGGAACCAAAACCACCTTTCCTGCGCCTTCGACTTCCTGTTGCCCCTCATCTTCTTCTTCATCTAGTTCAAGGTTTATATTGTCTTGGATATTAGAGCTTGACGAATCTTTCTTCTTGATTGGTTTTTCCTCGAATCTCAGCGAAGCTGGAACCCGACTTGTAGGCTTTGGATTTTTTTCATTAATATCTGTAGCATTTACGTCCTTTACTTGTTTGGCTGGTTTTGTTTTCTTTGCAACTGGTATTGTGACATCTTCATAACTAATTGACGTACGATAGTTAGTATTACGATTTTGAGCAGGAGCGGTTTCGAAATATGGTGATGGTTGCTTTGGTATCTCTGGATGATGTGGATACCGTGTATCTTGGTTCGTTGAAGGTATTCCATTTTGCGTGTAAATTGAAGAATTCGGAAAATCGTATTGGGTCGATTGCGGTAATGGGTGGTAATACTGATTCTGAGGAGTAAAAGTATGATTTCGAGAACTATAATCGGTATTCCAGGAGTTTTCGTAATATGGAGTATTCGAATACAAATTGGAAGAAAATCCAACATTCATAGTAGGCTCTGTCTTTTGCCTTTTAACCTTTGATTCGTCATAGTCATCTGATAATGTTCCTGAGTATGTGGGTTTGGGAAGCCTAGACTGTCCATCGTTGTTCGAGCTTCCAAAATTATTGTAATGCATAATCCACGTGACGTTAAGCTGACCACTTGAGATGAAACAAATATTTAGTGTCGCAACTCCTTTATAATAAATAATAACAGACCGTTTTCTGTCAGTATGTAAAAAGCTATGCAGATATTAAATTCACTATTGAAAATTTTAGTTTGTTTGCCGACTGCGATGATCGCTTCAGCCGCACATCAACCAATTTTTGAGATAGTTTGGAAAACAAGAACAGTGATCGATAAGGCGTTGGTGGCTAGTCCATTTCGGTTAGTTTGGCTTGACTAAAGGAAGTCGCACATTATCCACTCAATCAAACAACCCCCTTGGCCTTTCAACTTGCGTAGGGCCCAGCCCGCCTTCCCCCTCCTTATCGTCCTGACTTTTGTGATTATTTGAACCATTTCCAGAATACATCAGTCCTTGTAGATGCTTTAGTTTTTCTCTCTTTAGCATTTCTCTCTTGCTGACCTCGTTGGATGAAACCCCTTCATCCAAAGATGGTAATGTTCTTCCCCACGTCACTGTGGTATCGGCCCTTTTTGCGACGGTTGAATCTTGGGAAGCATCTTCGGCTTCATCACGAATACCGTTTCTTGACCTTTTCAACGCCTTAGACTGGTGTGCTTCACTATCATTAAGAATTCCTTCCTGATTCGCATTTGTATTGACCAAAATGTCCTGCTCGAAAAGGCTTTTTCCTCCGTAACTCATAGTTTGACTCTGTTCTTCTACAAATAACTTCCTCGCCGTGTTATTTCTATAGCTCTTGGTAACCGCACTACCACTATCTGGGACAAAAGATGATGTTTTTAGAGGGCTCTTCCGGGTGCTAGTGACTGAAGTTGGCTGAGTTTCTCTATGTAGCGCAATTCTGCTCCTTAATGGGCTTTCATACCCTTCTTTAATTTCTTGCTTTCCGGTTTCTTCTTTGGGACCTGAAATTGCTGCCTTTATGTACTTCCCTCCCAATGAATCATCGGTGATGTTACTATCAGTAACTTCAACTAATTCTAGTTTCACACCTGGCTTTTGCATTTGCATCAGAATAGGATCTCCGGGATGACAGAACCATAAACTTATATTGTCATTTCCACCCTGCGAACTTTTCCAGGATGGGCTAATAGTTATAAAGTTTTTGAAGTCCTTTAGCTTAAAAACTATGCTTTTTGTATGTTCTTTACGCTTACTATGTGATCGCTTTTCTTGTTTTTCATCTTCTACCGTGGTGAAGAGGCAGTAATGTTCAAGGTCCAATGTGCTAATAGTGTTGCTCATGCTTAATGCATTTCTTAAAAGATCGTTATTTTTTCCATACACTGCTTTAGTAAATGCTGTTATGCTCAACTTGTGGACATTAATTTCTAATTTTACCTCATCAGTTACGTTTATATTGCAGTTATCTAGAAAGTTTTTTAACAGTGTTGAGTTGCAACAGACGTAATTTATTTCGTCAGCAGCTGTTAGTTGATTCCTTTTCCGTATGTCTGATTCAACGTCTTCATTGAATAGAGCAGATGTTAGCTCACGTTCAGTACTTGTGAAAACCTCTAATAGTTTAGGGTCCAACGGCTCTTGCGGATTCCGATCAGAAGCTGCAGTTCCAAAAACGTCCAAAAATTTTCTTTTGTATTTCAAATCGATTATAATAGGATCGTACTTAATTGGCTGAAACTGAGGACAGTATTCTTTTACTATCAATGAATCCATTTCAATCACTACAATCAACCTATTTGCAAGCGACTCAGGACATGTAGAAGTATTATTGACTGCAATAGTGAATGATTTTATGCCGTCGCTGTCTGGTTTTCTCGATATAGTTGTCAAGTGCTTTCCATTAACACGGAAGGAATATAATTTATGGTTATCACCGTACGTATCGTCTATGACTTGGATTCCATTCTCCCCAAACACGATTTCATGTGGCTTAAACTCGAATCCCTCGAAAAAACTCTTCTCGAATCTGATCTGACAAAGTGTAGTATCAGTTTCATTCATTGACCACGCGATCAACTCATCTGTCGTCACAGTAATCTTGATATCATCTTGAATTGTAGATAGAACATAAATCGCCCGGAACCAAATATTCTGCTTGCCTGGATCTGTGATGGTTGCCCTGAATGACATGTATCTATTGCTAATATCACGTTACGCTGACGTACACTGTAAAAACGTATGTGTATTTTTTCGAAGTCATCTTTGATTTACAGGAACTTCGTGCCCTTTATTATATTCGCGTTATTGTCAAACGCGCCGCTCTCGACTAATGCACAATAATGATATATTATGAATAGTAAAATACTTAAAAGTGATTTATGATTTATATAAATAGTCACTATCCTTATAGGATTCACGACTTCCGTTCCATTTATCAGCTAGTTTCTAGACCGTTCTGGTTCCGGTCTCGAAGTAATTCATTTGATTCTGGAGAGTTTTCCTGTTTTGATTTTTGTTTGATTTTTGACTTAGGCTTTTTCCCTTTCTTCTTCTTTTTAATGACTATAACCTCTTCCGCATCATTAAAATCATTTTTATTTATCTGTGCATTGAGTTTGGCTTCTAAACGATTTAATTCTAAATCATCATCCTCTTTAAGGTCACCCCCTTGCTGTGATTCCTTTACCTGAATACTAGATGTTCCAAAATTGGAAAAGTCAAAACTTTCAAGTTTAGAACGCATTTTCAAATCAATTTTGTCTATCTTAGAATATTTGGTAGATATTTCATTGCCATGGGGTTTAGGAGAAACATCCTTCTTCTTTGAGGTAATTTCAACGACAGGTTGATCGGATAAGACCTGGACTCTCTTCTTCTTCTTCTTCTTCTTGCTTTTCTTTTCCTTACCATTTCCAACTGTGGATAGGCTCAAGGATTTCAAGTCATTATCCGGTCTATTCAATCTGATAGTCTCCGGCTTTCCTTTAGAGCTATCATCCTCACTCAAACCCAATAAATCTTTTGATTTCTGAGCGTTTCCTTCATCTTCTTCATCAAGGTAATAAGGATTTGTCATGCGCTCCTTTTTTCTCTCGATCTCAAACGGATTGTCATGATCGTTCAGTTTTTCCTTTTCCTCATATGATGTATCTGAATAATCAATATATTCTGGATCGGCCTGCTCGGCCTGCTCGGCCATTGAGATATCCGAGATTAGGTCACTCATCGAGTCACTCTTTTGGTCATCTAACAATTCATCGTATTCCTCCTTAGTCAAAAACGGAGTCTCTAAATCAATGTCTTCGTCTATTTCCAACTTTGACTGAGTACCACGCGCGATTGGTGCGAGCTCATAGACATTGAAAAAGCTTGGTAGAACTTCACTTAGTAACATTGGCAGACCATCTGAGTCCTCCTCTAGGGCCTCTAAACTTAGCTTTAAAAATTCTAAAACTTCAACGCTTCTTTCTTGAACTTCGAATGTACTTGAAAAAGATAAGTTTTCAAAAAACTTTACCAATTCCTTTAACATCAGTTCAACTTCAATGCCTTTATCCTCTTGGGCATTGTTACACCAATTACTAAATATTTTAAGGAGTGCTAAAATCAACACTTCCTGTACACTGTGAGAATAGTAGCTGGTGTTACCAATCATTACTTTTATCAAGTCGTCACCATTCTCCACAAACGTAGAAAATTCACCAAGACACCAAATACACTCTCTTAATATGGTAGGCAGCTGTCTGTTAATGCTTTCATTCGAAATTAGTTTTATTATATTGGTGATAGTTACTTCTCTCATTGAGGGAACTTTTATCATTAAGTTTCTCAATTGTTCACCAATTTTAAATCCAAGAGTTTTATCAGATATATCTTGACAAAGCATGGCTAGATCGATTATAACTGCATTATACCATTCAAAATCATTGACACTGGAATAATTGTCAGCGGAACAAATACTTATAATAACCTTGACCATTTTGATCTTGTAATTCTCTGGTATTATAATGGGGATTCTCTTTGATCTTTCATACACGATATTACCGGCTTGTAGAATGACCACATCTTCATCCACAAATTGTTTCATCAATGTTTGAATGACTGGTTTTAGGTTATCTTCATTGACAATACCTTCGACCAACTCAATTGCCTTTGACCTAATGGAGACATCAACGTCGGATAGTAAGCGTATGATCAGTTGATCGAACCGAGAAATAAAATCTGTATTGATTTTACCAATTTTGTAAAACAATATACAACTAATGTATCTTAAATTTGGATCTTGGGAATCACAAAATGTGTGCAATCTTTCTAAGCAGGTCATTGCAGTTTCGAAGTCATCTTCTTCCAACATGTTCCCCTTAACAATACAATTGACAGATTCGTAGATCACGGAAGTCGCGACGGTACTATCCATCAATTCTAGTATTTTTGGTAGAAGCTTGGCTCTTAATTTCGGTTCCACTTGTGAAAGATTGGTAAACAGTTTCAGTAATCTAATAATAATCCAATTGTTGTCAATGCTAACTAAGATTTCATACAATAAAGGTGAAAGTTGAATAAAAGGTTGTGGATTCTTTTTTGAAAGCTCACAAATGACACTCACAGCAGCAGAAACGACAGAGATATCATCGTCGTCCAGCTTAGAAACAAATTTATCGAAATTGTCTCTTAAAGCCTCTGGGTATTGCAAGAAGACTTTAAATAAGGCAGTTATTGCCTTCTTTCTTATGTATGGCCTGGTGCTGTTCAGCATAGTGAATAAATCATCGGCTATATCTCTTGCTAATGAGGGGGTGATTATTGTAGAAAGGCCGCTTAATGCAATTCCAACCTTCACGACGTCATTATTTCCATCATATTTCAGATCTTTTTTCAATAAGTTGGTGGCAAGCATTAAAATATCAGAATCTTTGTAAAATGATTGTGAAGCGCCTAAATAACCAACACGTTTTTGTTGTAGTTTATTACTGCTCATGACTTCCAAAATATGAAAGTTGCACCATGCCATATCAAAACCATACATCTCCAAATAGGTCAGTTTGAGGACCGCATTTGTTTTGGAATTCAAGTCTGGAGAGTTTACTTCTTCTCGACATTCACTTAACACTTGTTTGAAAAATTGGTCCAGCTTTTCTGGTGTTTCGTTATGAGACCTAATACCCTTGATCAGATCTTTCAATGATTTTTCAAAGAAAAACCCAAAGGGACGTAGCCTTTGCCTAATATCCTCTGTCCCTGGAGCATATAAAGAAGTCATTGCGGTATATTGGGCTTTACTCAAATAGCGATCACTGACTTCCTCTGCCTCAGTGTATCTTTGTATGTTCGTTTTCTTTTTTTTTACACCAGAAGATCGTTACATGGCTCGTTTTTTCTCAATCTGGATATGCCTTTTTAATGAGAGTCAAGAAAATATAAAGGGCTTTTGATCAAAAATAGACTGGACTGAAGCAATTACTTCCCCTATTTGGACACCGGATACCGGTCAGTAGGGACATATAGCTATCAGGCAGTTATTGATACCTTTTGCTACGCGCTTCATACAATATATTTTTTCTATAGAGTGCTTTTTGCTATCATTAATTGAGTCTTATTCATAAATATATATAGTATAACTTTTAATTAAATGGTAATCTATCCTACACGCCATACTTCTAGAGCAACGATAGAGAACTTATTGCCTTCTGCACTTAAAATATCATTACCATACGTTTGACAAGGGTTCGATACACCGTGGAGAAGGCCATCATCGCACAAAAGGCCATAATGACCATCACCTGCACCCATTGAAAGGAATTTAGACGTGCAGTATATGGCAAATTCATTAACCCCCGTGAATGGATAACCCGAAAATCTCCATCTTTCCTCTTTGTCTTCTTCCTTGGTTTCCCCCTTTTCAGATATATTAACATCAGGCACTTTGTCTAGCTTCCATAAAAAACACTCTCCATTCCCAGTATATTGTCTGTGTTCGTTGGGATGAAACGCTTCATTGCTATAAGCTCCAAAAATCCCATTCTTACGATCCTTTATTACTAATACGTACCCTACTCTTCTAAACTCTTTGCTATCTGGAGCAACGTTACTATATAGGGAGTGTAGCGAAGACCCGTGTTGCTCAAGGCTATATAAAAGATTCCACTCTGTGTACAGTTGTATTCTTGTAGGCATTAAAGATCTTATTTCATCGCACATTTCAGGAGTAAGGAGCTTGTTTTTAGTTGAGGGGAAATAGCCATTCAGCGTTACTGGTGGTAAGTCGCAGTCCTCGACTATGGTTCTGTCAGATGTCGTTTTATTTCGAAAAGGGTTATGAGTGTCTTTCATTTGGGAAGGGGATTCGTTTGCTGTAGTGTAGACAGTGGAGTCTGAAGAATCTGTACCCCCAAAGGAACGTTTGATTTTGAATATAGCATCTTTGACTCCAAACATTTTTGATCTCGTTGACTTAATAGATGGCCTTGGCTGAAATACCGGCAGTTGTGGGCGCTGAACACTTTAAAAAATAGAAACCGCTTCGTTTACCGTAACCTTCCTTTCCTTTTTTAAATAGGGTTTGATGTTGCCATCGTTAAAGGCATATGGCACGGATCGGACTGCGCGCAACTACAGGGATATTGCTATGTGACAGGATTTTCTGGTTATTTCCTCACACAGGGCTCGATTATAAATGGGAGTAAAGCCCTCTTCGCATTTTTGATCCAGTCAATTGCTTTATTGCGTTATGTGTGATTGATTATATATGAATGAAATATTTTGTATTATACATTAAGAGATATCGCCTTCCGGCGTCAGCTACTTAGTTCATGGACTTGATCAACTTGTTGATGAATTCTTCACGGTTACCGAAAGAACCACCTTGGACAAAGTGCTTGAACTTTCTTGGGACACCCCAACCACCGGATGGGTTGGACAACTTGAATGGCCACAAAAAGTTGTTGGCTTGCTTGAAGTGTGGGCCAACGGTTTTGATCTCGTGGATCAAATCGTCAATGGACAAGATTCCGTACTTACCCAAGTTAGCTTCGATGATAGCGTTGTCGGACAATGGGACTCTTTGCTTGTTGATCTTACCGAAACCTCTCTTGTAGACTAATTGTCTGATGGTAGAGTAAGATGGGTAACCGTAAGCAACATATGGTTCAATCAACTTCAACAATTCCAAAGTGGCCTTGGTGACCTTGACGAAGGTACCGGAGTTGATTCTGGTCAATCTTAGCAATTGTAGAACCTTTCTTGGCTTAGGTGGGATCTTGTTGATACCCTTGATTCTAACAACGAAGACCAACTTGCGTTGAGCTTCAACGTAGTAGGAACCAGTAGCCTTGGCATCACGCTTGGCTTGGATGATGTCTCTTTCAGCAGTTTCGTATTCCTTTTGGTAAGCAGCGTTTCTTTCCAAAATGATAGCTCTCTTTTCTCTGTTAGCCTAAGAAAATGAAATTAAGAATTAAATAATTTATGCTTGTTAGTAAAAAAAACTTCTTGTTCAAGTGTTCACATAATATCACTTAACGTCTGTAGAGAGTTGCACGGAATAAATTTTACAAAACTCTTAACTTGGTTTCACATTTCTTTAACACTTTCGCATTTTTTGTTTCTTAATTGGTCAGCCGAAAGATGGTGATTAAACGACAGCATTGTCAAAGACTAGTCGAGAAAAAGGAATGGTTTTCATCACAAAAAATAAGATAAACAAAAAATGGTTGAAAACTATTAATAGGGAATTCATCCGCATTAACATATGCCAAGTAAATGTAAAACTGAAGGAAAAGAGTCTTCTTGATAAAATATTATATTTGTGAACTCACTTTAAACTGAATGATAATATTTCTTAAGTGCAATGAATCAACATACAGCTTTACGAGCAATTCTTTCGGCGGCAGTTTGCTCAGCGGTCTTTTGTTGGGCCTTGGCCTTTTTCAATTGAGATTCAGGAGTCAAGATTTTTCTAGAAAAAAAAAATGTTAGCATAAAAGTTCAATACGGATCAAAGATGCAGTTACATCGAATTGAAAACACCACTTTTCATTCGATGGAAGGGAGATGCAGAGACATGTTGGAAACGATCTATTAATGAAATTATTGGTGTATCACAAGTAATAGATATTAACAAACATTGCCTTTGTTCATAGAAATGAAAATCCCCTACGAAAGATATTGAGAAGATATACTATCTCAAATAACTTGGTTTATAAAATTCAGTCAGAACAAACTAAATTGAATCGATCAGTTGTTTTTTCCCACTAAATTTATTGTCCAATCGCTTTTCCCTGGACTATCAATACATCTGGATATTTCAGTATTCTAATGTAACCGATAATAATTAAATACCCAATGGGCCACGTTCAAAGTGTCTGACATACTGAGAAGACATTGTAATTTTGATAGGACTTCAATGTTTGGTTTGCTGATAATGCTCCCAAAAGTAATTGTAATGAATAACAATAGGCTAATACTTAAGATTAATATTGAAATATTTCACTTTATATATGCCCGTCCCAAATGCGCGTGTGATTTTTAAGATGTGATTTTTAAGATAGCACGGTTCTCAAAACAAAGTGCAAAAAAAAAATGAAAAGTTTACCAATGTGAAGTGAGGTGGGTTGGATGAAATGTACGGATTTTAGAGCCGATTGTTTTTTTCACGTCCAAAAAAGTTCTCATCGATAAAAATAGCTTCCGCATCAAACGGCTTAATGAAAAAGTAACGAACGCCCTTCAAGAAAAACAAGAAAAAAGCAACCACATTTCTGTGATGATAAGTCGGCTAAAAGGTCAAAGCAGCGTAACTTAAACATGAACGGAGCAGGTGGTGTAGCTGTCGGGGCACAGCACCCAGTCAGGGACTATAATCACAGTACTGACCAAGAGTATCAAAGATTGAGAAAGCTAGCTGATGACGCATATAAGAGAAGAGACCAGTTAAGCCATGAATCGCAAACTGCTTACCAACAGGGTGATAAGAAATCGGCGCATGAGCTAAGCGAGAAGAGTAAGGCGCAACTGAAAACTGCAGAGGATTTCAACATGCAAGCAGCCGAATTTGTGTTTGTAGAAAACAACGCCGACTCTTCTAGCAACGAGATTGATTTACATGGGCTATACGTCAAGGAAGCCCTATTTATTCTTCAAAAAAGAATCAAGTTCGCTACCGATCACAATGAACCACAGCTAAACGTCATTGTCGGGAAAGGGCTGCATTCGCAAAACGGGATAGCTAAGCTTAAGCCGTCAATTGAAGAATTTTGTGCTAAACACGGTATCAGGAACCATTTGGAAAAGGGCAACTCTGGGGTGTTAGTTCTTGAGTTGCAAGGTGTGCAAATGCCGGGAAGCGGCTCCGAAACGACTGCACCCGCCAATCATTATAATGCTCAGCCACAACCCCAATATACTAACAATGGAGGTCAATCCCAAGGTCAAGCCCAAGGTCAAGCCGGAAACAACAATAACAATAAGGACAGTACTCTGTCTAGTATATTAAAAATATTCTGCAGCTGTATACAAAGTTTGAAATGAAGATAGATAGGATCTTTTGTATGTATGTGTGTTTATAGCGACAAAACGAAATGTATCATTAAACGATGTTGTGCCCTTTAGACTTCTATCGATACCCATAAAAACACCAGAGAAATAAAAGAGATTATTATCAACGAATCCAACTCCGCGATGGCGAGTTTGGTGCGTGAATATACTTCATCGTAAAGATATATTGGGAATGGAGAAACCGGTGATCTATTTTTCAGAATGGAGATAACTATATTGTTTTCGTTCAACTGTTCATTGTAGTCATGTATCAGGCATTGAAAGTCTTTTCCGTAGTTTGACTTCTCCATTACGATATTGAATTTTACGCATGACAACTGGCTCTCCAAGAAACCGATCATTTCCTTCCACTTTACGACCTCATTAGTTAAAAAAAGAAGTTCCCATTCCAAAAAGAAATAATTATTATTTAGTCTGCACAACCTTCTATGCAGCAACCACGACTGCTGCTTCCTTTTCCAAGTCACCACGTAGCTGCGGACCATAGATAAGCTGGGCTCCACCTTTCTTGTCACACACCCCTTGATCATTCTTTACTTGTTCTTTGTATCTCTTGTTCCGAGCCAAGGAATGTCAACAGTGGTCTTTCCCGGCTGTAATCCTCATATGTTATGATTCCCTTTGATTAGCGCGGCTAAATTTGTTGCTATGTTGTTGCACCGCATTGCACCTCCCCCGCATTTCCCGGAGTTTTTTTTTTTGATTGGGGTAATTTGGAGATCGGCGGCTATTGGCGGGGAAGAAAGCGCAACGTCTGGCCTATATAAAGAGGTGGCGTTTGTTGTATAAACGTAAATAGGGAGTGGTAAAAAGAAGGCCGTTGAAACCAGCTACAAGAGACCAAACAAACAAAAGAAGCCATGGGTATTCCTATGCAGATATATCAGGGCCAAAACAGGGTGCTTTTTTACAACAGGAGAAGTCAGAACGTGCCAGATGAGCGTGTGAATCGTTATTGTTACTACACGGCAACTAACGAATACCCGCGGCTGCCAAATGCGATAAAGGAGCAGATTTGCCAGTTTTCATCGGATAGCCTGGGAGAAAATGAATTAGAAGCGGAAAACTCGGATGAGGAAGAGGTTGAAGACAGTCTTCGAAGTGATACTGGATTGGAATTTGTTCGGATTAATAACTATTTTTCGTCTTACGACTTGCGAAGTTTTAGAAGCTATAAAAATTTTAATAACGAGTACTGGATGTTTTATTCTGACGAAACAGATGATAGGAAAGTGGTGCTGTATGATTTTAAGGATCAGCATTTCATCGTCATCAAGCAGCAATTCCATGGCCAGCTGAACTTGTTGTTGTCGAACACGATAACTTGTATGGACTGTAACTTCGATTATAATTCAAGCACTGTTCAAGTCCTGATTGGTTTTCAGAACGGAAAGCTGTTAAAACTATGCTGTGACTTGAATGGAAACGTTAATAATCACATGCTTCTGAAGGATCCTTCAACTTCCCTCTCTCGGCATAGGGGAAATCGGTGTATACTAAATGTTTGGGCAGGCTTGCTGCCTCATTTTGTCGTATCCTTTAGTATGGAAGAGGGACTGCTAATAACTTCTCTGGACCACCAGCAGGCAAACGGGAATTTACAAGGTTTCAAAACAAATTTTGATTTACCCAGAAATCTAGCAAGTGCCACAAATGTCAAGTCTGTTTTAAATTTTCCACAGTTTACTCTATACAAGGGAGACACTGTGATTTTACACTGTAATAATGTCTTAGAGCCCATTGATCTTGCAAACAAGGAAATAAATTTCATGTTGAAAATAGATGAATGCGTACAAAAAATCGATTATCTTTCAAGGACAGACCATGTCCTGGTCGAAACAAACTTGAGATATCTCTCGGTTCCAGTACCAACCTCTACCGACGATCCAAGCTCTATTGAGAACAGTAACGAAATTTGTCCGATTTTCTACAAGACACAAGAACTTCATATGCATGATCCAAGAACAGGGCGCCAAACTGCAAACAATGGCAAGTATATTTTTATAACCGAGCAGCATCTCTACGGGACGGCGCTGTCGGTATATAAATACTCGACATCTTTCAAACGGTGGGTGTTTGTTGGTTATTCAGATATCAGGGCTAAGTATGGCATAAAGAATGTAAAAGACCTTTTTGTAGGCAACTGCCCCTCTGTAAATAGCCCGATCGTCGCGATCCTTACTGATGATAATAACGTTCAAACAATTCTTCTTAAATAGAGGCTAAAAAATGTAAATAAAAAACAAAGGGTTTTAGTCTGTATATATTTCAAGCTTCTACATCTAACGTATAGTGGTGGTTTTTGTTTGTAACTGACTGGCGTTTTTGATTTCTTTAGGTGATATCATAGTGACTACACTGCTATCATAAAAAAACCCGGAGATGCGGAAAGCAAAGAAAGAAAAAAAAACCATGAAAAATTTCATAGGCCGAGAATCGGGAAAGTGGCTTTCTTTTAGTCAGAACAAATAGTTTTTTGATTATTAAGACAATAAATGTAAACGAAAGCCATGGATTTTATTCTTAAACAATACCCTCAATAAGCAAACGTTTTGGCCGGAAAATCGGGAAAATAACCTATAGAAATAAGATTCGGCAACGGCGAAGTCCATAAGAGCATAACGTCCGTTCCAATATCAATGTCAAAAACAGGAAAGATGAGGTTGACGGTATCTCCTGATAACCTAGCGTCTATGATGTCCAGAGACCAAAACAAGCTCATTCATCTGGACCCGGTTCCATTTTTCAAGGACAGACACGAAATCAAACCATGGTTACAAAAGATCTTTTATCCTCAGGGAATAGATATAGTCATTGAAAGGTCAGATTCTGGCAAAGTCACTTTTAAATGTAGATCAGTACGATCTAACATGAGGCTGAATCCTGAATTCAAAGGTACCTCTTCTAGGTCGCATGCATGCCCATTTAGAATTAGAGCCGCCTTTTCTGTACGGTTACAGAAGTGGAATGTGGTTGTCATGAATAATATACATGCGCATGAGCTGAGGTTTGATTTAATCACTAAAACAGATGACTATAAAAAATTTAAAGAAACCCTCCGCCAGAAACATGACGAAAAGGCAATCAAAACCTTTGATGAGCTAGAATACAAGGCGAGCCTGAACTTACCGCTCGTGACACCGATTATCTCTTGTGACTGTGGTCTGACCAAAGAAATTGAAGCTTTCAATAATATATATCTTCCGATATCAAATCCTTCTTTGACGTCTAAAAAAAGTATACTCAAAGCTAATAAAAATTCTGTGTGTAAGGTAAAACCTAAACAACCAGAAAATTCAAAGCCTGGGCTAAGGTTGAAAACACAATTAGACTCAACTCTGAATGCAACCAGATTTTTAGAAGACATCAAAGTACAAAGCGCTCTTGTATCGACAGGAAATGCCGAGTCACTAATGAACTTGAACGAAATCGACTTCACCAATATGTTCAATAATGATAGTTCTATTCTAAATTCCAATCAAGGTCTGATGGATTTCTCAGTGGATCCCATTGCAGGACCTTCTTCTTCTTCTCTATTTCCTTCAACGCCTACCGAGCCTTTTTCACAAAACAATGTGCCACTAGCTATTTCGGAGTCAATAACATCTTCTTCTCCAAATTTCATGGAAATGAAGACTCCTTATGAGGATGGAATCATGGAACTTTTCAAGGACAATAAAAGCAATGCGCCAACTTCTTATACGGATATTAATATAGATTTAGGCAAGGGCATAAGCGATAGTTTTGGCATGTTAAACTATAACTACGAAGCATTGCTTCACTTTAATGATGACGAATTTAGTGATTTGAAGTCTATCGATCCGGCATTGATATCAAAGTAATAACGTGGCGGTTTCCATACATTTTAAAATACAACCACGCTATTCAAATGGCGTGTCCAATAAGGAGAATAGCATAAAACGGGGATGTTCATACTTCTCACAGACAAAACGAAGAAGTATCTACACGGTTAGAGTTATAGAAGAAGGCATTATACATCTAAATGGGCTTGGTTATTTTTACCGTATATAGTCAAGGAGCACGGGCCTCTTTTTCGTTAGAAAGCATTTCATAAGAGTGAACGCCATAGTGTAAATATGAAATTGTATTAAAATGAATTGTACTATAGAAGATATTTAATGTAAGCTCTTTATTTTCTCCTTCCTTTTTATTTGAAATATGAACTAGCATATGACAGACAACAACAAGGTGTCTGTTACGTAGAAAAAAACTATGCAAGATTTTGGTTAAGATAAAAAAGAAAAGGAAGGCTGGAAAAAATGAATGAAAAAGAGATTTTGTATTTTTTGTTAATGGAATTTAAAAGTCGTGGAAATATTCCGCATATGGATCATCACCCTGGATACCGTAATCTAATTGCTCTTCAGGATACTGATCAAACAAAGAGGTGTCACCAATGCCTGATGTGATAGGAGGCTCATATGGAGTTTCGATGTCCTTTGCCAATAACCTTTCCCATACCACTTCACTGAACCATGGGTGGGCTTTAATGTCCCTAGAACCACTTTGCAAATTACCGATTCTTCTTGTTAAGTCTGCAGTAATTAGCTTACTTAGTAAATTTACAACATCAGGATGGAAATACGGCGGATATATAACTTTGCCTTGTAAAATTTTTTCATACGTCTTCATTGGCGTAGTATCATAAAAGGGTGTATAACCAGCTAACATTTCGTAGATTAGAACACCAAGTGACCACCAATCCACGGATTTATTATAAGGCTTTGTAGTAATGACTTCAGGAGCAATATAATCCGGGGTCCCACAAAGAGTCCATGTGACCGTTTGCACTTCTTTAGCGAATCCAAAATCGGTTATCTTGATATGGCCATTTCTATCCAACAGGATATTTTCTGGTTTCAGATCCCTATAGATGATATTATGGCCATGTAAGTATTCCAATGCCAATATGACTTCTGCAGCATAAAATTTAGCTACAGGATTGGGGAACCTTTGGGATTTTCTTAGTAGTGAGAAAAGTTCACCACCCTCAATATAATCCATTACCATAAAGATATTCCTTGCATCTTGAAAGGTCCCCCACATTCTAATCAGAAATGGATGCTCCACAAGCTTTAGCATACGTCGTTCATCATTAGTATGCTCGACTTGTTTCATCTTCACAATCTGTTGCTTTTTCAAAACTTTTATAGCATAATAACGTCCATTGTGGACAGAACGTACCAGATGAACTCTACCAAAGGACCCAGTACCAAGCGTTCTCATGATTTGGAAGTCATGTAGCGTATACTTGCCCTTGGAAACCAGAGATTTCTGAGGCAGTTGAGATGGCAGCAATTGTTGATGATGTTGTTGTCGCTGTTGCAGGTCGTGATGCGGTTGCGGGAAGTCCTGTCCGTGCGTATTTACATTTTGTTGCTGCTGTTGTTGTTGGATCAAGTGACCAACTGGTTGAGGTTGTCCTGCAACGAAATCCATACCAATGTTCAACCGTATTATAGTATTTAACCTGAATAAAGCTGCTATTTGTGCCGGCTATATACTGGCAGAAACTTTTCTCGTTTCCCGTCGTTATCGTCTCGTGATTGTGTTTGAGTCAGAACTATAGGGCAAGCTGACTATCGCAATATGAATTGACCGCTGTCTTATATGATATTTCTCTCTTAAGCTTTCCCAAAATATGTATTAATCTTGATCGACCGACCTCACTGCTGGCCCTTTTTTCATTTAAAAAAAATTGGCCAAAAGAGACTCCCCCTTAATTTCCCTGCCGAAGTAAAAAAATGTTATTCATTAAAAAATAATGTGATTCTATCTTTGTTTAATAGGCCGAATGTAGTAACAGCAGTTATAAACTCGATAGTGGATTTGCGTGTATGTATATATGTGTGTATATATATAGGTGTGTGTGTGTGTGTGTGTTTGTGTGTGTGTGATATATATTGCTTATAACCAAATCGACTGGCCGGCTGGTTTATCTTGAGGTGGTTGCTGCGAATTAGATCTCATTTGAGGTTGTGCAGATGCTTGATTAGTATTGAAATTATTGGCGTTTACTTGCGGAGGATACTGAGTGACCCTGGTGGGGGCCATCGGGACTGGATGCTGCTGCTCCTGAGAATCCCTATGTTGTTGCTGCAGTAATGGTTCAGGATAATAATTTGGTCTTTGGCCACCTGGTTGCTGCTGCTGCTGCGGCTGCTGCGGCTGTGGTTGTGAACTTTGGCCCTGTTGTTGTGGTTGCTGCTGTCTCAGGTTTTCCATGCCTTTATCCAGTGCATTCAATAGTTCTTCTGGTAAAGAGGAAGCTGCGTTATTATTCAAAATAGTTTGTTGTTTAATTTCTTCTGGTGAAGGATTGTGTTTGTCTTCGTTTTTATAGTAGTGAAAATGGGTAGGGAATTTCTTCATAGCTAGTAGCTTAATCTTGTTGAAGGTTTCGGACTTGTTATCGGCGCTGCTTGAGCCATTCGCGTTGTTATTTACGTCTGAGTCGCCCTTTTCGATGAGCAAGTCTCTTTGCTTTTCCACCATTGCCTTTGTATAACGCAACATTGTCCAATCGAACAAGTGGTCGTTGTGGTACTCCAGTTTGATGCTCAAATCCTTGAATAGTCTCGCTAAGAACAAATAGTCTGGTTTCTCATCGAACTTCAGGTTCTTACAGTAAGACATGTACTCTTGGAACTCTAGCGGTAAGCCAGAACATAAAGTTTCCACGCTGACATTCAATTTCTTTTCCATAATACGGTCATACTTTTGTTTCTTGGTTGTGGCTTTCAAACCTTGCCATGGCAAAGAACCTTTACAGAAGTAGATCAAGACGTAACCCAGCGATTCCAAGTCATCTCTTCTACTTTGCTCTATACCAAGATGTGTGTTAACACTTGCATAACGAGCTGTACCGGTCAAGGATTTGTTTTCTCTGTAAGGAATATGGCGATGAGTGTTGAAATCTCGGTACTTTTTGGAAAGACCGAAATCAATAACGTGAACGGTGCTGCCACGGCGTCCTACCCCCATGAGAAAGTTGTCTGGTTTGATATCTCTGTGAATGAACGATCTCCCGTGTATATATTGGATGCGGCAAAACATCTGCAACGCCAGCATGATAACCGTCTTGAAGGAAAATCTTCTGTGACAGTAGTTGAACAAGTCCTCCAATGATGGGCCTAGAAGGTCGATAACCATGGCATTGTATTCGCCCTCTCTGCCGAACCATCTGATGAAGGGAATCCCCACACCACCGCTCAAGTATCTATAGACACGGGATTCGTAGTCTAATTGAGGGTGTCTTGATCTGATGGACTCCAGCTTGATAGCCACTTCTTCGCCGCTGATCAAGTTTGTACCATGGTAAATGTCACCAAAGGAACCGCTTCCAATCTTCCTACCAATACGAAATTTTCTTCCTACTCTCAAATCCATGATTTTAATGTATCTTTTCTATAAATATATCTTTTCTTTTTTGTTATTTTTTTTAGTCGAAATATATTGCAGGTCTTCGACTTTATTTTTCTTCTTGTAACCTAAAAAATTTCTTAAGTACCTGATGTAGAGGGGGATGCTAGTACGATGTCTTTTCACCACTGAATGTCTTCCTCGAGAGTCGAACTTTCCTTCTGTTTGTAATTTGACCACGTTCCATATATGTGGTCGTGTTTCAACTTTTTTTCTTCCTCTCCTTTTCCTCGTTGCACCAAAAATTCTCCAGAAAAAGAAATTTAAACGTGGGTTGGGGTGACAAAAGTGAAGACAGCCACCGAAGCAGCCGCTGAAACAGGGCGAGGTGGCGCCGGACCTTGGGCCACCACATGGGATGCCATGAAGCACTGGCTAATCCGCTCAGAATTGCCATATGTATGGCTCTGATGTGCGCAAACGGTTTCCCTTTTGTGGTGCGATGACGGGTAACCCTTGTCACGTGATCTTCGGTACTTCTGTCGCCTTGCACGGTCCAAGTATTTAGGACAACAGTGAATTTAGTTGAGTCTTCTAGTGTGTTGTTAATGAGGGGGGATAGAAGAAGCGTATACGAAATTATGGTGGGTAGAGACGTGTGAGACGCAAGAAGGGCACAATATGGTTGAGATTGTAGGACATAGAGCTTTCAAGGGAAAATATCCTGAAAACACGCTTCTAGCGTTCGAAAAGGCGTACGCAGCTGGGGTGGATGTGATCGAGACCGATCTGCAAATGACCATCGACGGTGTGGTGATGGTCAACCACGACTCTGATACGGACCGGATGTGGGACAAGAACCTGGTAATTAGCGATTCGACCTGGGAGGAGGTCAGGAAATTGCGCTGCAAAGAGGACGGTTCTCTGGCTATGATGACCTTAAAGGAGATCCTCGAGTGGGCAGTGAGTCATCCTAGGGCCAAGTTGATGTTGGACATCAAGTTCACCAACAAGAAGATCATAATGGTCAAGACGTTTGCTGCCATGCTGGGGGTGAAGAATGACTTGAAATTCTGGCAAGAGAGGATCACGTGGGGGCTTTGGATGTTAGATTGGTACGACTTCGGTATCGAGACGGGAGTGCTGAAGGACTTTAAAGTCATCGTGATAAGTTTATCCTTAGATATCGCGTCTCAATTTGTGAAGCGTTCCCTGTCGTTGAACGATCCTCACTACAAGCTTTACGGCATCAGCGTACATTTTGTCTCCTCGTGGACGAGCCGGTTCAGACTAAAGATGCTGCCCGTCTTGATGGAAAACGACATCAAGGTCTATCTGTGGACCGTCAACAAACCCGTCGATTTCAAGTATCTTTGTGAATTGCCAATCTACGGTGCTATCACGGATGACCCGGTCAAGGCTAGGAAATTGTGTGAAGGTCAGCCTGTGACGAAGCCGTCCTACGCTGGGAAAAAGTTCCGGATACCTAGTTTAAGATCTATTGATGGGCTAAGATTCCATGCCTTCATCAAGGTCTACGATATCCTTTGCACACTTTTGTTTTCCAAGTGGGTCCACGTCGAAGTGGGTGGTTGGTCCGTTGCTTATGTGATTTTCCTATTTCTTCGCACCATCCATTTTCTTTGAACACCATTTCAAGACACGCCTTTTTCTTATATATCTCTTTTACTCTTATATAAAGGAATATTTATCTATGTATTGAGATCATCATAGTTGTAAATCTTTCTTTTTCATTCCAAACGGGAGACCCAATTTATGCTTTTTCAGATCAAATCTTAAAAAAATAAGATAAGCCCTCAACAATTACTCTTTAAGATGAAACCTTGAACTGTTAACAATGTTATTTTTAAATAAATATATACATAAGATAACTGTTAATAAATATATTGTTATTTAAGCTGGAATAGGAGGAAGAGGAGCTTCTATCTTTTGAGTTTCTTGGTTCTCCTTATTTTGCTTCTTCTTATCCTTTCTGTACACTCTTGTGTTTCCTGGTGCAAACCCACCGTTCCCAAATAAAGCCCATTCGGGTGTCTTTTCCAAATAATCCATATACGTGAAATCTTCACCTGAGTTTAATAATACGAAAAACTTGTCAAAATCGATATGAGTGTGCCATTCTCCATTTATCTTGAATTTAGTATCAGCAATCAGTAAACAGTTGGAGTGTGCATGCTCGGCAGCCAGGTCGTAATATAATCCACGTCTCTGTAACTCCGCAGTAAATGCCTTCACAAAATTTATACATTCTTCATAGAATGGAATATTTTGCATAGTTAAAGGATTACCGTTCCCATCGGATGAACCACTGAACGTAGCACCTTTAACTTCGATGAAACATGGGGATCCGCGTTGAACTAAGTCTGCATATGCACTGACGTCACCCATATTGAAACCTTTCACCAAAGTTAATCTGAAAACCGTCCTTTGGTGATTTTGCACAGTTTTCAAAATTTCTAAACATTCCACCATTCTTTCCCAGAAATCTTTATATAAAGGTCTATCCACTTTTTTCAGTTCTGTCTTTGTAGGAGCATCAATGGAAACGTATAATTGAGTGACTTTAACGATATTTCTCAAGGCTTCTGGATGTTGAGCATTACACACAAGAAAACTGGTTATCCCCTTTTGATGTAGTAATTGAACAAATTTATTGATATGAGGATAAAGTATAGGTTCACCAACAAGAGATAAGGCACAGTGACGAACTTCAAACGCCTTGGCGAATCTTTCCGCAATGACACCGGGCACACCTCTCATCTGTTTAATCATGGAATAATGTCCCTTCAAGGCATTTTCCAAAATATATTCTGGTTCATCAACTTCCCATCTCCAATTTTTGGACACAGGGTTCGTACCATGTCTCCAACAAAAAACACACTTAGAAGAGCATGCCAAAGAAGGCGTTAATTCCATACATCTACTGGATGCAATATTGAAAAGCGACTTCTTATAACAGGATCCTTTACCACGTAGTTCGTTCTTGGTCCATCTGCAAATCTTGACACCTGAATGAGAACCGATGACTTTATAACCTTGCTTTGTTAAGTTCTTGTATGTTGGACTATCTTTCGCTACCATTTGCTTGATTTCATCGACACTTGAGAATTTTCCGTTACTATCTTTGCCGCCAATATCTTCCACATCGCCCAATTCATCACTACCGTTATCTTCTTCTCCTTCGTCTTCTTCGGAATCTGCGTTTTCATCGTATTCATAGATGATCGGTTCATCATCCTTCAACGTCTCCGCTAGTAATGACGTCCATTCCTCAATTTTGGTATTCCCGCTCGTTTTCATACAAACTTCACCAAGAGGGAAAATCCTTCTACCACCTAAACGAGAAATCCAATGATCAGCCCTCTTAGCTTGGTAACAAAATTTTTCAGGCCATGATTCAGAATCACCAAGTCCAAGAACTGTGTAGCCAACCAACTTACGCAGTGGGAAACTATCTACTCTGAAATCATTAGCATTCTCTTCCAGGGTTTGTAGGAAATAGTCCAAGGGACAATCGATATCATAAGAGGGTAGAACAAGAACATATAGGGCATTTTCAACTGGGACATCCACAAAATAGTCGTCAAAGTCGGACAGGTCATCAAGATTCAAAAGTTTTGGTTTATTAACTAATTCATCCAGTCCTGTTAGTTCATCGTATACGGTCTTCGCAGCTTTGGAAGCTGCACCTTGCAAGGAACTATACAGCACATATATTTGAGAACTCAAGAGCGTTTCGTTTGAGATAGTAAGGGCAGTCTTAATCAATCCATCCTGACCAATTTTCTTTGAAACACTCAATTTTTTACCTATTTTGGACTTTGATGAGCCATTCTTGGAGAAAACCTTGGGAGTACCGGATCTTTTCTTGGTAGGTTTCTTGAATACATCGGTAAAATCTACGGTCACAGGGAAGTTTTTGGATTCCTGAACTTGAGGGACAACATTTTCGTCATTACTGATTTTTCTCTTGGAAGAACAACACCCTCCTTCTTTTCCCTTCTTCCCATTTTTAGAAGAACAACACCCTCCTCCGCTTTTCTTCTTGCCGTCTTTCGAAGAACAACATCCACCACCACCGGCGCCATTTTTCTTCTTTTCAGAGCAACATCCACCACTCTTTTCACCTTCTGCCTTTTTCTTATCACTGCAGCATGATTTCTTCTTTTCTGGGCTAGAAATCACCCCCTCTTCGACCTGACTACCAGCCTCATTACAATAAATACCATAGCCTACTAAGATCACTAGCGCTATAGATAACCTCCCTCCAAAATATAAATATGCAGCGATTAACGTACCAACACTTACTGCGCCAGCTAAACTAAAACCATCCATAGTTTGCTTCCTGTTACAGCTTTGTTTTTACTTCGAGCGAGCAAACGATGCCAAAAAATATAGACCTGATATACACACTTTAGGCTAAAGCTCTTTTCTATATTTTATACACAATATCGGGCATCGCTAATTTTTTATAGAGAAAAATTTCGTCAAGAATAGATATGGAGTACCCGGATCATTTCAACCAATGAGATCGCTCTTTGTTACTAAGTGCGTTACTAAGGTGAAGATGTAATACTATACATTCTATTGCTCTATTATTCTATAAAACAGATGTGGGTACTACTTGCGAACCAGAATGGTCTCGCCGGACGTGGACGAGGCTCTGGTGAAGGAGTTAGCGACTACGAATTGGATTGCCTGGTCCACTTGTTCCAAGTCCACGTTGTCTTGCTTGCCGAAATACTGGGCATGGAAAGCTTTAGAGTCATCCGAGATATATGCGATGTTCTTAAAACTAGCGTACTGCTGTTCCATCCACAGATATTTTGTAGGGAACGACTGGCGTCTCGCCTTCAGAAGCACCCACAGGATCAACAAATCGTAAGTGGATTCGAAGACGAGCTCTTCATCATCTTCATTACTAAACAATGAAGGGAGCTCAGTTTCTGTAAAGGCAGGGTCGTTCTTCAAGATTTTGTTCATAGTTAGTAGTCGGTTCTTATTCTCCGAGAGCATCGTTTTCTCTAATCTTTTCAACCGCGCTACAGATTCCTTTAGGATCTGTTTTTGACTTTTTCTATAAATATCAGCACAGTAATATCTGTAGGAATTGATATTTGATGGATCGATTGGTATAGCTCCTACGATGTTCTTTAATTTACTTTCCAACGCATTTCTTAACATTTGTATACCTTCGAAACGGGCTCTCAAATCATGCAAGGTCTCCTCTTCAGTCTTGGATAGGTAAGTGAAAAGATTTAATAATGGTTCTAAACTTTGCTCATTTTGCGTATTAATAAAATAAGTTACACCATCTGCGTAATTCGTAGCATCGCGAGCTGTTTCACTGTCTTGTTGGTTAGGATTCTTGTCCTCAAAGGCAAATGTTGTGTAATCGGAAAGTATAGGCAGCTTCAAAAGGGGTTCCTTTTCAAGAATTGTAGAAATTACATCTAACGGCAATTTTATTTTTAAAGCTACTGAATCAAAAATGTTATCTTCCAAGACGAACCCGTATCCAGACAGCAACTCCTCATTCCCCTTACCACCATAATTGTTAAATAGTTCTTGCCCTTGGGGCACAGTGCCCATTTTTTCATAGCAAAACCATCCATTTTCAGGATACCATTTAACTTTGGAACGGTAGTCGTGGTTTAAAAGGTCAATAATGGGAAGTAATACAATAGAATTTTCTGGACACTTCCCATTCACCACATATTCAGGGAACGCTCTTGAAGTGAATATTAGCTGCGACCATAGAAATGCAGAAAACGAATACCAAATGGTTGACGTTTGAAGTTCAGTCTTCTTCAAGATTTGTTCATACAGAGCCTCGTATGCCATCCCATCGAGCGTGCGGTATATCTGAATATCATCTGCCACTTTTTCTAAATCAAATATATCGGAAGAACTGACCAATTCAAACCATTCTTTGAATATGTTCGCAAATTTCTCATGAATGGAATTCCCCAGGTTCGTAGATGCTAAATACTCCAACTCGCTTGAGTTCCAAATCAATGGCGAGTTAAGCTGTAAGGGCAGCGCGTCCAAGTAAGGTTTGAACTTCTTGTTTACGCACACATTATCCACGATGGTATCATTATATTTATCGAATTTTATCTTAGCCAAGAATAACTTCAACCATCCGTTAATATTCCCGGTGGACTCGTCGAGCTTGAAATATTCCATAGGCAGGCTCCTTGAAATGATGATCTCGGGAGGGATCTTGATATTTGGTCCATCCATGTCTTTTTCACATATACAAAGAATACCTTTGAGATCGCTGTATGTAAACTTTAGGCCCTCTGGAACCACCACACCAAAGGACACAGCCCATTGCAAAAGTGCTTCTAATATTTCTGGAGACATGATTACCTCCGTCTGTATGTCCTCGCTGTCTCATCTTTCTAACTAGTTCTACTTGTTCTACGATATCTCTTTCTTTAATTTGACGCGTTTTTCCTCTGCAGCGTTTAATTTGTTTACCATTGTATAAGAAATAGAAGTAAACATATCCGGCACAATCGTCCAAGTACAGGTACAAGAAAGCCAGGGTTGTATTCAAAAAAGGTACGAGGGATCTCAAGTACTTCTGCGGCAAGAAAAGAGGAGTATGAAGCGTAATAGCCTGGTAAATGTCAAACTGAATGCAAATTCGCCATCGAGAAACCCGACAACAAGACCAAATACCTCCAAGATCAATAAGCCATGGAGAATATCTCATTCTCCACAACAAAGAAACTCCAACTCAAAGATACCTTCACCTGTACGAGAAAAATTAAACAGATTACCTGTTAACAACAAAAAATTTCTGGAAATAGAAAACTCCAAGATCCCATCACCTATAAGAAAAATGACTTCCACCAAGGTGACACACGAAGAAAAGAAGAAATTACCCAAGTTCAAGTCACTATCGCTCGATGATTTTGAACTGGGGAAGAAGCTGGGGAAAGGTAAATTTGGCAAAGTTTATTGTGTTCGGCACAAGGCTACTGGATACATATGTGCCTTGAAAGTAATGGAGAAAGAGAAAATAATACAATACAAACTACAAAGGCAATTCAGAAGAGAGGTAGAAATACAATCGTCGCTGAACCACCCGAATTTAACGAAACTATACGGCTATTTCTACGATGAGAAAAGAGTGTATCTGTTAATGGAGTATTTGGTCAACGGGGAAATGTATAAACTATTGAGGTCGCACGGGCCCTTTAACGATATTTTAGCATCGGATTATATCTACCAAATTGCCAATGCGCTGGATTACATGCATAGGAAACACATTATTCACAGAGATATCAAACTTGAAAATATAATAATAGGATTTAATAATATTATTAAACTGACGGATTTTGGATGGAGTATAATAAACCCTCCGGAAAACAGAAGAAAAACAGTTTGTGGTACAATTGATTATCTCTCGCCCGAAATGGTCGAATTCAGGGAATACGACCACACTGTTGACGTATGGGCCCTTGGGGTCCTGACTTTTGAACTACTAACGGGCGCCCCACCGTTTGAAGAAGAAATGAAAGACACAACGTATAAGAGAATAGCTGCATTGGATATCAGATTCCCAAACAACATCTCCCAGGACGCACAAGACCTAATACTCAAGCTGCTAAAATATGATCCTAAGGAGAGAATGCGACTTGAAGACGTCAAAATGCATCCTTGGATACTAAGAAACAAACCGTTCTGGGAAAATAAAGGGTCATGAAAATGCTGTCCCGCCTGATTGCTTGAACTGCACTAAATAAACACAACTCGCCATTTCTACATATATCACACATACGTTAAGCATCCATTTCTTAATATTCATTACTATTTAGTACATCGTGTATTGCGACAATTGATGAAATTTTCTCATTTTTTTTTATTCTTTTCTTTTCGAAAATGAACAGAACGAAAAAAGAACTAAGTTGAAAATAGCTATTGACTAAGCTTGCTGATTTACATTGTTGAGTTGGCCAGGGGTAACACCGTAAGAAGTAGGAGCAAGTAAGAAATGGCTAAGGATAATTTGACCAGTTTGATTTCTCAATTGAACATTCAGTTGTCTCAAGATGAGCATTCCCAGGTCGAACAAACTTGCGTGAAATTGTTGGATTCAGGCTGCCAAGACCCAGCAGACGTATTTAGACGTTGTTTGGTGGCTGTTATTCAACAGGATAAATACCAAAGAGCCTTGCACTATTTGAAGAAGTTTGAACATATCGATGAGAAATTCGGTCGTAAATTTGCATTAGAAAAACTGTACATTTTCTATAAATTGAATAGTTCCGACGAATTTAACGCATTGTACAGACAGATTGTCACAGATGATCTCGATACTGTACTAAAAAAAGGAATCGAGTCACTAAGAGGCATTTTACACGTGAGAGCTCAATACTGTTACAAGAATGGTTTGTATCAAGAGGCTTTCAAAATATACCAACATTTAGCTAGTCATAACGATAGGGACCAGGATAGTCAAATCGAATTGGCTTGTAATGAAAGGGTCCCACTATCGGTGGCACCAGAATTAATGAACAAATCTCCATTAGTGACTACCATAGACGAATCTTCCTACGATTTATTGTTCAACGAATCATTTATCCTGACATCCTTAGGCCAATATGATGAGAGCATCGAAATATTGGAGAAGGCCCTACAAGCGGCCACGGCTGAAGGTTATCAAAACGATATTAATACCATCAATTTACAATTATCCTTTGTTTTGCAAATGAAGGGGGAAACCACGAAGAGCAAAGAGATACTAAAGAATTTATTAAAGGGACTAGAAGCCTCTTCTCCATTTTATTTGATTTGTAAAAATAACCTGAATGCATTCGTTGATTTATCCAAATATAATACCAATTTCAATCTACTGTTGAGAGAATTAAACGCGGAGAGATTAAACACTTTCAATTTACAGACCTTCACATATGAGCAATGGTCGAACATTCAACGTAATATACTATTTTTGCGTCTGTTCAATAACGGCAAGATTCGTTCTCAGGATTCCATTTTGTCAAAAACTGCTAACAAATATTCTGAATTAGTGGATAATGTAACTTTGGAAAGTTACAAAACACAAGCCAAGAAACTTTACCATCATGTCACAAAGAGCATCCTAAGTGGCACAGAGGGTAGTGTAATTGGTTTATTACTGCTAACTATCCAGTTGCTAATAATAGAAAAGGAATGGGAAAACGCTATCAGAATAAGTGAATTATTCTTGAATGAAAGTTGGAAATCATCTTTTGAAAAGTTTGATGATTCACAAGCTATTGTATGCTACATTTTATTTGAACTATACAAGGTTAAAGGGAGAAACCATTCAAAGAGTATCTTATTAAAAAAATTAGATTCTGTAAGAGTGCAGTTGAACGGAAAAACCCAAGAAAACATACCATTTTGGAAACACGTTGGGTTCGAACTACTGTCCACAGGCAATATCAAAGAATCGAAAGCTTTGCTCAGGGAACTCTCAAGCTTCAATAAAGATAACGAAGATGAATTAGTCAACAGAATTGTCTCATCCAATTCTTTGGATATAGCACAAGGCATAGATTTGGTGAGATACATTGATGTTAAAGAACTAATTCAACTTGGTGCGAAACCTTTAGAATCCTCAGTAAAGAAAAATAAGGCCACTACAATTAACAAAGTACAAAAAAGAAAAATTCTGGAACTAAAAAAGAAAAGAAAGACCAAGCGTGTGGGCAAATTCTTACAAGGTCGCGACGCTTCCAAATTGCCCGATCCTGAAAGATGGCTGCCAATAAAGGACAGATCTACATACAGACCAAAGAAAAAACAACAAGGTGGGAAACAAACCCAAGGTGGTGCGATGAACAAGAAGTCTGAACAAGCCCTTGATATATCAAAGAAGGGGAAGCCTGCTGTCAATAAAAAGGCTAAGAATAAAAAGAAGGGTCGTAAATAAAGCGTAAAGAGATTTGTCCTTAATAGATCTTTGAAAATTTTACAAGTTATGTAATATTGTATATGAAACAGAAACCCGACTGAACAAGAGAAAAGCCATCTTGGAGATCATGTTTTCTATTTTCTCAAATAACTCTTTTCCTTAAAGTGTTAATTATATGATTCTTTATTATACAGAAAAATATGTTGTATAAAACAACATGGGTAAAAAAATGAAATGTAAACATGTTTTATCATCCATTCATCGCATTAAGTAAACAAAGTGTCTTCATCTCTCAAATATTCACCGATATCGGCTTGTCTGAAAGCAACAATGGCAGTAGGTTGCATGTTTCTTGATTCAGAGGTACTCTTTGAACTGACACCGAACCCCAATGGAATATCATTCATGCCGAACACGATAACACCGGCATGTTCTGGTATATCGTCAGACATCTTACCTACATGCGCCTTTAACACATGATTACCGTATAAGAATGGCATTTCCCCATTAGGTTTGATCCATATCTTATACTTGGCATGCTTGGCTAATACTGTCAAGGAAGTAATGTGCAATCTGAATTTCCCAGTCTTCGTGAATTTGCCTAAACAAATACCTAGAGACATCAAGTTGGATCTTGCTACACTAGTAGCCAATTTGGAAACATGATCGGGCACGTAGTATACTCTGTCCTTTTGCAATCTGAAAACATGAGGCAGTTCTTTATTATCAACCAAAAACGAGATATTTCTACCGATATAGCCAGCCAGCTTTTCGAAAACAACCTTCGTCTCTTCCTCTGTTAATTGTCTCATCGAAAAATATCACTGGAGTTGCTGTTGGTGTTTTCAGTAACCGGAAGTACAAATTACGACACAATTACTCTCACATCAAATACATCTACACTATAAACCTTGCTTTATTTTCAGCTCATCGCATATTTCAAAAATTTTCATCACCGTAAAACGTGACAGGAACCGCGATACGGGTAACAGTTAGCCGCTGAAAATATTTCCCGTCGTTTCTTTTTGCGCTGAAATTTTTCATTGCGAAGTCATCGCCAAAACTCGAGGAATTGTGGTTTAAAAGCAACAACTGACATTGAAAGCGCTAGAAATACACAGTTAAGCAGACATACCCAGTTAAGCAGACATATCAAGAATGTCAGAAGAGAATTTGAGACCTAGCTACGATGATGATCAGGTGAACGAGGACGTCTACAAAAGGGGTGCTCAAAGTAAGCTGACCAGAGCTCGTAAGGAAGACTTTGATGATAATAATACAAAGGAAAATAAAAAGGAAAATAAAAGAGACAAGAGATCAAAAGCTGATGACAGGCATGTGGACAAAAGACCAAAAAGCGGTCCACGTTTGGATGAAAATGGTAATCCGCTTCCTAAGGAGCCTCGTCTTCCAAAGAGAAAAGTGGCTGTTATGGTTGGGTACTGTGGTACTGGCTACCACGGTATGCAATATAACCCACCAAATCCAACAATTGAGGCCGCTCTTTTCAAGGGATTTGTCGATGCAGGTGCTATCTCCAAGGACAACTCCAATGATTTGAAAAAGAATGGGTTCATGAGAGCTGCTAGAACTGATAAAGGTGTTCATGCGGGTGGTAATTTGATTTCATTGAAAATGATTATTGAAGATCCTGAGATCAAGCAAAAAATTAATGATAACTTGCCCGAAGGGATCAGAGTGTGGGACATCGAACGAGTGAACAAAGCATTTGACTGTAGAAAAATGTGTAGTTCCCGTTGGTATGAATATTTATTGCCTACATATTCACTCATTGGCCCCAAGCCCAGTTCTATTCTTTACAGGGACATTGAGGAAAGTAAAATTGAACTACCAGGTGTGCTAGACGAGGATTTAGAATCTAAGGAATTCTGGGAAGCATTTAAAAACGATGCGAACGAAAAATTTACTCCTGAAGAAATCGAGGCCATACTGGCATATGTTCCACCGGCTAGGGATGAATTCGACCTTAACGAAGAACTGTACAAGAAAGTAAAAAAGTATAAACAACTAGAAAACGCTCACCGCAGAAAATATCGTATATTCGACGCAAAGCTGGCTAAGTTTCGTGCTGCCACGGGGCAATACCTTGGTGCACACAATTTCCATAATTTCACATTAGGCAAAGATTTTAAAGAGCCAAGCGCCATTAGATTCATGAAGGAAATAACGGTATCCGATCCGTTTGTCATTGGTGAAGCTCAAACTGAATGGGTTTCCATCAAGATCCACGGCCAGTCTTTCATGCTACACCAAATTCGTAAAATGATCTCAATGGCAACCTTAATCACTCGTTGTGGTTGTCCCGTCGAGCGTATCAGTCAAGCTTATGGTCAACAAAAGATCAATGTGCCTAAGGCACCTGCTTTGGGGCTACTATTGGAAGCCCCTGTCTTTGAAGGTTACAATAAAAGACTAGAGCAATTTGGTTACAAGGCAATTGATTTTTCCAAATACCAAGAAGAAGTGGACAAGTTCAAAATGAAAAACATTTACGACAAGATCTATAAGGAAGAAGTGGATGAGAATGTTTTCAATGCATTCTTTAGTTATATTGACAGTTTCAACAAAGTTACTGGAGCACAAGGGGAAGAAACTGCTGAAAAGTCTGGAGTTGCTGTACAAAGGAGCATATTTGAGTTTTTAACCGCTAGAGGTATCCCAGGTCTTGTCGATGCACCAGAAAGCAACAAGAAAATCAAGCAAAGGAAAAGAATGGAAGAGAAAGAAGCTGAGAGTAATATTGCAGAAAGTTCCAATGCCACTGAGACTGAAGTTGCAGAAAGTTCCAATGCCACTGAGACTAAAGAACAAGAGGTACAGGAAACTGCAGCTAACTGAGTTGTCTTTTTCGTTTCCGGCGCAATAATCATCGCCTTCTTACCACTTTATAGAATATCTCTTTTTGTTTTACATATTATATAATGGCACAGAGCAGATTAATTATTTTTTAAATTCATTGAACAATTGTATTATCAGTAACTAATAGTTTTAAACGCCACCCGAGAGTAGTCTTTCCAATCTGGCAATTTCTTCCAACGAAGTGGCTTCTGCCAGCTGCTTCTTTAATTCCTCCCTTCTCCCCACTGTCATCTTGCTCACCACCAAATTCATGATTTCCATCGTCTTATCTCTGGATCCATTGTCTTTTGTTGCGGTATCGGTTGCCCTAGGTGTCACGGCTTCCACCCTTCCTGAAAGCTTCAAAACAGCCTTTCTTTCTTCTGTTGTCACATTTTGGAAGTCTAAAGTTTCTAGATGCGGTACTAATCGGAGTATTTGCTCTCTATAGTTGGCCAAATGGCAAACTTGGTTTCCTGATAAGGTCAAAGTTTTCAGTGTCTTGGGCGCTCTGCACAAATACTGGAGTTCTTCAAACCTTCTTAAGCCATTATTTGACAACGTGAGGTTCTGTACGTTCATTGGTAACAGTCGACCATCTACATCTGCTATGTTGTTTCGAGCCAACAGCAATGTGTGTATATCATCTCTGCTCGATAGATCAGGAATTGTGAGAAGATCATTATTTGTCAAATCGAGGATGTGCGTTGGCTTGGTGAGGTGCTTCAGGCTAGATGGCATGGATTCCGTGTCAGATTCTAGCTGCAGATCTCTTAAAATAACACACTTATCGACGTTATGCTTGCCATTAAAATGGTCAACGTAATATTGCGGAGCATCAATAACTATGCTTGGGGTGAACTTCATTGTTCTCTATAAAAGCGGCAACCTCTAGGATACTAGTATCTACTCTCTGCTTGTTAAATCGTTGTCAAATGCAGAATATGATAATTTGATCAAAATAGTATATATGCTATTCAAAAGCAAGAAAGCTACTATTAGGGCTAATCTTGAAAATAACTAGGCTGTTTTTAAAAGTCGCTATAAAATAACGGGACTTGAAAATATTTAAAATAGGGCAACTTCCATTCCTTTAGGGTAAAGTTAATTTATGCATATTTCAAGCAAAAAGGCAATTGTAAGAACTCAAGTAGCAGGTGTACGAAAATCAAGAATATATTTATACCAGTCATGTCTAATCCGTGTCGATTCAGGCTATTTTCTTTTGATTTTGTTATGGTCTGTAGGGCTGAATTTCTAAGCCTGATTTCTCAAAAAAAAGGTAGAAATTATGTTTGCTAAAGAAGACGTTAATTATTCATTGTATCTGGTGACCGATTCGACCATGCTTCCACCCGGGACCACTTTGTGTTCTCAGGTCGAAGCTGGTTTGAAAAATGGTGTCACGCTAGTTCAAATCCGCGAGAAGGATATTGAGACGGGGAATTTCATTGAAGAGGCTTTGGACGTACAAAAGATATGTAAGAAATATAATGTTCCCTTAATTATCAATGATCGTATAGATGTTGCTATGGCAATTGATGCCGATGGTGTGCACGTAGGTCAGCAAGACATGCCAATCCCAATGGTTAGAAAACTTTTAGGCCCTTCCAAGATAATTGGCTGGAGTGTCGGAAAACCCTCTGAGGTAGAGACATTGGCTAAATGGGGGCCAAATATGGTAGATTACATTGGTGTTGGTACTCTCTTCCCAACTTTGACGAAGAAAAACCCCAAGAAGTCGCCAATGGGACCTCAGGGAGCGATTGCTGTTTTGGATGCCTTGGAGGAATATAAGGCTACATGGTGTAGAACTGTTGGCATCGGTGGCCTTCATCCTGACAATATCCAACGTGTTATTTGCCAATGTGTTGCCACTAATGGGAAGAGATCGTTGGATGGTATCTCGCTGGTTAGTGATATCATGGCTGCGCCCGATGCTTGTGCGGCTACTGTAAGATTGAGAGGGCTGTTAGACAGAACTAAATATCGATTCGTTGATTGCGAATTAAACGAATCATTTCCTACCGCAGATTCCATTAAAAGTGTCATCTCTCAAGTCTCAGACAATCGCCCACTTGTGCAACACGTCACCAACAAGGTCCATCAAAATTTTGGTGCCAATGTCACTCTAGCTCTAGGCTCATCTCCAATTATGTCTGAAATCCAAAGCGAAGTATCTGAATTAGCAAGAATCCCAAATTCTTCTCTACTATTAAATACCGGATCAGTGGCTCCCATAGAAATGTTGAAGGCAGCAATCAATGCTTATAATGAAGTAAACAGGCCTATAACCTTTGATCCAGTTGGGTACAGTGCCACTGAAACAAGACTCTGCTTAAATGACACTTTGCTAACTTATGGCCAGTTTGCCTGTATTAAGGGTAATTGCAGTGAAATACTATCCCTGGCCAAATTAAACAAGGATAAAATGAGAGGTGTTGACGCCAGCAGTGGAAAAAACGATATCGCTTTACTCGCACGCGCGACTCAAATTGTGGCATTCAAATACAAGACTATTGCTGTCTGCACTGGTGAACATGATTTTATTGCTGATGGTACTTTTGGGGGTGAATACAAGCTTTCTTCAGGTACATCAGGGGTTGCCGCTGAAGATCTTCCATGTGTAATGATTGAAAATGGTTCGATTCCAATTATGGGTGATATAACCGCAAGTGGATGCTCACTTGGTTCTACCATTGCTTCTTTCATCGGTGGGTTAGATCCTACTGGAAATCTGTTTGATGCAGTTGTCGGTGCTGTTCTATTATACAAAACTGCTGGTAAACTAGCTTCTACTCGATGCCAAGGAAGCGGTTCATTCCACGTTCAATTGATTGACGCATTGTACCAATTATTCCACGAAAATAAACCTGAAAAATGGTCTGCTTCTTTAAAGAAATTCAATTAAACTATTTACAACGTATCGATTTTATAAAGTGAATAAATAATAAGAGAAAACAAAGAATAACACAAGGAACTGCGTGCTTAATATCTGAAGAATAAATAAATCTTTTCGTAAGTTGTCAAATTACCGGCTAATTTGTGTACGACAGTTTACTTCTTTCACTTGGTAAAGTGTTGGGGTCTTTATCTTGAGCCTCATATTTTGCAATGGTTTTTGCCTTCAATTCCTCTTCTTGTTGTGGTGTTAGTTTTTCTACTTTTACTCCAGGAGGAACAAACTTAAATTTACCTGTGGCAAATTCTCTATCCGATAACCTACTCAAAACGTATAGTTGGGAGTGAATGTACCCCACAACAGACTCTAAGTGAAGCATATCAATATCTTTTCTGCCACCGAATAGATTTCTCCAGACTGCTGTAGCAAGCGTGGGATCATCTGTGACAAAGCCTTCGTCATATGCGAATACTGCGCCTCTTAACTGTGAATTAAAGTCTTTCAAGTATTGGTCGGCAATTCTACCAGAATTGACTTTCATTTCTTCGAACAACCTTAGTTCAATATCAGAGAATGTTCTGTCCACTAATTTTTGTTGATAGTTTCTGCCGTATTTGAACGGCATAGCTCTCATACGTACAAAAAGCATCCACTCGTGCAATGCAGTAATTTGAAACCATTGTGAAAAAGTACGAGGTAACTTTAAATCCTCATAAAAGTATTTAGCAGTCTCTGATAGCGGTTCGTCTTCATATTGTAAACCTTGATTTTTACAAAGTGTATAATAATAAGACCCAGCAACAGGTCCTGCTCTGACCCTATCCATATCTAGACGAAATGTACGGATTACCAGCTCACCTAGTGCTTCTTTCCATCTGGGAAGTTCGTACCTTGACGACTCATATTTGCTATGAGCTAGAGGTATTTTAGTTTGGGTGCTCTTTACAGGTGCTTTATTGCTCCCGTCTAACGGGTTTGAGTTCAAATGTGAACTTTTTGCTAAAAGTTCTGGTGAATCTTGGGTAGCTCCTTTATTTTGCAAAAAAACCTTCGTTTCATGCAAATAGGCTCTCGGGTAAGAAAAAGTAGCCTTTGTAAGGAGGACTGGGAGTCGGCTTGAAGCTAACCTATTAATTGACATAGCCAAATACTGATTCGGTGGAAGTGTTTACTGCTGCTGCCATCGTATTTTTCAAGAATCACACATCCTAAGGGCGTCTCTGAAGAACCAAAATTTGACGTTGTTTTTCTTGCCCAATGAATCCCATAAGAAGCCGGGTAAAAGCTTGAAGACTGGTTTAGTTATACTAAGAATGGGCACTTTTAAACCCAAATTCTATACGAAGACAGATGATATAAGCTAATATTGGAAAAGTCTTTGAACTGTTTTTAGTGATTCGGATCAAAAAGAGAGTCTTTCCAGTGATCCTGTTTCAAGTCATCTACAGTGATACTGTCGTGCCTTGAGACAAGATGACGCTTTATATCTTTTAAGATATCCTGAGCATTAAGATATGCAGCCTCTTTCGGCCTTTGAAGTTTTGTCCTGCGGTGCGACGTGTGATCTATATGCCTATGCCTTCGGTAATTCAAGAGCTTCGTAAGGATTTCCTCTTGTTTTTCTATTTTCTTTTCGAAGACAAATTTGTCATCAAATGAACTTAACTCTTCCAAATGGAAATCTAAAGGATAAAGTAATTTATGCCGCTTCTCAAAAAATGTTCTCTCAGTTTCTCCAAGAGAAACTGCGTCTTTAAAGATTTTTTTAGTGATTTCATCCTTGTGTACGCTGAACAGGTTTTTAGCAATCTTCCCAATACTCAGAGGCCGTTTATCTTTTGATGTACTCATTGTCTCAATTCTTTCCAACTCTGGTAGAGTAAATGTGTTAGTCTTCCACAATCTATAATACTTTTTGGAGGCACGATCAGACTCAATATCCCTTATGGCCTCGAATTGCTGTTTGTATGATGCTTCAATGCGGCTCATTTTAGATGTCAAAGATTTCTTTAGCTGGTGTTCATTCTCTCCCAACACGTCTAGTCTATCTACTAACATGTGTATATCTTCCACGTCATTAAAGAAGAACCACTGGTGGGGAGAGAGTAACAGTCTTTCAGGAGTTTCTGCTATTATTTTCCTGTGTATATTAGATGGAGCCGTGGATAGCAGCAATGTGCCATTCGAATCAATCATCATTACATCCTCACCATGACCTGTGCGAAAATAAGACCCGTTTGACGATCTGGCTATTGAAAAAACTTCCTTTGTCGCATGGGCACAGTTACTTATTTTTGCTAATGATTTCCATTTCCTTAAAGAAGCTCTGTCGATATCCAAGTAAAAAGCCGCATCGTCTTCAGAGGGCCCTTGAACCCATAAGAAACAGCTGTTATAATGGCAATGATCCGTCCAGTCAGCACATAAAGGCGAACCATTCGAGCCCATCCAATAATACCGATTCCCATACCTATCTTTACCTAACATCTCTAATCTCTTGAAATCGCTTTCAATTAGTTTTGCCTCTAGATAAGAAATATCTTTAAATAAACGTGACACTTTCTTTTCACATTCATTGGCTTTACTTTCACATTCGTCTTGTGCATGTTTAACTCTTAATGGACTTTTCAACTGTTCTTTCGATATATGATACTCTTTTTTAATAATATCTAATTCTGATCGGATCCCATAGCGTAGAAAAGGGATTTCATCTACCAACTCCTTAACGCAGCTCGAAAAATTGCAAACCATATCCACAAGAACCCATAATATATCAATTTTGTCTTTTGTAGATAAATTATTGCAAAAATTTTGCCATAACTCCCTCCCCAAATTGTCGAAATTAATAGCTGACGGTACTACCTTTTCTGTAAAACGTTTGGTGATATCAGTATAGGTTGTAATATGCATTGTGTCTTGTAGTACCCCCAACAAACAGATTACCCAATTACCCCCTTCAAATTTCCTATCGGATAGAAGTTTAGCCCAGTTAGTTTTTTTATGATTTAGACATTCTTCAGCAATTTGGTCAACAATTGTTTCGTCTTTTTCACCCTTTCCCTCCTCTTCTTCAATCCATTTCTCCATCACATTACAAGTCCAATCACCTCTTTTGTCCATTATCAAGCATAGTAAAGAACAGACAATTTCAACATAGAGATTAGCAGCTTTATTATAAGGAGATGCATTAATAACGTCATTTTCAACAGGCTCACCTTTAAAAATCGAACACTCCAAAGAGTTAGTGCTTTTATCTGTTATAAATTTTCTCACCTCCTGGTTTCTTGTAAAGTTGCTAGGTAGGATGTAACTCCCATTTAGATTACGAATAGCCGTTTCCTGTTGATATATATTGCCTTTAGTGTCTTGACCATACTTGTTGCTTCGTGATTCCTTAACCCTTCTAGTATTTTCTACGTTGTCAACATTAGAAAAGGTGATTTTCACAAATTCATCAACAAGAATTTCTGGATGATTGCACTTGATGCTTGTTAGAAGTTCATCAAAGTTAAAATGTGTAATACCAATAAAAGGTCCAAAGGAATTTAAAAATTGATATACTACCAGTAATCTCTCAATTGGAAATTGAGCACACTCTCTATACCATTGCGTGTCGACAGTTTTGTATTCTAGGGAACTATCTAAATAGCGAATACTCTCAAATGGGGTCGACGGTCCTGTGAATGGCAAATATCTGTCATCGTAAATCGGCTGCAAATAATTGTGACGAAGGGAAGTCGCAGTGCCATAGATATCATGAAATTTGGTTGAAATCTCGGAACTAATTTTTCGCATTTTAGATGGTGACTTTTCTAATTCAACATCTTCCTCTGGCGGTATGGTTAACGGTGTATATAATTTGCAGGTAGCTGTTTCCAGCTCATCCGGTGAATAACTTACCATTTCTGGAGGGCACGCCGGGTTCACATTATATGTTTTTACATACTTTTGTCTCACTCTCCATGGGGCGTATTTTTTATTGGATACTTTTATGAGTGTTTCATTAAGAAAACATGCCAGCAAAAACTTTGAAAAGTGCGAGGTTGGTCTTTCAATCTGATCTTGGCTTGCAATGGAAGCCTTCCCTTTAAGTTTCTGATTTGGGTATTCGGTGATAATATGTAATGACAAGATTGGGGCTAACCTTTCTCCAGTTTCATTGTCTATCATCTCTTTTGATGGAAACACATCTCTGACAACAAACAAAGCGTTGTCGATGTGGGTACCCTGGGATCCTGAATCAGGCAGAAGAGATTTTTTTTTTTGGGAATTTTTCAAGCATACTATTTCGCCATTAAAGAACCGGTTACTGAATCGCCGAAATGTTTTATCTACAAGGGCTGAAACCTTCCTTGTCGAGTTAAAATTGACAAAATTTGCTATAGCCTCTTTTAACTCTTTTGATAAAAGGGATTCGACAATTTTTCGGTGCTCTTCCTCGCTTTTTAATGCCCTAAAATACGAGATAAAGTTTCTACCAGTAACTTCACATGTGAATATTTCTTTTCCATAAAACTCCAATCTTTTCAAATAGTTGTCATAACCAATTATACGTTCACCGGTTTCTTTTATTTCCCATGTGTTTCTATCAGCGGTATCTGGAGACAGCTCTTTTCCATCAACTTGCACTTCCTTCCTGTTAAGTAAAACCATTATTCCCTCAATGGAACTGGAAAATTTTAATCTGAAAACAAAGTTAAACTAAGAAGGTTCCTTTTGCTGGTTTTGAGTTCTCGATATTATGTTTACGCCTAGTAGCATTTCACGAATTAAAATACAGTTAAAAATTGATGTTACGCGTTACAAGAAAACAGGGGAAATCAGGGCTTAACATATGGGTAGGACGAAGATAGTAAATCTATACAGAAGTAGATAATTAGAAGTCACTTCATCCACAGAACGAGTAAACTGGTAAATACCTGCGTACATGGGCCACTATATACCTTGCCAATAGTATCATTTCTTGCTCTCTAAGAACATTTGTTACTAAGACCAGGAGTGTATATGCCAGCATCTGTAGATATCAGAAAGCTGTCAAGCTAGAATCCAATTAATGGCACGTTTCAAAAACACGGCAGTACCATAACCCAACACTCATGCGTCGACGTTTCTGCCTTTTTATTAAAGTGGCATTCATGAAGAGTATAAGATTTCTTTTTAGTTATATTTTTTATTTTTTTATTTTTTTTTGTTTGGCCTTCGGCAGAAATGAAAAATTTTCAAGGCGATGAGCTAAAGTGAAATTTTGAATATAAGGAAAATCATATACATTAATGTGATAAACATATCGTTTAGTAAGTAAGACCTTTCGTTACAACTACCCAAGATATTTGCGAGCTATGGAGCAGTCTAATAAACAGCATCGGAAAGCGAAAGATAAGAACACAGCCAAAAAGAAGCTGCATACGCAGGGCCATAATGCAAAGGCATTTGCCGTGGCAGCTCCAGGTAAGATGGCAAGAACTATGCTAAGATCAAGTGACGTGAACGAGAGGAAACTTCATGTTCCCATGATTGATCGTACCCCAGATGACGATCCGCCTCCGTTTATCGTTGCCGTTGTAGGTCCACCAGGAACAGGTAAGACTACTTTAATCAAGTCCTTGGTGAGGAGAATGACAAAGAGTACTTTAAATGACATTCAAGGCCCCGTTACTGTCGTTTCTGGTAAACATAGAAGGCTAACATTTTTAGAATGTCCTGCAGATGACCTGAATGCGATGATCGATATTGCCAAAATTGCAGATCTAGTTCTATTGCTAATCGATGGTAATTTCGGTTTTGAAATGGAAACAATGGAATTTTTAAATATTGCTCAACACCATGGTATGCCAAGGGTTCTCGGTGTAGCTACTCATCTTGACTTGTTCAAATCTCAATCTACTTTGAGGGCTTCTAAGAAAAGATTAAAGCATAGATTTTGGACAGAAGTTTATCAAGGTGCGAAGTTGTTTTATTTATCCGGTGTCATAAACGGAAGATATCCTGATAGAGAAATTTTAAACCTTTCCAGATTTATCTCTGTTATGAAGTTTAGACCATTGAAATGGAGAAACGAACATCCTTATATGTTAGCTGATAGGTTCACAGACTTAACACATCCGGAGTTATTAGAGACCCAAGGACAGCAAATAGACCGTAGGGTCGCTCTCTATGGTTATTTGCATGGTACTCCTTTGCCTTCTGCGCCAGGTACTAGAGTACATATTGCTGGTGTTGGTGATTTTTCAGTAGCGCAGGTGGAAAAGTTACCAGATCCATGTCCAACACCTTTTTATCAGCAAAAATTGGATGATTTTGAACGTGAAAAGATGAAGGAAGAAGCAAAAGCTAACGGAGAAGTCACTACTGGCTCTACAACAAGAAGACGTAAAAGATTAGATGATAAAGACAAGTTGATATATGCACCAATGTCTGATGTCGGAGGTGTGTTGATGGATAAGGACGCTGTTTATATTGATATCGGGAAAAAGAATGAAGAACCAAGTTTTGTCCCCGGTCAAGAAAGAGGTGAGGGTGAAAAACTAATGACAGGTCTACAAAGTGTCGAACAAAGCATTGCAGAAAAATTCGATGGTGTTGGTTTACAATTGTTCAGTAATGGTACCGAACTTCATGAAGTCAACGAAGATGAAGATCTAGACGTTGAAGATGAAGAAATCAGTGAAGAGGATGAGAAAAAAAGCAAGGGAAGAACTACTTTGAGACAACCAAAGATTTATGGTAAGTCAGTTCAGGATGAAGATGCAGACATTGATAATTTACCAAGCGATGAAGAAAACTACGCAAATGATGATGACATAGAAGGAGCTGCACCAAGAATGGTCGAAATTGATTTCAATGACGCTGATAAACAACATTCGGAAAAATTAGCCTTGGAAACAGACTCGGAATTTGAAGAGAGTGACGATGAATCCTCTTGGGAAAGAAATGCAGCAAACAAGCTGAAAAGGACAGAGAGTAATAGAACTTGGAATATCGGCAAGTTGATATACATGGATAACGTTTCACCTGAAGAATGTATAAGAAGATGGAGAGGCGAGGAAGATAGTGATGAATACGAAAGTGACATTGAAGAGAATGTTGATGATGAGTTTTTCAAAAAAACAGATGGAACTGTTACGAAAGAAAATATTAAAGAAGACTCGATTGATTTGGAAAAGTTCGCCCCCTACTTTGATACTTTTGAAAGGCTTGCTAAGAAATGGAACAATGTTGATTCCATAAAAGCTCGATTCCTTGGTCCTGGGATAATGGGCAACGAGAAGGCAAAGAAAGCTTCCAATGGAAATGACGAAGAAGTATATGGTGACTTTGAAGATTTGGAAGACGAAAACGGTTCTGAAAGTGCAGAAGAAAACAATAACGAAGAAGACGAAGAAGAAGACGGAGATGACAATTCATTTACCAATTTCGATGCTGAAGAGAAGAAGGATTTGACTATGGAACAAGAAAGAGAACTAAATGCCACGAAGAAGGAGAAATTACGTGCACAGTTTGAAATGGAGGAAGGCGAAAATTTCAAAGAAGATGACGAAAACAATGAATATGACACATGGTACGAATTACAAAAGGCCAAGATCTCCAAACAGTTAGAGATTAATAATATGGAATATCAAGAAATGACCCCAGAACAACGTCAAAAAATCGAGGGTTTCAAAGCGGGTTCTTATGTGCGTATAGTCTTCGAAAAAGTTCCAATGGAGTTTATTACTAATTTCAATCCAAAGTTTCCCGTTGTTATGGGTGGTTTGTTACCAACTGAACTAAAATTCGGTATTATCAAAGCTAGATTGAGAAGACACCGTTGGCATAAAAAGATTTTAAAGACCAACGATCCATTGGTCTTGTCTTTGGGTTGGAGAAGGTTCCAAACTTTACCAATTTACACGACGAGTGATTCTAGAACAAGAACGAGAATGTTGAAATATACGCCAGAACATACTTATTGTAATGCAGCTTTCTACGGTCCTTTGTGTTCTCCAAACACACCATTCTGCGGTGTCCAAATAGTCGCTAACAGTGATACTAGAGGCGGTTTCAGAATTGCAGCAACAGGTGTTGTTGAAGAAATAGACGTGAACGTTGAAATTGTCAAAAAACTGAAATTAGTAGGGTTTCCTTATAAAGTTTTCAAAAACACAGCTTTCATCAAGGAAATGTTCTCAAGTGCTATGGAAGTCGCTAGATTTGAAGGTGCACAAATTAAAACTGTTTCAGGTATTCGTGGTGAGATCAAGAGAGCCTTGTCAAAACCTGAAGGCCACTTTAGAGCCTCTTTCGAAGATAAGATTTTGATGAGTGATATCGTGATATTAAGATCTTGGTATCCTGTCCATGTTAAGAGATTCTATAACCCAGTTACTTCTCTGTTGTTGAAAGAGAAAACTGAATGGAAGGGTGTAAGATTAACCGGTCAAATTAGAGCCGCCATGAGTTTGGAAACACCATCTAATCCAGATAGTGCATACCAAAAGATCGAACGTGTAGAGAGACACTTCAACGGTCTAAAAATTCCAAGGGCTGTTCAAAAGGACTTGCCATTTAAATCCCAAATCCACCAAATGAAACCCCAAAAGAAGAAAACTTATATGGCCAAAAGAGCTGTTGTTTTGGGTGGTGATGAAAAGAAGGCAAGATCGTTTATGCAAAAAGTGTTGACGATCTCAAGAGCCAAGGATAGCAAGAAAAAGGAACAAAAGGCTGATCAACGTAAAGAAAGACTGAAAAAATTGGCTAAGATGGAAGAAGAAAAGGCACAAAAGGATAAAGAAAAGAAGAAAGAATATTTCGCCAAGAATGGTAAAAGAACAACCATGGATGGTGACGATGAGTCTCGTCCACGTAAGATGAGGAGATAAATTTTCAATATATATATATACATATATTTCACATGTAACATATTTGTACTTCAACCCATTATACTAAACGATCTGGATAAAAATGATGTGCGTAGAAGGGAAGGAAGCACATAAGCACACCCTTATGTAATTTCTTGATTATTACAAAGCTGTTGAATTTAGGTGAATATCATATATAAATGATACAGATATATATAAGTCAGTTAGATATATTGAGATAACCATTGGAAGGCCTCTAAGTAACCATTTCTCATGACAACGGAACACATGAAAACTTCGACTGGTCTTTGACCTTCGATTCTTTGAGAACCAGTAGTATTCAATAAGCCCAAAGCAGAACGTAATTCAGCTTCAGAAACAGCATTTGGAGCGTCGATCTTGTTACCAAGGATGACAAATGGAACATCTTTCAATTCAGCAATGTTGAATAGGGCATCTAACTCAACACGGGCTTCATCAAATCTTTCAGGATCAGCAGCATCGACTAAGAAGACAATGCCATTCACTTCTGGGAAATAGTCCTTCCACAAACGACGAGCTTGAATATGGCCACCCAAATCGAAAGTTGTGAACTTGATGTTACCGATTGCCAATTCTTCAGAAGTTGGATGCCATGTTGGTTGTAAAGTGGCTAATCTATCGTTCTTTAGCATATGTAACAATGTGGTCTTACCGGCATTATCCAAACCTAGGAAAAGTAGTTTACCATGCTTGTTCCACAAACCAAGGGAAGCCAACACATCTCTGACTGTACAACAAAATGAAGTTAGTAAAAAGCACAATCTCTGGGGAGGGAGAAGTAAAATTCAAACTGAGAGCACTGAAAGCTAACCGCATTAAATCTAAGCATTCGAGAAGAACGAAAAAAACGATAACATACACCAACCAAAAATATCCCAACCAGCCATTATTCCAACTTTATATTGTTAATTATAGTGATGTCTTAAAAAAAAGAAAAACTAATTTACAGAACTATTCGTCTATCTGAAAATCTCCCATAATACTTCGCTACTTAACAAGTAAGTCTTTTTCCTTCTTTTGGTTTTTATGCGATCTCTTGCTCAATTTTTCTAGTCAACGCGTTGAAGACGGAGTTGTCGGGTAATACAGGCGTATACGATATAACAGTATAACGTATAATAATGCGACATCTTGGGCACAAATTGTGGAACTGTTGTTTCGCAGGGACTCCCGCAAGCTATTATATACTGAGAGTTCTATTGCGGGGCTCCACTTCATGACTGGTCGTGCGATGTTATTTTGCTTGAGTTGTGAAAAAAAAAATTAAGGATTGAACTAAATACGATAAAAAAAATAAACGGAAAATACAATGAACCTGTATAATATGTATGCAACGTCATGGATTTCCCAATGCCTGTCTTGTGTCGTCGAGGATATGCGATGTTTTTTCCAGTTTCTCGCAAGTGATCATTAACCCATCAAAATTCACGCTTGCCAAAAAGGAAATTTCCAGTTTAGTTAGCAGTCTTTTGGATATACCGAAAACTTTGCAGATGTAATTTTGAGAATGAACGAAATCTTCTAATAATTTGGTGGCAATTCGTATTGTGGATATGATGATCCTATGTGTTTGGTCCTCTTGTAGTTTGGCCTTTAGCCTGATAGGGCCGTCTAGTTCGTCTCTTGTCAGAAAGACTAGTTGAAGTAAATAGGTGGCACCAAGATAGACTATGGCACCAAACATGCATTTGTTCTGGATTCTATCAATGAAATCTTTGAATGATAAGGAAGGTGGGTTCTTCATTGTAAAATTAACAAATTTTTGAGGGTCTTCAGCGGAAATGGCTAAGGTGTTTGCGTTCTCATCAATTTTCTTGGAGAGCTGCAAAATTAAATCGATATTCTCACGAAATTTTGATAAAGCTTCATCATCAGATAGATCAGGTAATTTCTTTATTGATTCGTAGTGATCCAAGAGTAAGGATATTCGTCGTAGCTCTTTTTCGTTTTCCTGTTCAGACTCGATGCTTAGTACTTTCAAATCCGGCGGCTCTTCATTAGAGGTAAGCGACGGAGGATACGGGAAAGAGTCGAACTTTGTGTAATCAATGGCCTCAGAGGGCCCATTGGTATCCACTTCGTTATCACTGGTCGTGTTCCCGCTCTCGTGGATGTGGTCATCAGTATCTACTTGACTATTCGAATTGATCTTGTTCGTATATATTTTCTCCTTATCGGAAGTAGACAGAGCCTCATCTAATAAACTGTAACCATGGCGGTCCACGGTCGTAGTACTGGAACTACCATTTGCTAGAGGATCCAGCAGGTAATCGTCGTCATCATTGTCCAGCTCTGTGTCGCTCAAAGCAAAGTTCGACATAGAATCTAAACGGCCAGTGCCCTGAGTTGCTGTGTCACTCTTGGCTTTCCCAGGCAGTTTACCACTGTTGCTCAAAAGTTCGGAATTGAAGCTGTTTACTTTGTCAATGTTATTAGCAAGGTAATCGTTAATTTCGTTGGCAGACTGTATCAGCTGTTCCACATCCAGCTTTTTACCGGACGGGCTCTTCAAATTCACATCAGCATTAAAGTCATTATTATTATTATGTTGTTGCTGCTGCTGCTGCTGCTGCTGCTGCCTTCGTTGTTTGAACCTCACCCTCTTGGATGGACCATGCAAACTGGATAACGGATCCAACACACCATTTACTTCGGAGAAATTCCTGCTTTGCGAGATGCCCGTCTTGAGCGGCAAGTCAAAGACATCCTCTCCTTCATCATTAGCCCTGCACATGTCACTATCATTTTCATCTTCATCTTCATCATCATCATCATCGAATTCTGACATACTCCGGGCTAAAACGTCATTAACGAGACACTTGTTAGGGCCTTCCTCATTAGTCATAATGCTTCTTTTTTATCTGCAGAACCTTAAACAAGCTCTTCTTGATATTATCATTTCTTATCAAAACACAGAAACCCCCGAGTGTATTCCCATCTGGGGATCCTTCTTTGTCGTTTCTGATCTAAACAGGGAAAGCAAAGCGAAATTCCCTGCAACTGCCTTTCCGCGCCGCACTTTTCCCTTTGGAGTACTTAATGGCAATCAAGACAACCAGAGTAATACCAAAGATAGCATCGTGATTGGGATAATCAGGTTCAAGAGAGAATTGGTGTTCTTTCTCAGATGTGCTTCTCCATTTCCTTATTATGATAGGATTATTGTGATGTATTGTAACTTTAAATTACGTTCTTCTTATAATATTAAATAGATATTTAGAAATGTCTTTTATAGAAAGGTATAATTATGCTTAGTACAATCTGAAAGCTGGACCCATGGAGGACTTAACGACCAAGGAGCCAACATTTTGCCAGTTCTTCTTTAACAAAGAGACCAAAAAGTTGACGGACATTAAGATTTGGTTAGCCAAAACGTCTTCTTCCATTTCGACGTTACCGACGGCAACAGCCAAACACAAGACCTTCTTCAATTGAAACTTGATGGTAGATCTGACATCGGTGACCTTGCTGTACAAGTCATCGTTGTGAGAAACTGGGGTTGGGAACTTACCAGCCTTGGACAATTGAGGACCCAATAGTCTTGGAACTTGCTTGATCAAGACTTCGGAAGCGATGAAAGCGTTGTACTTCTTGGACAACTTCTTGATCAACTTCTTGTTCTTGTTCAACTTCTTCAAGTCATCAACGGACATGGCGTCGACACCACAGGACTTAGCTCTATCAACATCGAAAGCATCACCGAAGATACATAGGGACATGTTTGGTCTTGGACAGATTGGCAATTTCAAAGAACCGGAGAAACGCTTGTCTCTTTGAGGGTCATAGTTCTTCAAACCGACTTGCAATTCGACGGTTTCCAAGAAGTTTCTCTTCTTGGTTTCGTTGGAGTACTTCAACAATTCCTTGACGTGTTCTCTAACTTGAGAAGAAGTAATCTTAGACATTTTTGCTGACCTGCTGTTTGTTTCAAAGTACTATAATAAGAATTAGCAGTCATGAAACATTTTCTTTAAATCCAAGATGGCATAGAATACACTAAATTGAAAAAAAAAAAAAAAAATAAAAACAAAAAATTTCTCCCCCTCGATGCATCGCGCCCAAATAAAAAGACTGCTTTTTCCTCAGTCTAAATCCGTGCATTCCAATATAATAGTTCATCGTGTTGTACAATGAAATTGAAGTCTATATTGTTAAAAATACAAAAGTTAATAGTAATATGAATATTAGAATATTTATCCTTGTAAATAGTTGAGTGTTCGTTTCTCGAAAGAAGAGCAACGCAGTAGGATTATGTTTTGTTTCTTCGTCTCTTTTCCCCTTAGTCTATCTGAAGTCTACAAATAATTAGAATCTAAGATATTTGCCTTTTTGGTAACATCTTGGGTATCTGGCATGCTGTTCAAACTCATATCTCGTACTGGCATTATGTCCATTTGATTGTAACTGGTGGCATCGTCGGGCACGCTTGGTTCCATCAGACTGAAATCATCGTCTTCGTATGCGTCTATTAGACCATTGTTTGCCTCAGATTCTTGCCTCGTATGCGAAACACCAGGGTATGATTTGATGTTAGGCGAAGAGCTTGTACTGCCGGTTGATAGCTCTTTCTGTGCTACCTTATCGGGACTTTTCCTTCTAAAGCTGCCCAGCTTACTCTTATTCCTCTTGATGGATAATGAACGTAAAACTTTCTCGGAGAAAGTCGGACGAGTAGTCTCTTTACTACTACTTTCTGCATTATCTGAGTTGGCACCGGTTTTCTCATCATCGTATTCAGCGCCGAAAAGATTCTCTTCACTCTTTCCTTCTTGACTCTTTAATTCGTTTTCCCAGTTTTCAGTATGATCCTTGGCCACATTACCTAGAGCCATTAATTCGTTAGCCACGGATTTGTTCAAACCACCCTCTTCGGAAATAGCATGCTTTTGGAAAGATGCTCTGTCATCCTTTGCTGGTTTGAATCTTGAGTCTGGGTTCTTGGAGAATACGATAATTCCCGTAAAGGTTAAAATCATTAATAATAATAATAAGGAGAAGGCGGCATTCAAGATGAAGAATACCCAACCCATGATGGCAGACACAGCGTAATTCTGGTTGAATAAGTCTGAGAAAAACATGAAAAGAAACGAATTGACCAAGGTAACCGTACAAATAAAGATATTGACAATATTTGTTGGACGGTCCAGATATGGTTTATAACGAATTATGGCAACGAAATATGCTAGATCGATGATGAAAATTGCCAACGCTTGTGTTTTACCGGAAGCTTGTGCAAATCCAATGAATAACGCCTTCATGAAAACATACGTCAACAAGACGGCATTCCACCAATAATGGTTTGCGTTAAACATGGTGTAGAAAAACCCGTACTTGTTTAGGACATATTCATCACCATACAACAAAGCGGCCGGGTTGTTGTACATTTCCACAGACTTGCTAGCAAAGAAAATCGTTCTGTATGCAGCCCAAGCCATCAATCCGCATGATAGGACGATAAACAAACATGCAATGACTATAACCCCCGCGGAATCTCTTTCAGTGAACTCCCAAAAACTTAAAATGGTCAGTTGCGTAAATCCAATGTACAGGTATCTCAATAAGGATCCCTTTAGGACGGACTTCCAATTCTGTCTGAATTGGTAAAACCGGTCACTTCGTACCCAGCCACATCTTATGCACAACTCAATACCATACTTGCAGGCCATGATGAACCCGGCCAAGAAGTACCCACAGATCACAAAGAATGTGAACCCAGTACAGACAATAGCGGTGTTTTCAATTTTCATACGGTACCCCATTCTTTTGATACCTCTGAAGATCAAAGTGTTTGCGTTACCGTACAAGACGTTTTCGGCCCTCTTGTAGATAGAAGTGGATTTTAGGTAGTCCATGCCTCTCTGGGTGAGCACAGACATTGTTGTCGCCGTCAAATATAGTGAGGCAGAGCCCCCGGTCGCGTCCACGTACCAACGGAAAATCTTCTGCATGAACGTGATACGGATTAACCCCATCGACCAAGCCAGGTTTTCGGACCAAGCAGCAGCAACGGGTGGGACGCTATCAACATGTTGCATTGCGACCACAGCGACGGACTGGAAGTACAAGAACAGCGACATGGTGTTTGCCGAGATGTGCGATGCGGCTGTGGAGTTCCCAAAAGTGGACAGAATGGCCGAGGTCAGCAACCCAATACCGGCTATCACTGCAGTGACCCATTTGACACCGATCTGCGAAACGGTCTTCCCATTGGAGAAGAAAACCTGGATACACGCCAAATTCTCGCTAACGTTGTTGTAAATGTTAAGCCTCACGTACGCATCGATATCCGGCACTTGGTAGGCGATCCCCGGGATCATGTCCACGTAATTTTGGGCGATGTACTCGATCGAGTCGATCTGGATGTTACCTGGGTGCACGGGACAGAACTGCTTCCAGTTCATGGAGCACACGTCGAAGTCCTTTGTTATGATTTTGAACCCGTACGCGTACACGTCCACGTACGCTGTGATGTACGAGTCGATCTGCGTGGTCATATCCAGATCATAATGCAGCGCTCTGTCGCTTGGAGAGAACGACACCTCGAAGCTGTTGGCTGATAGCTGTGAATTCTCCATGCACGTGACCAGCGAGGTCGCCTTCAGTGTCCTTTTCTTGGCTGCCACTGGTGCTACCAGGCATGTGCATATCAGACACCATAGTATCAGTAGTGTTTGCATCCTCGGGGCTGCGTTTGGTCCGGTGTGTAGTAATGGAAATCCTTTCATAGTGCCAGCTAATATTTTCTTCTTTTTATAAAACTAAAACTCTAGCCAGATCCGCGCTTGATCTTCGTGCGTTTCTTTTTACTGTATGTGCCTTCGCTTGTCGCTCGTTCTTTTCCAAAAAATTCCGCAGTTTCCCGAAACGGCAATGTACAGTGAGATGAGTGAGGTTGGTGCTCGAGGTTACGTTCAAATGCGCATGGCAAGATGCAAATCAAGACCTGGGAGACAGACTACTGAGAAAGCAAGGACTAATATATGAAAAGGCAAGAGGGCGCTGGGCCCGGCACAGCTAAGCACAGACGGCAAAAATGCATTCACCGAAGCGTCAGGCATGTACCCGGCGGAAAACCCATGCGAGAGCTCGTTTCGTCATCTGCCCGGTATTGGACAATAACTATGGATACACAGTCATTCCGCGTAGGCCATTCGCTTCCCTCTTACTACTGTCGTCTGTTCGCCTCCCCCTCCGCCTCGTTTTCTTTTTCTATATTAGATTTATTTTGGTTTTCGCGTTCGTGTTCGTGTCTGACTCGTCTACAACTCTTTTGAGATTTCCCCCTTTGGTTGCCCAAACGAGCTAGGTTAAACACGGGTGCGCGATTGTGCCAGTGAGGCATAGGCAATTGGCGGCTATTGTGCGTGTACGTAAATAGGTAGGTATGTATGTATGTGCATGTATATATAGAAGGTGTGTAAACATGGGCGTTCAGCTGCTGCAGGAGGCTTGTTTCATGAACTTGGTGCCTTCCTGGTGCGACAGGTCGGTCCATTTCTCTTCCAGATCGGGTCTTAGCGCGGCGTCCCACCCGGCGCGGTCGTATGGGTTCACGCTCATCAGGTATAGCTTCTTCAGTGCGGAGGTGTCCAGCGTCGAGGCGGGATCCCGCAAGCCTTCCCTTTGGTTGTACATCAGGTCATCTACCACCTCTTCCAGCACCCAGCTCCGGGGAACGAACAGCGGGTTGGATCTCTTGGCGAGAGAGGCTCTTCCCGCGGCGGTTGTGGGGGGTGCCAGTGCCAAGTAGTCTTGCGTCCAGTCGTGTATTTTTTCCAGTTTCTCGTCCAGCAGGCGAACTTCGCCGTCAGCGTCGAACACCTTCTTGCCAGCGGCGATGGCTTTTCCGTGTTCCCGCATTTGGTCGAGTTGCTTGGCGTTGAAGAAGATTTGTAGGTATTCTTCGTCGAACGCTGCAAAGAGTGTTGTTGCCTCGCTCTTGTCCTTGATGAAGAAGGGCCCGCTGTAGTTCTGCAAATGGATGAAGAAGTTATTGTAGTCAATCTTCGTGGTCTTCAGCACATCTAGCAATGGCTCGACGATGGCGGTACAGAACTCGCGGGCTTTCTCCGCGGAACGCTCGATGTCTTCATGCCCGGTGGATCTCATGCACGCTGCGAGGTCCAGATCAACGCCGAGCCTTTGGGACATCAGCTGCGCGTATCTCGTGGTGAACAGATACTTGTATTCATTGGCGTTCAGTTCCACCAGCCTTTGCACTCTTGAGATCATGGTCTTCTCCAGAGCGTCGTCAACCTCGCTTAGCTCGCCCTTGAGCAACGACTCAAGGTCGCGTCCCTCAGGCCCCATGAGGCAGGCCAAATCCTTGGCGAACTGTTGCAAGTTCCACCATATGATACTAGGCTGGTTGGCAAACGAATATCTCTTGGACGTGTCGTCGTGGTTGGGCGTGAAGCTCGGGTCGAACTTGTCCAGAAAGGCAAACGGGCCGTAGTCCATGGTCAGCCCCATGATTGAAGTGTTGTCCGTGTTCAAGACACCGTTGGCGAACCCGTATGCTTGCCAATATGCCACTGTGTTTGCATTCAAAGTAACCACATGTCTGAAAAAGTGGTCGTATTTGCTCAATGCAGAGATGTCTCCATCCAGGGAAGCACCCTTGCCGTTTTCATCATGTTCCACCTGCTGGTCGATCTTCTTTTCATTGTCAGGGAAAAAATCGGTTTTGAATATATTCAAGTCAGCTTTCCCTTCGAACTGCCTGCCCCCCTCGAATACTTCGTCGATGCAATAGTCCGACAACTTGATCAGCCCTTCCAAATCTTGTCTCCATCTGAACAAATTGAAATTGCCCAGCCGGATCCAGCTGGGTGCGAACCGACACACCACGGCGCACGGCTCTTGCGTGCGTCTTTGCGCCTTGGTGCCCGGTAGCAAAGTCAGCTGCATGGCTCTTGTGGAGGGAATGCCAATGCTGTGCAGCGCCTCGCTCATTATGAACTCACGTACACTCGACCTCAGCACCGCCTTACCGTCCGCAAACCGGGAAAATGGCGTCAAGCCAGCCCCTTTCAACTGGAACGTTTGCCATTGACCGTCACGGTTGTCTTTCAGGTCAAACAGGTTCACCACACGGCCGTCCCCCAATTGTGCAGCAAACGAACCGAACTGAAATCCCGAGTACACCATGCTGTAGGGAAAGATATCATCGGAGAAGTATAATTTTTCGCCAGCCAAAATTTCCTCCAAATCACGGTCCTGTTTCAAACTGAACTCATCAAGAGCCTTGTGCGAAAGCAGTAACGGCTTGTAATGGGGCTTTTTCGTTGGCAAACTGAACGCAAAATGTGCCCCCTGCGAGACCATCCGGGGCGTATGGAAGAGCTTCAATCTCACCGGATCTGTTGCGCTGTGTTGCTGAACGGCATTTAGTGCCTCCGAAACAGAGGGCAGCGAAGTGTCCGGGGTCAACCTCTTGATGAAACGTGAGGTTGCTGAATTTTTCAGCGCATTGATTATGGTACTTCTCTCACTCATCATACTATGTGAAAACGCCTTCCTTCTTTCCTGTTTACTTGATCTCTTCACTTATGGCCAACTTGCCTTCGTTCACTTTATCACCCTTTGTAGAGCAGACAACTTTCTGTGACTTTCCTCGGTTGGTTCAATTGCCATTCATCATCATCTTTCGTCGGTTTCAGAGTCCCGCGTCAGCCGTGCGGCCATGTGTTATTTCACCCGAATAAATAAGGGAAAGGAGAAGAGGAAGTTCTTAAATTACGTAGAGTGCGCAAGTCATTTCGTTGGGCAAGGCCCTGTCCTGTGTGTTCAAAAGGGGGCGTCCTTAATTCCTGTCATCATTAGTTGTTCCACTAATGGAAAGAATGGCTGCAAGTTCCAGGTATGGGTTTGCAGTGGCTCGTTCCTCTTACATCTAGATCCCAGTTTTTAGGGATCACAAAGAGGAAATAACGAATCTCTCAACGTGTGGCATGCATGTGTTCAAATACTCCGTCCTTGTCCCATCATGAGTTATTAATAGGCAGTTACGTATTCTTCGGCGTGGCAGCGGGCAGGCTTATGTGCGTGTGTAATTATTACTCTCCCCTTTCCACCACAGTTATTCATATTCTGGCTTCCTTAAAAAAAGGATTGCGCTATACTGAAGCACGTTTGGGCTTCATACTTTCTTTTTGCTTTGGCGTCCTAAGGCAGAGGAGAGGACCTCCATCGTCCATTTTTTTTTACATCTGGTGGTCATTTCACCAGTCTATAATGCTTGCTACTAGAAACAAATAACGCACAGGGGAGAAAGGAAAGGCAACAGAGAAAAGACGTAGGTCTGTTTTTTTTTCATTCTAATACTATGCACATCCCTTTGGCATATGTGCTATTAGGTAGCCTCCCCTGAATCAGTGATCGATTCCTGGCATATAAAAAGCCGCTTTCACTTCATTCCAGAAGAACATTATTCCCTGTTCCTTTAAATCTTCTGTATATTTCTCGTAGATATAAGTCAAATAAGACAATACTCTGATAACAATTCTATAATGTCCAATTTATTAAACAAGTTTGCTGACAAGCTGCACGGTAACGACCACGACGAACGTTACGAAGGTGATGACGACGACCAAACCCGGGATCAGCGCCACCAAATCCATCAACAGAGAGAATTGAGAAACCAGGGTTCCAAGGCCGATGCCTACAGTGATCAAAACCAGGGCAACTTTCCTCAACAACAGCAATCACAATCCGGACTAGGCGGCAACAGACAGGCTGGCGGTAACGATTACCAACAGCAAGCTGGTGACTACAACGCTGGTAGTGGGGGCACCTCTTACACCAAAGAAAGTTACCGTGAGTTCAACACTCAAGGTCAAGGTCAAGCGGACGAGGACGACGATGATGACTTCTTAACTTCTGGTCAACAAGGGCTCAACCAGCAGAAGCAAGGCCGCACAAGAGGTACTCAAAGCGATCGCTATCAGTCTTCAAACATTGGCGGTCAAGAACGCGACCTGTCTGGATCAGGAAACGACCAATACGGCAAGGGCGGCAATCAAGGTGTCTGGTAGATGTGATGGCTGACGCATTCATCTTGACGCTGGTGGTGCAGGTTTCACCGCCAGGCTGCAAGTAGACAGTTTTTTACAATTATTTTGCCTTACTTCTTTTTCGTTTCTTTGTCTGGTCACTTGTTGGTCAAGATCCTATTTTTATGTGCTAGTTTTATGTTCAATCTAGTTTTATTTAGATCTATAGCTGTCGGTTCATACGTTTTATTAATGTCAGTTTGATTTACCTTTTTCGTCAAGGTGTGCCGTTTTACGAGCTTCCAGGTCCCAGGTGTATAACAATAGACTTTGGGAAAACGGGGTGGCACATTCGCTCTTTTGTTCCATTGACCTACTACCAACGGGCAAATTATCACTATTATTGTGCGGGACACACTTTCTAAGGCTACTTTCATCACAGCCTATTGGTATTTACTAGTCCGATTGATTGCAACTTTTCGAGTGAAATACAGGAGCTATCTGCGCAAATAAGCAAAGACAATAGATATGCTACGAGTAAGTTTTGGCCCAATCAAAACCATCGGCTCCTTTGTGCCAGGCTACAATACCACTAGCTACCATGCGGCGAAGAAAACTCTGGGACTCAACCCTTACAGTACCGGCACCTCCATCAACTCCTGTAGGCTCCTGCATTCGTCAAGACTATCAAATAAAAGGCTTCCGGAGGATAAATATAACGAAGAGCTTCTCTCAAAAAAAAGTGCACAGAATGAACCGGATTCCAAGCACGATTACGGCGAACCAATAACGAAGGAAAGCGCCTCTCCCTCTGACGAATCGTTACTACAACATGCGCATGGTCATAGCCACACGCATTTGCATGATAATCCCATGTTGTCGCTCAACATACAGCAAATTAAAAAGAACCCTGGGGTGAGAATAACATGGATAGGACTAGCATCAAACGTGGGTATGGCTGTGGGAAAATTTGTTGGAGGAATCACGTTCCATTCTCAGGCATTGTTGGCTGATTCTGTGCACGCTCTCAGCGATTTAGTTTCAGATGTCTTAACCCTCTTCTCCGTCCAATATGCGTCTCGTAAACCAACTTCAGACTACCCTTACGGCTATGGAAAAGTAGAGACTGTTGGGTCACTTGCAGTATCTACAATTTTGACTATGGCTGGTATATCTATCGGTTGGTCCTCGTTATGTGCCATCGTGGGGCCTATTATTCCCCATACAATCTTGGAGTCATGGGCTGGTTTAGTAGGCGAGTCGCATTCCCACCCTCAATCAGTCACACAGCAGGCTACTAATGTGAACGCTGTATGGATTGCCGCAGGTTCTATTTTGGTCAAAGAGTGGGTATTCCAGGCAACGAAAAAAGTTGCCATTCAAACACACTCTAACGTACTAATGGCAAACGCTTGGCATCACCGCGTCGACTCTTTAACTTCTTTGGTGGCATTAGTGGCTATTACATCTAGTTATTTTTTGGACATTCAATCATTGGACAATCTAGGTGGACTCGTGGTATCTGGCCTGATTATAAAGACTGGTGGACAAGGCATATTATCTTCGTTGAAGGAGTTGGTTGATCAGTCCATACCACCAACTGATTCTCGTTATTTGGAGATTGAAACTGTAATCAAAGACAGCATCAGCGGTTTGAAAACTACCTTGGATTTGGAGGGGTCAATAAACGTCAAAGACCTCACCATATTAGCTTCGGGCCCGAATCTTCGTGCTACCTTAACGCTGGCAGTGCCAACTCTACATACGGGGCAAGAAGTTGGGATAAAATTTTTAGAGAATACCATTGCAACCATAAGAGAAGATCTACGTTCAAAAGTGCCGAATGTGGGGAAAGTTGACATCGAGTTTGTTGATGCGACGACCATCTCTGATAAGGATCTGGAAAAACGTCATAGTAGTAACTCAAGCCACATTCACACTCATTCCAACACGGCTGATGATCATAGTGACAGACATTAGTAGATATTCCGATAAAACATTTTTTCAAAAGTACGGCCTTTCGCACATTTAAAACTAAGCATAAATATATATATGTAAACTAGAAAATGTACCCGTTTTGTGTAAATATGGCACATAAGGTATTATAATGTATTTTGTGTAAAAACAGTCGCTAATATATACATGTTTATTTGTGGCCAACAATCCAATCGTTCAAACCGTGTTTGTTTCTTGCAATTTCAAAGGCGTAAAATTGTAACCTCACAACAAAACAAGTGGTAAATTGACCGTACTCGGCTGAGGAGTCTGTTCTCAATAAAGTTCCAAAGTTATAATCTTCGACTGTTTTTTCAAAGATTGTGAAGAACTTTCTCCATCTTTCTTTAGCTTCTTTGGTTTTTAGTTCTTCGTCTGTGAATTTCTTGATTCTTTCAATATCCTTGTATTCTGGGAATCTTTCGATGAAGTTTTCGTAGATTTCGTCATCAAACTTGGTCAAACGCAATTTGGAACCTGGAATGCTTGTTAACAGTTTCCAGTATGTTTCCGCTTGTTCAACGGCAACAACAGCGAATTGCTTTTCAATGTCTTCTAAGTTATCAGCAGTTTCAGCATTAAATTTTGACATGGCTAATGAAAATTTATCTTCTGATGATTCTCTTTCCTCACTTAGCTAATTGTAGTTTCAACGAGTGAAAATCGTCATCGCCTTTTTGCCAGTCGAAAAAAAAGATCGAAGTTTAATACTCCCTAGAGTAGATCGTTACCCGTATGCGAGGTACAAGATACCATTACTTGTATGATGAGGGATTTATACGGTAGATGGCGGCAATTAGAGTACATTTGCCCCCTTTTATCCTTTTCAGGTGTGTTTGGTAAACTAGAATAAACTAGAAACTATTCCTAGTATGCTTGCTTGTCTGTCTTCTGGGTAAAAGATGGCCGCAGTTCAAACACCTTATTAATTTCTGAGCAATAATGGTATCTTATCTGCATAGGTAAAATGCCGCTCATAAAACTCTCTCATTCACTCGTTGTGTAAATAACATAGAGAGGGTTAAGTATTTAAGGATTTTCCTTGGTTTTAAATTTACATAATCGACTTATGGATACATACTGGATATATAAAAAAAAACGAAATATTAACTACTCTGTATTAAATATTAATTAACCGAGAAAACAAAAAAGGAAAGGAGAGCGTCATATACTTGCCCTAAACTCTATCAACATAGTAAGAAAAGCTCCATTTGGGGAGTGAATTAAAAAAAAAAGAAGAAGCAAAGAAAAAACGAAAATGAAATAACGGTGAAGATAAACCACTAGCCTGTAGGCATTTAATCTTCTTCATCGTCAGTATCGACTGGTTTTGGTGTTCCCTTTGGAGACGACAACCATTCGATGTAACGTAAACGACGACGTTCGACTTGTACTTTCTTCTCGTTTCTTGTCAATCTCTTCTTTCTTTGCTTAACCTTAATATTAGCGGGAGAGTCATCGTCATCGACAGATGGTTTAGCCAGGTTGGCGGCTTTCACACCAACGGCATCGGCATTACCACCATCTTCAAACTTAGATTGATCAACTTGTTCGTTACCCTTTTGAACCATTATACCATTCTCCACGATCCATTGTTCTGGACACAAGGCACCAACAAACTCGTTGTTATGCGAAATCATAACAACACCACCACTCCAGTCACGAATAGCAACGGCTAAAGCCCCAAGAGAATCTCTGTCCAGATAATTGGTAGGTTCATCCAAAACAAGTAAATGAGGGTTATTCCACATAGCACCTGCAATAACAACCTTGACTAATTGACCACCAGATAAGGAGCCTAGTGGTGTGTGGTTAGCAATTTCAGAGTCGAGACCAACGTCTTCGAAATGCTTGGTGATAACTGAAGGAATCAATTGACGGTAACCTAAACCTTCTCTGGAAGCTTCATGATCATCGAATTTTTGGACCAGTTTGTCAAAACCGTGTCCCACTAAAACATCTTTTGGAACCCAAGAGTTGTATTTTGGTTTCCAGAATTTCCATTTGACTTCATATTGGAAAGTTTTCTTCAATTTTTGTCTACCGACAATAGCTTCGATGATTCTTTTACCTCTACCGTCATCGATATCGATTTCCTTAGTCATCATCTCCTTCTCATCCTCGGAGATTTTTCTGGATTCCTTTAACAAGACTTCACGATCATCACCAAACTGGTAACGCCATTGCAAATATTGGTTTGCAGTCTTTTCCTTGTGTTCGTTAACATGTTGTAAGGCATGTTGGGCAATGTAACCGATACGTAAGTTTGGATGTTTTTCCACTTTACCTTCATTTGGAACCAACTCACCTGTCAATAGCTTGATCAAGGTAGATTTACCAGCACCATTTGGACCTAAACAAGCCACACGAGAAGATAAAGATAACGAACAAGAGACATGGTTTAATGAAGGCTTCACAGAACCTGGATAACCAAAGGTAACATCCGTCATCTTAGCAACTGCCCTAGTATTAGATTTAACACCTGTTAGAATACCTGGAGGTGGGAAGCGCATTTGAGCGTTGGAATCGGTCAAAGTATAGTAGGACTTAGCTTCAGGCTTTTGCTCAACAAATGCGGCCAAGTTACCTTTGTAGTAAGCTAGTTTCTTGTTTTCATAATGAATGATGTCTGTACAGACTATGTCCAAGAAACCAGAGTCATGGGAAACAATTAGTGAAGTGATATCGGTATGTTCTAGTAAATAGTCTTCTAACCATTTAACGTTTGAAACATCTAAATGATTGGTAGGTTCATCCAATAGCAAGATGTCAGCTCTTTGCAGCATGGCTCTTGCCAATTCCAATTTCATTTTCCAACCACCAGATAAAGACCCGACGGTTTGAGCTCTTCTTTCATCGTCAAAACCAACAGATTCCAAAGCCTTTGAAATCTCGTCACGAGAGGTAGATTGTAATTCTTCATCCAGAGCAATGAAGGAAACTAGGTCTAAATCACCTTCTTCACCTTGCAGTTTATGTTCGACGAAACAAGTACGTAACGTGTCCTTATCAGGGAACCCATCCAATTGACCATTAGCAATTGCTCTCATCAAAGTGGATTTACCAGCACCATTTCTACCACATAAACCGTAACGATGACCTTTCAAAAGACGCAAGTTAGTTTTGTTCAATAACATCCGTGAACCGTAAGCTAGGGAGAAATCAGTGTTGACAATTTCAATACCTTCATCTTCGTCGGTACGTTCCTTTTCTTGATAGAACAGAGCTCTCAAGTTATGGATAAATTCTTGTTGAACAAATTCCTTTTGGGAATCTCCAAAAACGGCGGTCAAGAATTCTTCTAGTCTCTTCCAATCATTGACATTGGAGTCCACGGTCAAAATCTTACTCATGTAATTTATGATGGTTTCATCATTCATGAAAGGTTTGACAAAGCAAGAATCATCAGCTTTGATGTCCTTGAGGTGATCCAGAAGGAAATCTCTACCTTCTTGTAGAGTCATTCTGCCTGAGAATTTGTTTTCCTTTTCAGGTTCGTCATCTTCTCTTAAAATGATAAGAGCCTTCTCAGCCAATTCACGGACTTCAGGTAAAGAGGCAGTGTCGACGACCTTTTGGATACCAGGTAATAATAGAGGAATGAAACTTTCAATTTCATTACGATTATTCACTAATCTTGTTAGATTTTCCACCACAATAACAGTTTGTCTTAATTGTTCTTGGGATGAAGAAGATAGATTTAGAGATCTGTTTAAGATAGGAACTAACAATGATAGAGAAGGTTCAGTGACTTCGGCGACGAAGGTAACACTGGATAAAGACTTCACAGACTCAGGAACCTTAGATGGATCTTGTAGAGTGTCCACGATCAACTTGTAACGAGGTGATAAATCTAAGTTATCGAGAATAGAAACGTAGTCTAATAATGTTTTGTAACCTTGCTTAGCCAATTCCGGTTTGAAATCAGTAGCTACATCAGTCAAAACTGGAACAGTGTTCTTGAAAGTCAATTCCAATAAATCGTTCGCAGAATCTTCTCTTATTCTATCGACGACAGTCAAAGCGGCCATCTTAGCTTGCCATTTAGCACCAGATGACAAGAAGTCTAAAATTGTTGGTAAAACAATACAGGTCAAAGCTTCCATTGGGAAGCAATTCAATAAGTTATCAATGGCTTGTTGTGCTGCACGCTTGACGGTGTTTTCTTTATCGGAAATACAATCAAGGACGACACTGAAAAATGGCAACAAGTAAGCTTCTTGTGGAGCCTTCCCGTTGAAAAACTGGGCAATACTAGAAATAACTAGCATGGCTGATTCTCTAACTAATGGGGGATTCTTAGGTTTGATGAATTTAGATAGAACATCGACGATTTTCCATTGTTCAATATTCTTACCTGTAGTGTTACCTTCTTTGCTAAATTCTTCAATGATTAATTTGATTTGATTTTTGCAATCAGTAATACTCTGACACTCAGGGATTTTTGACAAAATCTGAGAAATGGGTGTCAATTCTAGATTACAAAGCTTTTCATTCAAAGAAGAGAGGGATGTACTAGAAGCAGATGGGGTTGGAGTCCCACTTTGATTTGGCGTCACAGCAGACTGTTTATAACTCGATTTTTGATAAATTTGGTTATTGTATTTATTATTGTTATTGTAGTTATTGTTGTACGACTGGTTGTTTTGGTTATTGCCACCTTGTGTCCTATTACGTTGTTGCTGGTAACTGCTCTTGTTAGTAGCATTATTACTGTTAGCATCAGCAGTAGGGTTTTTGAAATAACCACCGAATGGAGAAGCAACTAGGCCTGGATCCGTTGGTTGGTCGCCAAGGTACGAGTTTAGATCTTTGAACTTCTTTGGAGGCATTTTGGTTCGATTTGCTAATGATTGTCGTCTTTATCTACAATTCACAAGATATAAAATATGCACTATAGATCGACACACGAGTATTATCTTAAATAGGTTGCAATATTATATTTTTCACTTTTTCTTGCGATGCTGCTGAAAAAAATTTTCCACCTCCGAACTTTTCTTTTTCCAATATGCTTTCTAACCTGCGGTGTGTGGGTCTGTAATTTTAAATATTCGTATAACTAAGATAAATTACATCTGACGAGCTCAATTTCAGATTGATATAATTGCCCTGTCTCCTTGCTTTTCATTGCAGTAGCTCGCAGTATGTATACGCTTATGCGTGTCTTCTGTTTGTGCCATTCGAGCTTGTACGTGTCATTTTTTCATGGAAAAGCGAAATTTGGCGTATGGAAAAAAAAGTGTAAACAAGAACAAAACGTGCACGATTTAAGGCTTTATCGCAATTAATGGGTCATAAAGGGACCGTAGTTAGCATAGTAAAGGTGGTTGGTATCTATTGGATGCTGCAAGGATAGACAGGGTACTTTTCATAACTTAGGGAGAGGATAAAAATACGAAAACAGCCAAAAATACAATACAACACAACAAAATATGATAGAGTTGACATTCTTGGTCGACAACAAAAACACCGTGTGTTTCACGTTATTCGTTGCTTTAGTTCTTTCAGTGTACCTTCTGATTTATTTATTTTCACATACACCAAGGCCGCCCTACCCAGAAGAACTGAAGTACACAGCCATTAACGAAAATGGCGTTGAGATCACTCGTGCTTTGCCTACTCTAGGTGAAGAACACCAAAATGGCGACGACGAAGAAATTATTCTGTCGGTTGTGATTCCAAGTTATAATGAAACAGGAAGGATCTTGCTGATGCTGACAGACGCGATTAAGTTTTTGAAAGAGAAATATGGTTCTAAGTGGGAAATTGTCATTGTGGATGATGGTTCTACGGATAATACCACACAATACTGTTTGAAAATCTGTAAGGAACAGTTTCAATTGGACTATAGACGATTCAGGATCATTAAGTTTTCTCAAAATAGAGGTAAAGGTGGTGCTGTGAGACAGGGTTTCCTACATATCAGAGGTAAGTATGGTCTCTTCGCTGATGCTGATGGTGCTAGTAAGTTCAGTGATGTGGCCAAGCTGATAGAAGCTATAAAGACTTTCGAAACTTCCGACACAAATGGAAAAGCAGTAAAGCCTGCTGTAGCCATTGGTTCCAGGGCACATATGGTCAACACAGAGGCTGTCATTAAAAGATCGATGATTAGAAATTGTTTGATGTATGGTTTCCACACTTTAGTATTCATATTTGGTATCAGGTCTATTAAAGACACACAATGTGGGTTTAAATTGTTCAATAAGCCTGCTATTTTGGAAATTTTCCCATACTTGCATACGGAGGGTTGGATCTTTGATGTGGAAATTTTGATTCTGGCCATCAGGAAAAGAATCCGAATCGAAGAAATACCAATTTCTTGGCATGAAGTTGATGGCTCTAAGATGGCTTTGGCTGTCGATAGCATCAAAATGGCAAAAGACCTAGTCGTAATTAGAATGGCCTATTTATTAGGGATATATAAAGATAACAAGAAATGTTAGAAGTACATTTTTTTTATTATTATTACTACATAAAACTTTCATTATAACATTTTGAATAATCTAAAAAATTTAAAAGAAAAGTTTGATGTACCGAGGGTCCTTCCTTATCTCTAATACTATTTTATCACATAACCTTCTTTGAACCCTCAAAAATTTCATATGACAAAGAAGATAACTTTCTTCTGACAATTGTACCATTATTTAGAAACGTCCTGATAAGAGCTGCGTATTCTTTACTATCATTGGTTATATTATCAAAAGCGTTTAACAACGTGGGCGTGTTGATTTCCAATTCGACTTCGTGAGTAGTCTCCGACTGTCTACTTTTTGGACCTTGATTATGGTTATTCACTTTGGTAATATCAATTCTTGTACAAGAATCATTGTGAATGTAACTTATACGGTCTTTTGTTCTTTCACTGATCGGACTTTGTGATTTATATTTCTCTGGTGGGTCATTTTCAGGCACAGGCAGTTCTAAGTTCAAAGAAATCTTAACGTCGTAACTATCTTTTGGGGAATATAGTAACAGTTGGGCCACATGCCGTTTCTCTATAAATTGCCCTACTCTACCCGTTTGAATATCAGTACTCATTCTCAAGAACCTTGGCCTTTGTGTGGACAATCCGACTCTATACACCGAATCTCTTGTTTGAGATTCAATAATACTGAACTTACCAATATTCTCAGAGACTTCACTGATACCGCGAATATACTTACTCAGTTCTTTGAACAAAGACTCGTCAATGTTTGGGGTTAGGTGAGCATCAAGCTCAGTGAAAACAGATTGCGAAGAAACAGGTGGATTTACACGGTCTGGGCCCTTCGCATCAATGATAAGGCCAAATTTCATCTCTAATTCGATGAATGATCTCATTTCAGGCGCAATGGAATATATCGTGGCGTAGATCCAGTCCTGTACTGACTTTGTTAAATCATCATCGGGAATAATGTTCAAGAAAGATGGGTCAATCTTGAGATCTTTCACATCTATACTTTGTAAAGCTTTGATAGTTGGTTTCCATTTTTGTGCCCAAATTGGAACGTTTTTATATTTGCTGGGCTTCGAGGATGCGGATATTTCATTTAGTACTTCTAAATCCTTTTTAATGTTGTTCTTTTTGGATTGTAAGGTAGCTTTTTCTTCAAAAATATTGTTGACCGCTGTGTTTTTTTCTTCTTCCATCTTAATCCCATTTCTCGCTGGCTTCTCTTGAAATTCCCTCTGATCCTGTGGTCGCATTTGGCCTGTATTATTGTTTCCAGTGTTCCCGTTGTTGATTTTTCTCGGTATTTCCCTTTCTTTGTCAGTTTTCATATTAGGAAGTATCGTATTATTGGAAGGTTTTTCTGATTTAACCTCGGCATCAGTGGCTGCATCTGTGGGAGGTAAGCCATTGGGGGAAAGGCCTCTATGTTGTTTATCGTAATCAAAATCCATTCCTGAATCGAAGTTAATCTCCCCACTTGTACCCACATCATCATCCGTATCTGTTTCTTCATCATCGCCCGATGACTTGCGCGATTTGGGTTTTGCTGGGTTCGACCCGTGATCGATATTGTCCTTACGAATTTCAATTGGTGCAAGACGTTCTGTTGAGACTTGATTCGAAGTAGATTCTTCATCCCTGCCAATACGTGGTTGTGTGGCTGCGTCAGCAGCATCGTTTAATTTTTGTAGTTTGGCCTTTTCGTTTTCGTCATGATTGACCAAATCATCTAACGATAAAGCTCTCTTCGATTGAGGAGGATTGTCAGTATAACTCATAATAAAAGGGTAAAAGGCGACGTATAGGCTAGAAAATTTCAATAGGAAATTACTCAAAAGTTCAATTTGTGAATTTTATTTTTGAAATGCTGATTCCGCGTATTCTTTGTAGGCCTTTCAGTACTGAGTATGATCTTTTAGTGGCGACTATGTATTTATGTGAAACTACATCATATATTCATTACTGAGCTTCCTTCATTACTATTAACTAGTTTAGCTGACAAAAACTAGTGGAAAAAGTGGAACATGTCATTTATCACGACAAGCTGAACAACCAAATGTGGGATAATAACGACTGATACTTGTTCTATGGCCACAATTTCAGCGCGGTTGGTCGGCATGATCTCAGGGCAGTCTTGTGTATAATACGTTTCAAGGTTGAGATTACTCTAAGCTTGAAATGTATGTAAAAAAATAAGGACGGGTGTTTCAAAAGAATATGGTTATATGAGTATTGAAGTGCTTGTTACAGACGTCTTGCGTTGCTTGCAGATAAAACTCTTCTTTTTTATCTACATATACTGAATGAATAGTAAACTACTATGAATAAAAAAAGCCGACATAAACAAAGAATAAAAATGAAATGAAATGACATGGAATGATATGATATGATATGGAATGATATGATAAGATATGACATAATGGAATGTAACATGGATATAAAATTAGTACAAATAAGGAATATGCAAAAAAAAATACTATCCTTGGCGTGATCATTCTTGTACGCTCTCCAAAGGATTAAAACTTTGGGAAGTATAAGGATTGAACTTGGGCCTAGAGTTGAATATAGACGAAGCAGAAGTTGGTGGGGAAGAAGACAAGGAACCAGGGTTAGAGCTGGAGTGTGCATTCTGTTGATGCAGTGACATTTGTTCAGCGGTTAGTTTATCCATTTTTTCACACGCTTGTTGCTCTTCTACGGAGAGCAGTGATCTTGGGCAGAAAAACAAATCGTCTTTGAAAGATTTGCAAATATTGTTCTTGTATATTATGGAGGAGTGATCTATGTCTGGGACGGCGTAATTTTGGGATGACCCGCTAAAATGCAGTGGAGGAACGTTGTTGGTGCTGACATTCTCGTTGGGATCTGAGTTTGCGGTGGCGCCTGCTAAAAACAAAGGGGGCGTTATTGGCTGCTGCTGCTGCTGCAACTGTAGCGGAGGTGCACGCTGCTGTTGTTGTGGTTGCTGCTGCTGAAGATGGTCATACTTGAAATTCGGGAAACTGATTGCATCTGGATTGATATTGAAGGTATTGCTGCTCGCGAAATTCATAGGTTCTTGGATGTTTGGAGGTGTGTTATAGGGCATCATTTCATGTATCTTAAAAAAATGACGAGGTGTGTGATCATGTATGTTGTTTAGTGTGACAAATCTGAAAAAGCGTCATCGTTTCAACTGACTTCTGATAAAAGCTTCTTTCCTTTCTTTTTCTTATTATTTCATTTTACGGGGGTAAGTCCGAGAGGGTAATTACGGAGTATCTGCGGTTACATAATGCACAAGCATGTACATGATTACAATGGCAAGGTGTTTCTTGAGCGGACTCCATTTCTGGCAGCGTCTGTAGATGTTTCGTAGCTTATTAAGTAATTATTGCGCCCTTCGTTATTCAACTTGGATAAGAGCGTTGTTCAAGTTTTGCACTGCACTGCAGTGAAACAAAACATAAAACTTTTATAGGGTGGGCAGTTTTTGGTCAGATTTAACATAATATTCTTACATATACAAAAAATAATATTTAAAAGAATTTATGGTCATGTCAGTATGTAATCGACGCTGAGCCTTTTCTTGTTGGTATTGATCAAAAGGTCCGAGTCTGTTAGAGTTTCCAGCCTCTTTTTGCCGTCATTATTATCGTCGTCATTGGGGCTCTTGTTCTTGCCGCTGCTGTTTTTCTTTATGCTTTCATTAGGGTTGTTGTCATACGGTGGCTGCTGGAATGGTTGGTGATGCTGTGGGAAAATAACCGGTTTTGCTTCTGCGCCTACGTTTGGTGCACAATATGGTGGGGGAAATGAATTATTAGTGGTATTAGTATTATTTGGTCTGAAATTATAGTTATCCATTATTCTGCGAGTTTGGAAATCCGCCGAATCATGATGTTTAAAAGATACATTTGGCACGGATCTCGGAGGCAAAGCCGATAACATTACCTCCGGGGCCGGAGGACCCGGAGCAGTGGCGTTCACGTTCAGCGGGTACTGCACCTGCATGGAGGGCAGGTAATTAACAGTGGTGCTGTTACTAGGCAGCGGGTACTGGTAGTAGCTGTCTACTGCGGGCGGGTGGGACGCGTAGTAGAAGGGCGCCGGCGGCTGTTGATGCTGTGGAGAAGAAGCGCCGAAGTACTGCTGTTGCGCACTGTAGGTAGAACTTGGTGAGATGGGCGGGATGCTTCTTCCGTTGTTGATGAACTCCGGCGGAGAATGAATGATTTGCGGCGGCCTCTCATCCTCCGCCATTGTCCCTATACTGGTGCCGGCGGTGTTGGTTTTCCTGGAAGGATGGTCAGAATACGACGTGAAAGAGGACGCCGACATCGACGAAGACGCAGAAGAAGACGACGACATCGACGAAGACGACGGTTTCCGCTGATGTGGGTCCGCAGAATGGAGTTGTTTATGTGCATGGACCGACTCCCGGTGCTGCTTCAGATTGTCGACTCTACTGAAGAACTTCAAACACGCAGGACACTGGAACGGCTTTTCCCCCGTGTGTTTTCTTATGTGACGTGCAAGATGCTCCGCCCTGGTAAAGGACATCGCACACCCGTCGTACCCTGTGCACTTGAACGTTTTCCTTCGAGCACTCTTGGTTCTCTTCGGAGTGGACGCCGCCACAGTGCTGGTGTTGCCACCGTTAAGAACACTGTCAGCAGGTCGAGTCGTGGCGATTTCCATGTCGCGATTATCTTGTCTTATGGCAGCAGGCATCGAAGTGTTTCTATGTGTTGGTAAAAAAAAACAAATAGCTTGCTCCGTAGATCGCAGCCGAGTTCTTTTTTTACGTACGTGAATGCTAGAGCTGTTGCAAAATTCGCAGTCAAGAACTTCTACCTATGTTGAACTGGAACTCAATTCTAGGGTGAGCTCAGAGGTAAACTAGGATTGTGGGCAATACGACTAAAAACTAATTGTTATATACAGATGCTGCTGGACGCTTAAAGGGGCGGCATGAGAGCAAGATATCTTGGAAAAGACATCCAGAATAGAGGGGGATAAACAAGGCCCTTAAGGAGACCCCAAAAGTGGCGGAATTCGAAGCCAAAACTATGCCTGCCCTTAAGCAAAGGGGACCAGCGGCGACGATCGAGGATGCCGGGTTTTTAAGGGCACACACCCACCTTCTCGTGGTTTTTTTCTTTTTCCTTTATTTGGTGCAGGCGATCAAGGGGTGGCTCACACACCTGGCCGCAGGGCCCGCGCCAGCTCGCTGCCAAGACCCTATATCGGTACACCACACCACGTAGGCCCCCTGCCCCACGCGTTGAGTGCGAACAATAGCCGGCAGCACGGTGACCCAGCATCCGCCCGTTGCCCCCCTACGCTGTTACCTCGTACGACAAGAACTACCACAGAGCAAACCAGGTGCTGGTGGGCTAGCCGATAAATGGAAAAGCTAATTACCCCGGAGCTACTGTGGGGACTTCTTTCCTTCCACACGTCAAGGCGGCGCCGCGGGAATTTCGTGCAGGCCCGGCATATCGAAGCATTGAGCGCAGCGGGTCGCATCAGGGCCAGCAGGCGCGTCGACGTGCAGGATGATTAAGCTGGACTGAACTAAAAAGTAAGAAGTAAAGTAAACAAAAGGATCTTTGAGTAAATAGCGGGGCTATATAGAGACTATGTATGTAGGTTGATCTATTTCTTGGTGGAGATGGCAACTGCGACGGCTTGCACGTCGTCGTGGGAGATGGACACCTTAACTTCGGTGACGCCGGCCTGGTCGGCAAGCTTCTTAGCGTTGCCGTGCAATTCTACGGCGGGCCCATTGTTGTTGACACGTACGATCTCGATGTCCTTCAAGGCGGCACCGCCGCCCAGGGACTTGACGCCCAGGGACTTGAAGACCGCTTCCTTGGCTGACCATGTGCCGGCGAAGGAGCTTTGGGCGCTTGGCTGCGCGCTACAGTACTTGATTTCCTGCGCGGTGAAGTTGCGCTCGATGAAAGTGTCGTTTTCCACGTTGATGCTGGTGATCAATTCCACGTCCACACCAACGCCGCCGTTGGCGACCTTTTCCTTGGTCATGGTTTCCAATATCTTGGTGGTCTGGACAGCACTGGCGGTCATGTAGCTGTCCTTGTTTTGGATGCCCTTGGCGTTGAAAGTCAAACTGCCGACCTTGTCCTTGGAGACACGGGCTAATGGGTCCAAATAGACATTCTCCTCCAAGTCGTCGGTGTAAGGAGCGTGCTCCTTGCTGACAAACAACTTGTTGTGGATCATACCGTTGTGGAAGTACTTGTAAGCGCCCTTTTCTCTGGCATTAACCTTGGCAGCATACTCGTTGTATCTGTCCTCGGTGATGGCACCGTACAAATAGTCTGGATGCACCACGATGGCTTGACCACCCTTTTGACCAAACCCGAACGAGGTGATGGACACTGCTTTGACACCGTCGGTCTTCAAAGTCTTGGATGGATACAAAACGTACTCGAATTGCTCTAAGATCTTGTCCACGTTATCAGCGTTACGGTTACCTGGAATCACACCACTGTTCAAGATTTGCAAGGCACCGTTCATCATCCATGCACCGGCAGCACCCTTTGGATGACCGGTCAAGAATTTTTGGAAAACACCAATGACGGGGTTACCTTCGGATCTACCCAAATGCTTCATCATTTCGTTGATTGTGGCAGACTCGTTCTTGTCATTGGCCTTGGTGGAGGTACCATGGAACGAGGCAACACCCAAGTCATCAATAGTTAAACCATAGGTGGCCAAAGCTCCTCTCAATGGAGCAATACGTGGGTCTCTCTTAAAGAAGTCATTACCCCATTGCTGTTGTGCGGCTCTTAGTTGCTTTTCAGCTTCGTTGTGGATGTCTCTGGTACGTTCAAGCAAGAATTCGTTTTGGTCTTCGCTAGGAATGTCCTCCACTTCCAATTTCAAAGCTTCCAATTCGTTTTCTACCCAATCTTTGATTTGAGATTCACGGGTGACCAATTGGCGCTTTCTGTACTTGATGTTCAAGTTAGGTGAAGCGTACTTCAAAGTGGAGTGATGTTCACGTGCAGTGGTCAAAATACCCTTACCTGGAGCTGGAACGGATCTACCAATCTTATCGGTAGCAGTGGCGGCCATGGCAACAATACCGTAAATTGGCACACCCATCTTCAAAGCTAAATCAGCTTGCATGATGATTTGGATACCAGCACCTTGGGCTTCCATAAACCCGCTACGGGTTGTGGTGGCGGGTCTGGACATTTCAGCTGGTGTACGACCATGTTCGAATTCTTCGAAAGTGTTGGTAGTGGCCTTCATGTTAGCGAATTCAAAAGAACCTTCTTCTTGGAAATCATCGTAACCACCGACAATACAAATTCTGGCCTTACCAGACAAGATGGTCTCAACACCGATGTCAACAGATTCAACAGAGGTGGCACAGGCACCGACGGGTGTCTTGATTGGACCAGATGAAGAGATCAACAACATATTAACCCAAGCGGACATGGTGTTAATGAACGATTCTTGTAAGATATCGTTTTGGACGGGTTCATCCTTGTAACGATCCTTGAACATACCACGTAGAGCAGAAACACCACCCATACCGGAACCGGAACAGTTACCAACTTCGGAAACATGAACGTATTTGTACATTTCATATGGATCAGTGATACCAGATGAAATGAAGGCTTCCACAACAGAGACCAAAACAAACAATGTGATTGGGTCAACTTGAGAAATGATATCATCAGAGATACCATAAGTCTTAGCATTCCAACCAGTTGGGATTTGGCCAGCCACTAGACGGTCAAATCTCAAAGCCTTTGGAATGTATAAGGTGGCACCCTTTAGCAATTTAACGGAGTATTCACCAGTTTCTGGGATTTCGAAAACATCCACCTTATCACCGTGTTGGTGTTTGAATTGTTCAGCAGTTTCCTTGGAAGCTTCAAATGGCTCCAAATCTTCTTCAACAATAACTTCTTGGATCATTTCCTTCTTTTGTGGGTTGTAACCATTAAATAATTCAGCTTCGATCAATCTAATACCACTGTGTTCCAAGATAGTTGATTCATACTTGGCTTTGATGTCCTTGTCATCGACAGGTTCCTTGGTCTTGGAATCAACCCAACCGGTGTATGGACGACCCTTCAAGTTACCGTTGTGGTAAGTAATATGTCCTGTAATCCAGGCCATTTCAACACAACCTTCCAAAGAAAATTCTCCGAAGGCTTCCATTTCCCATCTAGTTCTTGCAGAACCCCATGGGCCGACTTCAGCGAAACCGGTAACAACAATAACTCTCTCCAAGTCTAATAAGCCTTCAAGTTCAGTAGGAGCAATTTGTTTAACTTGCTTGTATGGCTTCAATTCTGGGAAGTCCAATTGAATGTTGGCTCTTGGTTGAACTTGAACTTGAGCATAAGCGGCGTCTGCACTGCTACCGTTAACAATCTTATGTTCCAAGGCAGTTTCGATGGAAACAGCTTTTCTAACTTCAGAAGTTTCGACCAATTCTTTACGCAATCTAGCAGTGAAGTCCTTCAATTCAGGAACGAATTGTAAACCACCGTTCAAATCAGCCATAACAGGAGATTCTTGACATAGTTCAACAACTTCTGGGGTCAATAAACCTAACAAATTGAAGGCCATTTCCTTTTGAGAGAAAGTACGAACACCCATCTTTTCAATACCTTCAGCAATGACGTTGTTGGCACTCATCAAACCAGTACCTCTAGTCCAACCAATAATAGCACCACAAACGGTCATTTGGTTAGCCCAGGATTCAGAATGCCATCTGTTGAATAAAGTTTCCAAAGACAACTTAGATTCTGAGTACATACCATCACCACCGAAAGTACCATGGTTTGGAGACATTGGCAAAATAACTTGAGCTGGTCTTGTTTCAATACCTCTAGCTGATTTTTGCTTCTTGACACTACCCATCATTCTTAAAATATTGGTCAACATGATTCTATGAGCAAATTCAGATTTAGAATCAATGTTTTCAAGTTCAATACCTTGTTCTGGAATGGCGGCAAATGGAATAATAGCATCTAGATCCCAACCTAGACCACCGTTCTTTTCATTGTCGTAGATATATTCAATCAAAGCTTCAACATCTTGCTTAGAACCTTGGTTGAATGGAACAACGATTAAAGTAGAACCCTTGGCACCGTACTTAGCGTAAATTGATTGATAATAGTCTGTAACTTGTTTAGAGAAACGAGAGGTGGTAACAATAACTTTAGCACCACCTTGCAACAAACCTTGCAAGACTTCGGCACCAATAGAGCCCTTACCAGCACCAGTGATCAAAACATACTTGTCTTTGAAAGTGACACCGTTGAAGGCAGCCTTTTCCAAACCATTCAAGAAAAGAGACGATAATTGACGATCGTATTTCCAATCCCCGGCAGGAGTCTTTACTCTTAAATGTAAGAAAGGGATAGTTTCTCTTGGAATAGTAGAAGAAACGGTTTTAGAGATAGTGGATTTGTTTGGCAAAGAAGCAACTTCTTTGGTAGAGTCTTTGTCCAAGGCATCTTCAACAACCATACCAGCTAATTGAGTGGTCTGAGAAGGATCAATTTCTTTGGAGCTTTCCAAGAATTTCATCAAGTCACTGTATAACTTTTCGAATTCAATCTTGGTAGAGCTAGAGATATCGTGCTTATCAGCTTGAGCATTTATAGCCTTGTAAACACGGGTCAAATCTTCTTCAATAGTTGGTTGGGAGTCCTTAGTGATTGGACCACCAAGGGCCATTTCTTGAACATATTGAGATAGTTTTCTGACTTTTTCTCTTGGTTCTTCTGAGTAAGTAATGTTACCATTCTTGTCAATGGCAGTCTTTGGACCAGTTGGTTTAGCAACATCCTTGTAAACTGGATCGACATCCAAGACTTGTTTACAGTTTTGAATCAACTGTTCACCAAGAGTCTTAACCAATTGGTAGTTTTCACCCTTAGTTTGATCAGTGTTAGAGATGTGGTATTCCATAAACTTAATCAAGGCATCGTTAGACCTGTTCATGATGTTGATAGCTTCGCTAACAACTTCTCTGTCAACATTCTTCAAGACACCGTGAATAATTTCGAAATATAAGGACAATAAAGATTGCTTGGCCCAATTCCAAGAAGAATCGAAAACTCTGGCCTTCTTTCTAGAGAAAGAGGTGGCAACACCACTAATGAAGAATTCACCTAGTTCAGCATTCAAGTAATCTAATTGAGCTTGTAATTCGGAGACATTGTCCTTTTCTTTTAAGTATTTTCTTTCACCGCCATCCAAATCCATCTTCAAGTAACGAGCCAAGACTTGTAGTTGGTGACGAGCCAAGACCTTGTGGTCCTTGGTGATTTCATCCAAGGCACCAGCATCAATGGTAGCACCACCAGCGGCAGCGCCTGGAGCGGCAGCGGCACTGGCTGAAGAGGACAAATCAATACCAGTAATGGAAGCGTATTTTTGAGCCATGGAGTCCAAGAAAGCCTTGGCTTCAGCTTCAGAACCCAAACGGGCAGCAGGCTCGTTGGATAAGGCCACTAAAAGGGTACCATCTTGTCTACCAGATGGCAAACCCCAACGGGTCTGTAAGTATTTTCTAGCCACGGTGATAGTAAACCCACCAGGCATCTTAGAAGAGATTAATCTTGACAACAAAGAAGAAGATTGTTTACCCAAAGCACCGGAGAAGGTGTCTTGGAAAGCTTCAGCCAATTCTTCCAATGGAGTTTCTTCTGGCTTCTCTGGGGTGGAACCGAATTCCTTACCCAAATCACCCAAAATTTCATTCTGAACAGTGGATTTACCACCGACCAAGTCTTTGATGGTCTTGGACATTGGAATTGAGTCTAATGATTTCTTCAATTTATGAGCAACCAAGACACGTAAGACCAAAGAAGCCTTAGCAGGTTCATCGGCTATTTCAGCAACAGCAGCAACTGGAGCTGGGGCAGCAACTGGGACTGGGGCAGCGGCAGCAGCGGGGGCAGCAGCGGCAACTGGAGCTGGAGCTTCTTCCTTAGCAGCTTCTTCATTTGCGGCTAATTCAGATGGATCTGGGGTATAGTAGATCTCTCTGGAGTCTTTGGAGTAGCATAAGATTTGTCTTTGTAAAGATAAAGCAGCATCGTAAGATTCGTACTTATTCTTCAAAGTTCTTTGAGCCATCCCAGCCAAAGTTGGCGAAGGACCGATTTCAACAACTCTTTCAGTGTTGAACTCTTTCAAAAAGACATCTTGAGTTTCAATCCATCTAACGGGAGATGCGAATTGATAAGCCAACAATTCAGTAAGTAAGATATGAGCTAATTCTTGCTCGACTTCCGGTTTCATATTTTTAATTGGTGCTGTGGTTACCCTTGGAAGTTGCTTTATTCGTTACTCGAGAAGAACAAAGAGCGTGATATTTCAGTGTTAAATACTTAAATTACACGAGTTATATATGAGGTACGTCCGTTTAGAAGCATCTTGCTTCCCAACATCTGTCAACTACCCAACAAACCGTACCCTAGTAAGATTTCGGTCGTAACCTTGCCAAGCGAGCAAATGGCATGTGAAAACCATAGGGATAAAAAAAACGGTTGGATTTTGCCAACGCGATAGTAAATTATACGGGTAACCACCCGTATATATGCATTACCACATTAAACTTCAGTGTATTAAACATCGCTTGGCGTTATTGGCTGAAGAATGAAAGAATTTAGAGTATAGTGAAGAATAGAAAAGAATAGATAAGTAGAAGTATTAAGATCGGTTAAAGATACACAAAGGAGGAGTTCGGGGTTAAATAAAAACAGAGGGGCATGGTGTAGTTCAACGTGATTTGATAACGGTTGGCACGACGACGACAATGACGACAACAACGATGATGGCGAAGACAATTAACCAGCATCTGATCTTGTTCTTTCTTGCTCTTCTGGCACTCTTGACAGCCTTGTCTGTGTGGCCGACACCTTGCTCTACGTCCAGTTGAGCGTCTTCGACGTTCTTATCAATGACGTCCACGTTCTCCTGCTGTTCTATTACGAGCTCTTCCATGTCATTAAACAACTGTGTTAGTTCAGCCATGGATTTTTCTAGTTTCAGCAACTCTTGGTGTCTTGCCTGGACCTCCGCAAGAGCGGTCTTGGCTTCCCCACGCCTGTTTGCATTCAACAACGCTTGTGAAAATATTTGCTGGCCTCCCACATCGCTTATGGCGGCTTCGACTTCGTCTTCGGTGGCCTCTGGCTGGATGATCATGTACTGCCTCTTGGCTTGCTCTTTGTTCTCTTCCTTGTAGTTAGAGTCCACGATTCTATAGTCCTGGATCAGCTTCAAGAATCTTTGCCTGGAGTTTTCCGCTTGAGCTTGTTTATTTGTGTCGTGTATTCCATCCATTTGGACACTTTTGATCTCACTTTTCAGTTTGAACTGCAAATCTTTCGCTTGTGCCACGAAGTTGTCCAAAGAATGTCTCAAATGGCCTGCCTGCTCTTCATTGACTTCGGTCAGAAGCCTCCTGTGCAGTGAATCAATTTGGTCGATGGTATGGTCGTACTTATCAAGATCGCGATTAATTTCGCTGACCTTATTCATGAACCCCACAAAATCGTGACCATCGACACCGGCAGCACTGACGTCTTCGTTCAGCTCATATGATTCCTCAAAAGGGGTCTCCATCTGATATGGATTGTTGTAACTCATCTTTTAGGTTTCTATTTTTGGTTGCCCTTTTTAATTGTAAAGGGTTCTTCTAGACTAAACACGTTCTTCCGATAAAAGCGTTATTTGCTCTATGAATGGGGTTTTGGCTCTTTGAGTGAAAACTAGTGATCTCTTTCCTTTGCTACACACACAATGCAAGTTGCTCTTGTCCTTGACGTTTTACGAAAATAGAAAGATCCTGCTACCTTTCTTTTTTTGTATTCGCGTTTCACAGACACTAATTTTTTCTCTTTAACGGGCAAAATAGTGGATCCCTCTCTGTACTCAGCCTGCGTATTGTCCCTTCTCGTTAACGTATAGAAAAGGCTGGCTGTACTTTTTATTTTTTTCCCAGCTATTCGTACAAAAGTGGAACCACCAACAACGCTCGGTCACGTCGCACGAACGCAGTTCTACTTGTGAGTTTGCATTTCAATCCTTCTCTAGGTAGTCCATTAGATGCTTGACCTTCTCCACGTTGTATCTTACTTGAGGCAGGCTTTGTTGTGTTTGGCTCAGCTCATTGAGCGAGACCTCATAATCGTGCTTAATGTCTTCCCAGTTAGTCTCGGCAGCTTGATCACCGCCTTCGCCGCCTTCATCTTGCTCCGCGGCTTGCTGGTCTGTCATTCTGGCTTCCAGAACGCCGATTCTTCCATCTAGATGCATCAGGTATTCGTCCTTGGCGTTGTTGTATACCTCGTTGATCTTGGCGGGCCCTGTCTGCCTTAACTGGGCCACCTTGACCGTTTCGTCTTCCCACTCTTGGTACATCTTCCTGACTTGCTCATTCAGCTCCAGATCGAAGGGCTCCATGTACTTCTCCTGAGACTCCATGATTAGCTGCTTGACTGTCTTGCCCTGAGTGTCGGCGTTTACCACTTCTAATGATTTGGAGGCCATCGTCATGGCACTCAACAAAAACTCTTGCAATTGTATCTGTACCTCTCTTCTGACAGCATCATCGTCGCGGTCCTTCTTTGGCAAATGCAGGTCGGTTTTCTCCTCTAGGATATCATGGAACTGGTGGTATATGCTTCGAAGCTGCTCAACAGTTACGTCCAGCTTTTTGGAGTGGCTTTGTGACATCTTAGCGTGCTGTTATTGTCTTTCAAGCGTTGTTGATGAAGACACAAGATCCGGGGCTAGAGTTCGCTTCCTTAGATCTGCATCAACTGCTCAACTTGCGTCCTTTGTTTGTTTGTTTATTCTCTTGCGTTTTCGCACGCACAATGAATCGCGGCAAATTGTGCCATCGCTCTATTTTTCCCATTATGTATCAAGAACGCCCACTGAGCTGACAACAAAAAACAGCACCAGCCGAACGCAAACACCTTTGCCTCAACCGGTGGTATGTAATTATATATATGTATGTGTGCGTATGGGCACCTTAAGTGCTGTTGATTTGCCGGGTCGGACTCAATTGAGCCTTTTTCTTGACTTGCTGCAGAACTTTTCTCCCCTTGAAAAAAAAATGGAAAAAATGGTGAAGAGACTGCTTTTAAGAGAACGTAAGTGTGCCGTCATCCGGATCTCTTCCTCGAGTAATATCGCTTGTCGGGGTCTATGCCTGTTTGGGTTGTAGTTTTACCTAAAAGCAGCACTTGGATGATGCGTGTTTTACCCGGTACGCAGCTTTCCGCTAAGAAATATTCCCTATTGAAAGAGTGATTAGTTAAAAAAGGAATATCGATAACCTGGTACTTTTCTTTTTTGCTTGCAAAGAATAGATACATATAACAAAGCAAGAGTCGGAGGAGGAAAAGGGTCCATTCTATTATTCTCTATAAACATGTCAATGCAACTCGCAACTAACATATACGCACCATTCTACGCTCCCTTTTTCGGGTTTGCAGGTTGTGCTGCTGCCATGGTACTTTCCTGTTTAGGTGCTGCCATCGGCACAGCCAAGTCAGGTATTGGTATTGCTGGTATCGGTACTTTCAAGCCCGAATTGATCATGAAGTCTCTGATCCCCGTGGTCATGAGTGGTATTTTAGCCATTTATGGTCTTGTTGTGGCCGTCTTAATTGCAGGTAATTTGTCTCCTACGGAAGACTATACTCTCTTCAACGGGTTCATGCACTTAAGCTGTGGGCTCTGTGTAGGGTTTGCCTGTTTGAGTAGTGGTTACGCTATCGGTATGGTCGGCGATGTGGGTGTCAGAAAGTATATGCACCAGCCAAGGCTTTTCGTCGGTATTGTTTTGATTCTTATTTTCTCTGAAGTTCTAGGACTATACGGTATGATTGTAGCTTTGATTTTGAACACTAGAGGCTCTGAATGAGTCAAGAGTTTGAAGGAAAATAGCAGTAATAAAAATAAAAAAAAAAACTTCTCCTAAACGCAAAATCCCTCCTCATATATGTATAGAATATAGTATAAAATATAGTATTGTTATATATATAAGCAATCGATAATCGTTCGAAAGAATGGTACATCACATGGCCCTCGGTATGCAAACGTACCACTGTTTCTTTACGCTTATTTTCTTTTTTTTTTTTATTTTTTTTCTTTTATCTTTTATTACCGACAATCACATATATATAAATTTATATATATATATATTCATATGTAATATTATTTCCAATTTAGAATACAAAATGCTTATTCGGTGGTGTCCATAGCATCAGGGTCTGTTGATTTAACACTCGAAATTTGGACCTTGCCGTGATCATCGATGTATTGTGACTCATTTTCTTGAACATACTTGACAGATCTAGCACTGTCCAAAAATAACAAATAAGCTCTCTTTACATCTTCCACCTCAACAGTATTGTTTTTCCTTTTCATGGCAATTTGTTGAGCGACAGAGATTAAATTACTGCTGTAACGCAAACTAGTTTCAACACCAGTCTTGGTCAATAGATCCAAGGCATCCGATGATAATTCAACTTCTTCCTCTTGAGCCCTTATAGATAAGATCGTTTTGATTTCTTGCTCATTATAACTGCTAGTTGTGATGATAATCGATCTGTCCAAAAGATCAAGTGGTAATCCATGTGGAGATTTGTAATTGGTTCCTCTAGTCTTGGAAATACCTCTATTTGTAGCCATCATGACAATTGGGGCAAATTCGTCTTCTAAAGCCCTATTTATGAACGAAAAACACTCAATGTCCAACATGTGAACTTCATCGATGAATAATACACCTGGGACGATTTCTGCTTTACCTTCTTCCTTCCATTCTGCCACTTTTGTGTTGATTTGGTCTCTGACTTCAGATCTAATTTCACCAGTGTCACCAGTAAATAATGCCAAAAATCCTTGAGTCCTGGAATTAATAACATCAATTTCATGTAAAGACACCGTATGAACCACTGTTTTCCTCTTTTGTAATTCACCTTCTGGGCATTGAACAAATCTCGTGTCGGCGCCCATGGCATCATAGTCTCTGGATCTAGCAAAGGATCTGCCCAGCTTTGTAATCTTCCCACTAGCCTTGTCAATGGAGATAACGTCACCAGCTAGCACTTTTTCTTTAGTTAAACCATCAATCATTTTATTACCCAATTCATAGATGGTTTCCATATCTGTTGTCTTGATAGTCAGCTTACCTTGTTTGTGGCCACCAGTAATGGATCTGTCAATTTGGATTTCCACAACCTCACCTTCAATTAATTCGGTTTCTTCTTTGATTTTGATACCGATGGACCTTCTAAAAGCCTGCGTCAAAGCTTCAGTCTTGCTCAGTTCTAAGGAAAAGATTTCAGAACCTGCAATGGCAGTGAAAGGTACATCTTTACCTAAAGATTGAGAAACACCCATGGCAAGGGCGGTCTTACCAGTGGAAGGAGGACCTGCCACTAAAACGGCTCTGCCCGCTATAGTTCCATTTTGAACCATCTTCAGTATGACACCAGCGGCACGACGGGCTTGCAATTGTCCAACCATACCTTCAGAAGTTGGACGCGGTTGTAAGTTCTCATCCAGACCTAACCCTGTAATATGAGAGTGGGCAGCAATCAAGGACAACGACTTCAAAGAATCCGATGCTTCATTTGGATCACTAGTTTGGATTGACATGATGGTACGCTCGTATTTTGTTGACTTTTAAAAGTATTTTTTTCTAATCTGCTGACAAAAATATAAATAGAGTCAACTTCAAGTAACTCTGTTTCCTTTTGACAGAGTATTATTTGTACCGAGTTTACTTAGCTTCATCCTTTCCTCTATCGAAAACCTTCAAATGTTCGCTGAAAAAATAATTTTCATCTTTCCTTGAAAAATGGTCACGTGGAAGGATTAAGGCATAAGGAGTTATGTACTATAAAGTAAAGGAGACGCTAGATATAGTATGTGAGCAGCTGCTTAAGTTGGGTCACATCGCTTGAGTTACGGGGTTATCCAAACTCCATGATCCGCCACTTTTCTTGTTTGTTCAACGTTTTTTTGCGTGGTCAGTACCTGTTGTGCTGTAGAATGTCACCGAACTTAGGACCTTTTCGGTATCTAGTTTTGGAAGATGTTGAACTATATTCTCTTCAAAAAAAGAGACGAAGAATAGACAAGAGCAACTGTCGTCTTGGTGACATTAATAATTGTGTTTACTGAATCCAATCAATGAGTTCTATTGTACTGGAACTGTTCCAGTATTTGTGCTGCTGCCGTGGCTTTTCCGATACAACTATCAGAGTGAATGATAAACGATATAAAATACAAAGATTACTGGGAGAAGGCGGACTGTCGTTTGTGTATCTTGTGCAGCTATTGAAGGGTTCTCTCATTATGGAAAATGGTGTTGTTGCACCGGAACTGTATGCACTAAAAAAGATTATTTGCCCTAGCGTAGAGAGTATATCTAATGGTATGCGAGAGATAGAGAACTACAAACGATTTCAAAGCCCTTATGTTATTCAAAGCATTGACTCTCAAGTAATGCAGGAGAAAGATGGTTCAAAGTCAATTTACATAATATTACCCTTTTATGCATTAGGGAGCTTACAAGACTCGATTAACCGGAGGCTGTTGGAAGGTACTTTTATATCAGAAGCAGAATGCGTCAGGATAATGCTTGGAGTGATAAGAGGCTTACTTTGTTTACACGATCCGGCATCAAGACAGGATAATACCAATTCCAGAACGACTGTCGATACAGTATCTATGACTTATAGTGATGAAACAGCGTTTCTTTTAGAAGACACTCCTCTAGAAATGGATATGCTTTCTTCCAATTTAGGCGCTTCAATTGCATACGCACATCGCGACATTACACCTTCCAATATTCTATTTTCGTCAGACGGATTGCCGGTAATAGGTGACCTTGGCTCTTGTTCTCAAGCTGACTTAATAATTGGAAATAGAAACCAGCTCAGAGAACTACAAGAATGGGTAAACGACAACTGCACACTACCATATACTGCACCGGAACTTTTGGATTTGAGATTGAATCAAGCATTGGATTGTAAAGTGGACATTTGGTCTCTGGGTTGTACGTTTTATACTTTAATGTTTGGCATTTCTCCTTTTGAGCGTGAAGAACAAATACACGGCGCTTCTATAACCTATGCTATCAATACTGGCAAGTATAGTTTCCCAAGAAATTCCCGATTTTCTGAGGGCCTTCTGAGTGTGATCAAGAAGTGCATTCAAGTGGACCCTATACAAAGACCTACTACCAGTCAATTATTAAATATTTTACAAGATGTGGAGAGTTGATTGATTTTGCTTCTTGAAGCTCCCTCTGCGCTTCAACGAAAAAGGCAGGACATGGCAGCAGGCTGGTCCCATGCAATGTGGATGTCTTAGCTGAGGAAGGTCGCCGCTACTACTTCATGTTTATAACTGTGCATGAAGTTTTTTTTCTGTAAGAGTTTTTAAGTACTATATTAAAAATTTTTTTAATTTTTCTTCATTTGAACATTAAATATCTAATGAAACGAATAAAATACACAAGATAAACGAAATCCGTATTTATTATATATATGCTAACAGATAAAGCACCAACATCACATTCTCCTTCTCTTACCGACGGTAGCTTGGAAACCGGTTTTGATGGAAGTGACAGATCTGGTAGAACCACAACTTTTACAGACCATGAAGAACAATCTGTTGGATTGTTCTCTCTTTAATTCAGTGTTAATACTCTTACAAGTTTTACAAGTGACGTATTCCAAAATGTATCTTCTTAGAACGTTTTCCATTTGTTTAGATTGAAACTTACCCTTGATAACTAATCTTTTTTGACCGTCAACAGAACCAGATGTACCTAATTCTGCAAATAGATATTGAATCAAATGTTCTGGAGATCTATGCAATTTTTCGGCGATATCTTGGATATTCGAGAAAATAGTCTTTTTACCATCACGCAAACAAACAGGAGGAGGAATTCTGAACTTTGGACCACTTCTATCACCAGCAAGTTCTGGATTATTGGTTCTTAAAATGTTGAAAAATCTAGATAATAATTCTGGATAAGGTAGACCGACCTCTTGTTGGATGCTGGCGCTAGCAACTGGAGTGGCTTCTTTGCTTTCAACATCGACGTTTTCTAGACCAGCCTTGGCTAATTCTTTTTCGAACGCGTCTACACTACTGTCCTTAGTCTTCTTCTTTTTCTTCTTCAAGGACAACTCACCCAAGGCTTCGGCTATGTCGTCAGTAGGCTCCGTTTCTGGCTCGGCATCGGCAGAAGCACTCTTGGACTTCTTCTTTTTCTTCTTTAATCCGGCAAATAGATCATCACCTGAACCATTTTCTTTACCGTTTACTGCAGCATCAAAATCATCTGGGATTACCTTCTTGGTCTTCTTCTTCTTCTTTAAAGTAGGGTCAAATCCTAATTCAGCAGCTAAATCGGAGGACATCTTGTGCGTGCTTTCTATGTGGCTGGTCTCCTGGGTCCTTTTTGGGTGATACGCAACCTGGCTAGTCTCTCTTATAACGCCTTCTTCTGCTTTCTTCTTTTTCTTTTTTTCCATCGAATTCACTTTTGCTCGCAACTACAAAATTTTTCACTCCGTCGAAGGTGAGGACGGCGGCCCAACGGGTAATGACGATAAACGGTGTCAGGCAAAGTATGCACTTCTGGAGCGGTTTTAATCGTGTTTAAAGATACATATTATTATCACTACGGGTTTCTATATCTTTATTTAATCGTCTTTATCAATGCATTTCTAAATACGCCCTCCATCGTTCTTGCCATATTGTTCCCAACACCAGGAATGGGGGATATCATGCCTATTAGATGTAAGTGTTTCAGCTCCACGTAGAGACAGCTGTTTGCTTAATCCTTATTTATATTCAACTTTTCAGTTTCCTCTCTTAGAGCTTCAGTGGCCTCCTTGGTGACTTGTTCAATTTCTGTACCCTTTGTGATCTGAACGGCAGCTTGTCCCTCGCACTGTGTGTCCTCATCATCCTCGGGCTCGACGTCGTATTTCTTCAAGAAGTACGTCTCTACCTCTTCCTTCCCGCTATTCTCGGCTTCAAAGATGGCATCGTGGCCAAACTTGTTTCTGATGAAGGGGTCAGCCTTATATTCGTCACACAGTAGTCTGACCACGTCCAGTTTGCCGTTCAACGAGGCCCAATGAAGCGCAGTGTTGCCTGTTTCGTTTACCTCATTGATGAAGGCCTTCAGCTCTTCAGCGCTGTTTTCACGAGAAACTGTCTCAAGTATGTACTGGACTGTCTCAACATGGCCGTTTGCTGCGGCCATGTGCAAAGCTGTGGAGTTGGACCCACTTTCTTTGCACGAGACCAACAACTTAGGGCTGATCAAAGTGCTAAATATATCCTTAAGCGAATCCAGGTCGCCAGCTCTGGCGTCGAGTATTATCGCGTCTTGGTCTTCTTGTTCCAAAGGTTCAGTGTGTAGGCCCATGTCTGCGTGTGGATATGATGTTACTACTTTCCTTGAGCGAGCAGGATAATTGTGTCTACCAGATAGCAGCTACTAGTATTCTCACAGGTGGTGATTAACTCATCGATTTTCCCATTTCCTCTCTTTCTTTTCACTTCTATGAAAATTTCAGACCTCCGTGTCTAGTGATGACAGCAAATAATTCTTTCTTTTTTCCCTGCAATTAGTGACGCGGGACTGTTAGCCCCCCATGGCAGGGGAGACTACCGCCGGATAAGAACGGGGCCAAGACTGTTGTTAAGACGCTCGAGCAGCAAGCTGGTATCATAGTAGTGCAAGTGCATTGCTGTTTGTATGTCTTCTATTCGAAGCGTATTTTTGTACCGTACCGTGGGCGTGCAGGATATTCGCTTTATGCCGTACTCCTTCAACCATACCGATGCAGAACCCGCCCCTCGAGGCACAGATGAGTAGAAATGAATCTCTGTGAGGCCATACACTCATGAACTGCCGTAGTGACGGCCATACATCACTTAAGCAGTTCTGGGTCTTTTCGAGCCTTGCAGAATTTTTTTGGTTTTTTTCTTTTTTTTCTAGAACCTCGTGGAAAAGAAAACACGCGCATAATTCTATGAGCGGTTAATCCTCCCTCATCAAGACATGCCCTTCCGCCGCCCCCCTAAATTATATAAATAAGCAGCTTATCCCTTCGATTTGTGGTCTGTTGGGTTCGTTTCTTTCACCTCTGCTTCAGGAAGGCTGAATACGCAAGGTCTGATAGAGGATAGAGTATTATAAAAAAGAACGCGAACAAAACAAATATGGCTAGTGAAACCTTTGAATTTCAAGCAGAAATCACTCAGTTGATGAGTTTGATCATCAACACTGTCTATTCTAACAAGGAGATTTTCTTGAGAGAACTGATATCCAACGCCTCTGATGCGTTAGACAAGATCAGATACAAAGCTTTGTCCGACCCAAAGCAACTGGAAACGGAACCTGATTTGTTCATTAGAATCACTCCAAGACCAGAGGAAAAGGTCTTGGAAATCAGAGATTCTGGTATTGGTATGACCAAGGCGGAATTGATCAATAACCTAGGTACCATCGCCAAGTCCGGTACCAAGGCTTTTATGGAAGCTCTTTCTGCTGGTGCCGATGTCTCCATGATCGGTCAATTTGGTGTTGGTTTCTACTCCTTATTCTTGGTCGCTGATAGAGTCCAAGTTATCTCTAAGAACAACGACGATGAACAATACATCTGGGAGTCCAATGCAGGTGGTTCTTTCTCTGTTACTCTAGACGAGGTTAACGAAAAGATCGGTAGAGGTACAGTCTTGAGGTTATTCATGAAGGACGACCAATTGGAGTACCTGGAGGAAAAGAAGATCAAGGAAGTCATCAAGAGACACTCCGAATTTGTTGCCTACCCTATCCAATTACTAGTCACCAAGGAAGTCGAAAAGGATGTTCCAATCCCTGAAGAAGAAGAAGAAGAAGAAAAGAAGGATGAAGAAAAGAAGGATGAAGATGATAAGAAACCAAAATTGGAAGAAGTCGACGAAGAAGAAGAGGAAAAGAAGCCAAAGACCAAGAAAGTCAAGGAGGAAGTTCAAGAGCTAGAAGAATTAAACAAGACTAAGCCTTTATGGACCAGAAACCCATCTGAAATTACCCAAGAAGAATACAATGCTTTCTACAAATCCATCTCCAACGACTGGGAAGACCCACTATATGTTAAGCATTTCTCCGTCGAAGGTCAATTAGAATTCAGAGCTATCTTGTACATTCCAAAGAGAGCTCCATTTGACCTATTCGAAAGTAAGAAGAAGAAGAACAACATCAAGCTGTACGTTCGTCGTGTTTTCATTACCGACGAAGCCGAAGACTTGATTCCAGAATGGATGTCCTTCGTTAAGGGTGTTGTTGACTCTGAAGATTTACCATTGAACTTGTCCAGAGAAATGTTGCAACAAAACAAGATCATGAAGGTTATCAGAAAGAACATCGTTAAGAAGTTGATTGAATCCTTCAACGAAATTGCTGAAGACTCTGAACAATTCGAAAAGTTCTACTCTGCCTTCGCTAAGAACATCAAATTAGGTGTGCATGAAGATACTCAAAATAGAGCTGCGTTGGCTAAATTGCTGCGTTACAACTCCACTAAGTCCGTTGACGAATTAACTTCTTTGACTGATTACATTACCAGAATGCCAGAACACCAAAAGAACATTTACTATATCACTGGTGAATCTCTGAAGGCCGTTGAAAAATCCCCATTCTTGGACGCTTTGAAGGCTAAGAACTTTGAAGTTTTGTTCTTGACTGATCCAATCGATGAATACGCCTTCACTCAATTGAAGGAATTCGAAGGTAAGACTTTGGTCGATATCACTAAAGATTTCGAGCTGGAAGAAACTGACGAAGAAAAAGCTGAAAGAGAGAAGGAAGTTAAAGAATTCGAACCATTGACCAAGGCCTTGAAAGACATCTTGGGTGAACAAGTTGAAAAGGTTGTTGTCTCTTACAAACTAGTGGATGCTCCAGCTGCCATCAGAACTGGCCAATTCGGTTGGTCCGCTAACATGGAAAGAATCATGAAGGCACAAGCTTTGAGAGACTCTTCCATGTCCTCTTACATGTCCTCCAAGAAGACTTTCGAAATCTCTCCAAAATCACCAATCATCAAGGAGTTGAAAAAGAGAGTTGACGAAGGTGGTGCTCAAGATAAGACTGTCAAGGATTTGACCAACTTATTATTCGAAACCGCTTTGTTAACTTCTGGTTTCAGTTTGGAAGAACCAACCTCTTTTGCTTCAAGAATTAACAGATTGATCTCTTTGGGTTTGAACATTGATGAAGAAGAAGAAGAAGAAGAAACTGATGCTGCTACTGATGCTGCTACTGATGCTCCAGTCGAAGAAGTCCCAGCCGACACCGAAATGGAAGAAGTCGATTAGGTAAAGAGCCTCATCACCTTGATTAGGTTAGGTTGCAAACAAAACATATAACATAACATATAACTATTCGAATAAATAATAAAAGTGTAAATAGGGCATCTGCATAAAAGTAACTAGGTAAAAAAGAATACATTAAAGTATAATTTTCTTAAATGAATTTGGAAGTGCCGCCAACTAGATAGCGAAAGCGGGGGGGGCGCCTTAGGTTTATGTTCAAGACGCGAAAAAAGTACGATTGAATAAAGTAAGTATAATAGCAATAAGGCCATCTTCAATAATCAAGAAATAATGGACTTCGCTACGAGGATAAAAGGTATGTTAAAATATTGCACTGTCTTCATTGTACCCCCCACTAACGCTGCGGAATTCTGCAACTTTTTTCAAGTAGATCTTGAACAGGAACTTTCTGAAACCAATGACTATAAGGCTTTACAAGGAAAGTCCATAGACCTTCAAACTGAATTGAATGCGTCAGCACCGTCTTTGACACCCTATGAAAAAGAACATTTTTCTAGTGATATGGAAAACATCCTTAAGCTTATAAGCATAGGACTGTCGAAATCAAAAGGCAAAAAGCGACTTTTCTCTTTCAAACAAAGAATTTTACCAGCAACAGTTCAAGAAAACTTTGCACAAAAAGAGACCTTGAATAAAACTAAGGAAATTACTACAACGGAAAAAGATTATGTTTTGAAGAGGGGAGATTCGACATTTGAAAATTTAGAATCATGCACTGTCACGTCGAAAAGTGACCATAGCGACGATGACTCGGGTTCTGGTTCGTTAAATTTTTATAATATTACGAGAAGCATCATTAATTTGCAAAAGCTATACTTTAAAACAGGTAGCATATTCATGACTGATTGCAAGGACTCCATAATCCTTTTGCGTTTGCCATCCCAAGGAGATATCCAGATCCGGTCACGTAACTTGAAGAATTGCAAATTTCTGATTGAGACGGTGACACCACACAGTGATTGCAAACAAGTGGTAATCATAGAAAATTGCCATGACTGCGTATTCAACGTAGGTACCCGTAAGCACCTAGTCATACAAGACTTTTCCAACCCGTTCCAAAGTAATAGCACCGAGGACAGTTCAGCCTTTGCATTCAAAGAGTTTGACACTTGTGGTAAAGATACGATGCGACTAAAACAAACTTACTTATAAACCTATTACTAGTATTGCACAGTATTGCTAAAATTAGCAATATTTCATGTCGTTTATAGTGATTTCTGCATACCTTCAATAGCATATCCTAAAGAGGAAAAGCGTAAACAATACAAATTCTTTCATCTCAGAAATGAGAAAACCCTGTTATTGATATCAACAAACAAAAAGCCTTGCTCTATTCAAGATCAGTTATTTAAATCGTATTTTGTGTACTAGGGAACCGATTGCAGCTCAACCGTTTGTGACAAAGCTGTGCAAAAAAAATGACGGCACTTTCAGGTTCACCTTCGAAATCTAGTAATAATAATTCCTTTTTAAGTCGCTATGTGGAAAACTTGGGTCCCGATATAGTTCCCCCTTTGAGACCCCTGTCGAGCTCCAAGCTCAACTCTTCGTCAAATTTGACGTCGCCAATCAGTTTTAAGACTAAGGTATCAGTTAACCACTCACCATTTTTGTTGTCAAAGGCAGACAATACTGTGCCAAAGGCGAAACCCTCCCCTCCAAAAAAGCTCGTAGGGAAATGTACAGTAAACTTATCCAATTATTCGCAGATTGAACTAAAATACTATGAGTTTTTATGCAGAGTATCCGAAGTCAAAATATGGATTGAAGCTGTTATTGAAGAAGACCTACCAACAGAAATAGAATTATGTGTGGGAGACGCACTGAGGAACGGTGTTTTCCTTGCTATGCTAACTCAAAGAATAAATCCTGACTTGGCGACCAGCATCTTTCCTGCGGGAAATAAATTACAATTCAAACATACACAGAACATCAATGCCTTTTTCGGGTTAGTGGAGCATGTCGGTGTTCCAGATTCCTTTAGATTTGAATTACAAGATCTTTACAACAAAAAAAACTTCCCACAAGTTTTCGAAACTCTACATATTCTTATATCAATGATCAATAAAAAATGGCCTGGCAAAACGCCCCCACTAACAAACGTGTCGGGTCAAATTAGTTTCACCAAAGAGGATATTGCCACTTGTAAAAGGGCTTGGCCTAGGATAAGGGATTTTAAATCTTTAGGAACCAATTCCAATGCTGCACCAGCTTCCCCTAAGGAGTCTAAAGAAAAACGGAGCGGTCTAATAAAAGACTTTAATGAATACGAAAGGCCAAAGATTTCCACGGAGGAAATCCTAACCACACCAAGAAAAAACATAACTAATGTCGATAGTTCTCCTCCTTCCCACACTTCTCCACCTCTGGCTTATAAAACGCTAACAATGTCAACGTTAGATGCCACCACTGAGAAACGGTCATTCACACCCATTGAACCAAGTCTTTTGGGCTCTACACCATCTTTAGAGTATAGCCCAATTAAAAATAAAAGTCTGTCATACTATTCGCCGACTATTTCAAAATACTTGACATACGATACTGAATTTTACACCAGAAGAAGCCGCGCTAGAGAAGAAGATTTGGATTATTACCAAACATTTAAATATTCACCATCTCATTATTCTCCCATGAGGAGGGAAAGAATGACAGAAGAGCAATTTTTGGAAAAAGTGGTGCAGCTACAGAATATTTGTCGAGGGGTTAATATTCGTTTCAACTTGTACATCCAAAAAAGATTATTAAGCTTATTTGAACGAGATATCGCCAAGTTTCAGGCATGCTTAAGAGGATACAAGTTTAGGCAATTATCATCGATTTGTTTGCCAATCAGAAGAGCAAAGATCGACGTCCCCCACGTGGAGGAAATACAGTCTCGTATCAAAGGTAATAGAATTCGTTACAAATATGATAGTTTGAAATTTACATTGTCAAAGCATTCATATATAGTCGAAGAGTTGCAAGCATTTTGCCGCTCAAAATTGTTAAAGATTAACGTAAATAGGGAATTGAACGACATTGAAACATCTCACCCACCCTTAATCAAGCTACAGTCTTGTATCCGTGCCTTTCAGGTAAGAAAAAAATTAATGGCTCTCAATTCAGAGTTAAATGGTGAAAAGAAAAGTATCAAGAATCTGTTGGCAATTATTAAAGGTGGCGCTGCAAGAAATTCTGGAAACGCCGTAATATTTGCTATAGACGGTAAGCACAAAGAAAAAATAACGAGTTTGCAGAGTCTGATTAGAGGAAGCTGTACACGTTCGTGCCTAACATCTTTAATACATTCACTTGAAGAAGAAAACAGTAATATCATTCAATTATCAGCCTGCATGCAGGGCAAGATTGTAAGAGATGAAATAAATTCATTGTTTGCGCCCGTAAACCATCTCAGTAAGACTGTACACGACCTTCAAGCTTTAGTTCGAGGTATTCTGGTGCGTTATACATTAGACTTAGTGGATGACATTGTAGAGTATAACAATCTTGAAGTATTTCAAGCGTTCTTTAGGGGTGCATTGGTACGTCAAAGTCTAAATCAAAATTCAAGTTATTACCAAAGAAATGTAAGATCCGTTATTATGATCCAAAGCTGGATCAGGAAAAGTCTGCAAAGATCGGCGTATTTGGAGCTATTAGACTGCCCAAATCCAAGCCTTTGGGCTGTCAAGAAATTTGTTTATCTATTGAACGGAACAGCAACCATCGAAGAAGTCCAGAATGACTTGGAAAGTTGCCAGGCTTCTCTTGATTCAGAAAATATGAAAAAGGAACGGTTATTGAAAAATATAAGACAGCAACTGGACATGAATGGAGTGTTGGAAAAATTTGGATTGTTGATTAATAGAGATCAGGCACTCAGTATATCTGACTCTAAAATTCCTAAATCTAAATATTCAAAGTACGAAAAACTGTTTTATATGTTGCAAGTTGATCCCTCTTATTGGAAGCTGTTGTATTCGAAAGAGCCGGAGTTCGTTGCAAAAAATGTTTATATGACATTTGGAACAGTAAATCAAAGGATGAATGAAAGAGAGAGAACATACTTCACCAGATTTGTTTGTGAAATGTTACAAAGCGCGATTAATGATGCTCCAAACATCAGAAACTTTCTTGATAACAGATCGCAATTTTGGCAGAACATTTTTAAAGATTTCTTGAGAAGAGAATATCCAGAACTCTTTTCTCTAATTGTCCCGATTTTAGATTATCTAACAGACCCAGCAGTGGATTTCGAGAGTGACCCATACAAAATATACCGAGAAATTCACGGCTTTACTCCACCCCAACACACCTCACCTGTAGATGACAGAAGCACCAAGAATAAGTTTATTGAGAACCTAAGATTCTTATGGCACGCTATCGAAATGGTGGCCGAAATCTATACCAGAAAGGTACACAGCATTCCTGTTGAAGTTAGATATCTTTGTACTAAAATCTTCTGCTTTGCTGCCGATAAAAACACTGAGGAGATCGATTCTTTGAGGGCTATATCAGGCATTCTAGTAAACGTCTTCGTCTCTGAATATTTGGTCAATAGAGAGTATTACGGATACAAAGATGCTAACGTTCAAAGTAATCGAAAAATTGATATTCTGATAAAATCTTTGAATACTGTGTTCGAAATAAAGGACTTTGGAGGTTACTTGGATCCATTGAACCAATATGCTAATGAAATAAAGCCACATGTCAAAGATGTTCTTTATAATGTGCTAGTAGATCCTGAGTACGAACAAGAAGGAGATAGATTGATTTACCTAGATATGGTTTCACCTAGCCCTAGATTGGAATTACTTACTGAAAAGGTTTTGGAGATCAGCAGTAAGTTCGAAGAGTATTCAGACGAGTTCCCAGAAGCTGATATATTACATGAGATTTTGAGAAAGGATTTGGATATTACATCATTTCCAAAATCGGGACGGATCACTTTGGAATTAGATGCCTCTGCGTATCGATTCTTGGTAAGTGATGATAAGATGAGAAAAATCTACGATCAAGTCAAGAGAGCATTCGTATACATGATGCAGATCGAGGATGTGGATACCAACCTGTATGATCTTTCGATTAGCACAATTCTTCCTCAAGATGAACCTAATTTTGCAAAGCTTCTGCAGCAAAATCCTAAGATCAGAACCGACCCAATGATACAAAAACTTAAGCCATTAGAGTATTTTACACTCAAGAATGTTACCTTAAAAAAAGTTCATGAATTAGAGAGTACGGGAACTTTCTGCTCTTCCGATAATAAGTTACAAAACTTCTTAAACGATATTGCTAACACTATCAAGAACCCTGACTACGCAATTGATTATGTTACGCAAGAAATTTGTATCACAAAGGACACACTAACTGCAATTTCTGAAATGAACCGTAGCTTAGATATAGAATTATCCAGGTTGAAAAAACACATTGATCATACAATAAGAGATTTCCAAAAAGCTAGGGATTTTTCACCGGTACATAAAAGTACATTTGGGAATTTAAAGAGTGCCGTTAAAAAAGTGCAAGGAAGAGAACGTTCCGAATTGCAAGGCATGAAATTTAAATGGAATACGAAGCAATTATACGAAAGAGGTGTGCTTAAGAACATTAAAGGTGAAAAATTGGCTGAATTAACCGTAAAAGTCTTTGGTTCGAGTGGTCCCAAATTCCCCGATATAATATTCAAAATGTCCACTTCTGATGGTTGTAGATTTGGCATCCAAATGATTGATAAAAGAAAAGGCCCTGAAAAACGTTACTCAGAAGATGTTGACTCGTTCTCGTTCAAGGATCTAATGAAAACTCAAGTCGAACCGAAAGTCGAAACATGGAAACTATTTCATTCCAATGTCGTAGTTAACAACAGCCAGCTATTGCATTTGGTTGTTAATTTTTTCTATAAGAAAAATTCTCTATGACGATCTATCTGCGTATTTACTGGAACACATAACATTATAATATCCACTGTATTTTTATTTCATTTATAAGATATCATTACTTTATCTTTATTTAAGGACACTAAACATAAATTTTTCTTTAAGCTGAATACTTTTCATCATTACTGTGGTTCAAATAGTATATAAAAGGCTTCAAATATCGCAACGTGATGTTATTAAGTTGAAATGGTCGGCAATCGTTATTTATTATAAAAAAGTATATATATGCATATACATATATAGAGTACTGTAAATACAAGTACACTAAGAAAAAAACTAACGGCCAAATAGGCCCAAGAACCTACGCTTTTTCTTAGGTTCTTCTTCTGTTGGTTCGTTAGAGATTTGTGTTTGTAAGGCGTTGCCAGATTCCTCAGTAGAGTTTTTCAGTTGAGGTGCAGGGGTTTCTTGTTTGTCGTATGATATATAATTAAAAGCTAAATCAAACAGTGTAGGTTTACTAGTAACTGGTTGAAATTTTGGCTTTAGTGGGAACAAATTCTTCAACTGTATGTCGGTTGGCACAATCTTCCCTGTATCCAATTTTTCAATTATGGTTAAGTCGTATTTCCCTATGTTTTCACTATGAGTACTTTTTTCGTATTCCGCAAGTGTGATAACACTGTTACCACCGTTTTCGATTCTCTTTTGTAAGCCTTGGATAGAATTTAAGGACAAGAGAGATCCTGGGAGTAGAATTTCATCCAAAGATCCTGTTTCAGAGAGTTTAGTTTCTAATCTTTGATGAGCGTCCACGTATAGAGCCAATGCTTCCATATACCTTCCCTTTGATTGGTATAGAACACTCAAGCAACCGGTATTCAAAAAGAGCTGGAAATATAGCTTACATAGGCCTAATTGGTTTAGCAACTCTTCATCTGAGTAAACACCGGGTAGTTCCATGACATCGGATAAATATTTGGTCAAGTTCTTCACAATACGGTCCATTTCTTTAAACTTGGTCAATTTAGATGGTATTGAAGTGTTTAGTTTCAACCATTGACTCCACAAATGGGTAAATAAATCTTTCTCACGAGAAATAGAAGTCAGAAGAATATTATATTTGATGTAGGCTAAAATGATCTGGTTGTTTTCAGAACTATTTTCAACCATTTCATCTATATCGTCTTGATCGTCGTGGTTAGCAATGTAAAATCCATGACGGTCTAAAGCCTTTTCTAACTTTGATAGTTTTTGTGTATATTGAGGAATTTGAGTTGGATGAATGGATAACCCTTGTTCTAGAAATTGGGCCACTTCAGCGTCCATGATCTTGGCGTTGAATGATCTCCAGCTTATATTGGTGGTGGCCTTTTTGTCTTCGTTAGAAGTCGTAATTTTTTTCATACTGAATTCGTTGTCCAATAGTAACTTTACTAATTCGTCATCTTTATTCTCTTCGGATTGGACTCTTTCTATGATAAAGTTGTTTATTTCAGGAACAGTGATTAGATTGCCTGCGAATTGCTTAAGAGTATATTGGTATTTGTTAACGATAATGTCTACCACTCCCTCAGATAATAAGTTCAAACCCTTTAAATGTTCCAATGTGGCAAAAACTAAAGCTAAATTGTTTGAAATCTTGACACTATCTTTCCTCTTGAATCTTTTTCCATTGATCAGATATTCTGCATGAGTCAATTTGGCAAACGCCAAATATTGAGCGCGAGTTATCCATTGAGATTCATTCTGAGTAACATTGACTAACTTATCGGCTGTCTTACACGCCTTCTTTAATCTTGTGGACAAGACTTTTTCTTCGCTTTTCTTTAACTTACCTCTTTGACGGGCTCTTAGTTTTAAAGTCTCAGCCAATGCAAGGTCTCTTTCAGCGTGTAGTAAAATCAAAACACCAATCAATTTGGTCTTGTTATCGTAATCATCGGTAGTAATTTCGCCATACTTGTCCTTACTCGAGTATTTTTTAGTATCCTTGGTGGTCAAATGGCAACGACTTCTCAAGTGTTGCAATTTCTTGTTCAATTTGGCATGATATTTAGAAAAATCAGAGTCTGTCTCCAAGAACTGTTCTGCACGATTACCATAGGTGGCGATGATTGGAGAGTAGGCAACCATCTTCTAGTCCGAGTGATCCTTCTATTTTTGTCTGGTTATAAGAGAGACAACACGTTGGAACCTAGTACAATTGATCTTCTTGGGTTGTAGAAATAGAGGTTTAGTTTCCCAATGCTCGTTTATGCTTATATTGTTGGATTTACTTTGAGATTCTATTCAAAAAATTTTTCAACGGACATCACAATTCACGAGGTGGTAGAAACAACGAAATATTGCATAAAATACATTAAAATATGTCGTATATCAGGATTTTTCTCTGCTGATTCATTACACTGCACCACTGTCGTTTCTAATCAACGTTCTGGCCTGATTTGGTGCTAAAAACTGCTCGTTATTCCATTTTTAAAGCTTCCTTGGAAACCGCTTTCCGAAGAAGCTTTGTAGATCCATCGAACATGAAAAAATGACAGCAATGCGATTAAACAGACTTGCAAGGCAGCAAAGAGAAGCAGTAAAGGAGCAATCAAGGTAGCGTTCGTGTTTTTGTATGGCGGGGAGTACGTCCAATTTGGTGATCTGTGCGATTGGGATCTATGCTAGTTTTTTAACTTGGGCACTGGTACAAGAGCCTTTGGCCACGAGAGTATGGCCGAACTCTATGGAAAAGTTTCAATTTCCAAACGTGATTGCCTTCATGCAAGCCATTGTGGCAATGGTGATAGGACACCTGTATTTGAAGTGGAAGAAGGTGGCCTATTCATCCACTACGATGATCAAGGACCACTGGAAACAATTGATGTTGATCTCGTTTACACAAAGTAGTTCAGGTCCGCTGGCAACAACTTCTCTGAAATACGTGGATTATCTGACCTACATGTTGGCCAAATCATGTAAGATGATACCTGTTTTATTGGTGCACTTGCTGTTATATAGAACACCCATTTCAGGTCAGAAAAAAGTTGTAGCCATCTTAGTCAGTCTCGGTGTCACTGTTTTCACTATTGGTGGCAATGATGGGAAGAAATTGAGGAGGTCGCTTGATGGTGATGGGAACAAGTACAAATTGCATGGGTTTGGGCTGCTTTCCTCTAGTTTATTCCTCGATGGGTTAACCAATGCTACCCAGGATAAATTACTCAAGGCCAACAAGGCCAATGGGAATGGGAAACAGTGTTTGATAACGGGCGCGCATTTAATGTTTACACTAAACCTCTTCGTGGTACTGTGGAACGTTTTGTATTTGTACGTGATTGACTGTAAACAATGGGAAAACTCCGTTTCACTATTGGCTAAGGACCCACAAGTGTGGGGTTACCTGATGCTTTATTCAATCTGTGGCGCCATGGGTCAATGTTTTATTTTCTATACCTTGGAGAAGTTTGGCTCTTTGGTCCTGATCATGATAACAGTGACCAGAAAGATGGTTTCCATGATTTTGAGTATTATGGTCTTCGGTAAGACCGTGGGCCTCCAACAATGGGTGGGAATTTTCATTGTATTTGGTGGGATCACATGGGAAGCACTTGGTAAGAAGAAGGCCAAGATACCTAGAGCGAAATCAGAGTAGATAGTCAGCGTAACTAAATAAAGTCGATATTTATCAAAATGTATCTATATAACGTGCCTCATTTTTTTGATGAGCGAAGCAGTCTCTCTCTCAATTCAGGATCGTATGCATAGACGTAAAGGCCACGCACACCACGGGTCAAAAGAACGTTGACACTGTTCATAATGATCTTTTGCTTGACGTTATCGGCATTTTGGATGTTTTTCTTTTTGGTGAAACCAGCCCTATCGTCATATAGCTCCGGTCTGAGCTTAATACAGTCGTTTGCAGCATCGTATCCAATGGAGCGGCCCAGAATCACACCAGCATAATTCAGATCAAACCCCTGGATGGTGTACACACTACCTACTTCGTCAATGGTGTCCCCACGCTCACTCCAAGGCGTCACTTCACGAGGGGTATAGCGATCCCAACGAACTTTGAAATTGTCACCACACTCGACATAATAGTCTTTCCCATCTAGACGGTAGGGGAAATCGTATGTGGAGAGCATTCTACATTGACCGTACTGGCCGTCTTTTTTCTTGAGGGCTTCATACATGGCACCACAGTCGTTCCAGATTTTGAAATCGAAATCCTTAGTTTCGTCGTCAACACCGGCAGCATCGCCTTTGGGTAGCACGGAATCAATCGGTGGGATCTTCCCTGCCACGCTGATCTGGTCTATCCAATTCAGTACATTCTGTGGGGCGGCTACCCTAAATTGCTGCTTTAAAGTGTACCAATCTCTGAATTCTGCAGGGATCTGGTCATAGAAGTCCTTTAAAGTGGCACCATTGTCGGACTCTTCGTCCCAGTACGACCCCATTCTTAAAGCTTGCTTATCATCGTAGACCAAAACCAGCACTTTACAAAGAGACATCAAGTCTTCCAAATGGTTTTCGCCGTAGAACCTTTTGAAAGCGTCCTTCGAAGTGGCTAACAAATGCGCTTCATCTACGATGACTACGTCGGCCATGAGGTTCTTCTTCTGTAAGTTGTTGATCAACGAAGTGGGCCGTTCCAGCGACGATTTAGTGATGTACTTGAAGCTATCGCTAATCCTGACGTACAACTTCAACATCTCAGGATGGTTGACCACCAGGTAATTACGTGTCCCGTGTAAGATATCTTCAGAAGAAGGCGAGAACTGGGACAATTTTTGAATTTCGTTGAACAAAGAGTTCAAAATCACTGACTTGCCAGTACCTGCGTCCCCTTGGATGACAAACATGGCAGGATGCTTCCAATCAGGGCTGTACTGAGACAAGTTCGTGCGCATGAACGACAAAGCGCGGTCCCTTAACATCTTCTGCTCAGCAGAGAGTGTTACATGCGCCAGCTTGTTCATGGCCTGCGTGGAAACCACGGGTTTCGCTGCTCTTCTGGGTCTCTTCACGCCTCTTACGTTGCGAGAGATGGCTTTTGGCGTGGGTCCGTGCATTCTATGGTTCCTTGTTTCTTGAGACGACTACAACTAAAGGTGGGGTAGACTATGACCACGTTGCCAAGATGACGTGATGAAGTGCTGCGGCCTCATGCACAGATTGCTTATATATGTCGCTGTGGTTGCCTTTAAGATTTCTCGAAAAAATTTTTCACTTTTTTTCGGTCCTTCGAGATCTAAAGTTTATATAGATTGCACTAGTACATGTATAGGGGAAAGGGATAGGAGGGGATAGGATGGAAGCATAACAAGCAAGAACCTAGTCTAGTTGTCGGTTGTGTCTTTTTTGCTGTGTTATGAATTGGAAGTCATATGTGTTCCCCGGTGGTCACGCACCAGCTGCGTTGACGACGGGTCTCGTGGTGTTTTTAACAGCTATTTATCTGCTGAGCTTCGTGTTTGCGTTGAGGGAAAACCTGTCGTTGGCGCCTGAGTCGCTGTTTGAACTGCAGCTAAGCAGGCTGTCGATGTACCCTTTGGTACATCTCTCGCCGTTCCATTTGCTGTTCAACGTCCTAGCCATCTGGGCGCCCTTGAACCTGTTCGAAGAGACGCACGGGACCGTGTACACGGGCGTGTTCTTGAACATGAGTGCCGTGTTTACTGGGATCCTTTACTGTCTGCTAGGCAAGCTGTTGTACCCAGGCGTGTTCGTAGCTGGCGCTAGTGGATGGTGTTTCACGCTGTTCGCGTTCTATAGTTTTAAAGAGTCGCAGATCCGCCCCAGGACAAGGATCTTCAATACAGAGTACTCGATTCCCACCTTATACACTCCCATTATCCTGGTGGTCGCGATTGCCGTCATCATCCCGGGCTCCAGCTTTTGGGGTCACTTCTTCGGACTCTGCGTCGGCTACGCCATTGGTTATAAAGAGTCGTGGTTTCACAAAATCACCCCACCCGGATGGATCATCGCCAAGATTGAAAAGGTCTTGGACGGCCTAATCCGTTTGATACCCTGGGGCATCACGTACTACAGAGAGAAGGACATCGACAGAACTAAGGACTACCAGCCGTTGATGGCCACCGACACGCCCTTGCCGCTGCACAACGACTACTCTGGCACGATCCTAGGGACCGCCTAGGCGCCCATGTGCGAACGCTGTTTCTGGCTCCAAGATCGTGTATGTATATATATATGTACAACTTATATACTAACCATTCTATATATTCAAATGTGCAGGGTTTTTCACTTTCTTCTTTTTCCAGCGTGCGTTTATGAAAAAAAGAGGCATATGGATAATAATTGGGAGGAGGACCAGGGGCAAGGGGTGAAGCAACTTGACATCTGGCACCGGTATAAATAATTCAGCAATCAGCGTTTCAGGTTTTTGAAAGTGGTATTCAACCTACAAGGGCAAGGAATAACAAGTAAAGGAGTAACAATAAGAGAGACACCGGCTACTAATGGATCCTTTTCACAATGGCAACAAAAGAAGCTCGATATCATTTGGCTCGTCGCAGCGACAGCCGTATTCTAAGAATAACTACCTGAATAATGCGAATGGTCCCCCCATAATTGCAACGCAGGATCAGGGTAGGGGCCCGTCGCCCTTTGGTATGTCGGGCAACACTACCAGCGGCAGTAACAGCAAAAGGAATAGTGGTTGTGATTTGAATGCTGCGTACTACACGAACCGGTCACCGATGTACTCTCCACTGGACTTTTCGCCGCCAGTGTTCTCGCCGAACCATACACAGTTGCAGCAGGCCAGAGGCTACACTGCAAGCAACCCGGTAGTGAGCAATCTGATGAACCCGTCCATGGCCTCCGTGTGTGAGTACCAGGCGCACTACCCGCTGTTTGGACTTGACTGGAGCGTGGATGACTACGTCTGCCTGGGATCGTACAAGGAGGACAGCAGGAACAAGCTCCAGATTATACACTCCAATGACCTGTTAAGTTGGGACAGCGTCGTGGAGGCAGACGTGATTTATCCCGTGAGTAGGATACAATGGGTCCCCTCTCAATTGCATCCAAGGAAACTCGCGACGTGTTCTGATTCTCTGCGGATTTGGAACGTTAACCCTGAAGAGAGACAATTTCAGGAACAAATCAATCTCTCTTTGTGTAAATACAATAGACAGCACCCCACCAGCATCGCGACCACCGAGGACATGAAGATCATCGGCACCTTTCCTCCAATAACGTCATTCGACTGGAATACCGTGGATACCAACTTGATAATCTCAAGCTCTATTGACACCACCTGCATTGTCTGGGACCTGCAAAGCAGCCATTACGTCAAGACCCAGCTGATCGCCCACGACAGCGAAGTGTTCGACGTCAGATTTTTGACCAAATCCACGCAGCTGTTTGCCAGTTGTGGTGGGGACGGCAGTGTGCGCGTGTTTGATCTGAGGTCGCTCGCACACAGCACAATCATCTACGAACCGCCATCTTCATCGTCATCAGCCCCCACTGCGGGCACCACAACGCCGTCGTCGGAGGGTTCTCATGCCCTGTTGAGACTGGAACCGTCGCCGTACGACCCAAATGTACTGGCCACGTTTGCAGCAGACTCCAACAAGATCATCATCCTGGATATGAGGAACCCGGAATCGCCCATATTGACCCTGGAGGGCCACAGCTCTTCTGTGAACGAAATCAAATGGCACCCCACAAAGCGCAATGTGCTGCTGTCCTGCAGCGACGATTGCCAGGTGCTCTATTGGGACTTGAACAACTCGTTCATGGAAATCAATGGTGGCAGCGGTATGTCCCCCGGCGCCAGCGGCACGTCCCTGGAAGACACCGACGGCGACACGGTGATGGCCGATGACGGTGAGGGGGCCAATGCACACGAAGACCCCTTGAGTTTGACCTCCAGCAACGAAAAGCAGGCCTGCAAGACCCTAGAGACTCCCAACATGGTTTATGCCAATAGGGCACAAGAGATAAACAACATAGCATGGAGGCCCCAGAGGGGCGACTGGTTCGGCTGCGTTAGCGGCAAGAAGTTCCAAAACGTCCGGGTCTTTTGAGACTGTACTCCCTCTCTCTATCTCCATATAACCTTACTTATTTACATAGTTTTGTATCAGTTTAATCACCATAATCGTAACACCGCTTTACCTCACCTGATGCGGGAAATCCTTCCTTCGCGCCTTTTTTTCCCGTCATGTCTTCCCCAGATCTACAACTTTAACTCCAGAAGGGTGTATTTGCAGTACAAGCAGTGCTTTTGGGAAGTAGCAAAGCTGCAGACCTCGATAACAATGAAGCTGTTGCCTGCAATGGAACAGGCTTGCGACATATGCCGGCTCAAGAAACTAAAGTGCTCCAAGGAAAAACCAAAGTGTTCAAAGTGTCTGAAGAACAACTGGGAGTGCTGTTATTCCCCTAAGACCAAGAGGTCCCCCCTGACCAGGGTGCACCTGACAGAAGTCGAGTCGAGGTTGGAGAAGTTGGAACAGTTGTTTCTGGTCATGTTTCCTCGAGAGAATCTGGATCACGTTTTGAAAATGGACTCTTTGCATGACATAAAAATCCTACTGACACAATTGTTTATGCAGAACTATGCTAATACAAATGCTGCCTCAGATAAGCTCACTCCCGTTGGCTCCGCGGACAACGACGTGTCCCGCGGGCAGGAGCAACACGTATCGTCGCCGGAAGAAGATGATGACAGAGACCAAAGACAGTTGACTATATCGTTCGGCTCGGTTGCCCTGCATGATGACTCCACCATCCCATTGAACTCTGTGCCCAGAGACGCTCTACACGGATTCGACTGGTCCGAAGACGATGCCACATCTGACAGCCTGCGTCTATTAAAAACAGACCCCAACAATAACGGGTTCTTTGGTGACGGTTCCCTCATATCTACCCTCCGATCCATTGGATTCAGCCCGGAAAAATACATAAACTCGACGGTAAATAGACTGCCCACCGTAGTCATTGATAGATACTCTCTGGTTTCAAGATCCACAACATCGCGTTTCATCCAAAGTTACCTCAACAATTTCCACCCATACTGCCCCATCGTGCACTCTCAAACATTAATGATGCTATACAATAATCAGATAGAAACCTCCTCTAAGGACCAATGGCAAATCCTTTTTAATTCCGTATTGTCCATTGGGGCATGGTGTATAGAAGGCGAGTCTACGGATATAGATTTATTTTATTATCAGAATGCTAAATCTCACCTAACGAGCAAGGTCTTCGAAGCAGGTTCAATCACTTTGGTGATTGCTCTACATCTACTGTCGCGATATACACAGTGGAGGCAAAAACCGAATACAAGTTACAGTTACCACGGCTTTTCCATGAGGATGGCCATTTCTTTGGGTTTGAATAAAGATCTCCCCTCATCTTTCAATGACACAAACATACTGGAACAAAGACGCCGGATTTGGTGGTCTCTTTACAACTGGGAGTTCCATTTGACTCTGCTGTACGGTCGGTCCATTCAATTCTCTGCTTCATCCACTCAAAATTCCATATCTTTGCCTTCTTCTGTAGACGATATGCAACGGACTACAACACATCCGACTATTTACCATGGCACCATTGAAACAGCACGGCTTTTACAGAATTTCATCAAAATCTGTGAACTTGATAAAACAACTACAACAACGAAAAGTCCGATATCCGCTAAAAGATGTTTGATCATTTGTAATGAAATTGAAGACGTTTCCAGACAAATACCTAAATTTTTACAAATGGATATCTCCTCAACCGCTCTGACCAACTTATTAAACGAGCATCCTTGGCTATCCTTTACAAGGTTTCAACTCAGGTGGAAACAGCTATCGCTCATAATTTATGTATTAAGAGGCTTTTTCACAAATCTAAATTCGCAACAAGAATCGCGATCACACCAGGATCAGAATCACCATTCCAGCTATGAAGTCGAACGATGCTCTATCTTGTTACATGATGCTGCACAAAGGACAATCATGTCCATCAATAACTATATGGACAATCACACCCTTACCCCATATTTTGCTAGTATTTGTGTTTTCTACTTGTTCAATGCGGCACTGGTACCCGTAACAACGTTGCTATCAAATCCAGATTCGAATTCCAATAGCAGCGACACCTCTCAGTCTATGCAACAAATCAGTACTGTTTTGTTGTTATTGAAAAATCTAATCACTTTTAAAATTCCGACCTTTGAAAAGTATGTTCAAGTACTGGAACAGGTTTGTGCGCCTAATTTTTCCTCCTCCTCATCTGTGACTTCACCATCATTTGCTAATAATAATAAAAACAGCAATAATAATAATAACGCCACCACAAGTTCCGCAGCTGCGGCCCAATATCCACAAACCGTCACCTCTCAAGATAATAATGTCAACGGAAGGCTGATTTCTGTTATCCCAGCAGGCCCTTCACCGGCGCCAATGAAGTCGGGAGCGAGCTTTAGCGATTTGGTTAAACTCTTATCTAACCGTCCGTCTTCACGGAACTCATCAGTGACAATATCAAGAGCCACGCCACCTCCTCCTTCGATTACGTCATTTCCAGTGCAACCACAACAACAATTGCAAGGACCATCCGTACCGTTGACTCCATCTGCTTTATATGGTGGTACCACTTCTTACCCAGGCTGGAACAACTTTCCGGAAACAACGTTTTCATTTCCGTCGAATACCAATGGCAATGGCACGAACCTCGCAACTACTTTTTCAAATCCACAAGCACTTCCACAGCCAACCTTCGCCGCTAATATGAATCCTAATTCTATTAATAATAGTCAACTTGCTACTAGCAACTTTGACGACGATGATTCAAAATCGTTGTTTCCCAATTGGACAGACCAAACTGCTTATAACGCATTGGGAATCACTACAGGAATGTTCAATACTACTACAATGGATGATGTATACAACTATTTATTCGACGATGATGAAACACCTCCTAACCCAAATTCAGAGTAAAACTGATTATAAACGACAAAGAAAATTATTGGCTTTTTATTTCTGTACCTGTCTTCTCTTGTAGGGGTCGTTTTTATCTTTTTCTATCTCTTTCTTGTTTGTGTCTCTTACGTAATCACCTTCTTTATGACCCACGCCCACTTATGTAACTATAGATCTATAGACTTCTAATGACCATCGTTAATGCCCATTTTTAGGCTCAAAATTCTTTATGCGAATATATATCACAAGCCTATTCAAAAATACTCGCTCACATAATGAAAAAAAGGGTCTAACTTTAAGATCAAACAAAATCGAAACTTATTAGCTAATATTTAGGAGAAGGAAGAGCGCCCAGCATTTCATCAGAGGACAAAAATAGCACAACAACAATGTCTTCGGATAAATCCTTGGAAGAACCTACAAATACGATTTCTTCTGAAATTGACGACTATCGTGAACCTTCAAATGGATCGGTTTCAAAAGGGGAAGAGATAGAACCAATGGCATTGAACCAAAGAGAAGATGAAACAACATGCGGAAAGCTAAATGATGTAGGCGATGTAACTGCAGAGTTCCAGAAGGGAACTGCAGATGAAAACTGCCCCGTTGATTTCATAGAAACCAAAAAATTACCAGTGGAGAACCTTCCATTAAAGTCCGCTGGTATTTCTCAATCAAAACAAGGAATTACTACAGGTGATAACTCAAGTGAGCATGTCCATCCAGAAATAAAGTTAGATGGCGCTTCACCGGGTTTGAACCATGAGGGAAAGGAGACACCCACTAATGTATTGAAGCAAGACCACATTAAGCGTTTTGTAGAGACTAACGACGTTCCGAATACCGAACAAAGAGTCGAAGATCGGGAGCAAGACACAGAAGAACATGACTCTGAGATCAATTTCAATGAACCGTCCGATTTGGGGGAAGATATAAAACATGACATGGATGGTTCAAACGAAACAGATAAGAACAAAGATGGCGTATTCACAGACGACGAAAAAAATCACCCTAAAGAGCAAGTTGATATGATCGCCACTGAAAATAATCTTTTTGATGACGAAGGACTAAATGGAAACACTTTAGAAGAGAAGAAACCTCTTTCAAAAAAATCTTCGAATCACGAACCTACAGCCATCATAACTGAAGCTGATGTCCCTGTGGCTCATGAAACACCTTTCAAAAGCCTTTCTCAAGATAACAACCAAGTATATGCCACTGATAGACCAGATACGGAAATTGATTCGAATAATTCCATACAAGAGCAAGGTTCTGTAGAGGACAACCCCATAACAGCTAAGGAGTCTTCGTCAGGTCAAATTAGGAAATTGCCTCCTATACCTGTGCAATTTTCAAACGTGTTGAATGACGACATGAGTAAAAAGGAAGTTTTCGCAGCTCCAACTCTACCTGTAGCAACCTCACCACCACTGCCACCTCGACAAAACACCGTAGTGAATACCTCACCCATATTACCACCAGTACGCAAACAGCAGGAGCAGAAATTACAAACAAAAAATGCAGTTCCGCCCCCACTGGAGGAAGAAATGAAATCAGAAAAGTTTCGTAAGATTTTTGAAGAAACTAAAAGAAATAGCAATAGCCATGGTGCTCGCATAGGTTCCAAAACTGCGCAATTAGATTCCACTGCAGAAATTAACTTGATCGCCAGTCGTTACCGTAAGACCAGCCACCACTTGAATAAAGAAGGAGACGAGACCAGAGAGTCATTACAAGAAGGTCAAAGCTTCCTAAGATCGACATATACGTCATTTTTAGAAAACTTGCCAGAATACAATGAAGTAGAGGAGGTTGATGAGGGTGATAGAGAGATGTTCAAAATTGATTGGTCATTTTGGACTCAAGTGGTTAATGATTTTGCCACTGTAGCCAGTAATGAACCGGAAAAGTTGGAGACGCATGTTACTAATGGAATACCACCACAAATCCGTGGTATCATATGGCAATTGATGACGAATTCTAAATCAAGAGAAATGGAGGACATATATGAAACTCTACTGGATACGGAAAGCCCTCATGAGGCAACCATACGTAGAGATTTGAGAAGAACGAAATTTGTGCCCGAGGACAAGATGGAATCTCTGTTCAAAATTATAAAAGTTTACTCTGTCTACGATCCAGATGTTGGATACACGCAGGGAATGGGATTCATTGCGGCGCCGCTATTGATAAACTGTGAAAATGAAGCCGAATCGTTTGGCCTGATGGTAGGATTGATGAAGAATTATGGGTTAAGGGAGCTTTTCTTACCAGGGATGCCCGGGTTGATGCTGATGCTTTACCAGTTTGATAGGTTATTGGAAGAGCATTCGCCCACTTTGTATAACCGTTTGACCCGGGAGGGAGTAAGTTCAACGATGTACGCCACACAGTGGTTTTTGACATTTTTCGCATATAAGTTCCCGTTGGAATTTGTATTGAGGATTTTTGACATTGTGTTTGTGGAAGGTATTGAAGTACTTTTGAAATTCGCTGTAAACTTGATGTTAAAGAATGAAGAGAATTTGGTGAGGTTAAGATTCGATGAACTATTGGAATTTTTGAAGGATGAACTGTTTACGTACTACCTGTTGGCAAACTATGATAACGATTCTGTGTTGCAAATGCAGTTGCCAGGGGGAGGCCCACTGGAAAGTTATGAGAACAGCTCTCCATCATATAATGTTGATCTTTTCGTTCATGATGCCATGACGGGTGTTTATATTACGCCCTTAACTTTAAGAAGATACAAGGGAGAGTTCATGGAGATCCATGAACTGGAGCAAAAGAAGGAGAATCATTATGAATCGTTGAGAATCCAAAACCACCAATTGCAAAGAGAAGCGCAGAAGCTAGAACACGACTATTCCCTTTTGAACAAGGAAAACATCAGTGCGGCAAACGAACTGATCGAGCATAGATTAAATATGGAGATGCTGCTAGACGAGAAAAATGATCTGATCAACACAATCACCGATATCGAACAACAAATCGAGGAAGAGATTCGCAAACAGAATTTGCCCAACCCGGACGCCTCATTGCCAAAGGCAGACCTGAAAGAGGATTTGGAGAGGACCATTTCCAGGAACAATGAAGTGATGAGGGAGAACGGTCAAATGGAGGAAAGAATCAAAGAACTGCAGGAAGAAATCGATGAGCTGATAAGCATTAATAAGGAGCAGGTGTCGACCGCATCGTTACTGGAGAGTGATTCGAAGGGGAAGGGGAAGAAAGGTTGGACCGGCTTCAAAAAAGTTTTCAAGTAGACACGTGTATGTATGTATGTATAGATAGGATGCGTACATATATATTTTGTTAAAAATTACATCATGAACTTCTTAAGAGACTCCAGGACTTCTTTTTCACCCGTACATTTCTATTTTCGAAATTGGTTTTTTTTTTCCAGTTTTTTCCAAATTCTCCTTTTGCTGCAAAGCTGGCGTGGGCCAAGGGGACGCGCACACCGCGCGCGCGGAACTTTTCCATTGCGTTGTAGACCAAGGCCGCGGGAAGAAGCCCCAGGGAGGGAAGAGTGTTGGCGAGAACTGCCTTGAATGTAGAGAGACAGAGAGCTTTTTGCATTTTTGTAAGTATTAAGTTTTAATCAGCGTTACATTTTTAGCTCGTGTGTTAACATAGTCAAAACAGAACAGAGTAGCAAGGATAATACAAAATGGCTGTCAAGACTGGTATGTTTACATGGACTAATGAACTAGAGGAGTAAAGGAACAAATGAACGAATGAATGAGTGGACCGGACAAGAACGCCGATGGGACGGAATTGAGCCCAAGAACAACAAGAACACACCCGCCCCCAGCGCTGCAGGGCCTTCCCGTGGTTTGTCTGTTTGGTCGTTCGTTCATCAATAATCCGTGAGTACGAATGTGCGTGTTACTAACAAGAGTTTTCTATTTTTTTTTTCCCACCAGGTATCGCTATTGGTTTGAACAAGGGTAAGCAAGTCACCGAAATGACTCCAGCTCCAAAGATCTCCTACAAGAAGGGTGTCGCCTCCAACAGAACCAAGTTTGTCAGATCTTTGGTCAGAGAAATCGCCGGTTTGTCCCCATACGAAAGAAGATTGATCGATTTGATCAGAAACTCCGGTGAAAAGAGAGCCAGAAAGGTCGCCAAGAAGAGATTAGGTTCTTTCATCAGAGCCAAGGCTAAGGTTGAAGAAATGAACAACATCATCGCCGCCTCTCGTCGTCATTAAACAGCGTAAGGTGTGCCGGACCGGAACAGAACCAGCCCGCCACAAGACCGGGCGCTCTTTCCCGTTGGCTCTCCCCAGCTAGATAATTTTAAAAAATAAATAACAAATCATTATAGTAATTCTTAATCGATATCTATTTAAGAAGTGTAACGGCACATGCGATGGGGCGGCGCCGTCATCCACTACTATATTCCCCGGCTCGGCTCTCCGGTCACGTGAAACGATCAACGCGCCCTCATCCGGGTACTTTCACATGACCCCAACTCATCTCTGCGGACTCAACCACATTTGTGGGTGTGGTAACCGTGGCCACCCCAGGGGTCATCCATGGAAATTGCTAGCACGATGTACGCCAAGCAAAAACCGTAAACAAAGCCAGCCATAACCAAAGGGTCGCACCTTCTTGCTGTTTTGGGGCCCGTCAACTGTGGCGTGGCGTGGAACCGCACGGAATTCTACAGAAAGCGCCAGAAACAACCAAAAGCGCACGTGACCGGCCGCGGGATAACTAGTGTGATCCGTTTTTTCGGTGTCTTTTTTTTTTTTGCACGCGCATGCGAGGATGACACATTGCGCACCACACGTTTATGACCATTGTTATTACTCATTGCACTGATATTTCGCTTCCGCATCCACACCCGGGTGGTTTTACAACGATGGTGACTCCACGGTGCATGAAGGAACGGCTCTAGGCGAAAAAGGTATATATAAGCGCGAAACCCATCGTCTTTCTTGCAGGGTCTGTTGGCCGTACTGTTCTCTCCTTTTCTCTCTTGTCTCTTGAATAAACCATACCATACCAAATCTAACCCAAGCGTTTACTCGTAAACCACACAACACAACACACACAATATTATAATTGCAATTACAATGTCCTCCGTGGAATCAGCTGCTATCTCGCACTACGAAGACGAGGTCTTCCCTCTCTCAATCTCTAACGCCGCATTCGAGCCCCCCATGCTCTCGCATAGCCCGGACAGATCGACTTACGCCGACGAGTTTTCTCAGTCTTATCAGCAGGAATTGCTGACTTCTCCGCTATCGTACCCGATTGCGGACGAGTTAGAGTACACGTACGCTAAGAACAAGACCAGCGGCAACATAATAACCAGCGCCGAGGATGACTTCATCTTCGACATGGAATTCGGCGGCAGTGCTGTCACCGCCGCCGCCGCCGCTAAAGAATCCACCACTGCTTCCGGCTTTGCCCTCGCCAGTGCCGATGCCTTCGCCAACGTCGCCCAACAGAACTACAGACTATGGTTGTCGTCAGTATGACGCTCTTCCTCGCCCGTTCTCACGACCAACCCTCGCATCGCATACAATATACATTTAAATCGGCATTTCCCCCAAGCATATTCTTAATTCCCTAATTACATAATTTTAAAAAAAATAACATACATAGACACACAATTCTACTATATCTTTTTTGTTATTAGTCATCTTTGCATGATTCCTCGTAGCCATTTGTTTTTTCCCAGACCACGTTAGTGCTCGGAAAAACTTTTGATTGAAATTTCAAAGCGTGTAACAGCAGGTTTTGATATGCGCACATATATATACATATATATATATATATATATATGTATACATATTTGTATTTTAGAACAGCACAAGTAGGCATTCACTACACTCCCGTATCACAACCTTGTAAGGCCAACCATCCTCAATGCTAAAACTCACTGCTTTTGCTGGACGTACAGCAAGAATATGGAACATCGCGCCCTCGCTTCTGCGCACGTCTCCATCTCTGCTCGCACGCACTACTACCACCACCACCACCACCACCAGGCTTCTCCCCTTCTCTACATCCTCCTTCCTCAACCATGGCCACTTGAAAGAGCCAAACCCGGGCGAGGGACTGAAGATAACCTTCATCCTAAAGGACAGCTCCCAAAAGACGTATGAGGTCTGCGAGGGCGAGACCGTCCTGGACATTGCCCAGGGTCACAACCTGGACATGGAAGGTGCGTGCGGCGGCTCTTGTGCTTGCTCCACCTGCCATGTCATCGTCGATCCAGACTACTACGACGCCCTGCCGGAACCGGAAGACGATGAAAACGACATGCTGGACTTGGCCTACGGCCTCACAGAGACCAGTAGGCTCGGTTGCCAAATCAAGATGACCAAGGATATCGACGGCATAAGAGTCGCTCTGCCCCAGATGACAAGAAACGTTAGCAATAACGACTTCAGTTGATGCTCGCACTCCATGCCGCCCCTTTGCTCCTGTGAATACGTACATATATATATGTATATATATATAACAAATTATAAATAAACTGGGGAACTTCATAACATATTTAAGATTATTTTTCTTTGCACTTTTACCATTTTCCCTCTACTGCTTCCTTGGTCTTTATTGTTTAGCTTCTATGATTGTACTTTTGGTGCACACTCCAAGAGATTGCGGCGAAGAAAAATAGGTAAACATAGAAAATGAAAAAAAACAATAAACATAAATCAAATGTCACAACAAAAAGACAGTCTTTCACCCAATAAGTCTGTCCCTTCATCATGCCAAGGAATCAAGACATGGCGTCACAACGGGGCAATCACACTTTCTCCTCACAGAATAGAATTACTCGCAACGGCAGCGGTATATCTTCATCAAAATCTCGAAAACTGATGGATATCACAAACACAACAAATACCATAAATGGCTCGAGACCTTCGTCTATGAATAAGTCATTCCCGTCTCCATCCCTTAAGAATTCCTTCCCACCCCTATCTCGGTCTGGGTCGTTGAACATTAACATAAACAAAATTAAAGATCTGAAGGATCGCCAGGATAAAATAAGATCTCAAAGACACACGCTCAAGACTCAATTGATCGAATGCGAAGGCGAAATCAAAACTATCAAGTTCAGGGATTTAAGCAAATTCAAATTCGAACTCTACAAGAAAAAATCCAAACACGCAAAGTACCTCAAACAGATCAAAGAATTGACCCAAATTCTAAATTCTAAGGACAATGAACGTGACGATCTAATTAAGAAGAACAAATCAGATTTGTCAAGTTTAAAAATTGAACTAGACCACAATCTGTCCTCAAAAATGCTGGACTTCCGTGAATCACGCGACCAGAAACTCACTCTTTGGGAGAATGAATTACAAGTTATGGAAAATTTCGAGCCTGATCACGAAATCACTAAAGAAATATCTCATTTAAAGAAAGTGCTAAAAGAGCTTGACGAAAACTGGGAGAGTTTGCAAAAGCAAAATTTAGAAAGACAGGCGAATCACGAATCACAGTTAAAGAAGGATTTTAATGCCTTCAAAGAAGCTAAACTGAAATCTATTGACAATTTAACAAATAAAAATCTGGAACTGCTTTCACAGGTGACCATTCTTCAATCGGAAACTGCAAAACTAAACGAAGAAATCACACATATAGACACGCAAACTCAAGACTCACGACAAAAATTCTCACAAATAAATAAATCTTTGACTCATTTAGAAGCGGAAAATAACCCACTATTAAACCAGTCTTTAGAGAACTCCCTCGAGTTGGAAAATTTACAACAGCAAATGGAAAACTTGAAAGAAATTGCCTCTCAACAAGAAAAATCATATAATGATACTTATAATACAGTGGAAAGAGAATTACTGAGAAGTAGAAAACTCGAAAACTCCATCATCGAATTAAAGGGTACAATGCGTTGTTATGCCTATGTCATGGAACAAAACTTGCCTGAAAATCTCTTATTTGATTATGAAAATGGCACAATAACCAGAAGCTTAAGTGATCATGTCTACAAATTCAATAGAGTAATACCGCATCTAAAAGTTTCCGAGGATAAATTTTTCTCTCAAGAATATAGTGTCTACCACGATATATGTTTAAATCAAAAGAAAAATTTCAATCTAATTTCTTTAAGTTCCACTCCGTACGGTTCATTAAGAGAGTCCTTAATAAAATTCTTAACAGAGAAAAACATGAAATACCAAAAACAGTATATTATCACTTTACAATTTGTGTTTCTATCAGATGATGAATTTTCACAAGACATGCTATTAGATTACTCTCATCACGACAAAGACAGTATAAAGTTGAAATTTGAGAAAAACTCAATTTCCCTAGATTCCAAACTTGTCATTATAGAAAATGGGATTGAAGATTTACCCTTGAATTTCAACTGTGATGACCATCCGAATTTACCTCATTCAGGAATGGGTATAATTAAGGTGCAGTTTTTCCCCCGAGATTCAAAAAATAATGACGGGATTGAGCCTACGCCCATTGATTTTTATTTTATTGAATTAAATAACTTGAAAACCATTGAACAATTTGAAAAGAATGTTTTCAAAAAGGAATCATGCGACACCCCAATTGCACTCGTTTTGAAAAAACTAATTTCAGATACTAAATCCTTTTTCCTGTTGAATTTGAATGATACGAAAAGTGTCAGTAAACTACTAACAATTTCGGAACAAATTCAGTCTATTAACCATCTTTCTAAGAAGAAAAGAAAGTCCATTTGAAACTGGTAACACTACCATCTTTTTTCATATATATGTGCACATATAAAAAAAAAGTTTATAATCTTTAATAAATAATACAACATATCGCATACACACATCTATATATCAATCTTCTGTTAAAATCCCTTTGATTAACCAATTTAATTCGTGTCTTGTACCAACATTTCTTTCATCCAACGGTGTGAAAGTAGGCTTTTCATCCAAGAAATCCGGCAAATCATCAATACCGCTCTTAACATCTACTAGTTCATCATCATTGACCAACCCTAAATTGGTTAATGCATAGTAAGGACCTGAAGGTTCTACCAGATTTGGAAATATAGATAACGAATCATGTACGTCTTCATTGGTTAGTGATATCGTTCTATTTTCTTTTGTTTCCTCGTCTGCTTCATCACCGACCATTGTGACACTACTCGTTGAGATGTCGCCAATATCAGCCTTGCTACAACTATCGTCATTGTTATTTTCTTCATCATAATCATCACCATCATCGTTATGATCATTAGCTTGCCTAATTTTAGCATTATGCTTATCGGCAGCCATTTCTGATACCGACTTATATAACCCACCTTCATTCAAGTCATAATAATCTGAATATTTTTTCCTTCTATAACGAACTGTATCAATAGTGAATTCTATTATATTCTTGAGATATTGATCTAGTGCCAATGATATAAGCTCCACGCAACGAGTATCCACTGTACCAACTAACCCATGTTCTCTTGCTATACCAACCATCCTTAGATAAAACGAATCTGTATCTGGCAAAGAATAACTTTCGCTTGCCAAGGGAACATTGAATCCATTCATTATATCTTGTGACCACTCTAACGGCGTTTTTAAGTTGTTATTTTTAACACGTTTCAAACTTTCTGGATTCGTTACTATAGGAATCTTGGGTATATTATTCAATCTGGCTTGGAAAACAGAGCAAAAAATGAAGCCTCTTTTACCAGCTTCTTTGGTAATCAACTTTAGTCTATTTCGATCGTTTATAGGTAATGACATGACGATTTTCTTATATACTTCAATTTGAGAATTATGCTTATTGACTCTTTTCAGTTTACTATTTTGGTTATTGCTACCATTGCTGAATCCCCATGCACTCTCATTACCGTTTCTGCCGAGAGGATTTTCACGTAATGAATTAGCAAAGATTCCTAATAATAGTTGGTTATGAAGTCGTACCAAACTATGGCGATGACTTGTATGAGATTTTTCCAGGTTAATGGGATTGGGTGAGAACAGCAGTTCCAATTCATTAGAAAGTTCCTTTCTAGATAGCTTCCCTAGAATGAAAAGACTGATAATTTGAGCGTACTTAGTCCAGTTTTCTTTACCCAACAGTGAGGTCAATTCTTCGATCATGGCACCCAAATCAATTCTTTGATTTTGCCCATGAGGCTCAATGCTATCATTGTTGTCGTTGTTCGACTCTATATGCTGATTACTAACTGCAGGACTATCAATTAAGCCTGGTTTCATATATCCGCCATTGGAACCTGGTGAAGCGCCTGAATAAGTTGGTTGTAGAGATTTCGCTGGTGGCGATTGAATGGATGACATGATAAAAGAAAAACCAAACCCGCTATCGTATTCTCTTTATATTGTTATTTACCAATGTTATCTTTTGAAATTGTTTTGAAGAAAAAAGTCACGTGCGAGTCAATGAGCCTTTCCAATAGTGAAGAACGAAGGAGCAAATGAAAAGACGAACAATCTCGTAATAGGCCTGCCGTAAATTAGGGATTCAAGGCACAAGTAAACAAAGGCAATTCGACGTTGTTCGTGTTTCTACCCTTAATTATCTTCTTCAATTTGATAGATTTATGCATATTCATAGCTTTAAATTACAGCTTTTTGTTCAGAATTGAAACTTGGAAAATGAAGAAAAAAAATGGCCAAAATACAGCTCGTGTCGCGTGATGATAATAAAGAATATCTCTCTTATTATATTTATATGTACTTATATAATTAGTTCGTTAGTTTTATCATCATGGCGTATTTTTAATGTTACAGTGAAGGAAAGGGTGTCAATATTTTGTTTTCAGTGGTCTTTAAAACCGTCTAGATTTTTCAAATAATCAGTGTCCCATGAACTAGAATCATAACTGTTGTTATTGTCATTGTGGAATGGAGTTCTTTCGTATTGGACGGTTGAAAAAATGTTTGAACCAGCAGATGTATCTTTTCTCTCGTTATTACGAAGGCTCAGTTGTAAGAGCAAATCGTGTATTTCAGATTCATAATTGTCTCTTTGCATTTCCTTTTCAATTTGCAAGTTGGTATATTTCAACTCTAAGTCAGATAGATTTTGCCTCAAAGCTTGGACCTCAAAATTCTTTAGATCTTCCTCCTGGTACAGTCGTTCCCTAGTAGTGGCCAATTCAGCCTCATGACTGATTGTTTGATCAAGTACCGTTTTCAAACTCCTATACTTCTGACCCAATGAGTAATAATTTTCAAAAAGTGTTTTGGATTTTTTCAACTCATTGACTAACTCTGCTCTCATTTCCTTATAGGCTTGCTTGTAAGTTTGTTCATCGCGGTGAAATTGTTCATGCTGCTCTTTGACATCTTCACACAAATCATCCAAGTCTCTATTATTCAAATCCATTTGAGCAAACAGTTCAAAATATGCCTTTTTACACTCTTTATTTTTCTGACGGAGATATTCATCTTGTTCATGGTAGTCGTCTATCTCATCAAGCTTCTTTAAGGGGGATGGAAATTTGCCTGGAATATCCCTAACCGATAACTTGTAAGGCGATTTTCTCGCTTCATCAACTTCGTCTTTCTGGAACAGTTTTGAGATTAAAGGATCATTTCCTTGAGGTGGCATAAAGGGTATCTGAGAATTGGAAAACTCATTTATGGGCCTCCTTTTCGTGTGCAATCTACGACCAAACGTATCTGTTGGCTCATTATGAAGGGGTTCTCTCGGTACCACCGGAGCAGGGCTTCGTAAATATCGTACTCTATCTCTGTTGTAATCATTGTTATTGTCAATTGAGCCAACGCCAGTCTCGTTGTATTCCGGTAGCAAGTCGTATTTCCTCTGAAACGTGGACTCCAACCCGGTCCAAGAATTCGATCTAGACAGGTTCGCGCTCCTTTTACTGGAGCTGTTTCCCAAGTTTATCCCGAAATTCGTATCGTCCTGAGCGTATCGAGACCGATCTCTTCGTTCTGGTTGGCCTTTATATTTCATCGATGGTGATATATTTGTACCAAACAACGCATCTTTGGTCCATTTGAAAAGGCCAAAGATGCCTCCTCCTCCTGTATTATCTTCCTGGTTCATTGTTCAGCAGCCATTCGCCCGTATCTCTCTTCGACAATTGGGCTCGTTCTTTGTTTTGATCTCTTTGTCTTAAACCTTCCTTTAGTTCTCAAGATGTCAATTTTTTCGTGATTTTCACCGAGCGACACAAAACCCAAATCGCGTCAGAAATTATTCACAGCATTTAACAAGAGCAGCGCAGCACACTCAGCGAGGAAATTCATATAGGCCTCCATTTTCAAACCCCCGTTTCTCCCATACAAACTTTAGGATGAATTTGCACAACTACCTGGGTTGTTCTGCGGTACCCATTTCTGTCCTCACTTCGGCCAAGAGACCCTTTAAAACAATGCCCGTTTTCTCTTGCCAGTAATCTTCCTCCTTTCGCATGCGCTCGAGCTCGTCCCTTGGCAGTGGCAGCCAATCCAGACCACCGCTGCTATTATGGGATATTACATGGACCTATACTGCCCTTTTCCAACCCGCGCACTTCTTTACCCGGCCCTGCCTTTCCAAAAGGAGAAATCCACGCGAAAGTTGTTGCAACGGAAAACCCGCGAAATTCGTCCCGTTGAACCTCAAAACAGCGTGTTCAAGTCACGAAACGCGCCAAAAACCGTTACTTTGCCGTATGCGGATGCCTTGTGAAGATGTGCATTTGGCGTAGTTTGTTAAGTATAACTGTTAGAAATCCCCAAAAGAACACCAACTGAAACATTTTTTGGCCCCTTTTGAGAACCTCATCTGCGAAAAGTTGATGTGGCAGCCCTACTGGAAGCAGAACCAAAAAAAAAATCCTGTGCGACGCAGATCTGCCTTCTATTTTTGCGTATCACACGCAGTCTTACGCTGGTTATCTTTCGTTAGCTTGCTATCTATTTCATATATAAAAAAATGGCAATTGGTTCTTCAAACCATTGTGTCCCTCTTGCATTACTGTACTTTCTTCGACACTCCAAGCAGAAACAGCAAAGACATTTTTATTTTATTCTATTATATTTTCTTTTACTTCCATCGCTAGTTTCTCTTCTATATACATCATTGCTAAATTCTATAGCTAGCAATCCATTCGCTCAACCGCATCATTATTTGCATACAAAAGACACCCTTTTCTTTTCCACTCCTTACATTCTACTGTTGAACATGACCAACGCTGATCTAAAATCCCGTATGGGACTCATCATCAATACCAAACCAGAGTACTACCCAATCGAACTATCCAATGCCGAGCTACTCTCTCATTTTGAAACATTACAAGAGTATCATCAAGATATTTCTACAAATGTAATTGCACAGTCTTGCAAATTTAAGCCAAGTCCAAAACTTATAGATCAACAACCTGAAATGAATCCTGCCGAAACAAGATCCAAAATCGTCACTTTCTTATTTGAGTTGTCTGTTGTGACTCGTGTCACCAATGGCATTTTTTTCCACTCTGTAAGATTATACGATCGCTATTGCTCCAAAAGAATTGTGTTACAAGATCAAGCCAAGTTGGTTGTGGCCACTTGCCTCTGGCTAGCTGCCAAAACATGGGGCGGCTGTAATCATATTATCAACAACGTGGTCATCCCCACTGGTGGAAGATTTTATGGTCCCAACCCAAGAGCCCGTATACCTCGTCTTTCCGAGTTAGTTCATTACTGTGGCGATGGTCAGGTATTTGACGAATCAATGTTCTTACAAATGGAAAGACACATATTAGACACTTTGAATTGGAATGTTTATGAGCCAATGATCAACGATTACGTTTTGAATGTTGATGAGAATTGTTTAATGCAATACGAACTCTATGAAAACCAAATGAGCTATAACAAACAATGGTCCGAAAAACGTCAATCTCAGCTGTCCCAAGACAGTGATGCCACTGTAGATGAAAGACTCTCTTACCAAAACGAAGAGGAACAGGAGGAAGAAGAAGAGGAAGACCTGAATTTGAAGATCAAGTTGATTAACTTAAAGAAATTCTTAATCGATGTATCTGCCTGGCAGTACGATTTACTCAAATTCGAACTTTTCGAAGTATCACACGGAATATTCTCGATTATCAACCAATTCACCAATCAAGACCATGGTCCCTTTCTAATGACTCCAATGACGGCCGAAAGCAAGAATGCAGAAATCTTGACTATTTTAATGAATGCCATCGTTTCCGTACCCAAGTCTCTGATGGAAGTTTACAAAACGATCAGCGGTGTTTTACCCTTTGTTGATCAAGTAAGAGGGTACCGATTGGCTCTACAAAGAAAACTACAAATTGCATCCAATTTGAATCTATCAAGAAAACTTACCATATCAACACCTTCATGTTCCTTTGAAAATTCCAACACAACATCTATTCCATCACCCACTTATTCATCTCAAAGCCACACCCCAATGAGAAACATGAGCTCGATATCGGATAACAGTGTCTTTAGCAGAAATATGGAGCAATCATCACCAATTACGCCAAGCATGTATCAATTTGGTCAACAACAATCAGCCAGTATATGCGGCAGCACAGTCAGCGTAAACAGTCTAACGAATAACAATAGCAATCACGACCAAGGAAGTTATGAAAATATGACCAACCCTAACAATAACAATGCAATTAATGATTACATCGACTTATTGAATGTAAGTGAGTCTAATAAGGAAAATCGAATCCCAGCAACAGTGCATTTTCTCAACGGCGGGCCACCTAAGACAAACTTTATTAATCATGGGATGTTTCCTTCACCAAGTGGTACTATAAATAGCGGTAATTCAAGCAGTGCATCGTCTTTAATTTCTTTTGGTGTGGGCAATAAACAGATGGTTTAACTTCGATACAATATTCATTTAAACCAAATTCTGAAGAACATAAAAGCCCTTGAAATATCCTAGGGAAAAAAACGAAATTGCATGCTCACTATACCCAAATATCTTCTCATTATAGATATCTATACTATTCTTTATAAAATGACAACGGAGACGTACATATTATAACTTTTGCATAATCATTTGTTTCTACTATATTTATCTTCCATTAGGCAGCGGCGGTCTTGCCAAAGCAGACTAATGCAAGTATGGCAATGATCGTGGAGTACAACCTTCCACTAAAGTTTCAGCGCGGTTTCTTCTTTGTTACCTACATATAACACGTATGAAGGACCAAACTAGAAGAGTTACATATGTCAGAAAAAACCAACAGCTAGATCTTTCCCGTGGATTCGATCAAGACGATGAAGCGGAACTAACTAGTTTGATAAAAGCCATGACTACTAAGGTTGTTAGAAACCTGTTACACCTGACTCCGTGTGTTCAATATAGAAATCCTCACCAGCACATTTTCCTTTGTCAAAACCTGTTACGCCAAGTACATCAGATCTTTTCATAGTAGAAAATGGTGGTGGGTGATATGGCCTCCCTAATTCAACTGATATGTTAACCTCAGCAAATTCTTGTGAGCCACCATCCGCATCTGGCCCGAGGCCAGATGCCATCAATGAGTTGCGTAAAGTAATTAACAGGCTGGTCACAACATGTGTACACTGGTGATACTCGTCAGTAAAGTTTGACAAATCTAAAGTCCAATTACCTTTGGGTTTAATATAAATAAAACCATCGCTATTTAAGTGAAGGGACACGAGGCGTATCTCTCTTGGTAGCTCCAATTAAGATAATTGCGTGTAATATTGCCATATTCACTCTGAGCAGTGGTATCATAAAGTACTAGAGCATCTACAGATACTACGAAAAAGGCACAAATTAATTGAAGAAACTTCACTAGATTACACATAGCTTCCCAACTCTCTTCCGCCATTACAACGGTGATTCTTATTATAAAGATTGCTACTTATATAAGTTAGCAAAGAGCGCTATTTTGAGGTGGTATGACCTAGTTCTTTTGAGATACATGTTGAAAGGGGTGAAAAAATCTAGACTCTGTACATCAAATTCACTCCAGAAAACAATAGAAGTTCTACGGGCCATTTCCAAAAGCTCAACAGATTGCCTCTCGAAGCTCGATAACAGGTCGTTAGCTAGAAATGTAAGTTAGGACTATGGCTACATTGTCGTTCGCCGATCCTATCACATTATCAGTCTTGCACTTCAGGCTCCGTTAAATTCGACGAAAGTTTGAATCTTGTTTTACTCGTCTTGTAATTTATGTCAAGTTTTTAACACGTATATAATAGTAACAAATGGACGATAGTTGAAGAGCTATTTATTGAGAATTTAGATTGAGATTTATATGCAAGGGATATGTAGCATTATGTTGAGTTTACAGCAAATTCATAGACTTGCTATTATACTAGTCATACGTAACTCCAATGGCTCGTTTTTTTATATACCGTTCTCATGTAGTATAAGGAAAACGCTCTTCTATTCTTGATTGGTGTTAAAAACTAACTACTGATTATCAACAAAAATGGAATCACAAAAATTGATTATAAGACTATTGTCGAAGTATTACCGGTGAGCTTGAGTATTCGAGAACATTTGAAAAGAAATTAAAATAAAATGAATTGCCTCTGGCTTACAAAAAATGTGATTTTGAGTTTTTAGTACCTATTTTAGATTCAGCATGCGTTCCTTTATTTGCATAAATACACAATGTACTATTGTGAAAGTTAATCTAATGGAAATGCATGGAATATCTTGGCAGCAGCCTGATGCTTCATTTTACCTCTCGGCCTCGTGTTTATCTAGTGATACATATATGTATAGTTTCTCTTTTCTAATAAACGATTAAATATGAGAAACCCTTAGAGCTGTCCCATCTGCCAAGAGAAAATATCCTAATATTTAAAGCACTAGAAAAAATATACAAGGTCAGAGATAGTACGCATTGTTCGTATCATCGATTGTTCTCCTAAATATTATCTCGTTAATAATAAATATATTTATATATAAGAACGACATCTGTCTTTCCACAATGACCTATTCCACAGATACTATTAACATCAACACGCCTCCACCATACCTTTCTTTGGCCAGCAATGAAAAATTGCCAGTCGTATTATCCATTGCTGGAGCAGATTCCAGTGGTGGTGCCGGTCTGGAAGCTGACGTAAAAACTATCACAGCGCACAGATGTTACGCTATGACATGTGTGACCGCTGTAACTGCTCAAACTCCAGCAAAAGTCTACAGCATTCACAACACACCAAAGGAAGTCTTATCTCAAATCTTGGAAACCAATTTACAAGATATGAAATGTGATGTTATCAAAACCGGTATGCTTACCGTACCTGCTATCGAGGTTTTGCACAAAAAGTTGTTACAACTTGGTGAAAATAGACCTAAATTGGTGGTCGATCCAGTCCTTGTTGCTACTGCTGGTTCTTTATTAGCTGGCGAGGATGTAGCCAGTTTGATTAGGGACAAAATAGCTCCTTTTGCAGAAGTTTTAACTCCAAATATTCCAGAATGTTTCAAACTATTAGGCGAAGACAGAAAAATTAACAAACTGCAAGATATTTTTGAAATAGGTAAAGGGCTTGCCAAAATTACTAAATGTGCCAATATCCTAGTGAAAGGTGGCCATATTCCATGGACTGACGAAAATGGAAAGTACATTACCGACGTTCTTTACTTAGGTGCTGAACAAAAGTTTATCGTCTTTAAAGGCAATTTTGTCAATACCACGCACACCCATGGTACCGGATGCACTCTTGCTTCTGCCATTGCATCCAACCTAGCTCGTGGTTATTCTCTTCCCCAATCTGTTTACGGTGGTGTTGAATACGTCCACAATGCCGTGGCCATTGGCTGTGATGTCACCAATCCACGGATCAAGGATAATGGCCCCATAAATCATGTCTATGCTGTAGAAATCCCACTAGAAAAAATGATTAGCGATGAATGCTTTACTGCACTAGATGTCTTACCTAAAAAGCAAATCATAAGTGCTGCTGACAAAATTCCAGGTGGGAATTTCTTCGAATACTTGATTAATCACCCTAAAGTTAAGCCACACTGGGACACATACGTAAACCACGAATTTGTCAAAAAGGTGGCTGACGGTACATTAGATCGTAAGAAGTTCAGGTTTTTTATTGAACAAGATTATCTTTACTTAATCAATTATGCTAGAATTTCCTGCATTGCAGGTAGTAAAGCTCCATCTCTAGAAGATTTGGAAAAGGAGCTAGTTATTGTTGAATGTGTCCGTAATGGGCTTACTCAACATGAAAGGAGATTAAGAGAGGAATTGGGAGTTAAAGATCCTGGCTTCTTGAAAAAAATTCAAAGAGGCCCTGCATTAAGAGCTTACTGTCGCTACTTTAATGATGTTGCCAGAAGAGGTAACTGGCAGGAATTAGTTATAGCACTTAATCCTTGCCTGATGGGCTATGGTAGTGCTTTAACCAAAATTAGTGGTAAAGTAACTGCACCTGAGGGCTCCGTTTATCGTGAATGGTGTGAAACTTACTCATCTTCATGGTGCCATGAAGCCATGCTTGAAGGCGAAAGGCTGTTGAATCGTATTTTGAAAACGTATCCTCCAGAGCAACTTGATACTTTGGTGACGATCTATGCTGAAGTTTGTGAATTGGAAACTAATTTCTGGACCGCCGCCCTAGAATATGAATGATAGATTCGCAGACTTTTACAAACACATAAAATGTATATTTAGAGACAATAAACAATAAAACAAAAACACGATCATATCAAAAAGCATCCTCAGTTATATCAATAACCTTCTCGGTTATATCAATCTATAAAAAATGGTCCGTCAGAAATTCAAAACGTTCATTTCATTGCTTTTTACTGCTGGAACAGAAATCATATCGTCCATCGCTTCCTGGTGCAAGATATTTGCTAAAGTATGTGAGTTCAGATGTACATTTACTCGTATATGTTGAGGTAAGTAATTTGGACTTACATTTTAATCATATATGATATAAACAAGAGTCATATACGAATAACCAAATCTGGAAGTTGTTGAATGTAAAGTTAAAATATTTATTGATTGATAAATGAACTATGAACTGATATATGAGGAGATGAGCTATATCTGATACATCTTAATTCACTTCTGAACTGTACTTTTACCTTGGGGTTTCATATAACCAATCAGGGCCTGTTTCATATACCTCTCTTATATACCTCATTATTCTGATAAGTAGAACAGTTATTCCCTGATATATCAAGTTGAAGCGGTGGCTCAATGGTAGAGCTTTCGACTCCAATTAGATCTTGGAAATTCCAAGGAATACGATTGCAATCGAAGGGTTGCAGGTTCAATTCCTGTCCGTCTCAATTTTTATACTTTTTGCTCCAATTTTTGTAAAGTGATATGTAAATCCGCTTTTCTTTTCTATTAGCCAGGGCTATCTATATACCCATTTGCAAGCTATCAAAGTGAACACTTTCTATTCAGAAAGCACCAGCGTCTTTCGCGAAGGCTAAAACTACAACCACATCAAGCGTTTCTCTTATTTAGAACACGTTTCTACACCTCTTCTTTTGATCGGTCGAATTCAGACTTAACACACACGGCGCTATCATGACCAGTCAATGACTGTAAATCTCAATTGCACCATGTAGGTAATTTCGTACCTTTTCTGACGAAATTCGTCAGCTGTTGGGGTAATGACGCACGACTGTACCAAAACTCTGCCTCAATTTCCAACTATGAAGATTCCCTAAAGAGTGCCTCTGTCCAAAAGAACCACATCGCCGGTTGGATCCCCACAAGCATTGGACTATCAGACTACCTCATCTCCTAACTTCTAGATATTACGGAAGTTACGTTCTAGCCTAACTGTCACAAGGCATACCTATAGCGATGTGAAAGGTTGATATCGCCAATCATACTTCTATTCTGACATCGTCAATGACGATATTAGTTATATGCATTGAAATATTGCTGATGGTGAAAAATTGGAAATTAAACGGAAAGTAGGCTGAACAGGAAAAAGTGCATAGAAAACGGTTGTACGTCTTTAATATAGGAGTGTTTCAAGATACCGTAAATTGAGAAATTGGAGACACAGGATGGCTTCTGCGGTATATTTTTGCGACCATGATGGGAAGCCACTTTTATCAAGAAGGTACAGAGACGACATACCACTTTCAGCAATTGACAAATTCCCTACGTTACTGTCGGATTTAGAGGAGCAATCAAATCTGATTCCTCCATGTTTAAACCACAATGGTCTTGAATATCTATTCATTCAACATAATGATCTATACTTAGTGGCAATCGCTACTTCACTTAGTGCTAATGCGGCTGCCATTTTTACTTTTCTGCACAAGTTAGTGGAGGTTTTGAGTGAATATTTGAAAACCGTGGAAGAAGAATCTATAAGAGATAATTTCGTTATAATATACGAGTTATTGGACGAAGTGATGGACTACGGCATACCACAAATCACGGAAACCAAGATGCTAAAGCAGTACATTACACAAAAATCATTTAAATTGGTGAAGTCCGCTAAGAAGAAAAGAAATGCTACGAGACCGCCTGTCGCATTAACGAATTCAGTTAGTTGGAGACCAGAAGGGATCTCTCATAAGAAAAACGAAGCTTTCCTGGACATCGTGGAATCTATTAATATGCTAATGACCCAAAAGGGCCAAGTTTTAAGGTCAGAGATTATCGGTGATGTTAAAGTTAATTCAAAATTGTCTGGTATGCCTGATTTAAAATTGGGCATCAACGATAAGGGGATATTTTCGAAATATTTGGATGATAGTTCTAATATTCCACCCGCAGCCAGCGCTGCAACATCCGATAATAAAACGGATGAAGACACAGATAAAAAACCATCAATAACATCATCACCAGCCACAAGTAAGAGAAAGGTCAATATTGAACTAGAAGATTTGAAATTCCATCAATGTGTTAGACTAAGTAAATTTGAAAATGAAAAAATCATAACGTTTATACCACCGGATGGTAAGTTCGATTTGATGAACTACAGGCTATCCACCACAATAAAACCATTGATTTGGTGTGATGTAAACGTGCAAGTCCATTCAAATTCTAGAATCGAAATTCACTGTAAGGCAAAGGCCCAAATCAAAAGAAAATCCACTGCAACAAATGTTGAAATCTTAATTCCTGTTCCGGACGATGCAGATACACCAACTTTCAAATATTCTCATGGTTCTTTAAAGTATGTCCCCGAAAAAAGTGCAATCTTATGGAAAATAAGAAGCTTCCCCGGGGGTAAAGAGTATTCAATGTCTGCAGAACTAGGACTGCCTTCGATTTCAAATGGTAACGACGGAAGTAGAACAATACCAAAAAATAACGCGGAAATCTTGAAGGGCCCTGTTCAAATTAAGTTCCAAATACCTTATTTTACCACTTCGGGTATTCAAGTCCGTTACTTAAAGATTAATGAACCAAAATTACAATACAAAAGTTACCCATGGGTAAGATACATTACTCAAAGTGGTGATGATTATACGATAAGGCTAACGTAACGCGGGAACAAAGCGGATGAACAAAGACAATCGAGATAATCATGATGCATGGACAAAGATAAACGTATGTGTTGTTCTTTTTCCTTTTTTTGTCCCCTATTGAAAATCACAATAATGATACGTAGGATGACATAGGATGACATAAAGTTGTTTACATATTTGTATTTTTATATAGATGCTCATTCAGGGTTTATTATATACATAGACATAAGAGATAACTTTTTTTATTTCTGTGTTCTGGTTTGTTTTCTTATTTTTTCCCACAGGAAGGAGTGAAGAGAAGGAAGGGTATATAGAGGAACAAGATTTATTCTTGTTGACGTTAAGAATCACTTCCGCTCTCGTTTGAATTTGAATCTTCAACTGAACCCTCATTATCGTCATTGGAATCGTCACTTGAATTAGTATTCTGCGCTCTTTCTTCAGCTTCTACTTTTAATTCGTGCATGATGTCAAAACATTCTGCTAATAAAGCATTCAATATACCTTGGCCTTCAGGTATATTACCATCAGAGTCATAGAATATACCATCGGTTCTTAGATTATCTAATGAAGCTAATTTCATTTGGTATGGATATAACTCTCTTTCGTTGTTAACACCGCCCATTCTCTTCAATTCCAATAGGCAACGACGAACCGTGGATAACTGATTATGAACTGGCTGTAACGCTTCTGATACAGGTTCTGAACTTTCTAACAGTTTATAAATTATGGCATAACATCTACGCAACAGATACAATAATATTGACTGTCCCTTTGAGTCTTGGGTTTTTGTGGGGAATTTGCCCTTAACTCTTTTACTGTCTATTTCGTTCAGCTTTTTTTGGTACGAAAACAAATCTGTTTCTCTTAGGGTCCATCTTCTTGTGATCATTAGATTTTCTAGAGTGGTCTTTATGTCAATCAATTGTTCATAGATTGGCTGTAAAGTTGGGTCTAACGTTAAACCACCGTTTGTCTGATGCGATAAATCATTAACCAGGTCATGACAATCATCTAACAGACCATTAAGTACGCTCTGACCATTTTCTGCCACTTTATGAGACTCTAAGGACATGAATTTACCTGATTCGTCACGGTTCGACTCTAACTCATTTAATTCGTTCTTCAAAACTGTCAATTTCTCATTGACGTATTCTTGGGATACTAAATGCTTATTGTCCATTAGATCATTATTATTTGTCTCCAGATTATTATGTTTTTGCAATAAAGAACTGATATTGACATTAGACTGAGACATTGTCTTCTTAGCGGATGCAACCAGTGATAATAAACCTCTTCTAATTTTAAATAATTTTTCCATCACAGTAGATAAAGATGGATCAATTTCTTCTAGCTTGCTTTCCAATGTATCATATTCGTCTTTACAATGCTTCAATTTGGCACGTAGCAATAAGTCTTCTTCAATTCTGTTTTTGTTTCTTTCGTTATCGATTTCTCTTAATTGGTCATCATTCCCTTCTTCATCATAATTAGGACCAGCATTTTTCTTCTCGACAATCTTGGAAATTTCCTCCAATCTTTCCTTGATGGGACTCAAATCGTGATGGGTAAAAACGTTCGATTCGTTCAAATGTTCCAAAAGACTTTTCACTGTCGATAATGATGCATAAGTCGCAGGGGCTGAATTTTTCAGGCCAACAGTCAAGAAGCACAATGATATCAATTGGAAGACGTCATCCAATACCGAATCTACTCTATTATGCAATTCCGTACTATGGATTAAAGTGGCAGCACTTTTGGCCGGCGTGTCATGACTATTTTTCCTAATATCGTCCAGCTCTCTCACTTTGGTTAAGACATGTTGGTAAGTGGTTTGAACGTCCTTAGAGTTCAGATATTGAGTTCTATTTTGCTTAAGTTTAGCCAAGGTGGATCTTACCTCAAGCAGATAGTTCAATATAGATTCCTCTTCTTTGGGAACAATTTGAGGATGTTGTTGGCCAGCGGATGGAAACATGTTCTTCTTTTAGCAGTTCTTCTCTTTTAATAGTTGTTCTGTTATACGACTTCAGAGTAGCAAGAAATCGGAAAATATCTTATAAAGCAGGTGATTCCTCTCCTTTACTGTTTGGCCTTTTCAAACCGATATTTGCTGCTTAAACTTTAAGAGAGATTGGCTCTTCTTCTATTTCTTATTTGCTATCGTTTTCTGGAAATTCCCCTTTCTCCAATACAGGGTAACGAAGCCGTCCTTTTACCCGGCCGGAAATGACAGTAATAAAGAGCAAAAATGACATGAACTTTCTATTTATTGATCATTACCATTGCCATTGCAATAATTGCGTTCTCATATAAGATGTTTTCATTTTACTGACCTTATGTGGGAGAATGAGTTTACTTATGGCATATTGCGCACAAAACAAGGTAAGGGAGAGCATAATGTAAAGAACGTTGAGTTACAGATTGAATTCATATTTTTATTAGTTTTATTTTTAAAAAACTTTGAGTGAATTGTACATACTACGTATTTCGTTTTTTTTATTTGGGACCTAACATATTTTCAGGAACGACCCATTCATCAAATTCTTTCTCGGTCAACACGCCCAATTCCAAGGCACTTTCCTTCAAGGTAATGCCCTTTTTATGAGCATTTTTGGCGACCTTAGAAGCGGCATCGTAGCCGATCTTTGGGTTCAAAGCAGTGACCAACATTAAGGATTTAGTCAATAATTCGTGGATACGAGGTTCATTGGCTTTGATGCCTTCGACACAGTGTACTCTGAACGAACGTGACGCATCTGCTATTAATCTGATCGAGTTCAATAGATTGGCAATCATGACAGGTTTGAACACATTCAATTCAAATTGACCTTGGGAGCCTCCAAACGTAATGGCGGCATTGTTACCCATAACTTGAACACACACTTGCGTCAATGCCTCGTTTTGTGTGGGGTTAACTTTACCAGGCATAATGGAGGAACCTGGCTCGTTCTCAGGTAACATTAGTTCGTTGTAGCCACAACGTGGCCCAGACCCCAAGTACCTTATATCCTGAGCTATTTTGAAAAGAGAACAAGCAAGAGTATTTAGAGCACCACTACATTCGACAATGGCATCGTGGGCAGCCAAGGCTTCAAACTTGTTGGGGGCGGTTTGAAACTTTAGTCCGGTTTCTTTGGAAATCTGTTCAGCTATCTTGACATCGAATCCCGGTTTCGTGTTCAAACCTGTACCAACAGCAGTACCACCTTGAGCCAAGAAACTTAGAGTTTTCAAAGTATGGGCCACTCTTTGAATACCGTTTTCGACCTGTTGCACGTAACCGGAAAATTCTTGACCTAATGTTAAAGGTGTAGCATCTTGCAAGTGGGTCCTACCGATCTTCACAATATGTTCGAATTCCTTGGATTTGGCTTCGAGCGCATTTTTCAAATTGGTTAATTCAGGAATCAATTCGTTTTCAATTTGTAAACTGGCAGCAATATGCATGACGGTGGGAAAAGTGTCATTGGAGGACTGAGACTGGTTGCAGTCGTTGTTTGGATGGACCTGTTTGGACCCGATCTTACCACCTAAGATCTCAATCGCACGGTTGGAGATGACTTCATTGGCGTTCATGTTAGATTGGGTACCAGATCCTGTTTGGAAAACGACCAGTGGGAAGTGGTCGTCCAATTTACCTGCGGCCACTTCGTCAGCAGCTTGTTGAATAGCCTTGGAAACCTTGGGATCCAATCCTCCAAGAGACTCGTTCACAATGGCGGCGGATTTCTTCAAGACACCAAAAGCGTGCACTAGCGGCAATGGCATTCTTTCACGAGCACCACCAATCTTGAAGTTTTGGAACGATCTTTGGGTTTGAGCGCCCCAATACTTGTCAGCGGGGACGTTGATCTCACCGAATGCATCGGTTTCTGTTCTAAACGTGGAGTTCATCCTTCTTATATTGACTTTGTATGAGGATTGCAAAATTGCTTTACAACTAGAATTCGAAAATCTCAACATGATTGTACCTCTCTTATCGTTTATTGACTTGATTTTATGGGAAGTTCTTGATTTGAAAAAAATCTGTTGCTGCAGTAGAAGTCAAAAATGCAAAAACGATAAGAATATGAAGATTTCAAAAAAGGACTAGAGTCACTTTCTCCAGTTATTCGGTCCAATTTCTTGGCAGATGCAAGTGCAGTGTCTACAACAGTAACGCTGGTTTTATATAGCCTATATGAGAAGCAAAAAGGGTTCCACAAGAAAGAGCCAATCAACGAGGGCCCATTCCGAAATCGGGGTAGTCATTCCGAGAATCGGCGCAGGCGCAGGTTCTTGGACCCCTAGTGAGGTGTTGATGGAAAAGAACAGAGGCAATCACGACCACGTTTGACAGCTCTGTGCCCCTGCCATCGACGACAAACACTAGTAGTGCTGGCGTTTTGGTACTATCTGTGGTCGTTCGGCTCGGATCTAAGGTTTTAATGAACTACATTTACAAAGCAAGCATGCGCGTTTGCAAAAAACCATACAAATCTGTTATATCATCCCGGTATAAGTTCCCGCAATGCTCTCACATACCGTATTTGCTTCTTGTCGTTGTTTAATAGAGTAGTAGTATCTAAAAGTTTAGTTTCTTGAATTTTCCCGTAAACGTAGTTAGTGAAAAGTGAAAAAAATGAAAAAAACGAAAAAGATTGGAAAATAGATGGGCATCTCGAAGAATAGGTTGGCTACGGTAAGAAAAATAGAGGTTATCAAGGCTAGTAACTCATCGTATCATGGCGAAAAAGTCCAAGAAAGATAAAGAGGCCAAAAAGGCACGTTCTGAGCTGAAAAGTCAAAAGAACCAAAAAAAACAAGAGAAAAAGTATCATAAGAACAAGAATAAGGCCCTGGATGGCGACGATGACGATGAAAGTGACCAAGATCTTGATGAGCTTCTTTCCAGTTTTACTAAGAAGCAGACTGAATTAGAACATGTTGATATCACTGCCGTGGAAAGGCCCTCTTGTCGCGTTCATCCATTAATGTTTGCGAATCCGCAACACAATAAACATGAACTGTTTATTTTCGGTGGTGAATTCACGGATCCAGAGACCAAACTAACGCACTTTTATAATGATCTGTACTCGTACTCCATCAAGAACAACTCGTGGAAAAAATACCTTTCACAAAATGCACCTTTGCCAAGATCAAGTGGTGCCGTTGCTGTGCATTCTTCAGGCATAGCCTTGTTGCATGGTGGTGAATTCTCTTCTCCAAAGCAATCCAAGTTTTATCATTACTCTGACACATGGTTGTTCGATTGCCATGAAAGGAAATTCACTAAACTCGAATTTGGTGGTAGAGATTCTTCACCCAGTGCTAGATCAGGTCACAGGATCATTGCTTGGAAAAATTATTTCATATTGTTTGGCGGGTTTAGAGACTTGGGAAGTGGTCAAACCTCTTATTTGAATGATTTATGGTGTTTTGATATTTCGAACTATAAATGGACCAAGCTGGAGACCAACACCAAACCTGACGCGAGATCCGGTCATTGTTTTGTCCCCACGGATAATTCCGCTATCTTAATGGGTGGTTATTGTAAGACAATTGCGAAAAATAATAAAAATTTGATGAAGGGAAAGATCTTGAATGATTCATGGAAGCTGACTCTAACACCAGATCCAAAGAAATGGCAGTGGGAAAAATTGAAAAATTTCAAAAATCAACCTTCGCCAAGAGTAGGCTATTCATTTAATCTGTGGAAACAAAATAAATCCGTTGCCTTTGGTGGTGTTTACGATCTACAAGAAACTGAGGAGTCTTTGGATTCTATTTTCTATAACGATTTATACATGTTTCATTTAGAATTGAACAAATGGTCCAAGTTAAGAATCAAACCTCAGCGCCACACAAATCACAGGAATTCACCCGCCACGAGTAAGAGAAAGTCCAATAAAGATCAAGAAAAAGAGTTGCAAGATTTATTGAATTCCATCCTGGCCAAATCGAATCTAAATGATGAGGAGGACGACAATGATGACAACACAGCCACCACAACGGGTACCAACTCTTCCAATGACGAGGATGATGACGAGAGTGACAGCGGTTACGAAAATCAAGAAAGCATCACCGTATCAAATCAATTGCCACATCCAAGATTCAACGCGGCAACCTGCGTAGTGGACGATTCGTTGTTTATTTACAGTGGTGTCTGGGAACTCGGCGAGAAGGACTACCCGATAAACTCGTTTTATAGTATAGATTTGAACAAGTTGGATGGTGTCAAAATTTATTGGGAAGACCTATCCACGGTCGAAGAAGCCAAAAGATTGGGTGATAGGGATTCAGACGAAGAAGAGTTTGAATACGAGGATGACGATGACGACGAAGATGACGACGAAGAGGAACCACAGGATACTAGGTTACTTGAGGACGAAGAGGACGAGGAAAGTGAGGAAGAAGACGATGGACAAGCGCAAATGGAGATTCCGGACGAAAGATCTTGGCTGCCCCATCCTAAACCATTTGAAACGCTAAGAGCATTCTATTTGAGAGAAGGTGCGAACTTCTTAACCTGGTCTATATCCAACAACAGAAATTTGAAGGGTAAACAATTAAAGACTAAATCCTTCGAACTTTGTGAAGACCGTTGGTGGGAAAGAAGAGATCAAGTCACCCTCGAGGAAGAACGTCTGGAGGATACGGGAGGGATCATCGAAAGAGACGCTACTGCCAAACCTTCTAAGAGAAGGTGATATTTCACGCTTTATATGTAATATCAAACTTTATATATTGTAGTTTTTGATAGAGATTTGCCTTTTATGTAGGGACCTTTTTTTAGTCACTAATTGAGTCATATGAAAAATAAAAAACAAGAGGAGAAGATAGAGAACTGTGTTGCCATTTTCTCGAACAATAGTGTACCAGGCAAAGACAGCTATAGGTTTTTACCCTCTCAATGACACTGCAAAGAATCAGTAAAGATTATCTCAAGCCAAACTATGGGCTTATCTTACTTATAGTGTCTTATTTTTTCAACTCTTCTATGGTTGTTTCTACCAAAGTCTTGGAGAATGACCCACTAGAGGCCTCGCAGTCGCGAATCAACCCTTTGCAAATTCTGCTAGTGAGAATGTCCATCACTTACTGCTGTACCCTCGTGTATATGCACTGGAATAAACATAGTGTTCCGGACATTCCGTGGGGCCCACCCCCATATAGGAAATGGTTGATACTCAGAGGTATAATGGGGTTTTTTGGTGTTTTTGGAATGTACTTTTCCTTAATGTATCTAAGCATCAGCGACGCTGTTTTGATCACCTTCATGTCACCAACATTGACCATTTTCCTATCATTTTTATTGTTGGGCGAGCCGTTTAGTAAACTTGAAGCCTTGGGATCTTTAATTTCGTTCTCCGGGGTGGTGTTGATTATTCGACCTACATTTCTATTTGGCCAACAAAATAAAGCACAGGAAATTCCAGAGGATAATATTGTCGAAACTCAAAATCCGACATTAAGGCTCATTGCGATCGGAGTAAGTTTATTGGGAGTATGTGGATTGAGCAGTGTTTATATCATTATAAGATACATTGGTAACAAGGCGCATGCCATTATGAGTGTCAGCTATTTTTCGCTGGTAACCACCGTTGTGGCTGCCCTTGGTGTGATTTTAATTCCCTCGATGACTTTGCAGCTGCCACATTCATGGAAACAGTGGGGACTGTTCCTAAATCTGGGTGTGTCTGGTTTCATTCACCAAATCTTATTAACAATGGGGATCCAAAGGGAGCGTGCAGGCAGAGGCTCATTAATGACTTACACTCAGGTTATTTATGCTGTTTTTTGGGACGTGATACTATTTCACCATTGGCCAAATATATGGACATGGTGTGGTATGGCAGTCATCGTTAGTTCTACCATATGGGTCATTAATATGAGAGCTTCGAAACAAAACGTTGTAGCTACTAGTGAATTACTTTCTACGTCCGATTTCGAATTAGATGAGTTGGAAGATTGAATAGGATTTGCTATTTAGCATTTAAAAAAATACTCAGAATCAAACAAGTTCCTAAAATTTTCTTGATTTTTATATTTTTGTTTGATATTTTGAATTTTGAATTGTTTTATAAACATGTATGTGATATATAAATGGTCTTTTTTTCGATAAATTATACATAGACTTTTTTCTTTTATTCTAAGGAAATCTCTTCCTTCATACAAGTAATGCAGAAATGCTAATGCAGAAATGAAAAGTAGAAAATGATAATAAAGACTTTGATGAATGGAAAAGGAAGGAAGGAACGAGATCAAGAAAGAAGAATGCTTTTTCGTTTGTTAATTTTTAATTTGTTGAATATAGTTTTGCGTAGCCATGGAGGTGTTCATTAAAGGGACATTTAAAAGATATTGCCCAAGAATTTTTCATAAAACCATTCCAAGTTTTTACCGTTTCTTTGCAAACGTTCCTCCTTTTCTTGGTCTTGTAGTTTGCCTTGCTCTTCCTCTCTATCGTAAAGTTCTTTGAGGGTGTATAGATCCACGTCTTCTGATTTAATCACTTTGGTCTTGTAAATTAATTTGTATCCAATCCATGAAATAACATAAATAGGCAACCCGATATACCCAGTGATGAAAGTTTTATAATCAAAAGTATGGCCGAGGAAAACTGTGAAATTCTTGATCAAAGCGATCAAAATACAAAAGAATAGGGCAAAATAAGCACCGTAACGTTGACCAGGAGCAACATAGGCAAACTTTGACTTATCAACTCCTTGAGCACGGCAAGCTTTATCGAAGTAGATATAAACAATCAGGATGGTGATCCAACTTAAGATACCAAACATAGAGACAACATTGACGAAGTAGTTAAAAATCTTTGCTGATCCGGCAGACACATTCATGTACGCTAGGCAACAAAACAACACGGAAAACATCAAGGCGTAGTAAGGAACACCCCATTTGTTGGTCTTAGCGAAGATCTTGGGTGCCTTACCATCAATGGCCAATGCGTACAAGTTTCTGGAAGAAACGTACAAATCTGAGTTGCAGGCACTGAAGACGAAAACAAGAACACAAGCGTTGAAAATATGAGGTAGGACTTTAATGCCTGAATTTTGAATGGCCACCACAAATGGAGATGCTGCCGCAGACATAGCTTTACCCTTTGTAGATAGTAAACGAGGATCGTTGTAGGCTACGCACATACCCAAAAGGAAAACGGTACATAGGTAGAAAACAATGATACGATAAACGGTCAATTTAATTGCCTTTGGAACACTTTTCCTTGGATTCTCAGCTTCGGAACAAACAATACCGGTCAATTCAATACCTGTATAACTGAAAAGACTGTAGACGAAAACCGAAGCAAATGAAACAAATTTCCCCTTACCACCAGTGATAGCTGCCGAATATTCTTTGAAAGCACCAGGATCGCGCCAGTATCTGAACCCTAAACGATCATGGTTGGGCCCGCCACCAAGCATAATGACGAACAGTAATAAGATAAGTCCCAACATCACCATGACTTTGAAACTAGATAACCAGAATTCGAACTCACCAAAGAACCTCACACCAACGATATTAATAGCCACAATTACCACCAAAAAGATAGTAATCCACACACCAGGATTAACACTGTCTCTGCTAACCCAATACTGAATGACCAATGCAGCAGCAGTAAGTTGATTTGGAGGTAAGATGAAATATTTGAAAAGATAAGTATAACCAATGGCAAACCCTAAAGCAGGATCCACATAACGTGAAGCATAACTTGTGAAACCATCCAATGGGATGTAAGAAGCCATTTCACCAAGACAAGCCATGGTGAAGAAAACTAGAAGACCGACAAAGGCATATGCAATTAGCATTGCTACGGGCCCCCCAGTTAATAAAGCGGTACCTGTACCTATTAGCAGACCAGTCCCCAGCGACCCACCAATGGCAATCATAGAAATATGTCTTGCCTTCAAATCTTTCTTTAGCCTTGTGGTCTCATCTTTACCATCCGGGACGGCGAACGAATCGTCCCTGGCAGAAGGCGATGTGGAGGTGGATGAACGAGAGGATATATTATTTTCCTCCAGATCGATGTTATATATTTCTTGTTCCTTTACGGGGAACTTGTCTGGATTCTGTTTCATAGAATAACCATCGTGATCATTGTCAAGAGAAGAAGAGTTACGGGACGATGCGCTTGTAAGCATCTTCTTTAGAGACATCATCTTCATTATTAGGTTTCTGTTTCGTTTTTTTCTGTGTTTTCAATTATACTTTTAGTTGGAAATGCAAAACACTGCTATTTTTGGCTATAAAACTTCTATATAAACCGTTATTGTCCAAATACTACAGCAATAATAAACGGGCCCTTCAAGAAAATTCGAGTACATCTACACTTCGATGTTTATATATAGCAGAATAACTGAGTAAATGAATGTCCGCTTGAGTATAAGAATACCAAAGCAAAAAAAGGGCCAGCTAACCCCAAGATCTAATCAATTTGCTATCGCATTGCACTCCAAAGTGTTTGTTTTGATTGTGACGGTCTGCTTCTCCTCTCTTTCCCCTGAGCATTTCGGCCAAAAGCACAGAGAAACCGATTACAATGGAGAATGAGTTACGAGAAGCATGACTAGACGTCACGAATCTTTTTTGTAGAAGAAACCATAGATAACTAACTGTACTTGCTGTCGCGGCCTTGGGGAGGAGGGTCCTTCTTGTCCCTATGCGGAGATACATTCCCGCGCAGCCGCACCTGTGCCGTGCCATTTGGCGACGCCGTGTGGTCTGGCAATGCTGCCGTGAGAAGACGCTATCGGCGTTGGTTGCCGATAAGAGAAGTAAAAACCCACAGTTTTTTTATGTTATCTTATGCAACACAATGGATAGACAGTGATAGCAGCACTCCTGCAGGCACCGGCCTTGAAAAGGTTGCTTATGTCAAAAAACTAGCGAGGCTTGAGCTTTGAATCACAGCGATATCATTTATTAAAAAGGACAGCGAACTCGGTGAGGAAGAAAATGCACTGCGGTTTGATTGTACCTGCGTCGTTGAGAACGCTTCTTATCGAGTGGCGTAGCCAACAGATCGTCCGTGGTTGCAGTTTCGAAGGAAATTTAGCCCCACTGGTTGTGATTAGATTCTCGAAGATTGCGTTTTCGTTATTTCAGATAAATAGTATACAAGTGTGTAAATACGTGATGAGATAAGCATTTATGAAAAATGGATACCAACTTGGTGGAAGGCATATAATAGCCTTAGGAAGTCATTTTGATCACATTTTCCGGCTCTTTTGTCACTCAGGTCAGTTTCTTTGAGCACGGTTTCGATCTTCTCTTTGATGATATCATGCATGGAGCCCTTTGTATCATCTACCATTTCATTGTTCATTGCTAAGAACGTCTTGTAATTCTTTTCCAAGATGTCCATTACGGATGTAGATTTGAATCCTGCCGAAATCATTCTGTTTTTCCTTACAAACACGATTCTTAATAAGCCGTCCCATTCGTTATAATCAACTTGTGGTCTTGGGTTTTTGATCTCTAGTCTAACGACACTAGACTCCACCTGCGGTGGTGGTCTGAAGTTATTCTTACCCACTTTCATGATATGTGTAACATTCGCCCACATTTGTACGTTGGCTGATAATCTACAATATAACGAATCCCCAGGTCTTGCCAATAATCTAAGTGCGAACTCTCTTTGGAACATAAGAATCGACACTCTTGGTGGTCTTGGTTGGTTAATTAATTTGAAAACCAAGGGCGATGAGATTTGGTAGGGTGTATTACTGATGCAAATATCAAAATATGGTAGCTCAGTTTTCATAAAATCTCCAAGCAAAATCTCTAGTTTCTTCTCCACAGGCGTACCACGCACTCTTTTAGTCAATTCTGCTGCCATTCTAGGATCCATTTCCACAGCCACCACGTTTTTCGCTTGTTCGAGAATTCTTACTGTCAAATTACCTGTACCGGGGCCGACTTCCAAAACAACATCTGAGGGTCTGATTTGTGCCTTGTCGACAATTCCCTGTGCCACCAAAGGGTTCTTCAAAATATGCTGACCTAAATCAGTATTGAATTTAAACACTGAACTCAAATGCTTTTCTGCAGAGACTTGTTTAGATGACGTTGCACCAGAATATTTCTTTTTCTCAGCCTTGCCCATGATTCACTGCCTTGTTACTTAATTTGCTAGAATATAATCGTTGAAATGGTCCGAACAATCATCAAATCAAGCGCTTTCTTGTAATTCAAACACTGTTTTATTATGGCTGGATGTTTTTCAACTTTTTCACCTCATCGCAAGTTTCAAAAATTTTTTACGTAACTAACCGTCCGGGTGACGAACAAAACCTTGCTTTTATTATTGTTATTATTATTATTATTATTATTTTATACACGTACTCAATAGTATATGAACGGGTTATATGGTATCATTAGTGGTTATGCGGGAGTTGGTTGTCTGAATTAATTATCTTCGCATATGCGGAAGGACAGCTTTCTCACTACTTTATTTGGACGTACATCATCCGTCGAACGGGACATTGTAGTTTCTGGATTTTGTCCCTGAGGTTTGCTAGAGAAGAAACCAGAAATCTTTGTATTTCTTGGCGGAGTTACAAAACTTGGTAGACTGATTTTTTTGCTCCCTAATGGTAATGTCAACGGTATGATTTCATCAGTAAGAGGATCCTGTATATAGCCTTTGAACTCATCAATACTTAAATCTCCCAAATCAGTTCTTTGTCCTCCTCTTTGTGAAATAACCATGTCCTTGAACTGAAGATTAGTGGGTGAGAGGTTTTCCTTTACTTGTAAAGAATCATTTTCATCGCATTCGACACGTCTAACATTGTGTACGTTTTCATTATGCCTATGAATAGTCTGGTCTCTTTCTTCTGACGTTTCCTCGTATACCAAAAATTGCGAAGAGCTCGAAGGTGTCAATTTAACAGCTCTTATCGGGCTTCGCCTTAGTGCATAATCTGTGTCTACTTGCGATCTTCTCTTCGATGGTGAATGCAGTTCGTTACCTTTTTTTATAAACCCCGATTTCTGATTAATGTTCTTACCCAGTAAGGCTGTTCTCTTTTTCGATGGTGATATCATTTTCCTAATGTTACTCGTCGTATTTTCTCTCTAGAAGGGCTAATGATTTTCCAAAGATAGTTCAACATTTGTCCCTTTCTTTTACTTTATATAATATAGTACTTCAAGTACAAGAAAAAAAAGACGCGTTAACGCGCAACGCGAAATATATACTTGATATCGGCTTAATTTGGATACAACAATAAGAACGAATACTCTATCAATTATTCTCACGCTATTTCTTTGCCCAATTTGGTCTAGCTCTTATGGGCCGATTATGTTGTTATGCAAATGTGTATGTATGTATGTATGGATGGATGTGTGGTTTGCGAGGGAGAAACGTTTGCTTATAGAATTTGTGTATGAATAAATAAAGTGCAAAAGATGTATTGCTCCCCCTCCATGTTAAATAGTGGGATATGACGGTAGCCCATCCTCAAATAGCTCAGTTTTAAACATACTGATGCAATCGGGGCCTCTTCTGAAATTACCATGAGTTTTATAAAGGTGAGTTCCGTATCTTTCAGTGTAATAGAAACTTGAGCATCCCAAATCGGGTTGAATCCATTCCCTCGACAACTTTTAGTGGATGCCTCTGTCGCGGAAATCTTTGTACCCTCATCAACCGAGATGGGGACTATCGGTTCTTCGTCTGTATAAAATTCTATTTTAACATACGAACTGGTGTTGTTTCTTCTCGCCATTGTATCTTGTAACCTTGGCAATAATTGTGTGGATAGAATTTTGATTTTTACAGTTATCGGATCATTGTCATTCGCCAAATGTTCGTAAAGCAGCGGGATCATCTTGGCCTTTGTTACGACTGGTAGCAGTTTTTTCGGTTTTAGTATATATCCTGACTTAAAACTTCCATCAGGTTGACGGTCCAAGATTTGAAACATGGCCAAATTAAGTTGCTGTCCGATATCGTTCGTTTGCCAGTTTGTGGCAACCATTTGAACTCCCATTTTCCAAAAGGGTATAGGGTTAAAGTTTGTTGATTTGTACCTTAGAGCATGGGGATAAACTCTAATCAAGTATCTTCTATTATGTTTATCCAACGAAAGCTTTAAATTTTTGTCTTTAATCATGTATTCCACTTTATGCTCATTTAATGAAAAACAATGCACTGTCGTTTTAGATTCAGGCAAAGAAAAGTTTCTGAATTTTATGCCGTGTATTCCAGATATACTTAAAATCTCATTAATTATGTCAACGTGCTTTTTCAGTCCGATTCTTTTGATCCGTTGCATACTAGAAGAATTGGTAGTGTTACTATTATTGCTACTACTGTTGTTTGTGGAATCGTCCTTCATTCTATTATCCTGCTCATTAGACGATTCATAAGAAGAACTGAAAGAAGATGGAAACGATTCAGCAACGTTACCACTTCCAACCACTTGACTTGTCTTTTTGGATTTCAAAATTATCCTATGCTTTAATTCTTTAGGGGATGGTAATTTATCAGTTATTGTCACGGAAAAGTAAAGCTGCTCCGCCAAAATCTCTCTCATTATCAAACCTGCCAATTTTTGATTGTCCCTATTACAATTGATTTCTAATGAAATGATTAGAGGATACGGGGACGTAATAAAGGCATATTTCTTAATGACATGTATAACGGTCTTCAAAGGGATAGCTGATGTTAAAAATCCGTGGCACACCACCGGGCCATTCTCACCATCCCAAATGTCAATCTCTACACACCTACAACCTTGTTGTAATACCTGAATGTAACCCTCCACAGATGGTGTTTCTGCGATTTGTTTCCCCAATAAATAAGTATTATGTGAAGATGCAATAAAATAATGATTCAGCGGCTTGGAATATAATTCTTCTTCAACATCAACCAAATATGGCTGTTCTTTCAAAAATTTGGTAAAGCCATCTTGTCCCATTATCAACTGAGTTGGCTCTTTATATTTAGAGAAGGATGACCATGCAGCTTCGCGATCTACCTGTTCCTGTTGCTCATTGATCAAAAATCGATAAAACTCTCCAAATGATAAATGTGAGTGTGGAGATTTTGTAACTTTAAACCAAAGCATATTCATCTCTTTTCTATTTCTCAAAATCTTAATAAATTTCTCAAATTCAAAATAATTCAACAATCCATTGTGATTAATATCGGCCATTTGAAAAGCCTGCAACAGCTGACCTGTAGAAACATAAATGTGAAATTTATCACACAGTTTTTTCACATCTTCAAAACTTAATGTATCCCTTTCCTCGTCTTCTTCCTTCTCGGAGACAGTAATTTGCCAATGTATCCTAGCGAATTGTGAATTATCGGGCAGAAGTATGCTTTCCATTAGTTCTCTCCTTATCATTACCAAATCACAAATGCAGCTTAAAAAAGTATTAAAGTCCGATTCATTTAAAGCAACCACGTGTAACGCCTTTAACTTATTTGAAACTTTGTGAATGATAGTAATCCAGAGTTTATTGTCACACCTTCGTCTTTTCGGATCAACCTCCTCTTGATAGGTACTTGCCATATCACCAATTCTAATGTCTTTAATAGAATCTAACTCAAGGAATTTCGAACCATCTTTCCATATTATTTGTCCGTTGTTGTTAATTAGCTTAAATTCATAAAATTTTCGTTTCCTTCGCGTTATTCTTATCATTTTGATTCCTCTTTGCAGTATGTGGCATAATGTAATAAGATCACATTCTTTCCTTAACCTCTTATCAACAAGGTCATTTATACTATACGAATATGTCAGGGGCCCCATGTTGACTCTTGGTAAATCAACCGCTCTTTTGAAAATTGATCTTATACTTTTCCTCACGGTGCTACTATTCCCATTGCTTACATTTTTATGGTCAGAATTTAGAGAGCATTGAGAAGAACCTGCAGAAATAATGACATCATCCTTTTGTGTTATTTTCCTTTGACCTCTACATGAGCTGTGTTCACGCCCCTTTTTAAAATTAAACCCTTGGACGTCTATAGCAATTTCACTCATCCATACACACTGTGTGAACAACCCAACTACTAAACAATATGTTTTCAAATTATCTATTGTTTAAATTAATCCAGGTTACTAGAATCGAAGTGTTTATACTATTTTTTTTTATGCAATGTCGGGTAAAGTGTCAAAAACCGTAAATAAAAAACGTGCGAGGTTTCAAAAACTATTTAAAATTACTTTGTTGTTATACTATTCAAACTAATATTACAAAGCCTACGTTTGAGGTATATATATATATATATGTGAATGTGTGAATATATTAGAGATCAAAATTGATAAGTGGGCGTCCTCTGTGAGCGCCCTTTTTCTGGTGAAAGCAATTCTGTCAATGGGGTAGGTGGCCTTAATTGAGTTCTTCTTCTAGACGAAGGGATCCAAACTCGACTACTAGTAGAAGTGATTTTTGTTGGAGGAGTCTGTAAGACCTTGCCTACCGGTGTATTTTCTACGGTAAATTTCGTGGGTTTATCCTTGTATATAGGGATTCTTGAAGGCCTAGATTGGTAATGCTTCCATTTATCTTTTTCGATGTCAAGCACCGATTTGTTTTTTGCCATCAACGGTGTTTGTGAAATCACTGCATCTATTTCGTATCGGGATGTAAGCTCCGTAAGGTGGTCCGGCAAGCTACTATCATCATCACGATAAACACCGAGCTTATTTTCGTCAGGTTCATCATAGGGTAAAGGAGGAACACTGCTTAGCACCAATTTACCTTTATTTGGTGATTCAGGATCAAAAAATGGATTGATTACGTTTGATGAATCTGGACTTGTTACTGGCTTGATATTCATTTTCTGTAGTAACGCTTTGCCAAGTTTTCTACCTTTGGGCGCCAAAGCTGTATTTGGAACTTCTGATGACTTTTGATAGTCAGTGTCATTAATCATGACTTTCTCCTGGAAATTTTCGATGACATACTCAATATCACTATTCGGTCGTCCAAAACCTAATGTTTTCGGTTTCGGAAGTTTTCTTTTGCTGGTGATTATTCTATTTGAAGACGATTTGGCTAAAATTTTGTCTGCTGTAGGTTTGATATTTAACCATCTTTGAGCTAGTTCGTTTGTCTTTGAAGCGACGCCTGCGTCTAAAAGTGAAAATTCCAATGCTCTATAAATGATATTAAATGTCTTAGAAACTGTTTTGGATTTCTTTTCTAATTGCCTCTCAAATCTTATGGTAATATCTTTATTGAATTTTGTTGCCAATAATTTCGACTGCAACCTTTCTATTTCATCAAGGATATATAAAAGCTCATGATTTAAGCTGATGAAAAGACTACTCCAACGTTTGTCAATCAGTTCAATTTTTAGCTCTCTGAACTCTGAATTCATAAGCCTATAGTCTTTCATTATCAATTCGTACTTTTTTTGTAGAATAGTTTGCAAAATAGTAATATTTGTTATGTTCCGATGTCCAAATTGTACAATTCTTTGAGGTAGAATATCAGTCAAACTTTTTTCGATTGGTGGAATATTTCGCTTTAAGTTTAAAAACTTTCTCGACAAAACATCTTCTGCAGCTGAAAAATTTGGCACCTTTGGCTCATTAGTCTCCGCATGCGTTCCTAGTAGCTTGATCAGTTGTTCTAGAGTAAATGACGGCGTATGTCGTATTGGAGATGCAAATCTCTCTTCCTGAATTTCGAGGCAATGCGAAATATTTTTATTAATGATCTTCTGTAAAGTATTCATATGGTCTTTAGATATTTCGTTGAATTCTAACGAAGTGTCTAACAGTTCTTTTAAGTTTGTCAGCCAGGGCTCAATTCTGCTTTTTATTTGCGTAGACTCTTCAATGACATCAAACATAGGACTAAATTGATTATATTTGTCTTCATCTTTGCCAGCATTAGAAAATTCATCCTCCAATAAATCTAATAAATGAGATAATCCGAGTTCAATACCATGCACGTCATTAATAAACTGATAGAGTGTATTCTTTTTCAATAATAACCAATCCATAAACGGCAATATGTCATCTTTCCCCAACCGTCTTTCGTTAACTAAATCTGGAATCATCAAAGAAGCGTTTTCTAAATCATCATAAAACTGGATCAACAATTTCTCCGATATATTAGTCGTGTCCTCATCTAATGAATGACAATTCTTTATTAAATGTAACGTATTGTGAATTTGTTCTAAGCGGTTACACAAAGTCTCCTGTAAGTCATCTCGGATGGTCACAGACTTGGGCCCATCATTATCCATGGCAATACCGCTGACATCTGTGAAGACTTTGTTTGTTACTAATACTTATAGCCGATTTATTATTTATTTGTTATTGTTTCAAGATTGTTTGTTTACGCTACGGAAATCTCAGTTCGGGTAATAGAGAGCTGTATTATTTGGCATTAAACCGTATTATATAATCGGATGTGTGAGAGCTTAAGAATAAGTATATATGCGATGCAGATAAAATTTCATGGTTGTGGTGAGAGTTTGATTGGGGTCGCCTCCTTTGCCGCGTCTTTCAGAACGTGTTCAACAGATTCTTCAATATCATCAGAATTTTTGTCCTTTGGCTCCAAAGGTTTGTTATTGCTGTCATTATCGTGATTGCTACCATCATCGCCTTCGTCCCGTTGATCGTAATTCTCATCTTTGTTTGGCTCTTCTTGTTCGTTGTCTTTTTCTACCTGCTGCTGCTGTTCTGATGGTACTGGGGCAGTTCTTTCATTGAGCAATTGTGATAAAGCACTCGTCGGATTTGAATACAACTCTTTAAATTTGCCCATTTCCACTACTGATCCGTCATGCCCAAGAACAATAACATTTTCGGACCTCCTAATGGTACTCAATCTGTGGGCAATACTTACTATAGTCATTGATTTTGATTTCATTAATTGACCAAACGTATAGTTTATGGCGCCTTCACTCTCAACATCCAAAGCCGATGTGGCTTCATCAAGGATCAAAACGGTTGGCTTTTTGATTAACGCCCTTGCAATAGCGATCCTTTGCTTTTGCCCACCACTTAGCAGAGTACCATTCGGGCCAATCACTGTATCGTATGTGTTAGGAAATTTTGTAATAAAATTGTGACAAAAGCATTGCTTGGCCACAGATCTAATTTCTTCCTTTGTTGGGGTATATGTTAAACCATAAGTGATGTTATCTCGAATAGTTCCTGACATAAGTACGGGCTCCTGCTGTACTATGCCAATATGCCTTCTTAATGATTTACAGTTCATTTTAGTGATATCTTGGTTGTCTATCATAATGGTACCTGTTGAAGGGTTATAGTATCTTAGCAGTAAGAGTGCTATGGTAGATTTACCACGTCCGGAGGGACCCACAATGCAAACGCTCGAACCTGGTGCTATTTTGAAATTCAAACTCTTAAAGATTTGAACTGAGGGCCTTGTGGGATAGCTAAATGAAACATCCTTAAATTCGATGACACCACGGTCTGGTTTGTATTTGTGACCAACCGTTGGAGAAATAGAGGGCTTCCTATCTGTTAATTCGAATAATCTGGAGGCAGCACCAGCACCTTGCATAATCTCTGAGTAAAATGTAGAGAGACCAAATACTGCATTTCCTGTATATTCTGTATACAGCATAAATGCAGTTAGGTCACCAATGGACAGTTGGGATTGCAAAACAAGATAGGAACCATATGCAAGAACGGTTAAGAAACTTAGGTCTCCTAAAAGACTAGTTGTAGTGAAGAATTTAGCGTTTGTGAATGCTGCAGTCTTACCAACCTGGAAAATATCTCTAATTGCAACATTATACCTAGACAATTCATTGCCTTCGGCGACAAACGACTGCACCGTCTTAATACCGGACAGTTGTTCTTCAGCTACTCTTGTCAATTGGCCCGTAGCTTCTTGCAGATCTTTGGAGGTATTCCTAATTTGTTTCCCAAACACTGAAGCACTGAAAAGTACTGGAGGTGTGAAGAACAACAACAATACCGATAATTGAGGTGACAAGGAGCACATCATTCCCACACCAACAACACCGCAAATGAGGGCTTTGACCCCATCGGAGACCTTTTGGGTCATTGATCTGGAAACAACATATGCATCTGACCCCAAACGAGAAATCAGGTCACCGACCTTGTGGTTGTCAAAGAATTCAGCGTCTTGATGAAGCGTTTTTTTAATGACATGTGCTCTTAGACGTGCGACAACACGCTCACTTAGTATTCTCAATAGAATAAATCTACCGAAATTAGCAACACAGCCGATTAGTAAAGCAACTGTAAAGAAGGAAAGAAACTCGTATAAAGGTAAGGAAAAAATAGGTATTTTCAAATCAAAGAAGTCCGAGCCAGATGAGGTTTTGAGGGTATCTAGGACAATACCTATGACTTTAGGAATAGACATCCCTATAGAGCATGATATGGTCAGAAGAAGGATGGCAGTAAGAAGCAGTTTCCAATCTCGTTTTGCCAACATAAACAATCTTATTATATCTTTGTAATCATCACTTTTAGACTGATATGCCGGCTTTGCCGGCTGTTTGGAAGCAGAGGCGGATGGAAGAGGAGGAATCTCCTGTTCCGTTTTCGTGGAATTGAATCTAACAAACTGGGAAATCAGCGATTTGCTAATTGGGGCAGGACGTGTGCATGAGTGATGGATGGGAATTAGATGCGATGAGGAAGTTGTAGCTAAAGATCGAAACCTTATGGGTGGCAGTTTAACCAATCGAGGACGAGACAGCACGTTTCTGTATACGCCCAGCCGAAACAGCGGTAAGCGACCATTCAACATTAGGATTGGTGATGGTGGAACATGTATTTTTTCTCCTATATCCTACAAATAACCAAACTTATACAATCTTCGAAGCTAATAGAAAAGGGTACCAATTACTATTCTTGTAGTCATTATTAAGTTTCCCGTATAAAAGTATGTAAGTTTTCATACACAGTTGCTAGAATATTTAAAATGTATATCAGCGAGTACAAAGAGCCGCGATTCCCAGGAAGCATCTTACTATTTTGTTATCGAAGCGGGCTCGGAGGCAGCGGTCCCATTCTTATACTTGGTGTAGTAGGCATCAGTTCTCGATCTACTAAGGACATTTGCAGTTTGTAATTCAGTCTTTAATGAAGAACGAATGGTCTGGGCAGCCACGTTCAAGTATGCAGCATATGATACACCAGCTTTTCTCCAGGCAGACATTTTTCGATTGCGGTTGTGATATTGATATTACGGATATCACCTTGTCTTGCAATAGCTGTTAAGTGCTAAATGGAATAGCTTTTTTGTAGTTTTTCATTTAATAGGCGAAAAAAAGGGAGGACCAGATATCATTGGTTCGTATCAAGTTATGAATAATAAGGCGCGCTTCTGGACCTGATGTGTAATAGTAAGTGTGTGGATTATTGCATTACAACGCAAGAGTATCTCGTGAATGGGAGTACTTGATCTTTAACGAATATCTTAACGAGTAACGGAACTTTTTATCTTTGAAGTCCCTATAGCTGAATTTTCTTTGAGGAAGAAATTTTATTCTTCCAGCAAGTATTATTTAGTTTCTTTCCATGTTCTGGGTGCAATCGACAAGTTCTTGATAATTGATTCTTCTGATTCTGTCAGAGTATAAACATACCAGGTTGTTTCAATCAGGAAAGGTTTTTCTTTGAAAGCTATTCTGACTTAGTGGTGTCGCATAAACATCCTCTCTACGACCAAGAAAACATGTAGTAAACAATCAGTTACATTCTACAACCTGTTGTATTGTCGATGGGTTCAAGTATTATTTTTAGGCCATGCCTCCGTATGGCGTGAAATATATTTATCCACTGTTGATTCATGTAAAATCTCTTAAAATAGCAAAGACTCTGATCGTGTCAAGTCTCATTGCGGTAGTAATACACGTGTTTTCAGATTTGCATGGAACTTCTCGTTACCAAATAAAATCAACGCTGTACCATCATTCTCCCAACATGGTATAGTCAAAGATATCCTGCTTTCGGTTCGAAAATTTTTCACTTGTCTGAAGTATTTATTTTCGTCATGACGTACCTGCTCGTTCGCAGAAATACAAGTATAATCAACATTTTAGTTAGTGTTTCGAACTACGAACAGTAAGAAGTACTTTAAGTACACCCAAGAAATAATTCATCTTTACACTATTAATCTGGAGCAACTATACTATAGGTGCAAACAAGGTAACCAAGATGGAGTATAGTAAACGACTCCAGATGAATTAGCAATCCCTCACAAAACTCATATACTTCTTGGCACCACTTGGGAACGATCTGTAAGCTGTTAACAAACAACAAGCCTTTGCGTTTATCCTCCCATAAAAGCCCCCTTAAGAGAACTTTAAACGCTCCTAAACGCACTTTTTTCGGATATCTACCGTTGTCTATTCGAAAAATCACACGAAGCACAATCCCAAAACTAGATAACACAGAATTCTTAGCCACCAGCAATGTCTGATTAGTGCCTTGAACAAACCGTAAACCACTGATAGGATAGTTGTTGAGGACACATTGACTCTTCATTTTCGTAATAGAGCACATCAGCTTCCTTCCCTTTCACTGCTCTACTAGCTCAATATGATTAAGGACTGACAACACAGAGAAATGGCATTATTCCCTGAACTTCCAAACGAGCTACAAATTTGTTATTTCCTTTTTAAGTAACGACAACAATAACTTATGTTTGTTTTTCCGACCGTTTAACTCGCGAGATTCCCTTTTCAACACGCTTTCGTTGAACGTCGCAAATTCGTTTAAAATAAACGAGAAGTGACAGAAATAGAAATTTATAGCCATACGTACCCACATAATTTGAAGATTGTTTTGAGGCTGAGCATTCCCTGCGTCTGCAGCCATCAGGGGTATGACTCTCTTATACGTTTACCGCAAGCTTGGCTAAACGATTCATTAACGAACAGATGAGCAGATCACTTTCAACAAACGAGCACCAAATTTGTATGGAGTAGGCATATATAAAGAGAGTATAAAATCTGCTTATACTTGCGTTAAGAGGCCTTGCTTATAAAAAAACAATACAGGCAGATTGTCAATATTATCATGACTACTTTTAGACCACTATCAAGTTTTGAAAAGAAACTTCTAACTCAATCTTTAAATGACCAAAGAAATGGGACTATTTTCTCGAGTACATACTCCAAAGCTTCAAACAAAGAAACTGATGCCGATTGGCATTCAGACGAGGTTACACTTGGAACAAACTCTTCAAAAGATGACTCCCGTCTCACACTCCCCCTAATAGCAACAACTTTAAAAAAACTAATTAAATCTCAACCTGCATTATTTGCAACTATAAATGAAGACTGGGAATATGCACCATTGAAGCAACTAAAAACTTCAGATATTGTTAATGTGATCGAATTTGAAACTACAAAGGATAAAGAAGTCAATTGCCATTGGGGTGTTCCACCACCTTATCTGTTACGTCACGCTTTCAACAAAACCAGGTTCGTTCCCGGATCTAATAAACCTCTATGGACACTATACGTAATCGATGAAACGCTATTGGTATTCCATGGACATGATGTCTTGTTTGATATCTTTTCTGCTGCTAACTTCCACAAATTATTCCTAAAAGAACTAAACAGTATTACTTCAGTATCACGCGCTGACGACAGAGTTCTCTTTGACATTGGCGACGTTAATATTGCAGAATTAAACTTTCCCAAATCCATATACGATAGTGCAAAATTGCGCTTACCTGCTATGACACCACAAATTCTGCATAAACAGACTCAATCTTTCTTTAAATCAATATTCTATAACACTTTGAAAAGACCATTTGGCTATTTAACCAATCAAACGTCTTTAAGCTCACTAGCGCCAACGTCACAATTAAAGAGATACAATGACATCTTGAACACAAACTCTTCGTTGTGCGGAACCACTGTTTTTGGAATAGTCAACAACCAAAGATTCAACTACTTGAAATCCATCGTTAACCAAGAGCATATATGCTTGAGAAGTTTTATTTGCGGTATTGCAATGATTTGTTTGAAGCCTCTTGTTAAAGATTTCAGTGGTACAATAGTATTTTCCATTCCTATAGACTTAAGAAAGCACCTGAACTTAGGCGAGTCTCTGGGCCTCTTCTTCAAGGAGTTAAGGATTGAGTGCCCTCTCTCATTAATCGACGATGAACTTTCTATCAATGAATTTCTAGTAAACAGCAACGATAACGAAAATAGCGATAACGACGAATTCAATGAAAAATTAATGGAGTATCAATTCAATAAAGTCACCAAACATGTCAGCGATTTTATCATGACAAAGTTAAAAAGCTGGGAGAGGAATGGATTTAATGATGACGATATAAGGCGGATGAAGTATGATAATGATGATGATTTCCATGTTCAAAATTCAAAGACAAAACTAATCCAAATTAATGATGTTTCTGACATATCATTATCAATGAGTAATGATGACAAATCCTTTAAAATTGTTAGCTCGGGATTTACGAACTCAATAAACCGTCCCACATTAATGTCTCTTTCTTACACGTACTGTGAAGACATGGGCTTGAACATCTGTATACATTATCCCGATTCTTATAATTTAGAATCTTTTGTTGAGTGCTTTGAGTCCTTTATTGAATAAGCGGATGGAGCGATCAAATAGGTAACACTGTTGAATAATAACACTGTTAAATACATATTTTGCCTTTTTTAGTTATTCTTATTGAAATTAATAAACTGTTGCGTTTTTATTGATAGCACTAAACTGTTGAAGATATATATATATATATATTTACTGCGGCTCATCGCCTAGGAGAAAACGTAATAAAACCTTTATGAGATTCGATGACGGGGACAGAACATCTAGAAGTTCTGTCACGCGGCGTGCGCGCAATGGCGCTCTATTGCATTACAAGCCCTCACAGGATGAATTATTGCTTGGTTTTCCACGGATTAACGGAACTCTGAAAGTCACTGTTGTTTAGGTGGAGAAGCATGACAAGTTCGCTTGGCTTCGTTTCCCCATAGTTTCTCTGTGGCTCTAAAAAACCCTTATGAAGGGCATGAAATGCGTCTTTTGTGATTTATAAAGATTATTGAAATTAACAAATTGTTGCGTTTAGTATATAATAATGTAGGTTATTGAACTTGCTGCAGGTAGCGCTAAGTGTACTTCTTTACAGCAGCAGAAATCTCCTGGATGTCTTTTGGAGTTGTTCTACAACAACCGCCGATAATACGAGCACCGCTACCGATGTACTGTTTAACCACTGTGTCCCAACTGTTTAGCTTATCACTATTTGGCAACCATATCTTCTTCTCAGTATCGTAAACTTCTCCACTGTTTGGATAAGCAAGCAACGGCATATTAGGTAAAGCACGGTGTAGGGACTCGAGGATATCAGGAGATTGATTGAAACTAACACAGTTGATTCCTAAAAGCAAGAAGTTAGGATTGATCTTGTCGCCCAGGTCTTTGATAACCTTTGCAACTCCTTCCATGGTAGTGCCATCTCTCAAGACACCGTGCTCGTGCACAGATAACCCAATATAGAAAGGTTTCGATAAAATGCTTTCATCCCAGGACAAAATAGCCTTCAGCTCGTGAATGTTAGGAATTGTCTCGAACCCAAGCAAATCCAATTTCTCGTTTCTGTTGAAGTTGTCTAACTGAGGCTTGAAGTACTGATAGAAGTCAATGTTTTCCGGATTAGGACCGTAGTCACCTGTAAACTCACAGCAAACGTGAGCGCCCCATGGACCGATACAACCAATCAAGTGTTTTTCCTCGCCGATGCAATCACGAGAAAAGTCGACAATTCTAGTCAAAAGATTATCGTATGCTGCCAAAGTTTTGATTGGGGTGTTTTCAGAGACGGATTTGAAACTGGTTTGGTATGTTATCGTCATCAATATTTCAGCGCCAGCTGCCAAGAAATCGTTGAACATTTCTTCGACAATTTTCCTGTTAGCAGATGACTCGTCGGACCAAAATGATTCGCTGATGAATGGGATAGTAGACCATACGGGATTGGCGACCTTGATACCTCTGTTCTCAAGCTCTGTTCCTTGACCACCATCAAGAACAAGAACTTTCTTGGGATCATCCGCTAATAGCTGCTTTAAAGGAATACGTGCCATGTTTTCTACTGCTTTTCTGACAAGGTTGTATTAGACTAATTTCCAATTATGTTGAATAATGGTAATAAATGGCCTGGTTGAACTAAGCTGTCAGTCTTAAAAGATGCAATCAAGCGCCAGAGACAAGTTTTTTTGGTAGAGATTTTTACATTTAGAAAATGACTAATACTTGTTTGAGAATCATCGAAGATAGAAAAAGTGCAAGCTAAATTTTCCAACTTTTTCAATTTTTTCACTTCAGAGTGCCGTGCAGTAAGAAAAAAACCCTGCGTGCATAATCGACGCCGTTGCTCGCGCCGTCCAGCTCAGTAAGACAATGAATGCTTTTGTTCAAGAGATATACAGTTCGATCATAGAAATTATTAAAAGCTACATAGGCAATAGGTTTAACACCAAAACCTGTATATTTTGTAGTAGAATGGTTTTGAAGCGATGAGTTCTTTCTCGGCTTGTTTTTGCTCATTAAAGAGTTCTAGATTCTCAACGGAACACCCAGTGTCAAGATCAATTTCACTTTTCTTGATGTACCAATTTTTCCAGTCTCCTCTATAAATTCTGTGCGAAATATAGACAACAATCATTATCGGGATACTCAAACAGTACTCGAAAAACCCTTTAGCCGTGCTTGGGCCGCCCACTGGAGCAGCTGACACATATATCTCACCGGCTATCAGCAGTGCGTTTAGCACACATCCTAAAACACCCCCGTACACACCTAGCATAGATTTGTAGGCAATCTCATTCTTGGATCTTCCTTGAGCTTTCAAAGCCATTCTGAATCTAACTTGCGACATGCAAATACAAAACCAAGTGAAGAAAGATGAAATGGAGCACAGAGCGAAAAGCCAGGTGAAGACTTCCCCTTCCTTGTTAGATGCAACCAGGAAACCTAAAAGACCGAAGATACCACTAATCCCGATACCAACCAAAGGTCTTCCCTTTCTGTCCATATAAGCACAAATTTCTGGAAGTTGACCCGATGCTCCCAAAGCTTGAATTAGCCTCGAAGAAGCATAGACGCACGAGTTACAAACAGACACCACTGCAACAAGGATAACAACGTTCATAAAGTTCGAGACCCTTGTACCCATTGAGCCGGTGTTGCTTAAGGCAATAACGAAGGGAGAGGCAGATATATCTTCACTCGTTGATCCATTAAGTAGTCTAGGATCGTTATAAGGCACTAGACAACCAATGATGACGACTGTCGTAATGTAAAAGATGGCGATTCTCCAAAACGTACCTTTAGCGGCACGGGATATCGATGAGATATTCTTGGACTCTGTGCTAGTCAATAGAACCAACTCGCTACCACCGAACGAAAAAGCTGCGGAAACAAAAGTGTTACATAGATTCTTGAAAACAGGCTTTGCAAAAGAACCCGGATTATGCCAATATCTAGTACCAATGTAGCCGCTAGAATTGGGGCCACCTCCGGCAATTAGCACGATACCGATGATAATGAAAATGAATATAGATACGACTTTGATAATTGACAAAGCGAATTCTGTCTCGGCGAACCCTTTGACACCAAACAAGTTCAAGCACATGATGAAAACGTAGAAAATAGCAACCCACACGGCGGGGTTTACAGTTTGGTTCCAATACGAGATGGTAAGCGAACAACCAATCAATTCGCTCGGGAAGGAAATCAGCCAAGACAAAGCATAGTTCGTAGCCACAGTGAAGCCGATGGACTGATCTATAAACCTGCTAACATGTGTGGCATACGAACCAGAAACTGGAAACTGACAGGAAAGTTCCGCAGCACTCTGCACAACACAAAACATAGAAGTACCAACCAACAAGAAACCAATCAGCAAAGCGGCGGGACCAGACGCCAAAGAGTAGCCCAACCCGATGAAAAGACCAGTTCCCAAAGTGCCACCTATGGCAATCATGGTCAAGTGTCTCTGCTTTAACACTTTTTGATAAGGCTGAGACGCTAGTTTCCATTGTATTTTTTCCTGTTCCGACTGTTCGCTATTCTCAAGGTCCTCTGTTATGACGTGTAGGTTACTCTGCTTAAATGAGTCCTTCATTCTTCTCATCAGCGAGCCAGAATGGTCTGAACCCCCCGGTATCGTTGCCGATTCAGTCTCTATTTTGGTGAACTTGTCCGACTCGTTCTCTGTCTTTTGAAAATCCATCTTGACACTTTTCAAATTCTCAATAGAGCTCGTTTCTCACTTTACTAGTTTTTGAATGCCCCATATGCAAGCACAAATAACGCCTATATTTTCCAACTTCTATTTATCTTAATGGTTCAAAAATTTTATACTGACTGCTTAGAAAAAAGCATGAGTCTTTTCGAGGACAGATGTGGCGCTCTGCCGTGCCGCCACACAGAAGACTTCCTTCGATGAAAAAAAGAAGCGATAGCAACTACTAAGAAAACGCGTAGGTACCCACTTTTAGTCAGGCTCATTTTCGGCCCGAGAGGCTCGGATGGAAAACACAGTTCATGCACGGGCAGTCATGGCTTAACCGTTCATCTCTTTTGTCTTGTTCCGGATATTCATTGATGTTGTAAGTCCGTAAGGTGCAGACTACGTTGTATGGAGTGCAGGTTAATAAGCTCATCGCCATTCGTAAGTGGTAACGTGACTATCACATGATCATGATAGAACGCAAATTGCGTGCTTCAATATGTCGTATATAGTTAGTGTTGGTAAGCAAATTGACGTAAATATATAATATCCTTTGTTGTCTTGACAATACACCATATACGCAATAAACCAAGGGCGTTGTTTTATCCATCTCTTACTTTATCTTCTTGATATGCTTGTGATGGAGCGTATAAATGTACGTGAGATAATTGTATTTAGGCTCGACATATACAAATTCAGCTCAGCAAATAGTGGTCTGAAACAGGAAACGGGACTAAACGTGCTAATGTCCAGAATCACGGGCTATTCCAGAGGAGGGTACACGCCAGAAATCAGATTTCTCATCCGTTTTAAAGCTAAGTTTGCCCGCATCTTCCGAAACTTCCTTTGGCTCATTGAGCCATAACCCTTCCGTCAGCAGGGTACTTATAGCTTCATTCATTGTACTGTCCGGTCCACTCTTCGTACTTTTGGATGATTCAGTTGTTCGAAGTATTCTTGCTAATGTTGTGCCTGTTTAAATATATGTGGGGGGAGAGGGGGCTACTATTACATGACGTAGCCATAAATTTGCGGGGAGAACACGTTGTCCGATTGCTTTGTCATACAAAAAAAGTTTAAAGTGCGAAATATGCGATTGGGTTTTGTACTCTCATGGAACCTATAATTTAATGAATCCAACTCTAAAAATCACTCTTACTTGTAAATCACGGCTCTGTAGAACATGAAGTAATAATTAACTATCAATATACATGCTTACTACTAAAAATAAATCTGATACTTTTTAATTATTTTCTAACCATCAAACTGTTCAATTTTAAAATACATAATGCAGCGTTCTTGGAAACTACCTCATTTTTTAAAATTCGTTATTTGATCATCGCTTTCAGTGATCTTTCTTATGACTCTACAGGGATTACCTGCAGCGACGACACCTTCAGGTATATCACGAATTACAACGCTCCCTGCGGCAATCACAGAATTTTTTCCTATGTTTACGCCAGGAATTACTGACACTCCACCTCCGATCCATACATTATCACCTATAGTCACAGGAATAGCATATTCCAGGCCCTGGACACGTCTATTTACATCAATCGGATGGCCTGCCGTATAAATTCCAACATTAGGAGCAATACATACGTTGTCGCCAATCAGTACCTTCGCCCCGTCCAGTATAATGAGATTGTGATTGGAGTAAAAATTATTTCCAATATGAATGTTGCTACCGTAATCACAAAAAAATGGGGGTTCAATTATAAAGTTTTCGCCACAGCTTCCCAGCAATTCCTTGATAACTTTGTTTTTTTCAGTTTCCTCAACCGGGCTGAGTGTGTTGTATTTGTGAAGCTTTATTTTAGCCTCTTTTCTAAGTTTTATAATATCTGGGTCATAGTTAGCATCATAAAGCTCACCAGGCACTATGTTCTCCAGAACACCCATCTTGTTAGAATTTTATTGTTATGATCAACTCAGTTTCTCTACTGAACCTAGATTGTAATTGCGTGATAAAATTTATGTCCTTTAATGTATCTTCTTTCACCTGGGAAGTGGGATCAAACCACTTAACAATCTTAATTTCAACCGGTACTATCTTAGTCCCAAAACCGATCTCGAACGGTTTACTAGAATAGAGAGAAAAATAGAAAATATCTAGCGTAGCAGAAAAGGAAACGGGGCCAGAATAGGGCGGTTTTCACTTGCAACCAAAAATCTTAAGGATTCATTTATAATTCCAGAAGAAAATAGATTTTTCCATTTATACAAACCCTATCTTTCAAGGGATCTTATAATTTTCGTTCTTGAGAAATAAGGTTTAATTTTCGGACTTTTGAAAAAGAAAAGCGCCTGCCCTGTGAAATTTCGAGCTGCTCGAAAAATAGAGCCTATACGGTTTGTTTCAATATACCGAGTAAAGCCACGTACGAAATTCCCGTACTTAGAATAGATTCATGTAGCCATTTTTTTCTCCCCATCTTCACAAAATGTATGTCATGCCATCAGCTGTTGTACTGTAATCATTACGAAAGGGGCATAATGTGGTAGCGTTCGTATAATCGGTTGCAATACCATAAGATATGGAACCATTACTTGGTGATTGAAATTAAGTCGAAATTATGTCAGAGCATTGAGTTGTATGACACAATCAAAAGTGTGGTGCGATTATCTTTTAAAGTCTGTTAACTACTCTGTTATTATGTTCATCACTGATGTTGTAGGTAAATAGCGGCTTGAGTGGATTCACTTTTTTTTGTGATGTTCGCCAAGAATATGTGACATTTCTCTGAGTTTGATTTTCGTCTTGTAAAAGTACAGCGTAGCATCAAGATAGTAGGCGTAAGATGCTATATATGTAGTTTGATGTCGTAGGGATGGCAGTATTACAGTATGAGATATGGAATTATTTGTTACTATGTTATATTGATATAAGGCCTGTGAAGTATTCCAGCCAAGTGATGGCAATGGCACGTTAAGATTTATGTAACGAGAGTCGTTAGTATTATGATCATGAATGTGGGATACGTTTCTACGTTTCAAAGGCTTTCTATATGAATTGTTGCGAGCTTAGATCATTTCTTTTCACCAATGTTTCTCGTCATGTTACAGTTTATCATTATCATGAACAGGGGCTCTTGTAAAAGAAGGAACTCAAAAACTAGTTTTCCAAACTTGGACTCTATCTATTTCCATCTTTTAAATATTTTTTTCTGAATCTTTTTTCTTTAATAATTAGTTTCGATTATTTACTTTCTTAAAAAAACGTAGACTAGAATAAACGAAACTTTTCCTATAAAATGCCAGAAAGCATACTGTAAAGCTTTGCGGATCTATATAAAGCTAACTTAAACAGATATATACGTCATATTTGGTTCCCTCCGGATCATTTATACAATGGCATTATGGTCATCTTAACATTTTCATTCGTTAATCACTCAGATATGTAGATTCTGCCCTCCCATGGCTTCAAAGTTCTGGAAGAGGCATCTACCTCCTTCTTTGGGTAGTTCCCAAACTCTAACTTAAACGACGAGTTATCATTTGGAAGCGTAAAATCTACCGCGTCAGAGCTAAAGTTCAAGGCTGCAAACAAAGTCTTGTTCTCGTACTTTTTGGTGAAACTGAACAGTTTTTTATTGTCCAAGTCGATAAACTCGAAGTCGTAACCATAAACAGTAATATCCTTGTGTGCCTTTCTAAATCTCAAAGCCTCCTTCCAGAAAGCCAACACAGAGTTTGGATCCTTTTGCTCATCTTCAACGTTAATTCCGTCTCTGAAAGATTCGTTCAAGAAGAACCATGGCTTGCCAGTAGGCCCGGAGAAGCCAGCATTTGGCTCTTCACTGCTCCATTGCATAGGTGTTCTTGCGTGGTCTCTGGAAATGAGGGCAATGGCCTCTAAAAACTTCTTCATCTCATTCGAGTTTTCCCCATGCTCTTCCTTGATTGCCTTGTAGTTGTTTCTGATTTCAACGTCCTCGTACTTTTCAACAGGCCAGTTTTTGAAATTGATTTGGCCCAGCTCCTGTCCCTGGTAGACATATAGAGTACCAGTCAAAGCAGTTAACAGGACGGACAACAGCTTACCAGAAATGACACGGTTTTTTGGCGAGTCGTCACCAAATCTCGTAATCGAACGAGGTTGGTCGTGGTTTTCCAGGTAAATTGTTGACCAACAATCGGACCCGTTAACGTATCTGAACAGCTCGGCAAGAGCAACCTTCCAATCCTTCAGTTCAAATGGAACCAAATTTTGACGGAACTTGGGTGAGGTTCCAACATCAGTGTGAGAAAAGTTGAACAACTCACTAAGCTCGTGTCTTGATGCACTTGTATACAACTTCTTGGTCTCATCGGAAGCATGTTGCATTTCACCAACAGTCATAATCTCTCTGCCGTCTTTAACCCTGTCTCTCATAAACTTGTTCATTTCTTGGTGAAACTCGTGGATACGTGGCCCATTCATTGTGAAAGCATCACTGGGTTGCCACTTTGTGTTCTCGTCAGTCACAGGAGCGTCTGGTAGACCAACAACTTTGGAGTACAAGCTCCCTACATCGATTCTGAAACCGTCGACACCATGGTCTAACCAGTATCCAACAGCACTTTCGTAGATTGCCTTTCTGCAGTCTTCATTCTCCCAGTTGAGATCAGGCTGCGTGGAGCAGAATAGACGCAGGTAAAACTCGTTTGTTGTTTCATCGAAAGTCCATGCAGAACCACCGAAGTACGATCTCCAGTTGTTTGGTGGGATTGGAGCGCCATCGGCGTCGTATCCCTTTGGTGCTCTCCAGAAGAACCAGTCACGCTTGGGGTTGGTCTTGGAGGATCTACTCTCCTTGAACCACGCGTGTTCACTGGAACAATGGTTGATGACCAAATCGGTGATAAACTTCATACCTAGTTTGTGCGTCTTTTCAATCAAGGCGAAGCAATCCTCGTTGGTACCGTAGGTAGGCCAGACCTTCTCGTAGTTGGCAATATCATAGCCCATGTCATCTTGTGGCGAGTCGTAGAATGGCGAGATCCAGATAGCGTCGGCACCAAGATCTTTGATGTACTCCAACTTGGAGGAAATACCCTTCATATCACCCCAACCATCGTTGTTGGAGTCTTTGAAACTTGCAGGGTAGATTTGATAGACGGTGGCCTCTTTCCACCATTTGGGTTTTATTTCTGGATGTGCGGATGAAATGGTCATTACAAAGGCTCAATTAGAAGTTTAACGTGTATCCTGATTTATGCTTTTTCGAGTAGTTCAAAGCTTGGATGGATGTCTTTCGGAATGCAGCAAAAGGTTGAGGGTCTAGAACTTCATAGTAATTCTCGAAGGCCTTTTATATTCAATGGGAAGGGGCCATCCCTCATTCTCGCTTAGTGAGTGGTATGATGGGAAACGGTGAACATTGTTTACTGATTATTTCAACGTCATATTCGGGGAAATAAACTCTCAGCAGTCAGTTCGATGATGTTTACACGACTATTCCGCTAATCATCAGCCCTAATAACGTGGGGGTAAGAATACGCAATTGGCCTTGCTTCGCATCTACTCTGGTTAGAAATGACGGTACGTGATCGGATGGTGTGCCAGCAACTAATTCTCCGGGATATTTTCCAGTGGCAGGTCCCACTCTTACGTAACCAATAACTTAATCTCGGGGAGCTTCATTTCCAGGATTTCGCCGTAGCGCGGGTTTCTACGACAATTACTCCGCCATGCAAATATCGTTTTGTCACCTTATTTGACCAGAATTGTTCTGTCTTTCTCACCTGTGGGGAAGCCTCTACTCAAAGAAGCCTGAGCAGCGCAGCATCTAGACCATGGCCCCTTGTACTCCGCGGAGAAACACCGCTACCGCTTGGAAGTGCACCGTTCAAAAGCGCCAATGCCTTTAAATAGATTCATCTTACCCTATTATGCCCTCCAATTCCACCAGTAGAATTGGAGACTCAAACTATTGTCTTGTCTCGTAATACTTTTTGAAAATTTGCTCTTTGTCTGTCTATCTTGATTTACCGAGACATCAGAAAAATATCTTCTATGGAAACAATGAACTTTTGCTCAGGTTCGGTACCCTTGAAAGCACGTTCAGGGACACGAAGGTTGATCTATTTAGAAACAAGATGACCTACGAGAGGAGTTTACAAGATTAATTGAACCGAAACTTCAACGATCGATACCAGGATGAAGCCCAAACCGGGACTAGAGCGACTTTGAGAATCGGTTCGATTGGATAAGTGTAGTTGCGTTCAACGAGCGTTGCTTACGAAGAAGCATCTGGATGAGAATAATCGCAGTGAAACTAAAATCGTCAATTACAACCGACCCGGTCGTCCAGATGAATCACTACCCGGGTGATCGAAATATTTCGTTCACGTGTGGCGCCCCCCACACCCATACCGCATTTCCCCACCCCCAGGTTATTTTTCTGTTCCTTTATATTCAGTGGCTTAAATACGGACAAGGGCAAATGGTTCTAAGATCTTTTACTAAGCGAATGGAAATTTCAACGTCAAAGGTCAGACTAAAAACGTCTTGAAAAAAAATTTTTTCTGCTTTCAATATGACTCTGGTCAAGCAGGCATGCGACTGTTGTCGCGTTCGTCGAGTAAAATGTGATGGTAAGGGACCGTGCGGTCGTTGCCTTCAACGCGATTTGAATTGTACTTATCTTCAACCATTAAGAAAACGAGGTCCAAAGTCCATCAGGTCAAAAAACCTAAAAAAGATAGCCTGTGTGCAGAGGGTCAGTGAGAGTAACAGCACAATGACTGCTCCAGAGGTTTCCGCAAAGGTCCCAAAGGTTCTGATTGACCAATGTTTGAGGCTGTATCACGATAATCTATACGTGATCTGGCCTTTGCTCTGCTATGATGATCTTCACAAGCTCTTGGATGAAAATTTCGATGATTGCCACGTTTACTGGTTTCTGGTAGCTCTTTCAGCGGCCACTCTTAGCGATTTGCATACCGGAATAGAATCCGAAGAGGGAACATATTATACTGGAAGGCAGTTATCAATTCTCTGTATGGCATCGCGCCAAGACTTTGACGATCTCAGTAGCAGCGACATATTTAGAATCATGACATATTATTGCTTGCTTCGTTGTTTCGCACAATTTGCAGAGACAAGAACTTCATACAGACTTTCTTGCGAAGCCATTGGCCTCATCAAGGTCGGCGAATTGCATATTGAAGAAACGTATGAATCTCTCTCATTTGAAGAGCAGCAGCTTAGACGGAAAGTTTATTATTTGCTTCTTTTGACCGAAAGGTACTATTCCGTGTATATTCATAGTGCGACAAGCCTGGATGACACGGTAGCCCCACCACAACTTGAGGTTGTCACTGACCCTCGACTCTCCCTGGATAGTTTTCTTGAGATGATCAGGGTCTTTACTATACCCGGAAAATGTTTCTTTGATGCTTTAGCTACTGACTCTGAGAATGTTTCTTGTACAGAAGACTCTCTTAAAAAAATATGGAAAGAACTTCATACATCATCACTGGAAATAGAGCCATGGTCTTACGGGTACGTAGACATTTCATTTTCTCGGCATTGGATAAGAGCACTGGCTTGGAGGCTGGTGTTTCGGATGAAGGGCGCCAATTTTTTCTCGAATAGTAACAATGCCCACATACCAGTCGAAATTGCCAGGGATATGCTAGACGATATATTTCTAAGCCCAAACAATCTTTATGAAGTTCACGGCCCTGGAATATCGACAAAAGCTCTGGAAATAGCGAATGCATTAGTGGACGTCGTAAAACAATATGATCAAGATGTGGAATCGGAGGCTTGGAGCGCTTTGTGCGATGTGGTCAAGTTTGTTTTCTCCCTGAAACACTGTGATAATAGAATGATCCAGAGATTTTCAACTAAATGCCAAAGAGCTCTTATTACTCTGCCTATTACCAGACCTTTGCAATCCAGCGGTAGTTCTAAAGATGATACTGATATAATCCTTTAAACGATCTATTTTTCTGCCCATTTCAACATTTTGAGAGGTCGCAATTCCCGTAAGGCGAGTCTGTAAACATTTTCTGTTGGACGAGAAACAAATACCTCCTGGGGTGCTATTATAGAAGAATACCTGACTGTTCATTCATACGCCTAGCGTACGAATCCAATGAGGAAGTCTAAGACAATCAAATCCGGCTGTATGGAGTCGAATTTAAATCTGATTTATTGGATTCAATATCCTTTGCACCTCGTCTAAATTTTTTGTATCATTACTTTTTCAGTAATGAAAAGTACGAACCAAGATTGGCTAAGATGGCCGTCTACTAATGTGGGTTCCGTTTAATCTAAAGTAGGTAATTGGCACACGTTGAATGGGCAATACCTATTTCCCCCTTATATTCCCTGTAATTATAGATCTACCAAAATTAGAGCACTTGAGAAGTTAATAAAGCTGTCTGGTAAAGCTATTTGGAGAAGATTGCAAATAAAAGCGTTATATAGTAGTCTCGTGTCTGCTAAAAATGTGTTAAAAATAGACGATATCAAAATCAGTAAGAAAATACGGCATTTATGCATCAACTGTTACGCCATGAATGAGCCGGTGAACTTCGCGGAGGAATCAAGAGCCGTCATATCTCCGAGTTCATTTTTGATACTCATAAGAAAGTCGTTTTTTTGATAAATGGGAACTTTGAAATTTACATAAAAACCAACAAAATACTCTGACCAAGTAATAAAAATAAAGTTAATGTGTTAGGTACTTAATATATACACAGAGTGATGCCATATTATCTACTGCACTAAGAATCATTGATTCATAACGGACGGGGTACTCAATTCTCCGTCCTCGGCGGAAGCTTCCATATCTTCCTTGGGATCATTATGGGTGATATCGCCAGAGTTTGCTCTGATGGAAAATGGGTCCACTTTTGTTGACTTAAACTTCCTTGCTGGAATTCCAAGTTTAAATAGTTCGTCTATTTCAATAAAAGTTCTACCGGCAGTTTCGGGCAAATCAATGATAGCCCAACATAGAGTAGCCAGGCTAAATGCTCCCCAGAAAAAGCCCGACTTTGCACCCCAGTTCCATTTCTCAGAGTTCAGTTGGTACAATATCAAAACAGTGACTATCATACTTATCGCATTATAAGCATTACGAGCTAAAATGATCGATTTAGTCCTTAGCCTCGAAGATGGTATTTCAGAGACTAAGCAGAAAACGACAGGAGCAATCCCCAGGTTGTAAAAGAATGCGACAACCATTAGAAGAGAGCCGCTTCCCATCTTGGCACCGTGAGTGTTTGAGCATCCCAGACCGCCTATAATGAAAAATACAATGGTCTGAAAGGCTAGTCCAAAAGCGTAAAGGTCATATCTACCAAAATATTTTGAGGCCCACCAGGATAGAAATGTTGCAGTAATACCAAGACAGTATTGAATAATACTAAAAGTGAATGCTGTTTCAGTGCTAACACCAGCTTTTTCGTAAAAATAAGTTGAATAACCTATTAACGATGCGCCACAAACAGTTTGGCCGACCCAGCACAGACAGGCTATTCTCGTTCTCCTCCGATTAACCTTGCCCTTCACGCAATCCAAATAGGACCCTTCTGAATCTGACATTTTTTGTTCTTTTTCAATAGTCACTTTGATTTTATCTAGTTCCATACTCACTAGCAATTCTTTCTCAGGTCCCTTACCGCTTAATGTTCTTTCCAGCGATCTCTTTGCCTGCTCCGGTCTCCCTTTTTTGACTAGCCACCATGGGGATTCAGGTGCAAAGAATATCCCTATTGCTAGAGGGACGGGCCAGATCCACTGTAAAGCAAAGGGTAGCTTATACCCCAAGTCCGAATCTGCATATTTATTTTGGGAATTTTTCATGATACCTGCAGCAAACAGTTGGCCCAATGACCAGCACAGATTCGAATATGTCGTCAGATAGTATCTCAGCGCCAAAGGACAGATTTCAGAGGCATAAGAGACAGTCAAACATTGGAAACAACCCCACGGCATACCACACAATGCCTGTCCCACGGCAATCATCCCTAAACTTTTACAGAAATACAGAATAAAAATGAAGGCAGTTAGCAACATCAACGCCATAATCAATGTATAGCGATTACCCATTAAATCCACAGAGGGCCCTGTCAACTGCAAACCCACAATCTCTCCTGCCATGTAGCATAAACACAGTCCAATCTGCCAAGATACCGAGATTTCATATTCTCCTGTACTAGTATTTAAAGAACCATACCTCTTCTGAAAGACGGGTAGGGCATAAAAAGATCCGAGGATGGCGGTGTCATAGCCTTCCTGGATCAGCGTTGTGGAGACCAACAACGACCAAGCCGCTGCTTTGGGGTATGTTTTCAAAGCTGTCATGAGCGGCATCCCCCTCTCACTTTCGTCGGCCTCCTTAGCATCCTGCGCAGCGTCGAGAATATTTGGCGTTACTTCATTATTTTCGCTTAGTATTGCTGAACCTGGGCCATACTCAAGATGGGCAAGATCAAAATCAGTCTTTTTACCTTGCTCCTCCAACTCTATTGAGTTGCATTCAGCGGCGCCGTAGCTACTCTCGACCTTTTTTGAACTCGAGTTGCCGTTATACTTCTTTCTATTTATCATTGAGGATAAACCCTTCATACTTGCCTAATAGATTTTATAAACTTTTTGAGTGTGTCTTGTTAAGATGCGTTTATATGTAGTGTAATGAATATGGAATATATCAAGCCTCTTTATATGTTGCGTAGTAAGATCTCTACGCCCCAGATATGCTGCGTACAGCTAAGAGTATGATAGAGTCTGCTTCCGCGAAAAGTTCTAGTAGAGTATCTCCAAGTACAGATTACAGTGAAACCAGAGCGGTGTTTAGACAGCTTTCGAGGAGTATAGCAGGAGGTCTGTAACGGCAGAGATTGCTCGCAAAAATATGTGGAGAGATGAATGAAGGTTGAGTAAGTTGAACGTGTAAAAAAGCCAACATAACCTGAAGATTGCAACAATATGTCTTCCCCTGAAAAATTTCTACCGCCAAGATGCCTAAATACAGTCTGCGAGCTCGTGAATAAGGGACATCTTACACTCCGCGTAAACTCTCGCTTTTTTGTGCGTGTTTTATTTCTGTTTCGCAGCCTTCGCTAAAAATTTCGTCAAACATGGGGGGATTAAAGTTTACAGTATTTATGCGTTAATTTTCCCGAGCCGCACGCAATTGCGATAACTTAGTTCCTCGAAAAGTACTAACATAGGGCAAACGAGCCTATTGCGGACCGTGTCGTGGAGTGGTCAGCACCAGCGTAAGACAAGACATGCTCTTTTCCCCGGTATTTCTAATACAGCATGTTTTTCTTGAGCAACTTGGGCAAGGTATAAAAGCTGCCCAAAATATGCCTTTGAAGAATTAAAGCATTTGTTCTCAGCCTAACTTCTTTATTATATATAAAAAAATAGTGACTCAATCGCACCTATCCAGAACACATAAATAAATGACTATTTCTTCCGAACACCCGGAAACAGAACCCAAATGGTGGAAAGAAACCACGATCTATCAGATTTACCCCGCAAGTTTTAAAGACTCGAACAACGATGGCTGGGGTGATATGAAAGGTATCACCTCCAAACTGGAATACATCAAAGGCCTCGGCGTCGATACGATTTGGGTTTGTCCATTTTACGACTCCCCACAAGATGATATGGGGTATGACGTCTCCAACTATGAAAAAGTGTGGCCAAGATACGGTACCAATGAGGACTGTTTCGAGCTGATTGACAAGACGCACAAACTGGGTATGAAGTTCATTACTGATTTAGTCATCAATCATTGCTCTACAGAACACGCATGGTTCAAGGAGAGCAGATCCTCTAAGACCAACCCCAAGCGTGACTGGTTCTTCTGGAGAAAACCAAAGGGTTACGACGCCGATGGCAAGCCAATTCCACCAAATAACTGGAAATCCTTCTTCGGCGGTTCAGCGTGGACCTTTGATGAAACCACGAACGAGTTTTACCTGCGTTTGTTCGCATCTCGCCAGGCTGACTTGAACTGGGAAAACGAAGAATGCAGAAAGGCTATCTATGAAAGTGCTGTCGGATTTTGGTTAGACCATGGTGTAGACGGTTTTAGAATCGACACCGCAGGTCTGTATTCAAAACGTCCTGGTCTACCAGATTCCCCAATTTTTGACGAAAGCTCAGAGTTGCAGCATCCAAATTGGGGGTCCCATAATGGTCCTAGAATCCATGAATTTCACCAGGAACTGCACAAGTTTATGAAGGATAGAGTGAAGGATGGCAGAGAAATAATGACGGTGGGCGAAGTCGCCCACGGAAGCGACAATGCATTATATACCAGTGCAGCCAGATACGAAATCAGCGAACTGTTCTCCTTTGGGCACGTTGATGTGGGTACCAGTCCATTCTTTCGTTACAACAAAGTTCCCTTCTCCTTGAAACAGTGGAAGGAAGCTATCGCGTCAAACTTTTTGTTTATTAATGGTACGGATAGTTGGGCTACTACCTATATCGAGAACCACGATCAACCACGCTCAATCTCGAGATTTGGTGACGATTCGCCAAAATATCGTAATGTATCTGGTAAGCTGTTGGCATTGTTAGAATGTTCATTGACCGGTACGCTGTACATTTATCAAGGCCAAGAGCTAGGCCAGGTCAATTTCAAAGATTGGCCCATCGAGAAGTATGAGGATGTTGACGTGAAAACCAATTACGGCATTATTAAGCGGGAGTTTGGCGAGAACTCGAAGGAGATGAAGAAGTTCCTTGAAGGCATTGCCTTGATTTCTAGAGATCATGCAAGAACCCCAATGCCATGGTCCCGAGAGGAAACCAATGCTGGCTTCACTGGCCCAGATGCCAAACCTTGGTATTTCTTGAATGAGTCCTTTCAGCAGGGAATTAATGTTGAAGAAGAATCCAAAGATGGCGCTTCAGTTCTAAACTTCTGGAAAAGAGCCCTGCAAGCTAGAAGGGAAAACAAGGAGCTCATGGTGTATGGTTACGATTTCCAGTTTATCGACTTGGAGAGTAACAAACTATTCAGCTTCACTAAGGAGTACGAGAGCAAGACACTGTTTGCTGCTTTGAATTTCAGTGGTGAACAAACTGAATTCAGGGCTCCAAAAGAAGACTCTTCTTTATCTTTTGTTCTCGGAAATTACGATGATGTCGATGCGTCCTCTAGGGTTTTGAAACCTTGGGAAGGTAGATTGTACTATGCCAACTAAGTTTTTTATAAGTTGGCGGGTACTGCTGATGAATGAACGGAAATTTTTCGGTAAATACACTCTATTTTTATGTTTGCGACGATTACGTAACGTTGTTGTTGTCGAATTGTATAGAGTGTGAACTTCAAATTATGAATTACGTATGAATTATGTATAATTTTCGACATAAACTAAAAAAAATAAAAATTAATATATGAGGAGATGAGCTATATCTAATACCTCATAATTCAGTTCTGAACTATGCTTTTACCGTTAGGCTTCACATAACTACTAATTTTCTGTTGGTAATAGATGGACAGAAAATTAGAATCCTAGAATTTACCAGTACATTTTATAGATCATTAAAGGACTTGAAAGTCATTCCAGTGGAGTGACAATAGCATGAGGCTGCCCTAGTTGGTAGGAAAAAAAAACAAACTTTTCAATAAATAATCGGTTGTTTGGCCGAGCGGTCTAAGGCGCCTGATTCAAGAAAATATCTTGACCGCAGTTAACTGTGGGAATACTCAGGTATCGTAAGATGCAAGAGTTCGAATCTCTTAGCAACCATTATTTTTTTCTTTGTATTTTTGTGAAAGTAACTTGCAAATGGTTTTGTTATTCTCCTAAAAGTTTAAGATTTATAATTTAATGTTTCATTAATTTGTTACATAATCGTACTCTATCAACTATTTTTGTCTCCAGTTACTTTCGAAACTCTAAACATCTGAATTTATGCTACAGGTCTTGCCTGTGGACTAATCTTCCTTCCTGTACACAAACGCTCTATGATACTTTCTAAAAAGTTGGTGCATTATATCGTCATAATCCAAAATATTTTTCAGTTTCAAAAATTCATAGGTTTTAACCAATTTAGTCATCATCTTTTTGTTATGAATTTTGAATTTGCCCGACACTTGACGGCGCACTTCAGGCCCAAGAGGAAATGTAAAAAGATGCTGTGATGTGTGATGTGAGGCAGAGGAGTGCGATTACCAGATTGCGTGAACGTATGGCAATGTGTATATTACCGTCGTGGTAAAATTATTGATCTTCTGTGAAAATGGGCTTGGGGCAATTAAGCGCCATTATCCATAGCCATTGTGCCAGGTTGAGCGTAGGCGAGTGTCATGGACAGACTGAGGCCATCAAGGGAATAGTCGTAAATTGTTTAGGAGGTTTGAGGTTATTGGAAGCATGATATAGTATTTCACAAGGAACATCGAAGGTTATGGCCAGTATATGAGGGAGGTTTCCTTCACTGTTTTTTATTCTTATTTCCGTCTTAGATGCGTCGGACCGAAGTTAGTGTTAGGGTTTGCAAAGTAATGGCAATATTGCGTCAGCTTTGAGTCAGGATCCAGGGGATCTTTGTGCGTGGTCTGTTAGTGGAGTTCCTGCGGCTTCGTTCGCTCCTGCACCTGTTAGTCCCGAAGGTTGTGCAGCGTCCACTCCAGTACTAGAGTTCAGCTGCTGCGAAATACAAGGAAAAGTTCATAAATTATTAAGGCGTACAAAAATAAACATCATAAATATTACGGAGGTAGGGAGAAAACATTTGAATTATCGACGAGTCGGAGAATCAGTTGGAGAAGAACCTTTTGTAAGCTGGCCTATCGTCATGAGCCACAGCGTCCTCGTCGTAATCTGCAGTTCTTCTGTCCGGTGGCACCCATGAGGCCGATTTCCATGGTGGGATGCCTTCCAGCCACATAGTGTCGACCTCTTCTAGTGTCAGGCCTTTCGTTTCTGGGACAAAGAAAAAGACGTAAAAGTAGGCAACACATAGGCAGCCAATGAAGACATAGCCATAGTAAAAGTTGATTGCACCGGTGATGAAAGGAGTGAAGAAACCAATTATGAAACCCCATATCCAGTTTGCGGCCGTTGCGATCGCCATACCTCTTGATTTGACTCTAAGCGGAAAGGTTTCTGACACTATAACATAGCAGCCACCTGCCCAGGTGGTAGCGAACGCAAAAATGAAAAACATGGTGAAAACTATCATACAGTTACCGGCACCTTGAGATGTGACATCCTGATGATTGCTTCCATGAGGCCAAAGCTTCGTTACACCGACGGAGGAAAACACAAGAAAGCAGCATAGCATGGCGGCAGCACCCCACAACAGGCACGTACGACGGCCAAACCTTTCGATAGTGTATATTGCTACGAATGAAGAGAAAAAGTTGACTGCACCAATGATGATCGATGTTTGGAAGGAGTCTTTTAAGCCAATAGACTTGAAAATTGTCGTACCGTAATAGAAGAAGTAGTTGTCACCGGTCAGTTGCTGCAGAGATTGGATCATCACTCCCATGAGCACACGTTGGAACACCTTTGTTTTTGTGGAGAGAAGCTCACCCCATGACGCGTTACCTGCTAGCTTTTCAAGCTCGATGCCCGCTCTTATAGCGTCGTATTCGGCTAATAGAGCAGGGTCGTCGACTGAAACCTTGTTAGATTTCGATATGGAGCGTTTGGCTTCTTCGTGCTTACCAACTTCGACCAGGTAACGTGGTGACTCGGGCACGAACATCATCCCGCTGATCATGAACGTAGCCCAAGCAAAGCAAAGACCCAGACCGACTCTCCACTGGGTTGAGTCGTCATAGTTTTTGGTACCGTAGTTGGTGCAGTAGCCCAAGAAAATACCCATCGTCCCCATCAGTTGATACAGTTGGACAAGGTTTCCCCTGATCTGTTTTGGAGAGACCTCGGATATTAGCATTGGGGAGAGGACGGCAATGCCTCCCACACCTAAACCAGAAATGATTCTGCCGATGAAATATTGATACCATTTATTTGTCGAGGTAATTTGGATCAGGATGCCCACGACGTAGATAGATGTGACCGCGATCAAACCAATACGGCGGCCATATATGTCACCTACTTTCGACAAAACAATCCCGCCGACGGCACAACCAACGTTAAATATTGAGACAATCAACCCCATTCTCACTTTTGATAGGTAGTAAGTGCCCTCGTCGTTTTTTTGACCAAATCTTTTGACAAAGTCGGAGAGGTTGACAAAACCCGAGATCGTACCGGTATCCCAACCAAAGATGAACCCGCCGAACCCAATCATCAAACACAGAATCGAGACGGTGGTATACGCAGAAAGGGGTTTCTTTGGTAATTCGAGAACTGGTTCAGCCGTAGCTGGTTCAGCCAAAGCTAGATCAGAAAAGTCTTTTGAATTTTCTTGTTTGCTCCTAACAGGGGACGCGGTTGCCATTGAATGGGGATTCGAACTGGCCGGAGATAAATTATTCGCAGGTATATCAGCAATGCTTGACATGCTGAAGTGTGGATTTTAAAATAAGAGGAATGGTCAAGGCTAAAGCGATGTGATGCTTCACTCTTCTAACGTGTCAAGAAGTAGAAATGTGTCTCTTCAATACTTACAACTGTTACATAACTCGCTATTTATATTGTTAAGCCTGTGAAGAGGTCCATATATCATTAGCCCGAGGTACCACCGTGTGCACTTGAGCGAGGGTGCAGACTCGTTTGTTAATTGTTTACTCCTGTGGAGTAACCTTTCTCTGGGGATCTATTAATTGTAGTTTAGAGTATACAGCTTACGAGGTGGTGCCTTCTTTCGGAGAAATACTTGCAAAGCTAAAAAATTCACCGAACTTTTCAAAAAAAGAAAAATTAGGCGGGGCTCACGGAAGAGCCGGAGCCTATCACACGTTTCCTTCAGTTGCAGAAGAGAAGCATTTTCGAGGAGAAATAGCGAGCGAAGACGATATTTCCTACGTGAGGTCCTGTGCTGCACATCGCACATTTCTCCGACCCACTTCAAGCATCTTTGTCACGGACGGGCAGGACAAGGATTTAGTTGTTGTCACCAAGTGTTGGTATTGGTCGTCCGTTAGCTTCTCCTCCGAACAGCCGTCTCAAGAAATAGAAAAATAAGCTTTACCACGTTCTCGAGCATTTTTCTAAATATAACCGTGGTACCTGTGTAAGGTACTGAGTCTCTCTGCCAAAAGCTGCGGAACGGCGAACCGAGAACGAAAAGCAACACAGAGGATGAAGTTCAGGAGAGGCCAGGAGAGGCCCAGTTCAGGAGAGGTCGAGCCTGTTTTGTTCAGCTGCAGAAAAAGCCAATTAAGGTTAAATAAACCCAGGGGGATGCAAAGTCAAAAAAAACTGGTGTTGCGCGCGGAGAAATTATTATGTGGCATTGCGGGGTCCCAAACGGAGAAAAGTTTATGCTCCGTGGAACTACGGACATGCAAGATCGCGTGGAGTGTGCACCAGCAGTCTGGGGATAGTACGGTATTGCCCGCAGAAAGCTGACGGATACGCACCATGATGCAGAACACATCATACCATACCATCCAGTTAGAGTTATACAAAGTTGTTCAACGACGCTACTCACTTTTTAAGGACAGCTACGAAAAGGAATGCAGGTCTAATAGGCTTTAGGAGCGTAAATTCCCCGAACAAGGACGAACATCCCTGGTGAAAGTTTCCTGTATTTCTCGTTTACATCATATCTTCTAGCTCGCGTGGGCTGTTCTATTGTCATCCCCGAGTAATCCACAAGATCGGGGATTGCTAAAATAAACATATATAAGGATGCCTTTTTTCCCAAGACTACAGGTTTGCAAGCTTGAGGGAGAAGTTGTAAAGTAGAATCTCTATCAGCAAATCAAATCAGCACTCTGACAAGCAAATAACACAACTAACATAGTTTAAACCGTGCAATGACTATTTCATCCGCACATCCAGAAATAAAACCCAAATGGTGGAAAGAAGCCACCGTCTATCAAATCTACCCTGCAAGTTTCAAAGACTCCAACAACGATGGTTGGGGTGATATGAAGGGTATTTCCTCCAAGTTGGAGTACATCAAGGATCTTGGTGCCGACGCTATCTGGATCTCGCCATTCTACGACTCGCCACAAGATGACATGGGCTATGATATTGCCAACTACGAGAAGGTCTGGCCTACCTACGGTACCAACGAGGATTGCTTCGCCTTGATTGAAAAGACGCACAAACTAGGTATGAAGTTTATCACCGATTTGGTCATCAACCATTGTTCCAGTGAACACGCGTGGTTCAAGGAGAGTAGATCCTCCAAGACCAACCCCAAGCGTGACTGGTTCTTCTGGAGAGCACCAAAGGGATACGACGCCGATGGCGCTCCAATCCCACCAAACAACTGGAGATCGTACTTCGGTGGTTCTGCATGGACTTTCGATGAAACAACAAACGAGTTTTACCTGCGTCTATTCTGCTCCACGCAGCCTGATCTCAACTGGGAGAATGAAGACTGCAGAAAGGCAATCTACGAAAGTGCTGTAGGATACTGGTTAGACCATGGTGTCGACGGTTTCAGAATCGATGTGGGGAGCTTGTACTCCAAAGTTGTTGGTCTACCAGACGCTCCTGTGACTGACGAGAACACAAAGTGGCAACCCAGTGATGCTTTCACAATGAATGGGCCACGTATTCACGAGTTTCACCAAGAAATGAACAAGTTTATGAGAGACAGGGTTAAAGACGGCAGAGAGATTATGACTGTTGGTGAAATGCAACATGCTTCCGATGAGACCAAGAAGTTGTATACAAGTGCATCAAGACATGAGCTTAGTGAGTTGTTCAACTTTTCTCACACTGATGTTGGAACCTCACCCAAGTTCCGTCAAAATTTGGTTCCATTTGAACTGAAGGATTGGAAGGTTGCTCTTGCCGAGCTGTTCAGATATGTTAACGGGTCCGATTGTTGGTCAACAATTTATCTGGAAAACCACGACCAACCTCGTTCGATTACGAGATTTGGTGACGACTCGCCAAAAAACCGTGTCATTTCTGGTAAGCTGTTGTCCGTCCTGTTAACTGCTTTGACTGGTACTCTATATGTCTACCAGGGACAGGAGCTGGGTCAAATCAATTTCAAAAACTGGCCTGTTGAAAAGTACGAGGACGTTGAAATCAGAAACAACTACAAGGCAATCAAGGAAGAGCATGGGGAAAACTCGAATGAGATGAAGAAGTTTTTAGAGGCCATTGCCCTCATTTCCAGAGACCACGCAAGAACACCTATGCAATGGAGCAGTGAAGAGCCAAATGCTGGTTTCTCCGGGCCTACTGGCAAGCCATGGTTCTTCTTGAACGAATCTTTCAGAGACGGAATTAACGTTGAAGATGAGCAAAAGGATCCAAACTCTGTGTTGGCTTTCTGGAAGGAGGCTTTGAGATTTAGAAAGGCACACAAGGATATTACTGTTTATGGTTACGACTTCGAGTTTATCGACTTGGACAATAAAAAACTGTTCAGTTTCACCAAAAAGTACGAGAACAAGACTTTGTTTGCAGCCTTGAACTTTAGCTCTGACGCGGTAGATTTTACGCTTCCAAATGATAACTCGTCGTTTAAGTTAGAGTTTGGGAACTACCCAAAAAAGGAGGTAGATGCCTCTTCCAGAACTTTGAAGCCATGGGAGGGAAGAATCTATATTAATGAATGATTAACGATTGTGACAAGAAGATATGGTTGTCTATTTATATGTATTATTATTTATCTATTTTAGATACTACATATTGAACGGTAGCGACATATATCTTTTCCTTCTTCGCCGGCGTCTGTGTTAATCCGCACCTTCTATGCAACCATCGGGAGGTTGTACTTCCCGCATGGGTATAAGTTCATATATCATTACAGTAGTAGAGAGTGGGCGTATTTTTATGTTTAGGTGATTTTCGCGGTTTTTATTATTTAGAGAACCTCGATCAGCCTCGCTCGATTACCTGGTTTAGTGACAACCCCCCAAAAAACCGTGTCATCTTCAGAGAGTGCATTATTTTTTTGTCTGGTTTACTAAATGCTGCAACCGTTCGGCTGTACAAATCTTTCTACGGTTTGATATAGTTGTTTTTTCTTTTTTTTTTTCTTTGTTCTTTTTTTTTTAGTCGACTCAGTGGACCCTCAAACCCGGACAGGGCTGTGTATGTAGGCACGAAATGCCATTGTTCGTCAGCTAGCTGCAAACATCTGCACCCAAAACTTGATAAAAATGTGATAATGCTATAGAAACTGTCGTGGTGTCCAATTGCACCCCCTGCGGTTTTTGAAAGAGCAAAGGGTCCACACCAAGCATGATAAAATTAAACTATTTAAAAGAGATGATGGCTCAGAGTCTGACAGAAGGATAATATAGAAAGCAGTACTCGCGAATGTGTCTCGGAATATGATGGAAACAGACCGGTCTAGAAATGACAATTTGGACGATAAAAGCATTGTCAGCTACAGCGAAAAGGCAGAAACCGATGTTGATAAGCCTACCGCGTCCGGCTTGCATCGTATAGATGCTGTCAACAGGGTCTTGTCTGACTATGGCTCTTTCACAGCTTTCGGAGTCACGTTTAGTTCACTCAAGACCGCTCTACTAGTAGCCCTGTTTTTGCAAGGCTACTGTACTGGACTTGGTGGGCAGATTTCGCAATCGATACAAACGTACGCTGCTAACAGCTTTGGGAAGCATTCACAGGTTGGATCAATCAACACCGTCAAATCAATAGTAGCTTCTGTTGTCGCTGTGCCATACGCACGTGTGTCGGACCGATTTGGGCGTATAGAATGCTGGATCTTTGCGCTCGTGCTCTATACTGTGGGGGAAATTATTTCTGCTGCTACTCCAAATTTTGGCGGACTTTTTGCAGGTATTGTTATACAACAGCTAGGTTATTCCGGATTTCGTCTTCTTGCCACAGCACTGACGGGAGATATATCTGGACTGAGAGATCGTACGTTTGCAATGAACATATTTTTGATTCCCGTGATTATAAACACATGGGTAAGCGGAAATATTGTTAGCTCATTGGCTGGCCATGTTGCACCATACAAATGGCGTTGGGGCTATGGAATTTTCTGCATTATTGTACCCTTCTCCACCCTCATCTTGGTCCTTCCTTATGCATATGCTCAGTACATTGCATGGCGCAGCGGAAAGTTACCACCATTAAAACTAAAAGAAAAAGGGCAGAATGTGCGTCAAACGCTCTGGAAATTTGCGGAAGACATAAATCTAATTGGAATTATTCTCTTCACTGCTTTCTTAGTACTATTGTTATTACCTCTCACGATAGCGGGTGGGGCCACATCCAAATGGAGAGAGGGCCATATTATTGCAATGATTGTTGTTGGTGGCTGCCTAGGCTTTGTCTTTCTAATTTGGGAGTTACGATTTGCCAAGAATCCATTTATCCCACGAGTTTATTTGGGTGATCCAACTATCTATGTGGCCCTGCTAATGGAATTTGTATGGCGTCTAGGTTTACAGATCGAGCTGGAGTATTTGGTCACTGTGTTAATGGTAGCATTCGGGGAATCAACTTTACGTGCGCAGCGGATAGCTCAGCTTTACAATTTTCTGCAGTCATGCACTAATATTGTTGTGGGCATTATACTGCATTTCTATCCTCATCCTAAAGTATTTGTGGTTGCCGGATCGCTTCTCGGTGTTGTTGGAATGGGTCTTTTGTACAAATACCGGGTGGTGTACGACGGAATTTCGGGTCTTATTGGCGCTGAGATTGTGGTTGGTATAGCCGGTGGTATGGTACGTTTTCCTATGTGGACGCTAGTGCATGCTTCAACCACGCACAATGAGATGGCAACTGTCACAGGATTACTTATGTCTGTCTATCAAATCGGAGATGCGGCGGGTGCTTCTATTGCCGGTGCAATATGGACTCAGCGTCTGGCAAAGGAGCTGATACAGCGACTCGGCCACGACTTAGGTTTGTCAATTTACAAATCACCACTCAACTATTTAAAAAAATACCCTATTGGATCGGAAGTCCGTGTTCAGATGATAGAATCCTACTCGAAGATTCAACGCTTATTGATAATTGTGTCAATTTCATTTGCGGCTTTCAATGCTGTTCTCTGCTTTTTTTTGCGTGGCTTTACCGTAAACAAGAAGCAAAGCTTTTCCACAGAAGAACGAGAGGAAGAGAAGCTCAAAATCACACAACAATCATGGCTCCGTCGTGTAATTGGATATTGAACTGGGGAGTACTAGCGATACCAATGTGGTATAAAGGGTATCTCTTTGATGTGATAACAGTTAATATAAGCAATTAATAATTATGTGTAATAAAAAGTTTCAATCGATTTTTTTATTTAAGTGAACACCTACAGACTTATTTCAGTAATAGTGTAGCTGTAAATCATAGCAATACGGTTTTCCTAAAAACTTAAACATTTGATTTTGGGAATGGTATGACATCTAGAACTCATAGCAGGACGAGTATAATTAGAGACTGGATTAGATTGTCATAAAGGTACAAGATAAAATAATTACTAGTTTGTGGCGACAAAGTTAACTGAAGAAGTAGCTAACAATGAAAATAAAAAGTACAGTGGAAGATATATATTTCAATACTGCTAACACAGCACGCTCCAAGATTGCTGTTTCCCTTTCAGCAGCACGCGTGTATACCCCTTAATTTCAACGATTTTTTCTATTTAGCGTAACGGCTGCTTCTGGGTATTACAGTGACTATTCCACCAGCTTTGCTTAAAGCGTAGAGCTCGCTTGTCTTCTCCCATCGACCGGAGTTTTAATGCTCGCGTAATTTCTCGCCGACAGTGCAGAATGCCAGACCAGAAAGACAGATTAAATATTCGAATGAGTATTTCCACAGAATACGTATATATATATATATACGTGCTGTTTTCTTTGTTTTGCTCGGATTTTGGACCAATTCACTACCATTCGTTAAATCATTCCGCATATGAGGTATTGCGAACTCGATTTATCAGGGCAGTGGCTGGATATAGTATATTGTGAAAAAGACTTCTCCGTTTTGTCTTCGTAAAGTTTCTAAATCCTTCACAGTTTGAAGAGAAGATATATTGTTATACTTTACATATCACAAAAAGAACACTAGAAAATAAGAGACTACTTTCGTATTATGGAGATGAATTTAAAAAACATGGTCATGATGTTAATGAGCTTGTCGGCGACGGTAGGACGTTACCAACATTAACATTCTTAACGTCGGCTATTCCTTTCTTCGCCAACAAGTCAACCAAGAAATGCAAAAAAAGAGGGATTTGAAAGTGGATGCTGCTTCAATAACCAGTGCTATGGTGGCCATGACCACTAACGAGTTAACTCTGATTATTTTATGAAAAGGTAATGTCAATGATGAAAACCTGTCATCAAATTCAATATAAGCCGAACTGGAAGGATTGATAAAGTAATAGGATAATGAAAATCAAAAATTATCTCAAAATCCACAAAGCTCTGTGTTCATCAGCTGTTTTCTTCCCTCTTAATACAAAACTTTATGCTCGCTATTGAAACTAAAAACTACTCGAAATTACGTTTAACTGTTCCAGAAAAGTCACACATTACTTAATGGAACTTCTCTCGTGAAGGAAAAAGAAAGAATGTCACCATTTCTCCACCATAAAAAAACGAAGTAATAATTTGATGATTATGATGAATGGCAAAAAGGAAGTTTATAGGTGCAAACTTATGGATTCCTTGATACATTAGGAATCCTACTATATTGTTCCTTGTTGAAAATTTTATGAATTGTGAGATTATTGTTAAGATTTCATTGTTGATAACGGTTATAATATTAGGTATACAGAATCTACTAGAAGCTCTCTTCAAGAATATAGTAATCCACAAAAGGGAATTGATAATTCTACATAATAAAATCAATATTTCCTCTTCCGTTTTATGTGGTATTGTTCATTATCCTAGTACATTATCAATCCTTGCATTTCAGCTTGCATTGAATTTGATGACCGTTTCTCATCATTTATGTCATCTTCTTTCACCGTATACGATAGTATACTAGTAATGTAAATACTAGTCCGTAGACGATAGTCGATTCTTATTTCAACAGATTTTATCAACAACTTTAATGATGGTGCACAAACCTCTATAATCTAACAATATACGACTCCCAACACATGTTTACTACCTTGTACAATCTCAAGAAAGAGAAAGTGCGGAATTATTTGTGCTCGGTGACCGTTTAGAGGCCTAGATGACAATAAGGTTCTGAACGAGGGTCCAAATCTCAGATTCAGATATTTTCTTTGCCCAGAAATGGAAACTTCACAGGCAAAGAAAAGGGTTTTTCAAGGCACCTTGGTACCCCTATAATTGGCATTTCACATTCCCCCACATACGAACACACATAAGCGCCATAAAACAAGACCTTCGCATACAAAATCTATGAAAGACACACGCATCGTTCAAGAACAAGCGCACCTCCATACTGACTGTGAATATGGTGGGAGAGAGACGTGATGTGAAGGATGCCAGATGCCAGATGCCAGATACGAGATGGGAAATGGGCACCAGTTAGTGGTAATGACCGGTGAAGGAATGTGTATAAATAGAGCTGTTTGGTCATATGTCCTTGAGAATATGCCTTCATTCTTTTCTTTCCAAATAAGCTTATATCAGCATTAACAAACAAAACAAATACAATGGTCAAATTAACTTCTATCGCCGCTGGTGTCGTCGCCATCGCTTCCGGTGCCGCTGCTGCCACCACCACCCTAGCTCAATCCGACGAAAGAGTCAACTTGGTTGAATTGGGTGTCTACGTCTCCGATATCAGAGCTCACATGGCCCAATACTACTTGTTCCAAGCTGCCCACCCAACTGAAACCTACCCAATTGAAGTTGCTGAAGCTGTTTTCAACTACGGTGACTTCACCACCATGTTGACTGGTATTGCTCCAGACCAAGTCACCAGAATGATCACTGGTGTTCCATGGTACTCCACCAGATTGAGACCAGCCATCTCTAGTGCTCTATCCAAGGACGGTATCTACACTATTGCAAACTAGAGACAGACGCCTTTTACGAATTAAATTATATAGACATGGAAAAGTAACGAAAAATAAAAAACAAATTTTTTTTTTTTGATGGTATAGATACAGTTGACTATATAAATGTATATCAATATTATGAACCTGTTTGATCAATGAAGATATGTAGATATGGTAAGTCCAGAAACTAATTGCTCTTTTGAGCTTGCCGCCTAAAAAAAGAGTTCACGGCATGGAGGTAGCGTATACTAAGAGAGAATGGATATTCAGTTTAGCAAGTTTTCTCTTATTGTAGCTAATCCTCTCTTCTGTATACCATTCTCAAAATTTCTTTCATCCAACCATTGCTCAAATGTTTTGCGAATGTATATCCATTCTTTGTCTATTATTGAAAACCATTCAGTATCGCGAGTCCGACCCTTATATACCACCACTTGTCGAAACGTACCCTCATATTTAAACCCTAAGCGCATCGCCGCCCTCCTGGATGGCCCATTCAAACTATCACACTTCCATTCATATCTCCTGTATTTTAGATCATCAAATACATATTTCATCAAAAGGAATTGAGCTTCAGTTGCGATAATCGTCTTCTGTAGTTCCGGTGAAAAAGCCACATACCCAGCTTCAAGTGAACCGCTGGCTTGATCGATTCTTATTAGGCATAATGTACCAACGGCACGTTTAGTCTCTTTATCAATAATTGCGAAAGGCACGGTATCTCCAGTTTCATTAAGTTGATTAATAAATTCCAGGTATTCTTCCAAGATATTGAATGGTCCCACAGGTAGATACGTCCATAATTTTTGGCCTGCTTTACCGTAGGCATCAAAAAGCTCCGGCCCATGTTTATCTCTATCGAGAGGTTCTAGTCTACAGTAGTTGCCTTTCAACACAACTTTCTCCGGGAAGGCCCTTGTTGTCCAGCCTTCGACGTCTGCACCAACTTCTTGTCCAAATACATTTAAAATCGCCATAATAATACTCTCACTGAACGGCTTTACTTCCAATTTCAGAGGCAGGGAAGCTACGCAACACCTCTGCCATGTTATTTTTATATCGATGATTGTTTATCAACCTCTTATCAACATTCGAAGCACCTTCGAGAATGAGTCAAAAAAAACAACCTCCCATTATAAACCAATAAACAAAGAAAATGTCACGTGCACGAGAGATCCTACATAATGTGTGTGTATTCCTAGGTATCCTTTTAGGCGCATATTTATTATTAGATTTGCGTACTTTGCAATTTCTGGGAAGAGAGTATATACTTAATAAGACCTTGGGATTTATTTGGATTTCATTACACCATCATTGGCGAAAGAAGCGGCTCTATGCGCTAAGAGAAGTGACCCATGATACCCGGCCGGCCTATTGTTCTCAAAGGAGAAGCGGCCTGAACATGGTCATGTGATAGTCACATGATCATGTCGGAACGCGCTTCTCGAGAAAACGCGATCTGCCGCACTTGAGCTACGTTAGCTGGGCGGCTAAGTAAGCCATAACAAGGGTGAAGCTACAAGATGTGTGAGGTAGAGGATGCTTGTATGCGGCGGTACAATGTCCTATATTTTAGCGTCTGTAGCAGTGCGCGTATTCATTATAGTAGATGTAGTAAAAGTAATATTGTCTGGAGATATGAGGGAGAGAGAGCTGGTGTAGTATTATAGTGAGATAAGTGGTGGGATGGTAGTATAATATCGTGGTCATTTGAGAGTTTGTTGGGATATATAGAGGGTGATAGTATATGAGTGACTATAATAGAGAGTGGTGGTGTGGTATTTTAGTGTGGTGTGTTATGATATCATATTAGGCATCCGTATGAGTATGTGCATGCAATCTAGTAAGAAGGTCAGGGGAATTGGAGTAGTATGATATATTTGGAGAGTGAGAGTGATGGAGCTAAGATATATATATAGTGATGATATTAGGTATCAGAATATATAGGAGATATATAGTATGGTGTGTCATGGGAATATATTTAGCGTCCGTATAAGTATGTAGTGATATTATCATATATGGTAGGAGATATGTGGAAGGTAATGGTAGGTGATGTGATAGTCTATTGAGAGTGACAGGTAATGAAGTATAGTATTATAATATATGGAGGGTATATTGTAGAGGTTGTATGGGAGTGGTAAAAGTATGTGATATATGATGGTATGAGAGCAAATGTGAGAATATTGAGATGTTTAAAGCGGATATATGGTTTAGAGTGTTATTCTCAGTGGGAGGCTGAGTTTGGTGGCCGGGCGATGGTGGCAATGTGAAAATGTCCAGGGTGTTAAGTGCTGAGGTTCGTGCCGTATATGGTGATAATGTGGTGGTATGGTAGAGAAAGAGCTGGGAAAGGGCGATGATAGATTGTTAGGAGGTATTTGAGGTGGAGTGAGGTAGTTTAGGTATATAAATGATAGTTGGAGTGGGGCTAAGAAATAATGATTAGTGGATGGGTATGTATATTGGGTAAAAGGGTAGAAATTGTGAGAAAATATAAAAATATAGAATGTGAGAGTGGGAAGTTTAAGAATTATAGTAATGTTGTATGTGATTTGTATTATATTTAGCGTCCGTGTGAGTATGTGGTGGTATTATAATATGCATTGAGGGTATTGTAGAATGGTTGATGGTATAATGTGTGGATATTATGGGGGAGTAATTGAGAGTGATGATAAGTTGATGGTATATGGTATTGAGTTATGTTGATGATATATTTCAGCGTCCGTAGGAGTGCGCGTATCAATTATAGTAGAAGTCAGGATAATATAGTATGTCGATATTATGAAGAGAGTGGTGGTGTGGTATTATTATATTGAGGTATGTGGTGTATATGGTATGATAATATGGAGGGGTGTGGTGTTTAGGATTATTTGTTTAGGATTCGATATGTATGTTAGCGTCCGTAGGAGTATGTGGTGGTATTATAATATATAGGGAGTGATAATATGGTATATATGGAGAGAGACGATATTATGATATATGGTATGGGATATGGAGAGTGGTTAGGGTGAATTATGGAGGAGTGTGGTGTTTACGTTGATTTGTTTAGGATTCGATATGTATGTTTCGATGTATTTATTTGTTTACGTTTGGACGGTTGGAGGGTAGTGGTTAGGGTAGTGTTATATGGTATTACATTTAGCGTTTGTAGGAGTATGTGATTGTATATGATATTGAGAGTGATGGTATGTGATATTGAGAGTGATGGTATATGGTGTTGAGAGTGATGGTATATGATATTGGGCGTGATGGTATATGATATTGAGAGTGATGGTATATGATATTGTGGAGGGGTGTGGTGTTAATGTTGATTTGTTTAGGATTCGATGTTTACGTTTGGATATGTATGTTTCGTTGTATTTATTTGTTTACGTTTGGAGGGTTGGAGAGTACTGGTTAGGGTAGTGGGATATGGTATTACATTTAGCGTCCGTAGGAGTATGTGATGGTATATGATATTGAGAGTGATGGTATATGATATGTGATATTATGTTGAGAGTAGCAGGATATTGAAGTATGGTATATGGTGTTGAGAATAGTGGTGGAAGGTAGATGGGTGATATATAATGCATGGTATATGATATTGTGGAGGGGTGTGGTGTATATGTTTGTGTGTTTAGGTTGATTTGTTTAGGTTGATTTGTTTACGTTTCAATGTGTATGTTTATATATATGTTTCGATAGTTGGAGAGTTTATGGAGATATTATGGAGATATTATGGAGGGTAATGGTGTGTGATAGTAAGTTGGTTGGTTGGTTGGTATGGAGGGTAATAGTATAGAGGGTGAGGATTGTGCTCATATATGGTGATGCACATGGTATTGGAGATGGAGGTGTTACCCAGATGGTAAGTATGATATATGTGGTAGTGGTAGTGTGGTATGTAGACATGTCGTATGGAAGAGTTAGAGAGGCCAATATGGTATTCGAGGGGTGGGGATTCGATGTGGAGGGATAAAATGAAAGAAATGTGGTGGGAAGGTGCGAATGTACCAGGGTGTTAAGTGGTGAGGTTCGTGGGGTGTGTGGGTGGTAATGATAGAGAAGATGGAGGGTTACCCAGATGGTGAGTATGATATATGTGGTGTGGTAGTGTGGTGTGTAGACATGTCGTATGGAAGAGTTAGGGAGGCCAATATGGTATTCGAGGGGTGGGAATTCGATGTGGGGGGATAAATTGAAAGAAATGTGGTGGGAAGGAGTTAATGTACCAGGGTGTTAAGTGGTGTGTGTGGGTGTGTGGGTGGTAATGATAGAGAGGATGGAGGTTACCCAGGTGGAGGGTATGATATGAGTGGTGTGTAGACATGTCGTATGGAAGAGTTAGGGAGGCCGATATGGTATTCGAGGGGTGGGGATTCGATGTGGAGTGTGTGGGTGTGGGTGTGGGTGTGGTGTGTGTGGGTGTGGTGTGTGGGTGTGGTGTGGTGTGGTGTGTGGGTGTGGTGGTGTGTGTG